>CAJVGC010000065.1:46274788-46430912 GCA_910822075.1 Senecio squalidus
AATTTCGCTTTTAGATCCGCAAAGTCTTGAATACTCCTGTCTGGTAAGTCAGCAAACCAATCACGAGCAAAACCCTGCAAGGTGCCAGGAAACATATGACAAGCGACTGGGTCTAGCCATTTCTCTGTCATAATGGCCTGTTCAAAAAGAGCCAAGTGGTCATCAGGGTCTCTTGTACCGTCGTAAGTACCAACGATGGATGGAACTTTCTGCTTATCTGGGAGTGGGAATCTGGCCACCCAGTCACAGAACTTCGAACTAACCACTGACAAAGGCATAGTGGCTGCTCGGGGTGGTGCAGCTGCTGCCACTAGTGTTTGCAACACTCGCAGCATGTCATTGGATGTGTCCTGTGGTGGAGGTGGTGGTGGGGTGTGAATGGGTGGTTGCCTTAATTGCTCCACTATTTGTGACAACGGATCTACTGGTTGGACAGGCGTCGGCTGCGGGGCTTGGCGCAACGCCGTCCACCAACTGAGACAACAGGTCCGATGAAGTAGGTAGTGGAGGAGGCGGTGGTGGTGGCTGAGTACTCTGAGCCAATCTTCGAAGCAATTCCACAATTGGATCCTCCCGAACCCCTTGAGTAGCGGTCTGGGGAAAGCTTGAAACAGGTTGTCTGACCTGATCCGTGTCATCCTCCTGAGAGCTTGTCCCGTGGGACAAAAGAGGCTAAAAGGGAGGGATGACTGTCGCTGGCGGTGGTGAAGTAAACATACTTGTACCTGCCAGCCTAGTGGAGAAAAGGGGACTGGTTAAAGAGGGATACCCTCGTGTCGACCTTAGGTCCGACACTGTCCACTCAGAATCCACGTATGATTCTGGCCCTGTGGTATGAACAGGTGAAGTTATCACCGCTTCCGGTGCAGTGGTAGTCACAGTAGTGGTTATTTCTGGCGCTGAAGAAGTGATCTGCGATGGATGTGTTGCCTCCATGGAAACGGATGATTACTGAGAAAAAAGAAAAAAATTTGGAAAAATGAAACGTCGTTTAAAAAACGTGTCACACGGATGGCGCCAATGTTTGAGCAACGATTGTCAAACACAAAGGTCAGGTGATATCAACCTTGGATCTCCAATGATGATCACAGTGTAAACCCAACAAGTTCTTGACGAACCTAGGGTGATCAAGGTTGAAGATGAGAGTGAGAGTATATGAACTCTGCGTTTAAAGTTTTGTGTGTGTGTGTTCAGATAAGATGAGAAAAAATTGGTGGCGATAATGATTTGGACCATGTATTTATATGGCTAGTGTCAAGTATATGGAACGTTGTCCATTAATGATGATCATGAATACTTGAACGGTCTTAATCATTAATCACCCGTATATGTAACGTCTTACTATTATTACGATAATAAAGCAGTCACAGACGCTGACAACTTGGACAGGCGGTGACAGCTTGACAGGCGGTGCTGACTTGTCAGGCGCTGACATAGCTTGATTTGACAGGCGCTGACATAGCTTGACCTTGACAGACGCTGACATAGCTTGACCTTGACAGGCGCTGACATAGCTTGACTTTGACAGGCGCTGACATAGCTTGACTTTGACAGATGACAGCCGCTGACAGCTGCTGACAACCTAACAATGACAGCTGCTCACAACTGCTGACAGCCTGTCTGGGTTTGGTTGTAGTAGCGGGCTTTAAGCAAAAAGGCCCATTATTATATTTAGGTTTTAGGAATTAGCTATATATATATATATATATATATAGATAATCCTACTAACCTCATCACTATCGATACTCAAACATCCATGAGAACACATGGTTATTGTTTCCATCGCATACACATGTGGAAAACTATGTGCCCCAAAATCACGTAGAGTAAATTTGTTTGTAATTATTCAAAACCGTTAAGTATACATTAGCGGGTTTGTATGTATGAACATCTAATCATAACATCAGCAAACAAAATCATTAGTTGATAATCTTCATACACCATCTCCATAATTCCACACTTACGAACAGTTGTCACAAGTCAAAAAACTAAAGATAAGGAAAGCTTTTTTCTCTAAACGTTGTAATAGACAAAGTCTACATTTGCATTCAGTGAGAAAATATAGTAATTTTTGTTTGGACTAAAAGTTAATTCTACATAAAGACTATATCTTATCCTAAAACTCACAAATATGATTTTCATTAAATTGAAATGAATATTAAAAACTTTGGTTGAAGACAGTGGTTTTGAATCAGTACTCATCTCTTGATCTGTAACGTCGAGACAGAAAACAATATATGAAGGTTAGTCTTTGATGGAAGATTACTTAGGTTGAGTTCAAATATTACCCCACTTATTTCACTAAAATTAAACTTTTTCTTATTTATTTACTGACATAATGTTTTTATTATTTTATAAATAAAAAAGTGTAATTCATAATAAAAATAGAAGATATATAATTATTCTATTTTGATATCAAAATATACTAGTAGTTAATAGGTTTGTTTATGAGACGAGACATCTAATAAGTTATTTGAGTTCAATTTGAGATATTTTTTAAACCGACTCGAGCTATCCGAGTAGTTTTTCGAAAGGAAACGGAGTAATGAAAATAATCGGGTTGTAAAGCTCGTGAGCCTTGTTAAGATTTTATTGATTTACTTTTTCACATGCTCATATAACAACCATCCTCTTTAACCGAATCGAGTGAAGCCGGGTTGCGTTACCCTTTAAATTATCGAGTCGATGAGTGATTAATATTAATATTTATATTTTAATATTTGATAATCGGGTCGATTCACTACAAGAAAAATAGGCTTTAGCGACGAATAATTTTTGTCACTAATAGCTTTATTTAGTCACGATAAAAAAATGGTCACTAAACAATATGAGTGACAAAAAAATAACCTTATTTGGTGTCTAATAAAATTAGACCGATAGTAACGAAAAGTGACAACTAAAAATTGGTCACTAATATCATTAGTAACCAAATATATGGTCAAGTGAATATTATTGATCAAATTTGACTCGTAAGTAAAAACCTTTTTGTTGTAGTGATTTAAATTCAAGAGTGAAAGTATCTATTAATAATATAGTAGAGCTTAAAGTAAAGTCTCGGTCTACTTTTAGTAGATTTTAGAGCTCTGATTATGGTAAATGAGCTTGAACTTGGCTACACGTCGACTCAAATTAGCTCGATTACATCTCTAGTTATTAGATGATATAAATAGTTAATTCAATGACAACAATAACCATATAAAAACTGGTTAGTGATATATAGATAGTTAAGTCGAGTTGCGGCACCCTTTAAATTACCGAGTCGATGAGTGATTAATATTATTTTTTATATTTCAATATTTGATAATCGGGTCAATTCACTATAAGAAAAATAGGTTTTAGTAACGAAAGTGTTTAGTGACGAGTATATTTTGTGTCACTAATAGCCTTACTTAGTCACCATAAAAAAAAAAGTAGTCACTAAATTTAGTCAGTAAAAAAAATTAATGATCAAAAAATAACCTTATTGTGTGTCTAATAAAATAAGTGACGTACCTATAGTAACGAAAAGTGACACCAAATATATGGTCACTAATGATGTTAGTGACTAAATATTTAGTCACTAATAATATTAGTGATCAGATTTGAATCGTCAGTAAAGACGTTTTTTCTTGTAATGATTCAAGTCGGGATTAAAGGTATCTGTTAATAATATAGTCGAGCTTAAAGTAAAGGCTCAATTGACTTTTAGTGGAGTTTAGAGCTTCGAGTTTGGTAAACGAGCTTGAACTTGGTTACATATAGAATTAAATTAGCTTAATTGCACTCCTAATTATTACATGATATATAGATAGTTACTTCAATGACAACAATAATTGCTAAGAAAAAACAGTTTATAAAAAGATAATCATAACAACAAATAAAGTTGTTATGAAAACATTTTTTCCATCTCACAAATAAAGGTCTAAATAATAATAATATGAAAGTTTGCTTAATATTTATATATTTGAAACTAACCGACATACTTACAAAGAAAAACAAAATATATTAAAACAATTTACCAAGACGTTAGGAACACGTCAAATTAATCCCCCATTAGCAATTCCCCAACACACACACACACACATATATATATATATATATATATATATATATATATATATATATATATATATATATATATATACCCTTCAGTATTCTTGTACGAAAATCTTTTTCCTATCAAATCGAAAATTCGACATATGCCGATTTCTTTTCACACAAATTCAAAATCGTGTTCTTGTTCCAGTCAAGGTAACTTGTTGAAAATTGTGAAACTTACTCTAAACTCAATTCTAACTATTGAAATTTGTTTGAATATAGATGAATGATAATGGTACCGGAAAGTTTCATCAAGGCTTCGAACTCGCCACAGGATTCGCACCCCACGCGCCATCCAAGTTTTTCGATGACGTTGGACGTCTCAAAAGAACAGGTAAACTTCTACGTTCGGGTAGTTGCAAAAAGAGTTTTATTAACAACAACCCACTACTTTACCAACAAAATTGTCCAAAAAGTAAAAGTAACTAAATTTACGAATAGAAGATAGAAGAGAAAATTATACAGAAAACATAGTTTTAAAAATGTTATTCCTCAATAATAGCTTTATACACGTGTAAGAATCTATTAACCACGGCTGTTTTGACTTGTGAGTTGATACGCGTCAAATTTGACTGTTTTGTGACTAATGTTTTATCTTGACATTTATTACAGGGACTGTTTGGACAGAAAGTTCACATATCATAACTGCTACTTTCAAGGGTCTAAGTAAACCAAAACTGATTATCTAACACTTGCAAGGAGATTGCTTTAGAGTGAAACAAACTTGTATTATTGCTTAACAAAATCTGGATAGCTACATATGAGACCAAGATTACATATTTATCGTCTACTAGAGATTATTCTAGACTTAGACTAATCTAGATAGGCTAGATATCTCTAGATCAGTCTAGGACTAGACATTACTTTAGGACTAATCTAGAATATTTACATCTAATCCAGATCATACTAGGTTTTAGATCTTGAATATCTTGGAATCCTCTTGAGGTCTCTAGAAGTTTCCGACAGCAAGTGTAGTCGTTTGGACAGAATGTTGCTGTTCGTAACATTTTGCTCCTTATATTGATTCGTTGCCTGCTGAGAAAATGGCGATTATTGTTATGCATAAGATGATGGGACTGTTGATGATGGGACATGATTATCGATATGTGAGGGTAAACAAATAGGTGGAAATGTTAAATGACGTGGAAATTAATAACAGTGAAAAAAATAAAAATAAAACGGTAAACAAATAGGTCAACGATAACCCGTAAAAAGTCAACGAAATTTGAAATTGTTTATCACATTGAGACGGATTTAGAAAGTTGATGTATTATACTAGTAGTATCGTAAGTTGGTTTGTTATAACGCTACATGTAAAAAAGTTCGTATGGTTTTTTGGACCTTTACCCTAATAATAATATGACATTTTGCTTAATATTTGTATACTAGATTATTTTCCCGCGATAGCGCGGATAAATATAAATAAAAATTGAATCGTAAAGTTTAATTTATAAACACGTTCTTTTAAATTATTATGAGAATACAATATTACCCGTATAATAACAAATATACATTTATGTTTATACATATATATATATATATATATATATATATATATATATATATATATATATATATTAATATTTTGTATTATAGGATTTTAAAATAATAATAATAATAATAATAAGGTAAATCATAGTCAAGTAAGAGACATATGTTTTTTATGGTAATAATGGTAAAATTGAATAGAGAATGTAATTATGTATTGTAAGAGGGTGTAAAATGAAAAATATATTTGATGACATCATCAGTCTCATATAACGGTTGAAATCAAAGTATTTAACTCTTCCAATGAACCTTACTTCGCCATGTGACATTTAAGGTCCCTCTTTTATATATATTAAAGATTTGAAACTAAGACATACTTACAAAGAAAAACGAAAGGTATTAAAACAATTTACCAAGACTTTAGGAACACGTCAAACATATATATATATATATATATATATAGTAATGAGATCGGGTAAGAACGGCTTGAAGTATAGGAACGCTAAGAACGAATCTGGATCACATAACTTCTTTCTCTCTCTTCTTAATACAAAACCCAGATCCCTCTTTCATTTCGATTCCATCATCCAAAATCAAAATCTAGATTTGTTCTTCTTCTCATCTCGGTTCCATCATACCAAAATAAAATCCCGTTACTTTTATCTAACCCATCACTAGATTTCATACACATAACCCACATCAAAACCGGATGAAATCGAAAAAAATATACAAACTTTCAAAGTTGAAATCAAAAACCAAGTAATGATTTATGTATTTGGTGCGCGAAGAAGTAAAAAATAAGGTATCTGTTGAGTTTTTGTTTCATACATAAAAAAGAAATAAAAAGAATTCAATTTTTTTTTTTCCAGAAAAGTTACAAAGTGGTGAAGAAGATGAATTAGATGCATTTTATTAGATGCATTTTTTCAATTTTCATTATTTAATTTAATTTCGTATGTTGGAACACTTTTTTATGTTTTTGGCAGAGAAGTACATAGAAAATGTAATAATATCTAATCAATTTGCAGTTTTTAATTAGATGCATTTTCAAAATGGTAGATGCATTTTCAACATTTGTGTTGTTTTTACTTATTTATACATCCATATATATAGAGGTGGGTTCAAATAGGAAGCACTAAATATTTGAGAACCATTAGGAACCAAATTATTTACCAGTGTATACATATAATATTCACCATTGTATATATATATATATATATATATATATATATATATATATATATATATATATATATATATATATATATATATATATATATATATATATATATATATATATGATATCCACGAGTGTATATTTAATATGATATTCACCAGTGTATGTAAAACTATAAGAGTTGAATTATAAATACCTTATATACACTGGTGAATATCATATTAAATTTGGTTCCTAATGGTTCCTAATTATTTATATAATTCTCATTTGAAACCAACTCTCTCTCTCTCTCTCTCTCTCTCTCTCTCTCTCTCTCTCTCTCTCTCTCTCTCTCTCTCTCTATATATATATATATATATATATATATATATATATATATATATATATATATATATATATATATATATATGAGACGGTCCGTGTGAAAAGTCTTAAATTTGTAAAAAGTTGAGGAAGTATTGTGGGAGTCACATGTGCAACTTTAGAAAAAAAAATTATTTTTTTTATTTTTTTAATAAAAAAATATTTAAAAAAAAAATTGAAATTTTTATTTTAAAGGAAATGTTTTTTTTTTGGTACGAAAAAAATATGATGCACACTTATGTTAAACATGTATTTGTGGATCACAGTTGAATATCATATTTTTTTTGCATCATTAATATGTATCATATTTTTTGTGTGCATCATATGACGTGACAAATCACGTTATCAAAAAATATTTAAAATTCTTTTTTTTCCAATTTTTTTTTTAATAAAAAAATATTATTTTTTTAATTAAAAAATAAAAAATAATAATTTTATTTTTAAATTATTGAATAAATCAATAATACTAATTCAAATGTTTATTTAAACAAATATGTCAATGAATCAAATACCAAATGAACCGAATAGATTAAATTTAATTAATAAATTGTTTTAAGCATATATTACAAAACATTGACAAATCAAGATGAGTAAGTTTTGCAACCTTTTTATTCCGATTAATGCTCAAAATTATAGGAATTAATATTTTTAAATCTATATTGTGAGTATATGAAATTAAGATACATTGATTAATGTTGGATTAAATCTAACATAATTGAGTAAAAAGTTTAATTAATATTTAGATAAATAATTTAAATATTAAATTCATTTAAATATTATTAAATTATTATTTTGGATATATATGAGAATTTTGCATGTTTTGGAAGGATATTAACGTAATTTTGATTTTTATAAGGATATTGACGTAATATTAAAGCTTTGTAAGGACGTAGATGTATAAAGGTATTAAAAGAATTTACCAAGACTTTAGGAACAAGTCAAATTATAGTCGGTTACATACATAGAGAGTACCCTTCAGTATTCCTCGTTTTGAGCCTCCAATTCTTTTAGAAATGCTAACGAGGTTCAATGATGCCGACGAAGGGAACCAGCTGAAAGGTTATCAAAATTCCGACTTGGGGATACCTTTGACCGATTGCCTGCCCCTTCATTGTTATTAGTAAGATGGAGAAAAGCTGAAGAGGAAGAAGAACCTTTCAAAATCGTTTCCCTATCAAATCAAAAATTCGACATATCTCGATTTCTTTTCGCACAAATTCAGATTCGTGTTCTTGATTTCTAGTCAAGGTAACTATTCTTCTTTTCTTAATATAATCCAGAAAACAACTATTTATACCCATTGCACTTCTTGAAAATTGTGAAACTTACTCTAAACTCAATTCTAACTTTTGGAATTTGTGATGATATAGATGAGTGGTAATGGTATCGGAAAGTTTCAGCAAGGCTTCGAAGTCGCCACAGGATTCGTTCCCCAAGCGCCATCCAAGTTTTTCGATGACGATGGACGTCTCAAAAGAACAGGTAAACTTCTACGCTCGGTGTATTGACTTGTGAGTTGATAGCCGTCAAGTTTGATTGTTTTGTGACTAATGTTTTTGTCGGGACATTTGTTATAGGGACTGTTTGGACAGGAAGTTCACATATCATAACTGCTGTAATTGGTTCGGGTGTGTTGTCATTAGCATGGGCCGTGGCACAACTCGGCTGGGTAGATGGTCCCATTGTTCTGTTTCTCTTTTCATTTGTGACTTACTACACTTCATGTCTTCTCGCTGCTTGTTACCGCTCCGGTGATCTGGTGACTGGAAAAAGAAATTATACGTATCAGCATTATGGGGCATAAAGTGCTTCCGCAATTCTGTTTTGAGTTCCTCCCATGTGTTGATCACCGTAGTGCGTTTTTCTCTTTTGGAATACTTCCTTCTCCACCATAATTGAGCTTCCTCTCGAAGGAACATGGGAGCATGACTTATCTTTGCAGCGTCATCAATAACTCCCATTGCGTCGAAGTATTGGTCAAGACCGAAAAGGAAATTTTCAACTAGATTAGCATTTCGCGCTCCAATATACATATCGGGTTTTGGAACCTTCAAGTTAATTCCAGAGGAACTACTCGCTCCTCCTGTGGTGTTGGAAGTCGTTACGCGGCGCCAGTTTTTCCATTCCTGCTTCATGGTCGTCATCTCGTCACGTACCTTCCTTAACTCCTCTTCGACAAACTTTCTAGTTACCAACACATTCTGGGATATTTTATCGATATCTTGCATAACTTCCTCCTTGAATCCTTCAATCATCTCTTTCGCCACCTTGGGGACTTCAAATCCGTCTTCAACAAAGTTATCGAGCCCTATGTTTACATCGTTAATCTGAGTCTTTAATTCAGAAATCATAGACTCCAAATTTGAGATACGTGATTCTAGATCGCTTGATCCTTTGGCAATGATAGTGACGGGGGTGGACGTGACCTACTCCTAGTTCTCCTTGAAGGGCCTGTAACTTGGGTTGCATTCCTCGGGTTCCTTCGGTTGGGACTGTTTCATCGACTCCTGCCATCGTGTTGTCTTTAACGTGAGTATCTACATCGAGCCTCTGCTCTGATACCACCTGTCACGGAGTTAGCTTTCGAACTCGTGTGGCACTTAGATTATCCTGCTCTCAAGGGTCTAAGTAAACCAAAACTGATTATCTAACACTTGCAAGGGGATTGCTTTAGAGTGATATGAAACAAACTTGTATTATTGCTTAACAAAATCTGGATAGCTACATATGAGACCAAGATTACATATTTATAGTCTACTAGAGATTATTCTAGATTAGTCTAGGATAGATATCTCTAGATCAATCTAGGACTAGACATTACTTAATTTAGGACTAATCTAGAATATTTACATCTAATCTAGATCATATTAGGTCTAGGACTAGACATTACTTAATTTAGGACTAATCTAGAATATTTACATCTAATCTAGATCATATTAGGTTTTAGATGTTAAATATCTTGGAATCCTCTTGAGGTCTTAGAAGTTTCCGGTTACCTAACAAAACATCCATGAGAACACATGGTAATTGTTTCCATCGCATACACGTGTGGAAAACTATGTGCCCAAAAATCACGTAGAGTAAATTTGTTTGTAACTATTTGAAACCGTTAAATATATTCGTTAGCGGGTTTGTATGTATGACCATCTATCATAACATCAGCAAACAAAATCATTAGTTGTCAATGCTCATGCACTATCTCCAGAATTCCATACTTACGAACAGTTGACATAAATCAAATAACTAAAGATAAGTAAAAGCTTTTATCGCTAAACGTTGTAATAGACAAAGTCTACATTTGCATTCAATGAGAAAATGCTTAATAAATTCTTGTTTGGACTAAAAGTTAAAGCTACATAAAAACCATATCTTATTTTAAAACTCACAAATATGATTTTCATTAAATTGAAATTAATATTAAAAACTTTGGTTGAAAATAGTGGTTTTGAATTTGTACTCACCTCTTGCTCTATAATGTCGAGACATGAAAACAGTATATGAGGATTAGTCTTTGATGGAAGGTTAATTAGGTTGAGTTCAAAGATAGCCGGTTATTCCATTCAAATTAACTTTGTTATTTATTTATTGATATAATGATTTTATTACTTTATGGATAAAAAGTGTAATTTATAATAAAAGTAGAAGATATATAATTATTCTATTTTGATATCAAAATATACTAGTTGTTAATAGGTTTGTATATGAGACAAGACATCTCACGAGTTATTTGAGTTCAATTTGAGATATTTTCTAAACCGACCCGAGATATCCGAGTGGTTTTTCGAAAGGAGGCGGAGTAATGAAAATAATTGGGTTGTAAAGCTCGTTAGCCTTGTTAAAATTTTATTGATTTATTTTTTCACATGCTCATATAACAACCATACTCTTTAACCGAATCGAGTTAAGTTGAGTTGCATCACCCTTTAAATTATCGAGTCGATAAGTGATTAATATTAATATTTATATTTTAATAATTGATAATCGGGTCGATTCACTACAAGAAAAAAAAGCTTTAGTTGACGAGTATTTTTTGTCACCAATATCCTTATTTAGTCACCATAAAAAATGGTCATTAAGCAAAATGAGTGACAAAAAAATAACCTTTTTTGGTGTCTAATAAAATTAGTGATGGACCTATAGTAACGCAAAATGACAACTAAAAATTCGTCACTAATATCATTAGTAACCAAATATTTGGTCAAGATAATATTAGTGATCAAATTTGCCTCGTCAGTAAACGCCATTTTTGTTGCAGTGATTCAAGTCGAGAGTGAAAGTATTTGTTAACAATATAGTAGAGCATAAAGTAAAGGCTCGATCGACTTTTAGTGGATTTTAGAGCTTTGATTTTGGTAAATGAGCTTGAACTTGGCTACATGTGGACTCAAATTAGCTGATCGCATCCCTAGTTATTAGATGATATATAGATAGTTACTTCAATGACAACAATAATTACATTAAAATCTGGTTAGTGATATATAGATAGTTAAGGTAACTATTCTCCTTTTCTTAATATAATCCAGAAAATCTTTTCCCTATCAAATCGAAATTTCGACATATCTCGATTTCTTTTCGTACAAATCCAGATTCGTGTTCTTGATTTCTAGTCAAGATAACTATTCTTCTTTACTTCTTGAAAATTGTGAAAATTACTCTAAACTCAATTCTAACTTTTGGAATTTGTTTGAATATAGATGAGTGATAATGGTACCGGAAAGTTTCCAAAGCTTCGAACTCGCCACAGGATTCGCTCCCCAAGCGCCATCCAAGTTTTTCGATGACGATGGACGTCTCAAAAGAACATGTAAACTTCTACGCTCGGTGTATTGACTTGTGAGTTGATACCCGTCAAGTTTGATTGTTTTGTGACTAATATTTTTTTCCGGACATTTGTTATAGGGACTGTTTGGACAACAAGTTCACATTTATTATTATTATTATTATTATTATTATTATTATTATTATTATTATTATTATTATTATTATTTAAAATAATTAAATAATTAAATAACTCGTATTTATATAAACCACAAGGTTATATTGATAAACTTATCAACTAATATGTATCAATTTAAAATGCAATTATAACAAATCGTTTTAAATAACGGAAAAGTATGCCATTATAACAAATCGTTTTTCTTCTCTCTAAAAAATAAATAAAGTACAATTGGTTAGTGAGTAAAATCCCCCAACACTTGAGGGGTACGAAAATCTTCAAAAAAAATTAGACATATCTCGATTTCGCACATATCCACATTCGTGTTCTTGATTTCTAATCAAGGTAACTATTCTTAATATAATCCAGAAAAGAATATTCGTATACCACTGCACTTAATCTAAGCTCAATTCTCACTTTTGGAATTTGTTTGAATAAAGATGAGTGATAATGGTACCGGAAAGTTTCAGCAAGGATTCGAACTCGCCACAGGATTCGCTCCTCAAGCGCCATCCAAGTTTTTCGATGACGATGGACGTCTCAAAAGAACATGTAAACTTCTACGCTCGGTGTATTGACCGTAGTCGAAACAAGAGTTTTATTAACAACAACCACGACTAAATTTACGAATAGAAAATATCTGTATATGTTTGTTTCTAAATCTGTTTAAAAAAAATTACAAAGAAAACATAGTTTTAACAAAATTACAAGAAATTGGGGTAATATAAAACATCAGGACATGTTTTTTTCTTTTCTTTTTTACATTAGTCCGATGTATTTTTGAAATCATCTTCGCCAACAAAAAAAGAAGTTTTAATACGTGTAAAAATCTATTAACCACGACTGTTTTGACTTGTGATTTGATACCCGTCAAGTTTGATTGTTTTGTGACTAATGTTTTTTTCGGGACATTTGTTATAGGGACTGTTTGGACAGGAAGTTCACATATCATAACTGCTGTAATTGGTTCGGGTGTGTTGTCATTAGCATGGGCCGTGGCACAACTCGGCTGGGTAGCTGGTCCCATTGTTCTATTTCTCTTTTCATTTGTGACTTACTACACTTCATGTCTTCTCGCTGCTTGTTACCGCTCCGGTTATCTGGTGACTGGAAAAAGAAATTATACGTATATGGAAGCTGTTAAGAACAATCTTGGTACGTTAAAAACATAATTATATTTGTGTTTTATAAGTTTTACCTTTTTATATTTGTTAAACTAAAGATTAATGTTAAATTTGTATGAAAAATTTCAGGTGGATTTCAAGGGAAAATTTGTGGGTTCATTCAATACTTCAATCTTGTTGGAGTGGCTATTGGGTACACTATTGCAGCTTCTATTAGTGGAATGTAAGTATTTTCTTTTTCTAAATACTACATAATAATTAATTTAGGTTTTTCTAATGTTTACTTTTTTTGTGAATTATATAAACAGAGCTATTGAAAGATCAAGTTGTTTCCATGAAAAAGGACATGACAATCCATGTCGAGTATCAGGGACACCATACATGATCATGTTCGGAGTTATCCAAATTTTCTTATCTCAAATTCCGGATTTCGACCAGATTTCTTGGCTTTCGAAGCTGGCTGCAGTCATGTCTTTTACTTATTCGACCACTGGTCTTGGCCTCGGCATTTCTAAAGTTGTTGGTAAATCTTTAAAAATATTTTTTGTTCTTTTTTTAGTCAACATAAGTAGTTACTTAGTTTCTAAAATATACAAAAAGTATGTTGGTTGTTCTTAAAACTTAAAGAGTTTGTCCTTAAAAGGTTATATTGTACAAAGATATTAATATTTTGTTTTCCTGTTTGATTAACAGAAAGTGGAACGATTAAGGGGAGTCTTACCGGTATTAGCATTGAGAAAGTCACGCAAACTCAAAAGATATGGAGGAGCTTTCTAGCACTTGGCGCCATTGTTTTTGCTTATTCTTATTCCCTTATCCTCATTGAAATTCAGGTAATTTGAATTTTTACATTTTGGAATTATAAATGAAAACATAAATGTTAATATTTTGTGTTATGTTATATGTAGGATACGATCAAATCGCCACCAGCTGAACACAAGACCATGAAAAAAGCAACTTTGATAATTGCTGCGACGAAAATCATCTTCTACATGTTTTGTGGATGCTTTGAATATGCTGCATTCGGAGATATGGCTCCTGGAAACCTCCTCACCGGTTTTGGCTTCTACAACCCCTACTGGCTCCTTGACATTGCCAATGCTGCTATTATTATCCATCTTGTTGGAGCCTACCAAGTGAAATGCCAGCCCTTATTCGCATTCGTTGAGAACACTGCCGTCAGATACTTCCCGGAGAGCAACTTTATTAACAACAATATTGAAATCCCAATTCCTTTCGGTGGATACAAGCCCTTCAAACTCAACATGATTCGATTGGTCTGGAGAACAGCCTTTGTGTGTTTTACTACACTAATTGCGATGCTGATGCCGTTTTTCAATGATGTTGTCGGGATCCTTGGAGAATTAGGATTCTGGCCAATGACCGTCTACTTCCCAGTGGAAATGTACATTGTTCAGAAGAAGATACCGAAATGGAGTTCAAGATGGATATCGCTACAAATATTGAGTGCAGCTTGTCTCATTATTTCTATATGCGCCGCTGCCGGATCTTTTGCGGGCGTTGTTACCGATCTTAAAGTCTACCACCCCTTTAAGACGAGTTATTAGCCGAGGATCGAATAATTGTTCAAATGAGTGTTTAGCGACCTACTTATCTGAGTTATCTCTTCTGGATCGGCTATTGTCTTAGCAATATATGTTCTATTGAAGTCACAGAAACCATGGGTATGTGTCATATATGTTCTTAATTCTTTTCAACTTCAAGTTTCTCATTATATTGTGATGTTGAAGTTGGACTAAATTTTTTGAATTTTACAGAATTCGAAGTTGAGGCATGAGAATTATATGCAATCAGGGAAAAGTACAGCACACATAAGGTGCGTTAATTTTGAAACTCACTTGTCGAATTTAGTCTTTTTTTAGTACATGGTTTGAAGCTAACTTAGTATTTTTATTTGAAACAGTAGAAGTTTGTAGCAAAGAAGTGTTGTCCTCCACCATCCATACCGATGGAGTATTTTCTAAGCAATAGCAGCTAGGCTAGTTAAAATAGATGGGAAAACAGCAAAGCTTTTTCCAACGATCTGTTGTTATTTGTCTTCTGCGACGATAAGATGATATCAGATTAGAATCTTGAAGTGAATAGATGCTATGTTCTATACTTCGGTCCTTATGCAATGAATAGATTCATGTGTTTTTTCTTTATCATGCCGTCATGCGTTTATAGTTTTTCCTTTGAATCATCAGTAACTTTTGAGTAAAACTATTAACAGAAACATACAATTGAAATTCTTATGATAATTAGTTATGGTGTGGTGTGGTGTGTTTATGAAATTCTTATGACAAAGATTGATCTTAAATTAAGTAGTTTAATTTACAATATTACAAAATATTGCTCTAATGGATTATGGAGTACTCTTGTGTAAAATTGTTAAAAACTTAAAAGTTTTCCCCACTAATTCATTGAATGTATCTAGTTATCGAATATATAAGTAAGACTATGGGAAGTAAACCGAAAACACATAACATAAATAAGCATGATGACATGATAACATTTATTTGGACCGCATATGTAGTTAAAATACTGATCTAAGAATCATCTGTAGTTTTTTTCGACTAAAAATATTGAAAAGATAAACATGTTTAACTTTGCGTTATATAGGAAATATAATGATGTTCACCGAAACTTAATTGGCAGTTTCTCCGGATAGTAATTTCTAATGTAATAGGCATGATGTACTGGGATTTTGATGCTGATTTGTGTTAGAATGTAAGCCTAAATCAAATGTAAGCCCAAGTCCGTATGTGGGCTTGAGCCCGTTAGGTTTAATTTTCTCTATAAATAGGTGCTTAATGTAAACATTTGAAGTTGATGAAATACAAAATATTCTTCCACAAACCCAATTACTAATTTCTACATGGTATCAGAGCAGGTTACCAGGAAAAAGGTACCTGTTCTAACTAGCCATTCGACTAGTCCATTCGAATAGAAGTTTAACCCGTTCGAACTAGATCACTCGAACAAGAAATCCCTCAAAAAGGTTGTTTTTTATTGTTTTTAAACGTTCCTGCTTCAATCTGGACAGTTAGCAAAGCTTTTTTGGTGAAAAATCGACTTTTAGATCGAGTTTTAGAAAACCCTAAATTTTTCAGCGGCGCATACGGATCAAGTTCTTGAAAAATTCCCATCCGTACCGATCAGCAGCTCATTCGTGCGAACCAAGCTCATCCGTACGAATCAATCAGTCCATTCGTACGAATAAAGAATTTCATCCGTACGAATCAAGAAGTTCATCCGTACGAATCCATCCGTTCATTCGTGCGAACCAAGCGTTCATCCGTGCGAACCAAGCGTTCATCCGTGCGAACCAAGCGTTCATCCGTACGAACCAAATAAACCATGGCTGACCCAAACAATAACGATCTCGCAGTGCAACTAATGAATTTACTTCGTAATGGAGCTCAGAATCAGCTTCAAAACCCAAAACCAAACCCGTCCGATCAACTCAAGATTAGTCTCATGTTGACAAGCAACAACTACCCGTTATGGGCTCGTATGATTCGCGTCTCTATTGGGGGGAAATCCAAATTGTATCTTAATCACCTTACCGAAAATCCTCCCGCCATCACTAGTGAAAAATACGATGAGTGGGAACAAGCCGATCTTGTGGTTTTCTCATGGTTAATTCAGAATATTGATCCGAGCATCGCAAGTAACCTTACTGAATTTCCCACAGCGAAGTCACTATGGGAAGCCTTGGCAGTTACTTACAGCAGCGGGAAGGATAAGTTACAAACTTTTGATCTCCATGTTAAAGCTAATGAGTTCAAACAACAGTAGCTCCCACTGGAAGAGTTTTGGATAGGGATGCAGGGAATTTGGGGGGAAATTGATCGTCGCGACCCCAACCCGATGACTTGCACAGCTGACATAGCCACCTATAATCGAGTTCGCTCTGAAACAAAGTTGTTCCAGTTTCTGAACGGACTTGACCGGAGGTATGACCCGATTAAACGGGAAATTCTCCGCTCTGATCCGCTTCCATCTCCCGAAACTGCGTATGCTACGGTCAGGAAAGCAAAAGCTCACCAAGCTATTATCGACGGGAACCATGAGGCAGATATGGGTGTGGCAGCTGGGCTCAATACCACTGGCGATGGAGCAGGCCTTGTCTCAAAACACTATCGATCAGAAAAACCAGCATTCCGACCCCAATTAAAGGTCGACAAAAGCAAGCTCAAGTGTGAAGAGTGTGGTATGTCAAAACACACCAAGGAGCAATGCTTTAAAATTGTTGGCTATCCAGACTGGTGGAATGAGAATCACAGGACCTCAAAGACTGGAAAGGCTGCGGCGGTTGTAGGAAGCAGTGAAACTAGAGGCGAAGGAGAGACGAGTACCGATGACGCACCAGAACCAGGTATAGGGTTTGGTTGTTCTATACCAAATCCTCCGGGTAATGAATCCTTTTTAAATCCAAAGATTTTTAATCAAAACCTACTCGATAAGTTAAATGAGTACGATTTAACTAAGGATCAATGTGAGTCTGTTTCTGGCAGAGCTCATGTTGCAACCAAAGATACTAAATGTACCTCTTGGATCTTTGATTGTGGTGCCACCGATACGATGACGTTTGATATTACTGATATAACATCAAAATCTAGAGTTGATAAAACAAAAATTCACACAGCAAATGGGGAAACTCTCCCAGTTAAGGGAGGGGGAACCATTGAAATTTCAAAAACATTACGACTCTCTAGATGCCTCTATGTACCATCACTGTCGCACAAGTTATTATCCGTCAGTCATGTTACGAAAGAATTAAACTGTGCTGTATTAATGCACCCCACTTTTTGTCTTTTGCAGGATATCAGAACGGGGAAGATCATTGGGCGTGGTACTGAAAGACAAGGACTCTACTACGTTGATGAAGTTACTCACCATGGTTCTGTTCTGCTCACTCATGGGTCCAACGATAGGAAAGCTTGGTTATGGCACAGAAGATTAGGCCATCCATCTGTTGGCTATTTGAGACAATTATTTCCGCACTTATTTCCTAATAATAAAACTTTTCATTGTGATACTTGTATTTTGGCTAAGAGTCATAGACAAACGTTTAAACCTAATGATACTCGAGTTGATTTTCCTTTTTCGTTAATTCATTCTGATGTTTGGGGTCCTGCAAAAATTGAAGGGGGACAAAATTTTCGTTATTTCCTGTTATTTATTGATGATTGTACTCGTATGACATGGACTTATCTTTTAAAAACTAAGTCTGAAGTGTTTACCAAGTTCACATCGTTTTGTAACATGGTTAAAACTCAATTCAAACAGGACATACAAATTCTTCGATCCGATAATGGGGGAGAATTCTGTAATACTTCCATGAAAAACTTCTGTCAAGAGCGGGGAATCATTCATCAAACCTCGTGTGCTCACACTCCTGAACAAAATGGGGTTTCAGAACGTAAAAATCGATTCTTGTTGGAAATCACTCGTGCCCTAATGCTCGAATCACGAGTCCCCAAGTCTTTTTGGCCAGAAGCAGTTGTCACTGCCACGTATCTGGTTAATCGTCTCCCAACCCGGGCTTTAGCTCTCAAAACTCCTCTCCAAACACTGTCGGCCTTCTATAAATTGCCTTCAAATCTAACTCTTGAACCTCGAGTATTTGGGTGTTCTGTTTTTGTTCATATACCAAAAATAGAGCGTTCAAAACTTGATCCTTGTGCAGAGAAATGTGTGTTTCTGGGGTATGGTGTCAATCAACACGGGTATCGGTGTTGTAGCCCGAGTCGGCGTCACATGTTCACAACAATGAACTGTGACTTCCTTGAAACTGAGTTCTTTTACCAGACCCATCTTCATGGTCAGGGGGAAAACGCAAATGACGCATTAAGATGGATGAGTTGGGCGCCACCTGTGAATGGTGCTTCGACTGATACATTCACTCCGGAGACTGATAGTCCTGAAGAACCGGAACACAGTACCACTCCCACCAACAATGATCCTCCTCAACTGATATCCGAGGTAAGTGGCTCTGAATCTCCGGATAATTCAGATAACTCTGATGTGTGTGCTGATGAACAACAGGAACAGGTCGAGACGGAAATTCCAAGTGTGACCGAACCCACTCGGTATGAGCTCCCTCATAGATCAACTAGGGGGATTCCACCCAACAGATACTCACCTGAAAGAAGTTCAAGAGGATCAAGATATCCAGTCGCAAATATTGCAAGAAGGAACTTAGTCCCGGAAGCCAGGTCCTTTGCAAACGCGATCTGTTCTGAAAGAATACCAACAAGTGTTGAAGAAGCGGTTAAGTATAAAGAGTGGAGAGAAGCAATTGGTACTGAACTTGAAGCCCTGAAAAAAAGTGAAACATGGGAAGAATGCGAATTGCCTCCAGGAAAGAAACCTGTTAAATGTCGGTGGGTGTTCACTATCAAGTATAAACCTGATGGATCAATCGAAAGGTATAAAGCCCGATTAGTCGCAAAGGGGTATACTCAGACTTATGGAATTGACTACTGTGAGACATTCTCACCAGTAGCCAAAATCGATACTATTAGAGTTCTCTTCTCAGTTGCGGCAAACAAGGATTGGCCATTACACCAGTTTGATGTTAAGAATGCCTTCCTACATGGAGAATTGAAAGAAGAAATATACATGGAAACTCCACCTGGAATTCATAGCTCCGAGTCCAGTAAAGTTTGCCGACTAAAGAAATCTCTGTATGGTTTAAAGCAATCTCCCCGAGCTTGGTTTGGTCGGTTTACCACAGTAATGAAGAAATATGGCTACAATCAAAGCAATTCTGATCACACTCTATTCTTAAAACGAAGAGGTAAACTCATAACCTGTTTAATAATCTATGTTGATGACATGATTATTACAGGAGATGATTCAGAAGAAATGACAAACTTGAAAGCTAATCTTTTCAAAGAATTTGAAATGAAAGATCTGGGAAGACTCAAATATTTTCTTGGAATCGAAGTTCTAAGATCAAAGTCAGGGATTTTCATCTGTCAACAGAAGTATGTCCTTGATTTACTAGCAGAGACGGGAATGCTAGATTGCAAACCTGCAGATACTCCCATGATTGCTAACCAGAAATTGTTCATGGAAGATGAAGCTGAACTGGCAGATAAAGAAAGATATCAGAGAACAGTGGGTAAGCTGATTTATTTAGCTCATACTCGACCAGACATTGCATATGCCGTGGGGGTTATAAGCCAATTCATGCACCAACCTCAAGTCCAGCACATGGAAGCGGCTCTACGGATTATCAGATATCTCAAGGGAACTCCTGGACACGGTGTCCTATTCAAAGCAAATGGGCACCTGAAGATTGACGCTTATACTGATGCTGACTGGGCAGGTGACAAAGGTAATAGGAGATCTACATCAGGGTATTTTACTCTAGTGGGAGGAAATCTTGTTACATGGAGGAGTAAAAAGCAAAAAGTTGTTGCTCTCTCAAGTGCTGAAGCTGAATTCCGAGGAATAGCACGAGGATTAGCTGAAGTTTTGTGGCTGCGAAAACTATTGTCAGAAATTGGGTATCCCTCAGGAGAAGCCAGCAAAATTATGTGTGACAACAAAGCTGCTATCCAGATCTCAGGAAATCCAGTTCAACATGATCGCACAAAACACGTTGAAGTTGATAGACACTTCATCAAAGAAAAACTTGAAGATAAGATTATCGAGCTTCCGTTTGTTTCATCAAAGGATCAGCTTGCAGACATCCTTACAAAGGCGGTTACCGGAAAGATCTTCGCTCACTGTCTTGACAAGTTAAGCATTGGAAATCCCACTACTTAGCTTGAGGGGGAATGTTAGAATGTAGGCCTAAATCAAATGTAAGTCCAAGCCCGTATGTGGGCTTGAGCCCGTTAGGTTTAATTTTCTCTATAAATAGGTGCTTAATGTAAACATTTGAAGTTGATGAAATACAAAATATTCTTCCACAAACCCAATTACTAATTTCTACAATTTGAAGTAGCTGCAAGCTATAGTATATACGGATTTTTCTTGGCGCATTTCTCTGCTATAGTCTCCTTAATCTTCTCTTCATCTACTAATTTCACTTAGTATATGATTGTGTCCAATTCATAAGATGCATACCAACTTTGTAATACCTTATATTAATGTTTTACTTAATATATGAACATTTCAATAATTTCTCAAGTTATCATATACATGGTTTCGATGTTTAAATAATGTAAAATAAGTAAAACAAGGACATTCATGTTACAAATGAGAATTACAAGCATTCATATGAGATTAAGTTATGGCCGAGAGCGAACTTTATTGGATATATAAAATCAAGATAATGAATTAGATACTCTATAAAACAAGGGCCTTCCTTATATGGATACCCCTACATTAACACGAACCTACTGACCACAATTTCGAATGAAAAAGACGGGAAGTATTTGGGTGAACATCTCAATATTGAGACACCAACATGGAAAACAGTCGAACACAAAGAAACTAAGCTACTAACCGACACGGTAATCTAAATGTTTATTAAATATCTCATAAAAAGTAATGAACTTATTTTACCCGTTGGCCCCAATGGTAATAATGAAATGGGACAAGCTCTTAGAGGTTACTTTGATTCAATAATATATCCACTCGGTATATGCGGGGTTGACATAGCTAATAAGGACTTTGGTTACTTTGATTGATAAAATCGTTATGGATGCGATTCGTGCTCACTTTGAGTTATGTGATGCAGAGACAAGAGAACATTGTATTATGCGTAGCACGTGAGGAAGGGTTATGTTTGATATAAAGAATCTCAAGTTTGGCATTACTCCGTCGAAATTAACTTCGTAGTTGATAAAAATACTCGTAAATTAACCTTTTATGATTCGTAACTACCTCGATGTTGATGTTTGGAACTTTTTGTGGCTAATAATATTAATTGATTCTTTTTCTAATTGTTAGAAGTACACCATAACATATTTTTCACCTATTGCATTTGGACGTCCAAAAAGAAATAGCTATATAAAACTTCAAAGAATTACTAGTCTCTAAAGTTACTTATTAGGGTTACTCTACTAAAACCCCTCTAACCCGAACCACTATTTGGTTTGGTTTGTGGGTAACACCCGCGACTTACTAAATTTTGACTAATCTGATCACGTATAGCACGAAACTTATTTAACCGGCACAAATAACATAAATTGGCATTATGTTAATTAAAATATCCATTACCCATACACATCTGAAGTCGTATATATTGACAGGATCTATCTAATACACAATGAACTAATTCAATGAAATGCTACTTAATCGTGATGTGGAATCTAACAATTGAATGAATTCTAAGCTTATGATGATTGAGATTAACAATTTCACTAATTATTTTTCTTCATTAATCATCATAGGGTTTGAAAGAAAAAGACGTTACATACATCTCAATACAAAAACATCTCTCTAAAGCTTACACCAATATACATACATTTAGCTTCCCATACACACCTATTTATAGACCTCTAAAGATACATATATTATATAAATACAGACATGTGTTTATACTAATACTTGGTCTTCAAAAATTTGAGACCCTTGCTCATCATCTATGCTCAAAGGCGATGATGTGGAGTTTTGTCAAACTTTAATTAACATATTTAGCACCTTTAACTTGAGCGTTGCAGAATAATCCTTCAGTCCTTGAACTTGTGGTCTTCTTAACTGAATGCATTACATTTTCCACAGTAAGCAATACACGTATGCAAAAGTATTTTAATCTTTGAGGAATATATGAACGGATGGTGCGAGCATGAATAGTGTGTGATGAGGTAGACGTAGCGCGTACTTGCTTAGTATACAAATGTATTGAAAAGAAACCAGCAAGGTAGTTGTATAATCCATGATGTTACCTACAAAAAGAGAGTTCCTTTTCTCAGTTATAAACTGGAATAAATATCCTAAATTTCAAATTCTTAAACGAGTTATGACTAACAGCTCAAGTTGTGTAAGAAATTATTGAAACTGAAAATTGAAAATTGAAAAATACAAACCTTTTTATCTTAAATTTCCATTAACAATCATAATATTTGAAATCTATTTCAAAAAAAGTTGAAGACCAAGATGCCTAACGATTATTTTACCGGGGTATCGTCCCTTTTACCTAAAAAAAAGATGCATATGGTATTAATCTATTTGGTTACTTTGTTAAGTTGAAACTTAAAGCAAAAAACTTGCACAAAAATAATTATTGAAGTAATCATTTTGGAAAAAAAACGTGTTTTAGTTTTGATTATTCTAATAAATTAAGTGACTATTTTGATCATGTAATTAATTTGCAAGTGGTTGAGTTACATTTGTCAGAAACAATTCCACCATCGCAAGTGGCAAAGTTTTACGATTTTAGTTGCTATTATATTTGTTTATCCTAATCTTAATATCATATAATACTTTTTTATATAACACGTTCTAAGATGTAGAAAACGTGCCACTAAAACAAACTTAATATAAGTATTATTCTAGGCACGCGGCAAGAAGCTTAAAAATATGAGTAAATTGTAATTTTTGTCTCTTAAAACTTTTTAATTTGACGATTTCGTCCTTCTACTTTTGTTTTCGCAATTTTTGTCCATAGCTTGTTATTTTTCCGTTTTTTTGTCCCCTGTCAAGCTACAGTTAGTTTTTACCGTTAAATGTTAACTAGACTAACTGAAAAGACCGCAAATGTAATTTTAATTTTCTTTTATTTATTTTAATTAATTTTCTATTTCTATTTTTTTTCTATTTTAGTAAAAATTATATGTGTTTTTTCGCATAAAAAAATTATATTTAAAATCACATTTAATTTTTCACACATGTTTTCACACGGGTTCCTTTGCTTCACTATTTCACCAGACGGGTTTTGCACAGACGGATCACAGAGTTTTCACCATCGCCTCCCAACCCCGACCCGACCGGGTGGTTTTAACCTAACCCGACACCCAGGCACGTGTGTTGAATCCACAAACTTAAGTGACCCGGACGGGTCATGGTTCACGACCAAAAATGCTCGGGCGGGTCATAGCTGGGCTACTCCATTTCAGCTACTTTTTCTTGCAATTCCAGATTCATTTCGGCTTCGTTTTATGTCTGTTTCGTCCCGTTTGTTCAAGTTCATTCTATTGCATGTAAACAAACGTAAAGATGGTGAAGTACAAGCAATCTATATCTAATTAGGATTCACGAAAAATGCAAGTAAAGTGTGGGTTTAAAAATGAAAAATGCAATGAATAACGGAATTAAACGTGTAAATAAGATGCGTAAAATGCATCTAAGAGCGGCGATGGCAAAAAAAATATTATACACTGATGGTCAAACATGATATTTTGAATGTATTTTTTTTCTTTCAAATTTGAAATGTGTTTTGAATTAACCAACTCTATTTACAAATTATTTTAATTAAATTTTATAACTTTGTATGACAACTTAATTTTTTAAAAATTATTAACTTAAGTGTTTATTATTCTAATTAAAAAGTTATGAATTATATTAATATGTTTATTATAAATTAGTTAACTAATAAATATTATCATCATTTTCTTATATTTTTTATATTAAATGGTAAATAAAGACTATGTATTAAATTATTTTAATAGTTTATTAAATTATTTATAAGTATCAGAACATATTTATTAAATTCAATGATATTTTTATTTTAAATTTGAATGGTTTAGATTAATTTATAAAAATGAATGGGTAAAAAAAAATTTCCTTAAAATTTAGTTCTTAAAAATAAAAAGTATAATATGTTTTATATGGTAGTATAGATTGTCTTTTTTGAAAAGATAAAATTTACCATCTAATACACCATTGTCAATAGTTTGTGTCAATTGACCGGTCAGTTATTGACAGCTCAACGTCACATTCGCTCACACTAAACTGACTGAAACGTCACGTAATATTTTAGAACTTCTCATATTATTTACTTTATATATTTAAAACATAATATTAAACAAAACAATTTCATTAAAATAATAACAGTATATTAGTTTATAAAAAATATTGTAATTATTTTTAAGAAAACATCACGTTTATTAAAAAAAATGATTAAAATAATTAAAGTTGAAAGATTTTTGGTGGGAGTTGTGAAACCTGTTCGATAAAAGCATTGTGAAGTTTATAATGCATAGTTCTATCACGTAATTTCTTTCATATGCATATGTGTTGCAACAATCTCATTCCACGAACGTTGCGGCACATTTTTCAGATAATTTATATAGTCTTCCTCTAGCGAACCATGAAGAAAAGATGTTAAAGGAGATTAAGTGCCTAGCCCTAGCCATAGATGGAAGAAACCAAACTGAGGGCATTAACTAAGATTTGATTCAATTGCTTCTCTTTTTGTGGATTTTGTCATGTCGGATCATGGTCTTTTAACTCATCTGGAATATCACGGAGCAACTTTGTGCCCCTGTTCCGGTCCCGATGAAGCCCCGTCATCAATAGCTAAAACCTAGGTAGGCCATCAACCACATATTGCGTTTGTTGTATCGTTTATCGTGTTGTGTAAACTCACACAATAATACATGATTTTGTTGATGCTATATGATCTTACCGAGTTTTTATGTAAATGTTGCACATCTTGTAGTATTGGGTTTCTTAAGTGTTTGGTTGAGAAAAGATGAAATACATATTGGGTGAAACTGTATAAAAAATCATATGATAATTTTTGAGCCGGAAAATCATGTATCTCGGCATGACGTTGATGTAAACGTTGAACATCTTGTAGTCTTAGCTTTGTTAAGTATTCTATTGAAAAAGATGAAATATATATTTGGTGACGTGTTTAGTCAAACTCTTTGTATAGATTTAATAATTTGCAGCTATGCATTCTTCATCGAAGATAATGTAATTAGTGTTTACTATGCAGCTCATTTGCATACTATCTACACCATTAGTTGGCGCATATGAACCATCTGCACAGTAAGTGCAGATGCACGCATATGAAGTAGAAATAGGCTCACGTATGTTTAGGAGGCTTGGGTACTTCATCTAAAAGTAGTTCTACATAGTAGAAGATATCTTGAGTATTCAAACATAAGATTAATGAAGATTGTACATATATGCAGGATGAATACTTGCAAATGAAGTGCAAACAAAGACTTAAGTGATCGGTGAACAAAAAATTGCTTAAGGCGTATCCGTGGCTAAAGAAGTCAAAGATCTATAGTTGTGGTTTGTTATTACAAAAAGTCATGGTTGTCTCACTAAATTAGGACAGTTTGTTAAACTATTTTGTAAAAAGTAATTATATAAACTCTATATTATGGTTTATTACACAAACTACTCTTGAGGTTTGAGTTTGTTCTTATTCTCTTTCTTGTTTATCCATATAATTAGTCTGTTAGTACAAAGTTTTGATTAATTGTTTTATTCAATAAATTATTTAAAAGATATATCATTAAGTTCGTTGTAACTTTTTATTTTGTTGTCTAACAAAGATTAACACGTGTATCGAAACAATTGAAATTTTTTTCTTTACAAAACCTGATATTCAAATTCACTTCATACTCTCACCACAGATAATCATTGAAACAAGTTTTGCTTTTAGAGATGATTGTTGCAAAAGAAAAGTACCGATTGGGATAGTATGTCCATTTTTATTATCAAACTCTATGGACAATTTTAACATTTTACTCTTAATTTTATTTTTCTTACCTTGCTCTTTTATTACATTCCCCTTTCCACATCTTTGTTAAAAACTTACAACTCACTTTAATGAATATTGTAACTGAGTTATATTAAAATAAGAACGTTAAATGTTGTAAGAACGTTCTTGCAGCACTAAAATCACCCTTTTAAGCATCAAAACATGTTTTTTTTAAATGTTTTTTTGGAGAATCTTATTTTTTTTTTTTGGAAACGGCAAATGTTTGTACATCGGAGCCTACTCGTAATATTCCAACGAGCACCTCAGGTTCGAGCTCCACATAGCGGGCAAACCCAGCCCCCACGGGGGTTTCCAGGGGAAAATTCGTCATGCGTGCCTTAAGAGGTGTGGGTTAAATTACGCTATTGCGACGACCACAAGGGTCGAACCCCCGACCTCAGCCCACATGGAGAATCTTATTTAAATAACTTTTTTAACCTTCTTGAATTTTTAGATATTTTTTTGAATTTTTGAATTTTTTTTGAAACAAATATTTTTTTTGATAATCACAAAACATAGTTTCATAATCACAAAAAAATATGCGATTATGTACTTAAAAAATATAATTATATTCACCACTGTAAACGAAAAGAATATAAAAATTCAAAAAAATTTATAAAAATTATAGAAGGTTTAAAAAGTTATTTAAATAAGATTCTCCGAAAAATATTTGGAAAAAAACGAATTTTGATGCCTTAAAATTTGATTTTAAAAATGTTTTCACGTTCTTACAACATTTATCATTCTTAGTTTAACATTTCACTATTGTAACTTTCATCAACTCATATATATATTTGTGAGGTGGTGAGAAGAAAAATGAAAAAACTGAATCGATACTTAAAAAATCAAAAAACCGAATAAACGGAATCAAAGCAAAAACCACGATTCGTATTGACAATTGAAATTTTCGATTTGGTTTCGATTTTATCCAAAAACCAAAGTGAACTATGTTCACCCCTAATTATTTGTATAACATTTTAAATCATGTTAATATACTAACAAAAAACCCTAATGAACGATTTTCTTTTTACAGTTTAATATTGTATTGGTTATCTTTGCTAATTTTGTCCTTAAACTGCCACTTAAATTAAAATTAGCAAAAAAAAATCAGGCTAATTAAAAAGCACAAATTGTAAAATATTCTTCCGTAGGAAAGTCTAAGTCCTAACACTAGTAATACTATAAAAATGTTATTAGACAATAATATATTGAGTTATATTTATCTTTATTAAATTGATTTAGTTTCTAATAATATTAGGTATCTTGTTAATTAAGATTATGCTAGCCTATTAAATATAGGTTATTGTAATTTCAATTAATATTAATAATATATATATATTCCTCTTTGTTATTTTACAAATGTATCATTACTTTTTGAAAATGCATGGATTATATAAGATACCATTATAGCAGCCAAGGTTGATTTAATGAGCATGTGGTGTATGAACGCAACAAGATATGTGGTAAAACGTCGCAGTATGATATGGCATATATTCCATTTTTGAAGTTGATCGATGGTAACGTCAACAATGCTTGAAAATAAATATATAAAGTTTTCGTGTGACACCAAAGGTCAAATGCAAAGACCAAAGGGTTGCCGTAAGAGTTGAATGACCCTTCGCATTGTCTAGAGTGTGGTTATATATTAACACACAACCTTGTTATGTTTTACTTTATGAAGGATGCTTAATATTAAGGAGTAGTATTTAATGTAACATGCCTAACCAACTAGAATTACATTTTGTTATGTCTCATTACCTACGATTTACAATTCATTTTTTTATTTCGGCTCTTTCGAATTTAAACCATATGTGGTTGCCCCTCCCGCACCTATTATGGCCCAAGCCTGATGTTAACAACAAACGACCTTAAATATCTAAATGGTGGTCATAATCTGTAGATATATATAATGTGATTTTTAAAATATCAATCAGTAACTAACCATTCAAAGAACAAGTATGAAACTGAGTTTTAATATCATTAAAATTTCTCTATATTACATTATTAGGTGGTTTTGATTTTGACTTAATAAATGGTTTTTGATTTGGAATTTAATTTGAAAATGACCTAATATAATAAGTATTGATACATTTTGTGTGTTCATTGCAAAACTAAATAGAGCAAGAATTTATGGGCTTGTTTTTTTGTTTTTATAAAGCAAATTTTTTCATACACGTTGATAATATAGAAGTTATTTGTACTTAATTTTATTTATAAACCAAAATACTAGAAGTTATTTATAACTTGCACTATAAAGTTTTGATATAAAGATATAAAAAAATAATAAATAAAGACGAAAAACTTAATATAAAGAAAAATAATATAAAAAGAACAAGAAAATGACACTCATACACCCGCAAACTTTTATTTTAATATATATTTACGATAAATAAAGATTTAAATATATTCTACATATGTTTTTTTTTAATTGTAACTCTTCATACTTTAGATGATAGTTTGAAAAACAAATCATGTTATCTGTACGAAACATTCTCGAGAAGACTTGTCACATATATAGACATTAATCGTATTGGGATATCACAATAGGGTTGCGGATTCCCCCAACCCCGACTCTGATTTCCGGCCCAAATTTTAAGTTATTTTTATGAAAAACATTAGTCTACAAACCTAATTTTCTATTACAAAAAATATAATTTTTTAGATAAAGTATTCTTATCTCACTACTATTAATTCATGTATTATACCAATTAATACCCATCCACGGAAAATACCTACCTGATACAAATATTTCAAACTCTGAAACCTATCATGTATCCAATTAAAATTTGCGAACCCGAATCGAAAGATTTGTGTTTCGGGTTTCCAAGTCGGATTCCTTTTTTTATGCCATCCGTAGTCCAGTGTCGAGCTAGTGTGGTCGGCATAAATATAGTGTAGACTAAGTCCAAACGAGGACAAATAAAATATAATTTATACCGTATTGAATTAATGAAACGTATTTTTATCTTAACTATTCAAATTTAAAAATGTTCCGTTAAAATCTTTATACCTACTATTAGATTGATTTGTTAGATATTTAGATCATCAAATGATCACTAGTTTGACGATATATAAATGACTTGTTAATCTTAAGGTTTAACATACAAAATTATGAGTAATATATCAGAAATTTAACGATATATAAATGACTTGTTGATGTTAAGGTTTAACATACAAAATTATGAGTAGATATATCATATATGGTATAGCTACATACTTGTTTTTTGAAAGAAATAATGTATAACAAAACAAACCTCAAGTTTGACTTGGTGAATGTTAAAAAAATCATATTAAATCAATTGCAGGACCGGGTAGACCAAAGTTCGACCGTTTTTATGTTTATTAGCTATAGCCTTTTTGAGTGTTGACACTATCAATAGAGCCAAACTAATTAGCGAAGGTTGGGGTTTTAGTGCACATGTGTAGGGACGCGAAGGAGTGAGCTCTAGTCTAAAGTTTTCTTGACTATCAACACGTGAAAGCGAAACAACGACTTTTTATAAACCTAATTTCTTGTCAAACATGTAATATCATTATTTCATTCATTAAAGTAATAAAGGCCAAAAGAGTCAACATTATTTGTCAACTTGATTAAACAACTCGTTGAAATGTAAATTGGTACAATATAGAAAACGCCGTAACAAAAATTTCACTTTCTTTGAACAGTCATTATTGTCTCTCTTTCAAGTGAAAAGGGTTTACCTAAATGGTTTTGTACACTTACATAATAGATAATAGAGTTAATTACATAAATCGTTCCTATAGTTTATTAAAAATTATGAATTTTGTCACTAAGTTTAAAAAGTTGCAAAAATCGTTCAAGTTTAGAAATTAATTACGTTTTTCGTCCCTAATTTCTAATTTGCACCCGTAATTGGGGAAAACCTTAGGAACCAAATACGTAATTGAGGAAAAACCTTAGGGACGAAATCCGTAATTGGAACAAATCTTAGGAACGAAGAAGGTAATTAGTTTATAAAATTAGATGATTTATGCAACTTTTTAAACTTTGGGACGAAATCCGTAATTTAAGAAAAACCTTAGGGACGATTTATGTAATTAACTCTACATAATATTAACAGAGATTGTCCATAATCTGAATCATAGTCGTTTGACAAATGCGACATTGTCCATTTAACATTTCAAATAAATATATGATAATTATACTAGTGAGCTAAAATTCATGACCAATCTAGAATATATGTATTGCGTACATAGAGCTCGAAGATCAGAAGGGGCAGATACTCTTTCCTATACATATTTATATTCTTAACAACTTAACAAATAACCAAATATTTATTTTTGGATTAAATGTATGTGAATATAACAAACTTTGTACGATTTTCTATTGTTTATATTCAACTTTCAAAACCTCTATTCTGTGCATTCAATTTTTATTATTTTACAAATAATGTATGAACCGATATTTTTTTTTTTTAAATATTCAATATTTGAACCGGTTACACGTCAACAAATATAGTAACTTTCTATTTTACTATTAAATATTTTTAATTTTGAAACCGTAAAAGTAAACGCAATATTTAATGTAGAGGTAAAATATGTGCTCAAATGAAAAAGGAATTCATTAGTTGCAATTGTCTCCTTTTTTAATTTTTTAAGTCTTTCTTTTCCAGTTTTGATATTAAACATGTTTGTGTTATATAATAGATGATAGAAGTTATACCAACGAAAAATATATTTAAAACCCAATTAGTTCATATATTTTACATCAAATATTATATAACATAAAAAATATATATTTATAGTCAAAGTTACGAAAAAAAGACCTTAAAAATTGATTGTGCATATTTAATATGGGACGGAAGAAGTATCTTTTTTCAACTATTATTTATTTCAAAGCACTCTTTTTAAGGATAGAATGAATATTGTTTAACATGTACATGGTCTTCAATCAGGGGTGGAGCCAGAAAATATTTTCCAGATGGGCAAATGAAAGTTAATTTATCAAATGGATAATTTTCATTGCTTATGAGGAACAAAGTTTATATTTCTGGTTTTTGTGAGGGCAAAACTTTAAAAAAGAAAAATATAAAAATAACTATTTTTTAAATTATAAAAGATATTTAGTAAAAAACAAGTTTTGATCGACTCTCATTCTGTTCCCACCTTTGTCGTCAATGACAGGTTAACCAAACCTTTGTTGTAAGTCCTCAAAAATCATAATCTAAATACCCATGATATAACAAGGCTTGTGGAGGAACCAATAGTAACCCGAGTCAAAGTTAGGGACGAGTGATGGGGACTCGGTACCAATAATAGTAGTTAAAGAGTGTACAAGATTGCCAAAGTTGACTAGAAGTTACGTTGGGACCCATTTATAATGGTTGACTAATTTATAACCCATTATTGCTGGATCGGGGTCCTTTTGTATGATTATGAATTTATTGATATTACGTTAGCCTATTTGAGTTTTGTAGGAAATCAAAAATACAAAATAACATAATAAATTTAAGGTTTATGTCATTATCATTTGTCAAAAACTAAATGAGATAATCATTTTACCCCACAATATGAGTATGAATTTATTATATTATAGTCCATCTCAGTGTTCAAGATACTTTTTCATGACAAGAATCAACAATTCGGGCTAATTCGACAAACATGAGTGTCTTTCATAAGATCATTAAGCTCCCCGGTATTGTAGGTGAATATAATATAATAACTTTTGTTTTTTGAATCTCCCTTCAAAAATTAGTAGCCAATTATACAAGAACTTAGCTTACACGTATAGCTAGCTATATAGGACTTATCAATGGTGATGGGCGGGGTAAGGGTGTTGATGAGGATTCCAAGCGAGCAATAACTAAAAAATAAAGAAACGTGAAACATTACATTCGTCGAAGCTCGTAGGGTGACCTTACAAAGAACTTCAAGTGTGATATATTAGTTCATGTAGGGTAAATGTAAATCTATGAAGGTATGGGTAAAAGTGAAGTGTGGGAGAAGGTAATACTTGAATCTTCCTTTGTTTACTTAAATCGTTGCGATTTAACCTTCACGGTGTTTCAAAGATTTTTTCGGAAATCATGGCAACTATGGCCATGATCTTGTTTGATCAGACTTGCACTATACTCATGTTTCGTTGTATACTAGAAGAAGTGCATAGCCATTAAATGTGTAGGTGTTTGAATAGTGTCGAATAAATATGTGACACTACGGGAGTTCACACATCGACATTTAGACACGACTACAAGTTTATTATTTTTGTTAAATGTTACTTAATATGTTAAGCGTAATATTTATTAAATGGAGGGGTTTATTATTTAAATAGGGATGTTTCTTTATTGTAATATAACTTGGGCTTAAAGATTTACTAAGCTATAAAATAAACACAAACTCCAAACCCTAATCATCACAAATCGACTCAAGGTTTAGAAACCCTAAGAGCCGATCGTTTTTTTTTTTTGATAACCAAGGGGTGTTTCGTTTTTGCTTTGCAATCAAGGAGTTACTAGACAATCGTTGTATAAAGCATTAAAACGTGTACTAGCATACTAGCTGGTTCATAAAAAAGGTGTCGCGTACGCAATCATAGTAAAACCTTGCTTTAGGTTTTGGTTAATTCACTTGCTCAATAAGGTACACAATTATATCCGATTTATTATTTACTATGTGATCCTAATTTTCGCTGCATATAATTGTGTGACAATTTGACTCGAGGTGTATACCTATAGTGGTATCAAGCCAAAACATAGTATTTTATTTTGAATTATATTAAAACATCAAAAGTTGTGGGGGATCGAGGTTTGGGATTAAAACAAAAGATTAAATCGTTATACCTACACCTCACTGCGTCGTAGTCACCATCTGATGCGCCGCAGCGGGCAAACAGAAAAAAAAAACTTTTTTTTTAGTTAACAGTTAATTAGATATTAAACCTTAAACGCAAATTTTGATGTGTTATTAACAGTGTGCCATGTTTATTTTTTATGAAAATTATGTTTATTAAGTTACATGCATAACTTAATAAACATAATTATATATTGTGATATTGTAAAAAGTAAATTGCATATATTGACATATAATAATTGTTATTTGATATGTACGACACTAATTGATATTGGATATAAAATTATTATTTGTGGTTTATTTGATAAATTGTATTGAACACATATTTAATATATAATAAAAGATGGGCCTTAAATGCCACATGGCGAAGTAAGGTCCATTGGATAGGTTCACTTCTTTGATGTCAGCCGTTAGATCAGATTGATGATGTCATCAAAGATTATTTTCATTTTACATCCTCTTACAATACATAATTACATTATCTCTTTTCATTCCATTTCCACTAAAATAAAAAACATAATTCTAATATGCTTATAGAATCGTTCAATTTGGACTGTGATTTACGTTATTATTATTCTAAAATCTCCTAATACAAAACATCAAAACATGAAGTGTATATGTTGTTATAACTATAAACATCAGTATAACATTATTTTCTCATAATAACTTAAAATCTCCATAAACATAAAATTTACGATTTAATTTTTATTTTTTTCGCGTTATCGCGGGACATTAAAACATGAAGTGTATATGTTATTATAACTATAAATACAGTATAACATTATTTTCTTATAATAACTTAAAATCTCCATAAACATAAAATTTACGATTTAATTTTTATTTTTTTCGCGTCATCGCGGGACAATAATCTAGTATTGAATAAAATACGCAATCCAAACTTGTCTTGTTTGAACGGATGTATGTGGTCCGTTTCCATTTGAAAAGGGAGTTATTCAATATGTGGACAATGACCATAGAGACTATATGCTTTAGGGTTCACTCAATTTTGTTGCGTAGTTTAATTCTTATATTCATATTAATGATTAATGTCAATTGTTTTGAAAGTAATAAGTTAATATAAATAAAGAATTATGAAACGAATTTTTAATTTATTTTGGCACTTTTATACGTTCTAAAACGCAATAGGGTAGGTTTATACCGTAATTTTATCCTGCGATGGAACGTATTGAATTGCAAAATACATTAAAAATCAAACTTTTAAAAGCGTGTGATTGGTAATTCGTAATTAAATGTACATCCTTAGTGTATAAATTCACAACTACTCACCTACATAAAGGACGATGTCTAGGAAAGTTTGCGGAGGTATTATACCCCTAATGATGTCAGGTTTTAAGTGATGTTTTAAGTGATGATTTGTCTAGGAAACTTACTATTTATGGAAACCTTCCATTTTCGGGAAACTTACTACTTTTGGAAACTTACAATAAATAGATATTCCTATTTATAAGAAACTTGCTATTTTAGGAGATTTCCCATTTGTGGAAACTTACTACATTTGGAAATTATAAAATGTGTAACATAAACCTAATGCATATTTTTCAAAACTTATGTGAGATGTTGGTTGTGGTGATTACTTACCAGTATACCTTTCCTACTAGTAAACCCTAGTCAGTATACCTTTCCTACTGATACTACTTACTCATTAGTATACCTTTCCTACTAATGATGTGTGCTTACAGTAGCGTGGCTACTACGTATGTTACTAGTGAGTTAACTTTCCTACTGACGTTACTTGATTACTAGTATACCTTTCCTACTAGTGATACTTAGAGTGAATAGTTGTGGATGATTGTTTCTTACGAGTTGCATGCATTATTTACACATTCTTTTACTATAGTTGTGTTGTGGTGTTTTCTTACTATTACATTTTTTTCTACTTACTTAATGAACTCGCTCAACCTTTGTGTTGACTTTTGAGTTTTATTTTCAGATAATGAGCAGACATAGGATGTAGCTTTGAGACTTGGCTTTTAGAAGACTTATAGATTATTCATTGCATTGACGTACTCTCTTGTATTATTACAATTGGATTATTCCGGGTTTCTTGCTTATGTCTTTCCTTTTGAAATACTGTACTCTTGACTTTTATTTCGGGATACTTGATTATAGTGTATGACGTGCATTAGACAAGGATATTTATCTTGTTAAATGACAATGTCACAACACTTTTCGTTTAATTCTTGCATTTAATATTTCTCTATTATTTGGCTGTGTTGTGATGATTGCTAATCGGCCACACCCTGCGTTTCCGTCGCAGACGGGGTGTGACAATATTCAACCTGATTATGAAAAGATTGGTTGCTGAGAAAAGGACTTTTACATATCATTGGGGTTGCAAAAAGATCAAGCTCACTCACTTGTGTTTTGCTGATGATTTGTTGATGGTTTGTCATGGTGATCTTCAATCTATTCAGATTGTGAAGTTAGCTTTGGAGGAATTTAGTGGAATCACAGGTTTGCATCCTAATATTGATAAAAGTAGAATTTTCTTTGGAAGTGTGGATGCAGTTATCAAACAGGCAATGTTAGATCATATTTCATTTGTGGAGGGCAAACTACCAGTTATGTATCTAGGAGTTCCACTGATTTCAAAGAAGCTAGGAGTGAAAGAATGCAAGCAATTAGATGAAGTGTGTAGTCTGTGGTTGGGTATTAAGAATAGAATGATGACCAAAGATAAGATTAAGAAGTGGAAACCTAATATAGATGAAGTGTGTAGTCTGTGCAAGCAGGAAATTGAGACAAGGAATCATTTGTTCTTTAGTTGTAGTTTTTCATCTAGTATATGAGGATATGTAAAAATGTTATGTAATCTAGAGAGTGTGAGTGATTCATGGAGTGAGATTGAAAGTTCTATAACCAAAAGGAAACCCAATGGTAATATTTGGAGTGTTATACAAAGACTAGTTTGGGCAGCTTGTATTTACTATGTCTGGAATGAAAGGAATGGACGAATTTTTAGACAAATCAGTTGTACCAAAGAGATTGTAGTTCAACAAATTGTAAACATAGTGAAATATAATTTGTTTTGCAGGTCAAGGTTTCTTGGTTGGATGAATTGGGTCAGTAGTGGCAAGATGGGTTATTTGTACAGAAGAGTATTGATGCACAGGTTCAGGCAACTGTACAGTATATAGGAAAGGGTGCAGGTTCTTGGTTGTTGTTCTTGTATTTTTCAAGCACTTGGCATTGTATAGATTTCTTTTTGTTTGATAGAGTAGTTGCAGGATCAGATTGTATAGATTTCCTTTCTTGTTTGGTTATCATTAGTAACTATTTGGGATTGTCAAATAGTGAAGAGGATAACTATGTAAACTTCTCTTCTTGTTGGTTGATATAAAATTGTACCGTTACCGCCACTGGGTACATCTTAACTTATGTTTTTAAGAAGACAATTATTTCTGGAACTAAGAAAAGGTGAATATATTTTGTCAAAATATGTCAGCTGTGGAGAAAAAAAATATCTTTATGACCAATGGAGGTTGGCTTAATTTGATTTATATATATATCTACCAAGATTTGATCTATTTTATGAAGAAACTCGGTGTCTTGTCAATTGGATATTGGGCATATCTTCAAACTCTCCCCTACCCCCATTAACAACTTCCCTTTTTGCTTTTTAACATATCCACGTTGCTTTCCGATATCTCTGAACGTTATCACAAAGGCACGAAAGCATTATTCTATATGGTTTAATTATTAGTTAATAGCAAACTCGCGTACCAACTTTATGCAACAACTTGTTCCATAGGTCTAGAAGGTTGGTCGTAGTTATGGATGTTAAGAGTTTATAATTAATCGTCATGTTATATGAAAAGACACAATAAAACGAAGAAGAGAATACTCACATAAGCTCAAAGACTAGACACGGTTAGGTCAATTGGTTTGACCGAGTCAATCTGTGAGTAACAATATGAGCTCTTATCTTATACATTCGTATGTTTATAATTGACATAATCATAACCAATCTCTGGACATCGTGTTTTTCATGTAACTTTCATGATTAGATTCAAAATATTTGAGTTATAATTACTATTTTATATTGTCAATTTAAAATACTTAATATAATATATGTGGAGGTCATCAAAGTTTTGAATTCTTTTTCTTATTAAGATCTACTAAATACAAGTCATTCAAGCTTGTGTTTTATGTTATTAATGTCAATTTCAACAGAAAGAGGAAAATCTCGAATATGACATCAAATTTTTCCGAGAGAGAAAGATATATTAGATAAGATATCGACATTTTTATATTAAAATTGTTGTTTTATTAGAATTCTTAAATGCATTTTGATCATTGGACATGATTTTTTTTTTTATTTTTTCCTTGTTCAAATTGGTATAATTGAAACAAGATAAAGAGTTGGATGTTATATGTGAAAGTTCTAATAAGATACATCACCCCTTTTTAAAAACTAAAGGTTTTGATAATAGCACTCATCTCAGTTGTATATATAATTTGGTTGTATATTTGTAATATATTTCTTATTTTTAAAATATGAAAAAAAAATTTGTTAGAAACTAAGCATTTAATTATTTTTAAAGACAACCAATGAGACCATTATTAGCAAAATCTAAAACGAAATAAATGTTATTGGATCTTCGAAAATAAAATGTTATTCAAATCTGAATAAAAAATCTAAATATCCATCGATTGGTCGTCTTTAAGGCCTAATTCGTCAAGTGGGTCTCTCATATCAAATACCATTAAGCAACCGATCGACTAAATATCATTAAGAAAACAAAAGTTAAAGTAAATAAAAAGAGCAAAGAAGTTAATAATGAAATGTTGAAAACAAGCTTCATCATTGTCATGCAAACTATATTATATTTTACTAACAACTGGTAAAAAGGTTGAAGTATTGGTTTCTAAATTGTAAATATCTGCAAAGATTTTCAATGACAACCGGTATGGATAAGACTTTTGTGTAAGGACATAATTACAATAGGTATAATAGGTAAAATATGTCAAATAATATGGATTTATTCCCCAATTTTGCTTTGGCCATGTCTTATTTCATATATCAATCATAAAAGTGTAGAAACATACATAGAGAGTCATAGAATTCTATAGTAATAAATAAATCTTTTAACAACCCTCATAACATTTATATAAAATATCTTATGTTAATTTTCTTAACTAAATCAGAAGAAAATCTTTTATCTTTTTGTCGGGAAAAAGTTTGATTACCATTTCGATTACTATAAGTATAAGTGGAAGTTTAAATTATGTTTGTTAAACAATTAATGTATTTTTCTTTCATGTGTTCAGTCACCTTATATGTATTTTAGATATATCAATTTTTGTAAATGTAGATAAAACCTATTAATATGATTTTCATACATTAATTAATAAGTCATTTTATTTACAACCCAAAATCAATATACAACATTACATAGGGGACAAAATTCACTAAGTGTGCTTTGCTACTAATCAGTAGATAAGACTGTGTCTACTGATCAGCAGTAAAACATACTCTTTAGTCCCAAGGTACTGATCAACTTCTAGAGAGAAAAAACTGATCAGTATCTAGTTTTTTGAAGAACTGATCAGTAGCTACATACTGATCAGTAGAAACCCATCGTCCCCAACTGATCAGTAGAGGTGGATAATCACCTGCGACGACAGCTGATGAAGATCCTCAACTACTGAAGATCACCAACAACTAAAGTACATTTCACGTGCTTAATCAGAACACTTTACAGGGAGTTGGTATTCAGTTGATTGGACTGTTTGATTAGAGATTAAACATCTTTATAGAGTATGGGCTATATATTATAGTATTAGTTTTACTCGATTGTAATTTGTACTTGATCAATAGCTTAGTAGCCTCAAGGATTGTATTAAGTAGTTCCTTTATCATTTAGAGATGATAACGTTGATTGTATAATTTTGTAATTCCTTTGAAATTAATACAAGTCAATTGAGGCGTTGTTGATTCAATTCTGTTATCTGTTCTTAAAGTTTATTCTTACTTATAACTCAATTAATCATAACCTTGTTCTTGCAATCTGTGTTTATCCGCTTCAACACATTTGCAATTGTTTAGATCTAAATCATTAAATCAATTTATCTTGTTTGGTAATTGACTCGATCCTCACAATTGGTATCAGAGCATTCAGGTGCTCTAGATCTAATTAAAACAAGGGTTAAACAACTGTGTTTGAATCTTCATAAACAAACAATAAATTCTTTTAAAAAATGACTGACTTGAATGATGTGGTTCAAGCAAATAGAGTCCCAGTTCTATCATCTTCGAATTATAGAATGTGGAAAAACAAAATTTATCAGTATATGCTTCAAACCAACTATCTTCTGTGGGATGTGGTTCAAAATGGCAACAAAACCATAACCACAACAACTGGAAGTGGAGAGGTTGCTCCACCCACAGATCAAGAGAAGAAACAAAGACACATAGAAAGTCAAGCATTAAGCAGCTTGCTGTTGGCTATTCCAAACGATTACCAACACAAGTTTTGCAAGTTCACAGATGCAAAGACTCTATGGGAAGCTCTAGAGAAAAGATTTGGAGGGAACGCAAGCACTAGAAGAAACTATAAAGAGGTTCTAAATCATCAATTTGAAGCTTTCAAAGCTGCAAGAGGAGAGGCTCTAACCCAGATCTTTGACAGATTCAACAGACTGTCAAGTGAAATGGAAATAGTGGGTATGGTTATCTCCAAAGACACGTTGAACAGGAAGTTTCTAAGGTCACTTCCTGAAGAATGGATATCATACACCATTAATTATAGGCAAGGTGATGCCTTGGAGGAAATGGAGCTAGATGATGTGTTCAACGAGCTTAGAGTGTTTGAAGGGGAAGTTGACTCAAAGAAGGGACAGACAAGCAGCAGTCCACATAACATTGCTTTTGTATCAACAAAAGCACCAGAAGTTAATGCAACTCCTTGTGATCAAGGATTTGTAGCTAGTGGAAGCAGTACTTCAAGAGGGTCACGATATGAGAACCTAGATGACATAGCTAGAGAAGCATTTTATGTCAGCCATGTAAATTCTGGGTTGATCTTGATGACTTGGAGCAACTCAATGCTGATGATCTAGAAGAAATGGACCTTAAATGGCAAATGGCCATGTTAAGTGTCAGAACCAGAAGATTCATTCAAAGGAGTGGGAGAAGGAACTTTGCCTTCAAAAGAAATGACAATGCTGGTTTTGACAAAAGCAAAGTAAAATGTTTTGAATGTCAAGAACCAAGTCATTTTGCAAGAGAATGTCCAAACAAGGACAGCACCCAGAAACGTGCACAACACTCCCACAATGAAGGAAGACATGAAGGATTTCAAAGAAATCAAAGCAACCAAGAGAAGCCTACTTCCACAGCCCTTACAACAACAACAAATGAAGAAGAAAGAGGTTTTGATTGGAGTTTTGAAGCTGGTGATGCTATGAATAATCAAGCCTTGATGGCTGGTGTGAATGATTCTATTCCTAATGAGGTACTTTCAAAACTATGTACTCAAGCATGAATAAAACAACTCAAAGAGTACAGAGATCACAACCAAACGGTTTGTGATGAGTTAAAAATTGTCAACCAAAGTAGGAACGAATACAGACACATAATTATAAATTTTGAAAACCAAGTCAAAGCTTACCAGTAAAATGAACTAAAATATGAAGAAAAAATTGAATTTCTAACATGGGAAAGAGACACTTCTTTAAAAAAGGTTGATGCCATTGAAATCAAAATGGCAGAAACAAAACTTGAGTGTGACCAAATCAAACTCTTAATAACAAAATATGAGAAATCTTCAAAAACCATGGAAGAAATTTTAAAGAGTCAAATCCATGGCAAGTCAAAATCAGGAATTGGTTACAATTGTGTTTCACCACCATTTAACCAAAACTATATTTCTCCAACTCTTGAATACAATATTCAAACGGAGGGTATTGACTTGAAAATCTTGAATCCAGATCCCATCAATTCAAAGCCTAAAATGAACAAAGAATCAAACTGTGAAAAGGATGTAAGAGAATTGTTCCCAAAACTTTTTGAAAAAGAAAACTCGTCTACAACTGTAAAAGTCATTTCAAGCAAACCATACAAACAAGTTTATCAAAGCTCAACGAAATCAAAAGTCAAAACAATTGAGAAGAATGAAGCATCATCTTTAAAGATTTTAAAAAATTCAAAACCTGTGCCCACCAAAACTGCACAAAAATCTTTGTCAAATGAAAAACCAAAAGTGTCGAATCAAAAACCAAGAGCGTCAAATCAAATCAAAAATTGTTCTTGTAATTGCGCTAAAACTCCACAACGTGGAAATCAAAGAAATTGGAACAATTTAATGACACAAAGAAACCCTAATTTCATTAAAACCGAAACCAGATGTTGCTACGTCTGTGGGAAATTTGGACACATCGCTAAAAATTTCTATTTCAATCAAGTGTTCAATGGAAACGGGAAAGGGGTTTCAAACAAAGTTAATACTGATAACCGTAGAAACTTTGCCAAGGCAAAACTTCCTACTGGTAACAGTAGCAACAATGCTAAAGCAAAGGTATCTACTGATGTCAGTAGAAACTTTGTTAAGGGAAAAACTGTTAAGGGAATGACTACTGACATCAGTAGTGACAAAAGAAAAACTGATGTCAGTAGAAACAAACAAAAAACTGTCATCAGCAGCAAGAAAGCTGAAAAGGGTGTGAGTACTGATGTCAGTAGTTACAAAAGAAAAACTGTCATCAGTAGCAAACAAGTGTACAAGGTCGTCAATAATGACAAAAATATCAGTAGTAACCTTAAAATCACTACTGATTCCACCCATAACACTAAAACTGATAAAACGACAACCCAAAATGCATCATCTCTGTACTTAAAACGTTTTGATTACAATGATGCAAAAGGTCAACCCAAGACAACTATGGCTTGGGTCCCTAAAAGGAATTAACCCGTTTACATGTGCAGAGCAAGCCAACAGTTGAAGAGGAGGACTATGGAGATTATGGCATGTTGATAGTGGCTGCTCAAGGCACATGACTAGCAACAGAGAATTCCTTCAAAACTTTGTTGATTATGATGGATGGTATGTTGCCTTTGGGGGAAATCCTAGATGGGGAAGAATCACGGGTAAAGGTACTGTTACATGTGGTAAAATGACCTTTGACAATGTTCTTTATGTCAAGGAACTGAAATACAACCTGGTAAGTGTATCTCAGGTATGTGACAGTAAGAACCTTGTGCTTTTTACTACAAAAGAATGTATAGTTCTTGATCCTAAGTTCAAAATTGATGAAAGTGTTGTGAAAATCAACGATTTAACCCAAGTTAATAAATCTGTTAATTAAAGTCTTAATCTGAGTGATTTGAGTCTGAGTGATTCTGAGTCTGAGTGACAAAAAGCAACTAAGGCATTATGGAGCTGACTACTCAGCTTCATAAAGAAACGTAATGCTTTAATTTAGGTATGTTAGTTAGATAAAATCTTCTGTTCTTTTAGAAGATTTACTAAGATTCATACTTATCAAGCTCACTATCATTGTGTATAAATAGTGAGCTTGAACATTGTAATCGTTGCACCTTTCTAAGAAATATAACTGTGTTATAATCATTCTTTGTTATTATAAATTCCTCTATAATAATCTAAGAAACCGAGTAATCAATCGATTTATAATAATTAACATCTAAATACTTATTTTTGATTGATTAGCTAGTGTGTGAGATCTTATTGAGACCTAACAACTGGTATCAGAGCAAATAAGATTTAAATTTTAATAAATTTATAAATCTTAAACGATCAATATATAAAATCTCAAAAACAATGTCATCATCTTCAAATACACCTGTAATGGCTGGAAAAGGAATTCCTGTGTTCAATGGACATAATTTTGCCCATTGGAAACTTAAAGCTGAGTGGCATTTCTCAGGAATTCATGAGGAAATGATAAGAATAGTGACTGAAGGACCCATCATTCCAGGAAAGCACATTGATGAAGTCAAGGAAGGTGATAAAATTGTTCAACTTGCAAGATGGGTTCAAACTCCTAAATCACAATGGACAGATCAAGACAAGCTGTTGTTCAATCTTGATCCAAGAGCTAGAAGTATTCTAGGAAATGCAGTATCTGAACAAATATTCTCAAAGATAGCTGGCTGCAGAACTGCAAAAGAACTGTGGGACACTTTAATTGTGTCTTATGAAGGTGTTCCTGTTGTGAGAGAGCAAAGACTAAACAGTCTCATTAGAAATTATGAAAATTTCTGTATGAAAGAAAAGGAGACTTTGGCTGACGTGCATACAAGATTTCAAATAATGTTGAACGATATGTCAGCTCTAGGAGTAACAAAGGAAGATGATGAAATATGTAAGAAATTTGTTGATATCTTACCTAACAAATTTGAATCTGTCATTACATCTCTTGTAGTTAGTGAGAAGCTGTCCACCTACAAGCTGCCTGGGCTCTTTGGACTATTGTTAAATTTTGAAGAATCTCAAGAAAGGAAAAAGATAAACAATAGACGAACTACAAGGGATCCTGAAGCTACATTAGTTGCAACAAGTAGAAGGAATAAAGAAATTTATTCTAAAGCTGACTCATCTGAGTCTGAGTCACACTCAGACTCAGAATCAGATGATAAAACTGAGGTCAAGAAACTAAAAAGTCAGCTTGCTCTGTTAACTATGAAGCTTGAACAGAAGACAGGCTACAAAGGAAAGAAACCTTTCGATCTGAAGAAGGTGAAATGTTTTAAATGCAATGAATACGGTCACATGGATGCTGACTGTAAAGTTAAGAATGCTCAGACTGAACACATGGACGAGGTTGCTGAGAGGGCCCAAAGATATCGAAAGAAGTATCTTAAATACAAGAAAGGCACCAGTTCAAATACACAGAAACCTCAAACTGAGCAAAAGGCATTCTTTGCTGAAGAATGGCTAGATGAGGAATTGTCTTCTGATGAAGATGAGGAAGTGGTGGATAAATGCTTAATGGCATTCACAAAAGAAGTGACTGAAGCTGAGAAATCTGCCTCTCAGTTCGAGAAGGATCTGAAGGAAGCTGAGAGACTGAGTTGCAACTCAGACTGGAACAAGTCAAAACTTTATAAGGTACACAATTTTGACACTTATACAAATGAACAAAAACTTCAAATGTTTGAGTATATTTTTGTTGACTTGACCACCACATTAGAAGAACAATCTGAATTCAAACAAAAAATCAAAGATCTTGAAAATAATTTGAAAATTAAAGATGATAAAATAATTGAACTAGAAAGTTATAGAGTCCTTTTAAATGCTCAGACTGAAGCTTATAGTGATCTTGCAAAAGAAAATCATAAACTTAGAGAAGAAACTGAGCACTATAAAAGAATTTGTAAATCATGGTGCATATCATCCTTAAAAAATGAAGATTGTTTGAGCAGACAGGTACCCAAACAAGTACAAGCTGTGTTGGGTGAGGGATTCAGTTTGAAGAAGCATATGACTGAAGAAGAAGAAGAAGCTGAAAAAGCTGAAAGAGAAAAAATTGTTTTCAAACCAGAAATTCTTCCAAATACTTTCACATATATGAAAGGAGAAAAAATAATGATGTCAAATGCTTTTGTAAAACCTGTAATTTCCCAAGTTTCTAATAAAAGTAATTCTTCATCTTCTTCTCAGTCTGAATGTGTTAATTAATCTGAAACTGATAAAAATGTGCATGCTGAAAAAGATTTTGTGCATCTAACCAATAGATTGCCCAAGGTTGTGAGTAAACCTAAGAATCAGCACCCAGTCAGTTCCAAAAGTCATGAAACAAAAACCATTGATAAACTGGGGAATCAATTGTTGGAACTGACTAACATAGTAAAAACTCTAGTTAGGAACAAATCGCCTAATCACATCAGGCCCAAGACTCCTCCTAAGAGAATTTGCTACAATTGTGGTGAAAAAGGGCATGAAGCTGTGTTTTGTAAACAACTGACTCAGTCTAGGCCACAGAAAACCATCTTTCAAAAGTCAGTCTCACCAAAACGTTGGTCAGCTCCACATAAGTCAGTTCCACCACAATCTAGGTCAGTTTCATCAAAGTCAGTCTCACCTCAAAAGCAAAGAAACACTTCTAAATCAAAGACAATGTCTGTGAAACCAACCAAGACTAATTCAGTTTCTTCTCGAGTCAGTCTCAAAGATACTCCATGTAAATACTGTGGTGTCATAGGTCATTATTCTGTTAACTGCATGAAGGAAATAAATAAATGGAACTATACCAGCTCCACAACTGACTGCAAGACTGAACCTGAACTTAAACCTGCTTCAGTTCATGGATCCACTCTAAAGTGGGTGCCCAAAAGGAACTAATATTTTCTATTTCATGTGCAGGACTCTACAAATGGTATCTAGATAGTGGAGCTTCAAGGCACATGACTGGAATGAAGTCTTTTCTACAAGACTATAAAGAAGAAGATGGGCCTCAAGTGAGATATGGTGACAACGGGGTATCAATGACACGTGGATATGGAAAGACTCATGCTGGAGCTGTCACTTTCAAGAGAGTTGCATATGTGGAAGGATTACAACATAACTTACTGAGTGTGAGTCAAATTACTGATGAAGATCATGAAGTCAGATTCAGGAAACAAGCTGGAATTATCTACAGTGCCAAGGGAAAACCATTACTACTCGCCAAGAGAAAAGAGATGTATTTTGTCTGGATCTGAGTACGGCCAATGATGAAGCTGAGACATGTTTGTTCACAGAAACAAAAGAAGAACTTAATTGGCTATGGCATCGAAGGTTATCCCATCTAAATTTCAAAAATATAAATGCCCTGTCAAAAGTAAATTGGTAAGAGGTCTCCCTGAACTGACCTATACCAAAGACAAAGTTTGCTCAGCTTGTGTGCTTGGAAAGCAAACAAAGACTCAATTCCCATCCAAAATGTTGCATTCAATTGATGAACCTTTATTTATGCTACATATGGATTTGTTTGGTCCAATTGGAATTGAGAGTCAAGGAGGAAAGAAATAAACCCTTGTAATTGTTGATGAATTTCCTAGATTTACTTGGGTTATCTTCTTAAGGGCTAAAAGTGATGCAGCTGAAGAGATCATCAGTATGATCAAAAGAGAACAGCGGAAGAAAAACACTCTTGTTCGTCAGATGAGAAGTGACCATGGAACTGAGTTCAAAAACTCAGTCTTAATAGACTTTTGTGATCAATTAGGCATAGTTCAAAACTTTGCCTCAGTTCGAACCCCTCAACAAAATGGAGTTGCGGAGAGAAGAACAGAACTCTAATTGAGGCCGCCAGAACAATGCTGTGCTATGGAAACATGAAGATAAAGTTCTGGGCTGAAGCTGTGAACACTGCCTGTTTCACACAAAATCGATCCATCATCGTGAAGAGACATGGAAAAACAGCTTATGAATTATACCATAACAAGGTCCCTTCCATTCATTATTTCCATATCTTTGGAAGTAGATGCTATATCCTAAATCAACGGGACTTGTTGTGTAAAATGTCTCCTAAAGCTGATGAAGGATTGTTCGTTGGATACTCAAGCATCGCCAACGCATTCAGAGTCTACAATGAAAGAAGAAAGGTGGTAGAAGAAAGCATTAATGTCACCTTTGATGACACTACTCAGTCTGACAAAGAGGAATCATCATCACAGACTGACATAGCCACTATCAATCAGCTTTGTGATGAATTACTTGTAACCACATTTGAAGCTGACTCTCAGGCTGAAGCTCATAATAATGCAAACGCCCATCAACATCAAGCATCTGACACTGAACCTGATGAATCAGCATTCCAGAGTGTTCCCGATGTTGAAAATACTGAGTTCAATGAAACTGATTGAAACTCAGACTGACACTCCTCAGTCAGACCAAACTCAGCTCCCAAATTACTCAGCCTGATGATAATCAGACTGATGATACTCAGACTCAAGTAGAGACAGTTTCTCACAACGAGATAGCAACTCAAGACTGTCAAGGGGACATCCTATTTCGTCAGTTATGGTTCATTAACTGAAGGTGTCAAAACGAGAAGAAAGACTGCCTCAGCTAATTTTGTTTCTATACCAATTTTCTTGAGTCTGATGGAACCCAAGAAGGTTGAAGAAGCATTATTATATGAAGACTGGGTTGATGGAATGCAAGAGGAGCTTGGAGAATTCATAAGGAACAATGTTGGACAAAGCCTGTTTTAAGACCATTATGGACTTAAATGGATCTTTCGAAATAAATATGACAAAGATGGGGTGGTGATCAGGAATAAAGCTCGACTGGTTGCTCAAGGATACAAACAGAAGAAGGCTATTGATTATGATGAAACATTTGCTCCAGTGGCCAGAACTTGAAGCAATTCGCCTATTCTTAGCATATGCAGCATTTAAAGACTTCTTGGTGTATCAAATGGATGTGAAAAGTGCATTTCTGAATGGTCGATCTACAGGAGGAAGTCTATGTCAAGCAGCCTCCAGGTTTTTGTTGATCCTAACTTTACCTGATCATGTTTTTTAAATTAACAAAGCCCTTTATATGGTCTAAACAAGCTCCTAGAGCTTGGTATGATACTTTGTCTGACTTTCTTCTTAAAAACAATTGTAAAAGAGGATCAATTGATAAAAACACTGTTTTATCAAAAAGGGAAAATGGTCATGTGATTTTGGTACAATATATGTTGATGACATTATATTTCCACAAATGAAAAGTTGTGTGTACTTGGTTTCAAAACTCATGTGTATGAATATAGAATGAACATGATGGGAGAACTTACTTTCTTTCTTGGTCTACAAGTCGAACAAAAGAAAGATGGAATTTTCATAAATCAAAGTAAATATGTTCATGATTTAGTAAAGAAATTTGGTTTTGAAACATGTTCTGAAATGAAAACACCAATGAGTACTCTGATAAGTTGCATAAAGACTCATCTGGCAAGTCAGTTTGTCAAGCTACTTACAGAGGGTATGATGGATCTTTGCTTTATTTAACTGCTAGTAGACCTGATATAATGTTTCTACATGTCTATGTGCACGTTATCAAGCTGACCCCAAAGAATCCCATCTTAAAGCTGTCAAAAGAATTTTCAGATATCTTAAGGGTACACCAAATCTAGGTTTATGGTACCCTAAAGATTCTGGTTTTGAGTTAATTGGCTACACAGATGCAGATTATGCAGGATGTAGATTGGACAGGAAAAGCACATCAGGAGGCTGTCAGCTTTTGGGAGGAAAGCTAGTCAGCTGGTCAAGTAAAAAGCAAAACTCAGTGGCAACGTCCACAGCTGAAGCTGAGTACGTGGCTGCAGGGAGCTGTTGTGCACAATTACTTTGGATGCAACACCAATTGGCTGATCTTGAAATCAAGATTCACAACACTCCAATCATGTGTGACAACAAGAGTGCAATTCAAATCACTGAGAATCCAGTTTTCCACTCCAGGACAAAACACATTGAAATCAGACATCATTACATTCGAGACTGTGTGGAGAAAGGAAAGGTCAGATTGGAGTTTGTAGCCACCAATGATCAATTGGCAGACATATTCACGAAACATCTGAGTGAGGACAGGTTTTCTATTTGTTAGGAGAATTGGGAATGTTAAATCCTTAATCTGTCAAAATCATAAATCTCAAACTGACCTCTGAGTCAGCTTGTGAATTTTCAGTCTGACTCATTAGTCAGCTCCAGATCCATCAGACTGGGTGTAATTTTTGTAAATATCTTTTACATCTCTTTATTTTAATTTTTTTTTTTTTTTTTGCCTATAGAGTTTTTTATTTTTTTTTTATTTATTTTAGTTTGAGTCGTTTGTAAATATATTTTTTTTCAGGGGCATTAAGTGTCATTAGTTTTAAATTACATGGACCTAAATAGATAGCTTCCTAACTTCAGTTACTTAAATTTCGCTCCTTTCTAGTTATATTCAACTTATTTTCAAATTCCTTAACCTAATTGTTATCTTCTCTACATCTTCTGCTCTAATTTCTTATCAATGGCGAATGCACAATTATGATTCTTCACGTTACTGCTCGTATGTTTTCCACGGTGCAGATTTCCAAAATAGGGTACAAATCAAGGACAACAACAGGGTAAGCCAATGCTGTGCTATTCCCGCCAATCGCCAAAACAGGGGTTTTGAGCAACTGATTAAATACATGAAAGCCCATCCTCTATATGGTGCTTACTTTTGTGACACCACCGGTGCTGTGTGAATGGTGGTATACTGCTTTACGTCAATGAAGAAAAGACTGCCATCACTGGCACCTATAATGATGGCAGACAGACGATCACCATCACATGAAGAGACGATACGCCCAGCCTTACTACTTCCCACCGTTGAGGAAGGCAGGTGAAGGAGGATTCCAGGCCAGACCTGACCAAACAAACAAGCTCGAGCTGAGGCCTTTCCCTTGATTTGGTCAGACTGAAATCCCAAGGGTAATTCAGTACAAATTCTTTACGGGAAATGGACAGTTTTTATTTTCAAGTATCACAAGGTGTTTGGGGGCAAATCTGGAAGTTTGGATCAGATGAACGAATTTGAAACCCATCTGTTTCATTCTATGGTCACGGGTCGACGAATCTCTTATTCACAATTATTACTTTGAAGAGATTCTCTCCCTTTGCCTTTGAAAACGAAAAGACCGAATGATGTTCCATTCATTAGTGTTCTTCACTGAGTTTTGAGGAGGCTCAGGCATATGAGCAGCTTGACCAAACATTTTAACGCATGCGCTCTTCCCAGGCTGACTCCAAGATTTTTACATATATCAATATCACTGAGGCTGAGCCAGGGTTAACCCCCGTTATGCTTCAGTGGATTGACAATCCTTTTTATTTGATCATGAACTTACTGAGTCTGACGAGTCAGACTCAGAAGAGCAGCCGAAAGAATTGACGAACAAATGGATGGTACATATTCCAGCTGCCGATGCTGAGGTGGAAATGGGTGGGGCCTGGGCACGCTGAGGCTGACCCAAGGTATGAATATCACTCTTTCTGTTCCTCAGTCTGAGAGTATCCCCTTCTCAGTCTGAGCAGGTCCACTCCACAACTTGATGTCCTAGCTACTCAAGCGACCAAACTGATGAACTCACCCAGTTCATTTGAAAAAGCACTCACATCAAGCCCCACTGTAAATCAAGCACTAATGGACTCACTGTTCCATGAGGCTGAGAGTTCTCAACTCCCCTCCCAGACCAGTCTCCCTCTGCTAGAGCAAGAGCTGGATCTGAGTACCATGACTACCCAAAGCCCCCCTAGAGTAGTCAACTTGGAGAAACGCGCTGATGCTGCCACACTGACACATGTGGTATGCATTGAAGAAGATATTCCACTCCTGAATATCCCTGATCCGTATGGGACCACCCCCTTCAGTTTCAAAGCCAGTTTCAAAGGCTATTTTCACTAGCTCTGTGCTAGTTCACGATAAGGTACCATCAAATCTATCACACTCTTATGCACAAGTCGTCAATGCCTCACTCCCTAAAATGAGGGAGGTACAGACTTCCTTTTCTATGGCTAAGGATCATTCTCCTAAACCACAGGGAGGGAGTGAAGCTTTTTGTACCATCTGTTTCAACACGATTGTTACTGAAATCCCTCAGTCTGAGGTTTGATGAAATGACGGTCCCTGTGCTGTTACAAGCCATTCAGGACATGTCAACTCAGTTTGATGTAAAGCTGGAGTGCAACTGAGGTACAAGCCATGAAAAGACAAAAACACCTGAGGAGATGCAGGATTTAAAGGGAATGTATTGAAGCTGACTTCTGAATCAGCATAGCTGAGAAAGGGGAAACAGGTTGTTGAGGGTGCTCAGACTCAGGGGAGAACAAATACACCAACTGATGAGTCTGATCTCCCCAAGCAAGATCTGAAAAGAAAAGAGGGATGAAGGGGAGAAGACGTACTACAAGACCACCAGATTCAATCTGAAGACCTGGTCAGTCTGAAAGTATTTATGAGACTGACTACAGTGACCTATCAAGCAGTGAGTCTGAGAAAGAAAGATAAGAAGGGAAAAGGGAAAGTTGGAGCTGATAGTGATACTGACCAACAAACTGATGAAGAGATTGGATGGAAGAGCTCCAATGCATACAGTCTGAGATAGAAATTGAAATACAGAAAAGAAGAGATGAAGCTGAGAAACTGGCTAACTTCAAAGATATGCTCACAATCTGGAATGACTGTTGGAGCAATACAAGGAGTATGTCAAAGGGCTGTATATGGAGAAATTTGAAGCAAATCCACAAGACCAATCTATGAAAGCAGCTGAGGCTCTTGAAGCTGAGATGAAAGAAGAGGAGGATTTAGCTATTGAAGAAGAACAGCTGAGGGTTGAAGCTGACAGATTAATGGCCAAACAGGTGTTGAGAGAAGAAGCCAGACTTGACTATATTGAGTCAAACTTTACACTGAGAAGGAACAAGAATAAAATCCAAAACTTAGAATGTGTAGATACTGGAGGATCTGACCTCATGCTAGTCTGTTATCATAAAGAGGGATCCTTTAGGGTTGGAGTACATAGAATGCACACATTGGGGTTAGAGGAATGGAAAGAGATTGCCAGTCTGAGCTCAGGGATAACCAACATTGTGCACAGAATGGATGTAAAAGAGAAGCTGTCTCAAATGTCAATGTAGCCCATATATTGAAGCTGATGTCAGAAGAGGATTATAGAGCATTCTGCAATGAGAGCTGGAGCTAAATCTCTTGGTCTGGAAACAAGCAACATGCATCCTGTTCCTAAAGGTGACACATTTCACACAAGACGGTATGTTAAGACTGAAAAAGCATGAGGGCTTGTGTTATGTAGATTGTGGGGTGGAGAGTAATGCTTCCAAGCCAAAGACAGACTGAATATGGTTCCATCTACCACTGCATTGCTCTGCTATAGCAGTATGTGAGTCAAATCAAAGCCTCCCCTTCAGAATGAAGCTGATCAGCTGGTTATTTAATAACCTTAGAAGAATTGAAGAAATGGGGACTTGATGGACAAGGTGGATCTAGATCAAGAAAGAGTATCAAATGCTTCTTCCATAAGTCTGAAGCTGAAATCGAAAAACTGCTTGCTTGGAAAACAGAGAGGCTAAAATGGGCAAAAAAAGTGAACAAGCCTACCGCCATGGGAGATGCCATTGAAGAAGAAAAGATCAGTCAAGAGGAGGAAGTTTAAGTAGGTTTTATGTATCTTTTGTTCACAAACAGTGTTTAGTAAACAATTTGTGTTTGTGTTTATTTTTGGTGCATGAGTTGTAAAAGACTTTAATTCAAACAGATAGGGGGAGATTGTTGGGAAAATCAACGATTTAACCTAAGTTAATAAATCTGTTAATTAATGTCTTAATCTGAGTGATTTGAGTCTGAGTGATTCTGAGTCTGAGTGACAAAAAGCAATAAAGGCATTATGGAGCTGACTACTCAGCTTCATAAAGAAACGTAATGCTTTAATTTAGGTATGTTAGTTAGATAAAATCTTCTGTTCTTTTAGAAGATTTACTAAGATTCATTACTTATCAAGCTCACTATCATTGTGTATAAATAGTGAGCTTGAACATTGTAATCGTTGCACCTTTCTAAGAAATATAACTGTGTGTTATAATCATTCTTTGTTATTATAAATTCCGCTATAATAATCTAAGAAACTGAGTAATCAATCGATCATAATATTAACATCTAAATACTTATTTGTGTTAGCTAGTGTTTGAGATCTTATTGAGACCTAACAGAAAGCATGATCATTTTAAGAACTCCAAGGAGAGAGAATGTATACTGCTTGGATATGGCCAATGCAACAATGCAAAAAGAACCACTGTTTTATATCAAAGCATCTTTAGATGAGTCGTCTTTGTAGCACAAAAGAATGTGTCACATGAATTTCAAAAACATGAACAAACTTGTTAAAAATGATGTTGTAAGAGGTCTACCACAAAAGGAATTTTCATGTTTTGATCATTGTGTCTCTTGTCTGAAAGGCAAGCAGCACAAAGTGTCACACAAGTCTAAAGAATTCAATTCAAATGATTCTATTTTACAATTGTTGCATATGGATTTGTTTGACCCATACCCATATCCAAAGCTATGGGAAAAAGTCATATTGTTTGGTATTACTGATGACTTTTTCACGTTTTACTTGGGTTTTCTTTCTTAACTCTAAGATGAAACAGGAGAAATTCTTAGATCTTTTCTTGAAAACACAACAAACCAAAAAGTAAAAACCATAAGATGTGACAATGGAACAGAAGTTAAGAATCATGACATGAATGTGTTCTGTGAGAAGAAAGGCATATAAAGACAATTTAGTGCCCCTATGACTCCTCAACAAAATGGTGTTGCTGAAAGGAGGAATAGGACTCTCATCACTTTATGGGCAGAAGCTGTCAATACTGCCTGTTATGTTCAAAACAGAGTGTCAATTGTTAAGTCATGTACAAAGACCCCATATGAGCTCTTTCGCAAGAGAAAGCCACTCATAAGCTTCTTAAAACCATTTGGGTGTCCTTGTACAATTTTAAACACTAAAAAACATTTAGGAAAGTTTGATAGCAAAGTAATGGAAGGGTTCTTTGAAGGGTATTCTTCTCAAAGTAAGGCATTTAGAGTCTACAACATAAAATCTAAACTTGTAGAAGAAAGTGCAAATGTTACTTTTAATGAGAAAACCCTAAATGCTAATGGTAGTGGTCCTGATTGGCTATTTGATATCGATGAACTAACCAAATCTTTAGGATATCATTTTGTAGTCAGTACTAATGCAGGAACAGGTACAACATCAGCCGAAACTTCTACTGATCAGCACCTACAAAGACCATCTACTGTTCAGCTCTAAAACAAAGAACGCGAATAATTTGTGTACTTCCCAATTTACACTGCGGATCCTCCTGGAATTGCTCAAAATCAAGCAGTTGTAAAAGATCAAGAAGGTATTGAAGTCCAATCATCTCAAGAGGAAGAAAGTCAATCTGATGAAGATGTTCCATTGACTGAGCCGATTTCAAATGTTGAAGAAGAAATGGTATATGATGAGTCATTGCCATCTGATAGTGAAGGGGATCTTCCAGAAACGAATGACACTAATATGGAATCAACCACTGTAGAAGACTTTCATCCTGCTCAAAGAATCAATAGGGAACATCCACTTGATCAACTCTTAAGTGATTAAATTCTTCAGTTCAAACAAGGGGAAGCTTCAACAGAAGCTTGATGAATGCTTGTTTGCCGTGCTTCCATTCACACATGGTACCAAAAAGGTAACAACAAGCATTGAGAGACAAGTTGGGTTTAAGCAAATGCAGAAGAACTGCTTCAATTCAGACTTCAAGAAGTGTGGACATTGGTTATTCTACCTAATGGAAAAAGGGTAATTGGAACCAAATGGATCTTCAAGAACAAGACTGATGAAAGAGGCATTGTTATCAAGAACAAAGCCAGACTAGTTGCCCAAGGTTACACTCAAGAAGAGGGCATTGACTATGATGAAGTCTTTGCTCTTGTTGCTAGAATGGAGGCAATTAGGATCTTTCTTGCTTTTGCATCTTTTAAAGGCTTTACAGTCTATCAAATGGATGTAAAAAGTGCTTTCTTGTATGGAAAAATTGAAGAGGAGGTATATGTGTGTCAACCTCCTGGTTTTGAAGATCCAGACCACCCAGATATGGTATATAGGCTTGACAAAGCTCTTTATGGTCTTCATCAAGCTCCAAGGGCCTGGTATGATACTCTCTCTATGTACTTGCTGGAGAATGACTTCAAGAGAGGAGCTATTGATAAGTCCTTGTTCATCAAGACTGTGAAGAAAGACATTTTATTGGTGCAAATTTATGGGGATGACATCATTTTTGGTTCAACCGACAATAGTCTATGCAAAGAGTTTGAGAAGATCATGCACAAGAAATTCCAAATGAGTTCTATGGGAGAACTAAACTTTTTTCTTGGTCTTCAAGTCAAACAAATCCCTTCTGGAATATTCATTCACCAATCCAAATATGTGAAGGATATGCTAGAGAAGTTTGGTTTCATGGACAGCAAGGCTGCAAGCACACCATTTGAAACTCACAAGCACTTAGCAGCTGATCTATTGGGTGAAGAGGTTGATGAGCACTTGTATAGATCAATGATAGGTTCTCTAATGTATCTAACTGCTTCAAGACCAGATATCATGTTTAGTGTGTGTGTTTGTGCAATATATCCTAAAGTTTCTCACTTGACTGTTGTCAAAAGAATCTTTAGATACTTGAAAGGGAAACCAAACTTGGGATTGTGGTATCCAAAGGACTCTCCATTTGAGCTTATTGCCTACACAGACAGTGACTATGGTGGGGAGAACTTAGACAGAAAGTCAACATCTGGGGGATGTCAAGTTCTTGGGTCAAGACTTGTCTCATGGCAGTGCAAGAAGCAAACCAATGTATCCACTTCATCTACTAAAGCTGAGTATGTTGCTGCTTCCAGTTGTTGTTCTCAAGTTCTATGGATACAAAACCAGATGCTGGACTATGGTATGTCATTTCTCAAAACTCCTATTTTCATTGATAATAGAAGTACCATTTGCATCATAAATAATCCAGTCAAGCACAACAAAACCAAGCACATAGAAATTCGTTTTCACTTTATAAGAAATTGCAATGAAAAGAAACTTATTCAAGTAGAAAAAGTTCACACAGATAATCAATTTGCTGACCTCTTCACAAGAGCTTTTGATGTGGGAAGGTTTACATTTTTGGTGAACTCAATAGGCATGGTAAATGAAAACTGAAAATGTTCTTTTCAAAGTCAAAATTTATGTGTGCTTGGTCTATGTGTGAAAATCTTTGTAAATATAGTAGTATATATGTTAACTATATCTGTATTTTACAAACCAACAAAAAAAAACAAAGTACTTTGTTACTAATGAAAGGAAATACTGATCAGATGTAACTTAGTAACTACTGATGGATTCCAAGTTCAATGTTTCTACTGATCAGTTGTGGAAACAACTTAGAAAGTTTTGTCATGTTGCAAAGACTTTCCTACTGATCAGCTGAAACATTCAAGTCATCAAGTGACTACTGGAGAAAGACGAAGTGCAATATTGATCAGTACCAAAGTTTTATCTTACTGATCAGTATGCGAAGATCATTCTACTGATACAAAGGAATGAAACTACTGATGATTGACTATACTGATCAGCATGCAATCTACATACTGATGTGGGTTACTACTGATCAGCACTTAGAATATGAAGGGATGTTGACGCAACATTTTTCTTGTCTTTTAGTGTTCAATTGATACTCATAGAGGGCATTTAAGTCCTTTCCTGAGATTATTTGAAAAACTATAAATGCTCCTCCCCTGCTAGCCAAGTCCATCACTTTTACACATCTTTCAAGAAAACCCTCTCAAAGAAACCTTCTATTATAAGCTCTGAAAATCAAGTCTAAACAATCATCAATGGATCTCGAATTCTGTGAACAATATAATGCGGTGGCGTATCTCATCAAAAGTAAAGATTCAGCGGGTTTTTATCCTCTTATCGATTTCTTAAATCTCTCCAAAATCAAACATGCTTTAACTGTAAACCCTACAATTCGAAGTCTTCTTAATCGAGAATTCTGGGAAACAGCCGCCGCCGGGGAACAAAATGGCGTTCCTTGCGTAACTGCCACCGTTGATACAAAACCTATCACCATCACGGAAGCCATCATTCGTACTCATCTACAACTTCATGATGAAACAGGTACAATTTCTATCCTTAAAGAAAATTTGCTTGAGATTATGGGCCGTATGGGGTACACTGGACCCTAACGTTTAACATTTCAAAAAGCATTGTTTCCAAGACAATGGAAACTTTTTGGCCACATAATCCAAACATACATTTCCCCCAAACACAGTACGTGGAATGAACTAAACGTGCCTATTGTTACAGCAATGGCTTGCTTGGCTAATGACCAAGTATTCAATTTTTCTAAAATGATTTTTCAGGGAATGCAAAATAATCTCACTACCAAAGGTAAGTTTTTGATGTACCCTAGATTCTTGGCAGAAATTTTCCCAAAAGAATTAGAAAACCTCACTTTACATGAATACCCCACTCTTTCCTAACATGTTGGGGTTATCTGCATCTTCTTCTGGAGGTGAGAGATCATCTAACCCAGGTGCATCTCAACCCACACCTCCCACTTCTTCTACTCCACCCATCATTGCTCCTTAAGAGCCAGTTATTCCAGCCCTGAACCAACTGTTCAAGCTGATGAACCAGCTGATCAAACTCTTGATCAGTCTGAAGCTCCAATTGTTGAACCACCTGTTGTACCAGGCTTAAGTACACCAGTTGTTGATGTTGGCTCACATTCTCAAAAAGTCATGACTGAGACCATGACTGATGCAGAGTTGCATGAGCAGACTCAAGGGGGTCCTTCAACCCTTGTTTCTGAAAACCCAATCCCTGAGACCTTTCAATACACTGCTCTCTTTGATGATGAAGATGATGATATTAATAACTCTCAAACCTTTGAAATCTATAAATCTCTTTCAGTCTCTGAGGGTACACCTGAGGTCCAACCCATCCTTACAGAGGTAGTCACAAGGGAGATGGGTGACTATGTAGAAAGGGCTCACCCAACTGTTGCTCCACCTAGTGTGGCACATGATAGGGTGATAGGCATTAAGACCCAATCTACGGCAACTTCACTCTATGGAGGATCTTTTGATATTTCATGTGAAGGTCCCTGCAAAGAAACCATGGGGGGTTCAGCTGGTCAAGCTAGGCTTGATATTGTTCCTTTGTTCCAAGATCTACCTCCTGTTGGTACTCAACAGGAGAGTGGGGAGAACAGTTTGAAAATAATTGAATTGACAGTAAAATGTACCAGTATGGAGGAGAAGGTGATCAAGCAAGGTCAGGAAATAAAAATGTTGAAGAGGAAGATGGCCAAGCTTGCTAAAACAGTCAAACTTTCACACACTTCCCTGCTTAAAAGAGCCAAGACTGGCAAGGCTCTAAAGAAGGTCATATCAGTAAAGCAAGCAGTTCAAACTGAAGAAAGGGAAGAAGATGTGAGTGTGCTGGTTTTGGAGAATGTGAAGGATGTGGATGATAGTGGTGTGCATGCTGAGGATGCAACCACTAAGGGGGAGATAGTGGTTATGGCTGAAAAGGAGACTGAAAAAATTGTTGAAAGTGTTATGGAGGAGATGGAAATGAAAAATGTGACAGTTGATGAGGAGGTAGTAAGGGAGGATGCTGATATTGAAAAGGAGGTGGAGGAAGAGCTTAGTACAAAAGGTGATGGGGCTACAGTAGCTCATGAGTTGTCAGTAGAAACTCCAACTACTGATGCTCCAGCTGCTGATGCTCCAAGAACTGACACTCCAGCTACTGATGCTCCAACAGTTGATGCCACAACAACTGATGCTCCAGCTGCTGATATTTCAACAACTGATGCCCCAGCTACTGAAGATGTATCTACTGATCCTTCAGCAGCTGAAAAAGAAGAAAAATGGAAGATGGTTGTATTTGAAGAGGCTGAGGGGGAGAAGTCTACTGATCAAAATGCAACTACTGATGATGCTTCTGCATCTAGTGAAGCCCCTCCAGCAGCTGATGCAGCTCTTGAAAATGTATTCTCTCCAGATCCTCTGAAAGTAGACACTTGAACTCAAGAACTCTCAAGATTGGAGGACCCATGTAAGCTGACAAAGGAAAACTATGAGAAAACTAAAGCAGAGATTCTCAAGATTAATGTTGAAGAGCAGAAGGAAGAAGAAAAGGCAAAGAAAAAGGTTGCATCTAAGTCTATCATGATCAAAGAGCCTCAAGACCAAAGAAAAGCATCAACTCAAAGTATTGAAAACACATACAAGAGAAAGGTTGGGTCCAAAACTCTGAAGCTTAAAGAACCCCAAGACCAACCTAAAGCTAAAAAGGTCATTGTATCTGAGAAAAGAAAGGAGGCTGAGCTGGATGCTGCTCTTAAAGAAAAAATTCAAAAGGTAGAAACTCAACTTGAGAAAGATGAAGAACTTGCCCTCAAAATGCAAAATGAGTGGACAACAGAAGATCAGAGATTGTTGGAGGAAGCTGAAAAGAAGACAAAGTTATCCAAGAAGGTTGAGAAAAGGAAAAGGTCACCTGTCAAAGCAAAAGAAGGTACTGACAAGCAGAAGGAAGATAGAAAGAAATTCATTGATTACTTGATAAGCAAAGGAGCAAATCCTAAATCAGTAAAACAAATGAAGATGGTGACAAGGTATGAAGAAGTGAGAAGGGAGGAGAGGTTAAAGGAAGACAAGGAGCAATACATGCTAGAAAGGAAGCTAAGGCAGGCTCATGACAGTAGAAGGAGAGCTCCCAGTGGTCTCCTTAAAAGAAATGCAATTGGGGAGATTAGATCAAAGGTGTCTCAAAAGCTTAAGGATGTGCCTGCAACCAGAGAGATTGAGCAGAAAAGGAAACTAGAGGCCCTTGATCAAGAAGGCAATGAGAGCCCTGAGCAGCCACTCAAAAGAAAAAGGACATATGCTGGGGGTTCATCATCTGCTGGGGGTTCATCAAATAAGGAGATTGAAACTCCTGGACCTATTAACAAGATTGTACCAATTACTGATTGGCACAATGTGGTGGTTGAAGGAAAAGATCGTGTCAAGGTGATCAGAGCTGACAGCTCTGAACAAATCTTCTCCACTCACAAAAGACTATTTTGTGAGATGACAAGAGCTGAACTGCAAGAGATGCTTGCCATTGGAAAGAAGAAATATGTGAAAAAAGATAAGTTAGAATTCAATCTAAACTTCCTTCTTCTAGGCCTGCTCATGATATGATTTGAACCAGAATTTATGGCTGCAAGAGTAAGGTGATTCTCTAAGGTGGTGTCATGGACATTGTTTGATAGAAATGACATCTACTGCATTAATAGAAAATATGGTACAGAAAAGTTCTTTCTCATAGAAAAGAAATATGACCATGATCCTGGCATGATGTGCATATTAATGAAGAGAAAACTGAAAGCATCTCCTAACTCTAGAAGAGCAGTTGAGCTTGTTTGGAAGATAAATGGACAAATCAAAGAGAAGTATGCTTACTTGTCAAAGGATCAACCACCAAACCAATGATGAAAATGTAAGCAACTTTGTCTTTTGAAGAAATTTTTTTTGGGTTTTTGTGATAGTGATGAGCATGGATATGCTATCACTAAGGGGGAGATTTTTGGGACAAAATTCACTAAGTGTGCTTTGCTACTGATCAGTAGATAAGACTGTGTCTACTGATCAGCAGTAAAACATACTCTTTAGTCCCAAGGTACTGATCAGCTTCTAGAGAGAAAGAACTGATCAGTATCTAGTTTTTTGAAGAACTGATCAGTAGCTACATACTGATCAGTAGAAACCCATCGTCCCCAACTGATCAGTAGAGGTGGATAATCACCGGCGACGACAGCTGATGAAGATCCTCAACTACTGAAGATCACCAATAACTAAAGTACATTTCACGTGCTTAATCTAAACACTTTACAGGGAGTTGGTATTCAGTTGATTGGACTGTTTGATTAGAGATTAAACATCTTTATAGAGTATGGGCTATAGATTATAGTATTAGTTTTACTCGATTGTAATTTGTACTTGATCAATAGCTTAGTAGCCTCAAGGATTGAATTAAGTAGTTCATTTATCATTTAGAGATGATAACGTTGATTGTATAATTTTGTAATTCGTTTAAAATTAATACAAGTCAATTGAGGCGTTGTTGATTCAATTATGTTATCTGTTATTAAAGTTTATTCTTACTTATAACTCAATTAATCATAACCTTGTTTTTGCAAACTGTGTTTATCCGCTGCAACACATTTGTAATTGTTTAGATCTAAATCATTAAATCAATTTATCTTGTTTGGTAATTGACTCGATCCTCACATGGATAACTGTAGAAAGATTACTTTTAAGGTTGCCATGAGATAGCGGTTTCTGTTTCCTAACTCAACTCTAGCTAGTACTTCCAAAATGTTTAGCTTGAAGCGTTCGAAGCTAAATCTCAAAGACTCTTACCACTTTGTTATCATGAAAATAATCATCACGATACATATATTTGTTTTACTGTCGATAGATATGTATGGTATGAAATTTATCATTGTGATCTTTTGAAAGTTTCTAACATCTAAGAGGAGTGTAAGATTTTAATTAATGTCCTCTTAAAAGCATAATGTTCCTTTTTCGTATTTTAATAAGGTAATAACAAAAATAAGCGATCATCACAATAATGCAATCAAAAGGTTCATTCAAACATTACATAAGTATTAAAGGAGTCAAAAGCATATATGTACGAAAAAATATGTTTAAACGTGTACGATCATAAAAAAATGTTCTCAAGAATAATTAGAGTTGTATCAAAAAGACCATGTTTAACATCACAACTTTTTGAAGCAGTATTTTTTTAAAAGTATGGTTCAAAAATTGCATGAAAACGATGGAACAAAATTATTTTTTAGCATAAAGTCTACTTATTCTAAACTAATGGGTATTTCAAACTAATCAATCTATAGTTTATATTTAGTGAATATAAAAATATATATTTTTCTTGAAGAAACTACAATTCAAGCATAAAAATCGATCTTTACAGAAAGAAAATGCCATTTTGTATGGACAAATTAGGTTATACCCTTAATCGATCCTCTTTTTTCATTTAGAGAATATTATTTTGGCAATTTGTTCTTAATTCCAATAAGTAAGCTCTTTGATCTCCAACCTTCCTTTTCTTTCTTTTTATTCTTAATTCCAATAAGAGAATAAATCGAAAGCATAGGTGACAAATTGCCATATGTGTTTTATTGGACGACCGGGCTTAAATTTCAAGGTTTAGTGATCTTGATTTTCTCCAATTTCGTTAATGGTAAACTTGTTTACGATGCATGTAAAATATAGTAAATGAACTTTCAAGTTTACTATTAGGCCTATATGTATATATTGATCTAACAAAAAAGTGGCACTCGTTCTTTGTTTATGTACGGTCATTCATTCCATACTTGAATTACGATTAATAGGTTGATAAATAAACTTTCAAGCCCAAGCCTTATTGTCACCATGTGCAAATAGCTACGTCTTCCGAAAATGATAGAACTATATAGCGAAAAATAATAAAAGAGAATAAGCACATGCTCATATTGTGGACACACGTGCACCATGGTCATGGCATAGAAGGTATATCTTCACTTTCACATTGGAGAATGACACAACACGGGAAATTGCTTGGAACATTATCATTTTTGGTCTTTTACACGTTTTCGTATGCTTTCAATGCCTCTAAATAGTTTACATCACTATTTTGTTAACCGATACGTTATCATATACTTCCGTATGAAACTAGTTCGGTTTTTATAAAAAAGATATTAAAATAAGGTTCACGCATTTTAAACCGAAAAAGAATATGTATTGCAAATGATATGTGTAAACTTATTGTAATGACTAATTTCGCTGGAGTAAGTGTCGACTTCGCAATCTTACTCTTTCAAAAGAGTGTATTATATCAACAAAATTATAAATGCTATCTTACTAATTTGTAATAACGCTTTGAACTTCTTTCTACTTATAAGTTATTAGTGCGATAAAATTATTGTGATAAAGAAAAAACACATAGAATCCTTCAAGTTTGTTACATCTAAAAGCCGGTCTTGTGCTTTCTTTTGTTCTTCAACTATGATCTCCGTGAATGTAATATTCATCACTCGCCCAAGCTATAGCTAGCATGATGAGTACTCTTGATGCCAAAGCTTTGTGAATAAATTTGAGCAAATAATGATTTAAAACCATGTCATCAAGACTAAGGTTGGCAATTCTAGACTCCACCTAAAACAAGACCCGAACCGAACACGAAATCGATCAACACGAATACGACATGAACACAAACTGGGTCATAAATGGGTCGACACGAAACTAACTCCGAAACTTTTTGAGTCGGGTTAGGGTCAACCTGTTTGACACGAGATTGACCTGTTTGATCCGTTTAAAATAATAATATTTAAAAATAAATAAATAAATATTTATAAAAGCTAAATATAATTAACTTTAAAAAAGGTAAGAAAATTTTAACCTTCCTCCAAAAAGTTTTTCGTTCGAACCAAAATTAAAGTGATTACAAATATGATACATACTTAATAAATCTAATTTATAAAATTAGTGGTGAAAGTATAAGCATATATTACTTATATATTTTTGGGTAATGAATTGTTGTTTATTTTAAATTTATCCATCCAAACTTTTTAAACTTGTCTATATACAAAACTAATTAGAGAAAATTAAAAGATAATCATCACACACATAAATATTTCAAAAATATACATCAAATTTTGTGAAAAGTTCTAGCGCCACTTTTCGCTGCGCGGTAATAGATTTGTTGTCACATCACATTCTCGCTACATTCTCGCGCCTAAACAAGAGGTTTAAAAGGTGTCATATTCTCGCTTCACATTCTCACATCACATTATCGCCCCACATTCTTGCGTCGTTTTTATCATACACATTTAATTCTCGCGACGAAAAAGGTGGCACAAATTTTTTTACGAATCATATGATTATTTTTAAAATATTTATGTGTAAGATGATCAATTTTGTAATTTTCTCTATTAATTAAGTAATTTTCTATACACAATGATATTTTGTTGTCCTTATAAAATTTGTAACTTATACTTGTTTTAAGAATTTGTGGTCTAAAATGCCAATAAATAGTAGGTAAAAAATTGTGTGTCGGTAAAATGGGTCGACCCGAAACTAACACGAATTTAAACAACTCGAACCGAACCCGACACGAAATTAAGTTGGGTCAAAAATGAAAATGGGTCGACACGAAAGTAACCCAAAATTATTTGGGTCAACAAAAACACGATCTAGTAACCCAGACACGACCCGAATTACTGGCCCTCTAATCAAGACTGTCTTTCAAATGAAATTTAGTAACTCATATTCGACTAATTACATGAAACGCGACACTAAACCAAGAATATCAAAAGAAAAAAAGAAAAAAATTGTCATTATTTAAAAACTTTTTGAAAGAAACAAAAGAAATTAAAATTTTCAAGTATATATAAACATTCTTAAAGGCTTCTTAAAAAGTTGATAATCAACTATCCTAGGTTCTATAGACTTGGCCTCAAGGATTATGAGGAAGATTGTTGGACTTATCGAGTAACTGAGCTACGTAGTATCCGTCTGATTGTTCGAGAAAGGATTCAAACCCGTTCAAGTTCTCAAATATACATCCACCTTTTACCGCTTTCGTAGAATAAAGTATTTGTATAATTCAACAATTTTTGATACAGACATGAATAGAAAAGAAAACAGGAATATAAAGATGATAAGGAAAGATGTGGTAGATGCATATAAACACTAAGGTATGGGTGAAGCAAGTAGAGTTATCAAATTTAAATGATGCTTTAAAACCCTCAATAATGGAGGTGTAGAAAGAAGGAAACCTACATGTTGTATACATGTATCATACCAAAAAGTTTATATTGAAAACATAAATTATCAATAATTGCCTAATTGGTATTCTACTATATCTCTTTAACATAAATTTAACAATATTGAAGAAGCAAATGCCATATGATAAGATGAGAGAGAATATGATACCTCTCTAAATAATCAAATTGGCCATTTAATTATCTGGCACTCCATTCATACCTAAATGGATCATATCATAGTTCTATGTTTCTTTAATCATGATTTATACCCTCAGTGCTAACCCCATTTCAGACTATAATAAAATCAATGGTTCTAGTTCAAAGGTTTTGTCAACCCTTTGATAGGGGAGCATAGTTATTACTTCAATAAATAACTTTAATTTATTTGATTTTTGCTTCTTGTGTTAACATGTGCATGTCATTAAAATGATATAATATTCTATAAAAATAAAATAAAAAAGCTAGGAAAATAATACAAATAAGAGTTTTTAACCTACTAATTGTGTTTGTAAAACTTATTTACCAAAAGGTTGTGTTTTTAAACATATTTACCAAAATACTTAAAAATGAATATTCTATTTATTATTTTATTTGTTTTTTTTTTTAAAAACAAACTGGTTTAATATATCCTAAATTCCTCACTTTTTTTTTTCTTTTTTTTAACCATCTCTTTTTAAACAAATAATTGACTATTAGTAATTTCTATGTAAACCTCATACAAACACGCTATTAAATTTGGCGGATTTTGTACCCAAATTAAGAGATAAATATAGATTTATATATCATAATAACTTAACATACAAAAGAAATCGAATTATAATGTTATAAAAATACGTTGTTCAACAAGTCGAAAGATAGTTGTGACTACTCCTTCTTATAACTATTGTTCTACTTTTGTTATTATTAATTATTAATTATTATTATTATTATTATTATTATTATTATTATTATTATTATTATTATCATTAATATTATTTTTAATTTATTGATTTGTAAATGTTCGTACAAGTTTCATGACTTGATTCTTATAAAAAATTTATCTATTTATTTGATTTCGTTTAGCATATTTAATATAAAAATTGGTTTGTAGTTTATGGATATATATGTAGAAGAATATTCATTTGTTTTGTTAAAAGCTGTTGGTTTTAAAAAAAAAAAAAATTCGCATGAAAGTTTATATAATCGTCTTGTTAAGGAAAAGTGATATAAATGGAAAAAATCATTAACTTGTTTTATATCTAAGTAATTTGACAAATATGTTTAGAAGTACAATCTCTTGGTAAATATGTTTTGCGAAAACAATTGGTTGGCTAAAAACTCATACAGATAATAATAATACACTTGTATTCTACTTATATATTTTAACAAAAAGAGTATTTGAGTATTATTTTGTAGCAAAGGATGTGTTAATTGGTAACTGATATGATCTGAAAGTGCACATCAATACAAATCTAAAGAATTTATTCTGGTCCATCAACAAGGATGGAGGAGAATGCTTCAAGAAAATGGTAGGTTGTCATATAAAGACACAAAACAAATAATTATACATTACTAGTTACAGAATCTTATTGTTTGGTCATACTGGTCCACATAAATTATTATTAATATTTCCTATGCCTTTATTCAATGAAAATACAATATACCTTTTGAGAGATGATTTAAGCATAATATTTGATTGTCGATATTTTTATATAGGACCCCTTATTAATATGAATTGCCCCTAATTATGATTTTATTGATAAGCCTTATTCTCATTGGTGCATTGTAACAGCTTTTCTATACCTTTACCCAATCCGATGCAGTCTTCTTTATCAGATTCCCATACAAATTACCATTTTCTAGATCCATTAAGATGATAGTCAAACCATAAAAAACTGAAATTTCAGTCTTTTTACTAACAATTGATTACTTTCAACTAACTGTTTAATTTTGATTTACCTTATAAACATATCACACTTTTATTTTTTGAAGAGCAACAGCATAGAATCCTCTAAGTAAGTATTTTTATGTGTTTTTTTACTTTCTCTGTATTACTCCGGCCACCTAAAACGGAAACAGAAAGTTGACTCCGGCCACCGACCACTGAAGCAGAAACACGAAGATGACTAGTCGGCCACCGGCCACTGAAGCAGAAACACTGAAGCAGGTTACTCCCCCACAAAACAAAAACCGACACAAAATGAAACCCTAGATCTAGACTCACTCCGGCCACCGGCCACTGTAGCATCATTTCCCACACAAAATGAAACCGTAGATCTACAAACTTACCGGAGATAAGGGCGACGGATGGTGGCGACGGATCAACACTTTGATATTACAAGGTTTGTATAAAACAAACAAACGTTTAGATCTAGATCTATTAAAGAAGTTGCAGCGGATCAACACTTTGATATTACAAGGTTTTGTGAATAACAATTTATGTATATGAATAAGAAGAATAACAAGAGCATATACAGTTTTCCACCAACACCCCTATTATAATTTGATCAGAATTATAACGCATATTTACAACGATATGAGGATCAAGGACACCTTGACCTTGGGGCTTAACCTAGTTTTTCTAGGTTTACATCACCATGCATTTTTTATGCATTCACGTGTCTATTTTTCTCTATGAATTCATCAAGGTTTTATAACCTTGATTCTAACAAACTCCTACAAATTCGTAGGAATAATAATTACAAAGATTGATATTTTTGTAACTTTCCTAGAATATTTCCCTATTCTAAGGAAACAAATCCCTATTCTAAGGAAACAAATCCCTGTAATAATGATAAAGATAATTACAAATAAGAATTAAATCTAATCATATCTTATCCTAAATTAATCTTTATCTTCTCAGCAGTATTAACTTTTGTTAGGGCAGTAGTAACTGAGTTGCAGTAGTAACCAAGTATGTAGTAATTCCACCAGTAGTAACCGAGCAGTAGTAACTCCCACCAGTAGTAACTGAGCAGTAGTAACTTGATCTGTTTTAGCTTCTTTCTCACCAGTATTAACTGGTGGGTACTCACCAGTATTAACTGTCACCAATAGAAACTTCTTCACTTAGTCTTTTTTCAATATAAATCAGCAACTCCAAAACTATTATTTCTTCACCGTTATCAGTTTATATTTGTATCATAAAATCACAATATGGATAATTAATTATCCCAACATGGTTGTCTAAGTGGTTACACGAAATAGATTAATGAACCTAGACACCTTACTCAAAATAATCAGATTAGACCCCTAGCTGGTATTTTACGTTTTTAGGAAAATCTATAAAGAGTTAGAAAACGAATCTTACGTTTTCGAAAACTAGAATCTGATACCTACAACTGATATTCAGGTCAAAGAGCCTAATTCTCAGTTCAAAATATAGAAAAACATACATGAATACATATACAAAAATGGGACCCAAAAATGTCCAAATACAAGTTTATCCTCAATTCACGAATTGCAATCATCAACGATAAAACGAAAGGAACGAATAAAGAAATCAACCACGCAGTTAAATACGAGTAATGTAATCAACCACGCAATTAAGAATGTCCAAAATAAGAATAAGATACCAACAATTCACCACAAGAATCAATACGCATAGAAAAGTAAAAGATGATTACCGTTAGTCGTAACGGTTATGCTATCGGAAGTCGATTACCGTTACCACTCGAAAATCGATTGAATAAGGACTCGAGGGCTGTAGTAACACAAAGATGTCCACAATTAGAATCACCAATTAGTTATGTGTTAAAACGGTTTAAAGCCAGATTGATACGGAATAGACAAAGATGAAATACCCGAATTTACAAGCAATATGGAAATGAAATCGAAAAGGATTAAAGACCCGATTACAAAACTTTTGAGGACCATCTAGAATACTTATTCCCGTTGTCCAAAATCAGTTCCTAATAGGTTATACGACTCCTCAAAACAGTTCGTAATCTACAACTCAAAACAACGTGAAATTAGGGTTTTTACAATGGAAATTTCGATACGATTTTTATACGTGATAAGATGACATAAATACAAAGAATACCTTAACGAAATATGACGTTCCGGACTCGAATATGGGGACTACGATCTGTTTAGGGGCTGATTTGTGTGTTTCACGTTCCCGATCTCGGATTTGGCTAAAGTGATAACACAAACTTGTAATACACCAAAATGTTAGCAATTAAAATTGAATAGTTTTCAAGGGAAATGATATCAAACGAAATTACCTTGATGGATTCACGAATTGGAGATGAAACAAAGAGGATGATGAGGGTTTAAGTTGTTGAAATTGATCACAAGAAGATAATATCAACAAAACGTTTTTATGAATCCCATAATAGGGTTTTCGGCCATAGTCAAAACAACAACAACCGAAACTTGTTTACCTTGGTACTAGGAAGGATTCTCGCGATGAATATGGAGAGTAGGCTTCGAAAATACTTCCTTGGTGGCTGGGAAACGATGGATGCAATGGAGGATGGGGCTTAGCCGATTGGGATTTGGGGCTGTAAGGGGGGCGACAGGTTTGGTATATGTATTAGGGTTTTATTCTAGGTTAAACACTCACCAAAATCAACCAACACATGAGCAAGAAAATGATACATATGATTAGGATGGAAGGAAACCACTAATCGGCTGGCTTGGAGGTGGATTGATATGGCAGCCACAAGAAAGAAAGGAGGGGAGAACGGCTAGGGTTTGAGGGATAGGGGGTGGCGAATTGTGGTGTAGAAATTAGGGTTAGGGTTTTAGGTTTAGTCGACTAGCAAAACTGGTTTCTTTTCTTTAGCCGGTAATGGATCCAAAAGGGGTGGTGGGTTGGGCTTATTCGATGGTTACTTGGGTTATTAGAAAAGCTTAATGGGTTAAATGAAGGTCCAATGGATTCGGGTTTATGATTGGGTTTAACACGAATACAGGTTAGACTAAATTTCAATAAATTTTTACTACAATAATAATACGAAATAAAATAAGAAATATGACGCGAGAATGATAAAAACATCTAAATGTAGAAAGTTCACATACTCGCTAAGTATAGCTAATTGTGACCCCGCAACTCGTCTATTTTTCAAAAGATGAACGTAGACGTTAAACAGACTGGCTGACAGTGAATTCCCGAAACAAGGAACCTTTGAATATGTACGTTTACGTGTAATTATCGAACCCGAATACGAAATTCATTTGTAACGATCAATAACTATAGTAAAGTGATAAAGTATCTAAAGTACTAACCTAACCGATAAGTTATCTAGGAGCTCGTCTAATGGGACTAACTATTGCACCTAACTAATACAGTAACATCACATAAGAAGGTATACACACAATGCATAGTAATCATTATACATAAAAGAAAATGTAAAGCTCTTTTATAATTTTTTTTTTTTTTGTAAACCCTTTAAGAGCATACGACATACTAGACTAATCTGAGTCGGAAAAAGTGTCGGTTGTCACAGTGAAATTCGCAAAAATAGCTACCAAAGTTTGAACTTAGGTCTACACTATAAAGTCAATTCATCGTTATCACTACTCCAGATGTTTTTATTTTGAAATTTTATGTATCAAGTATTTAAAGACTAGTATCCAATTTAAAAAATTGATAATTTTGACTTTTTTTAATATATTAATCAGATCAAATTTACGATCAAATTTACTGGAGGATAACTCGAATGCCAATGAATCCACCCTTACTTTTTATACTTTCATCCTTTGTACTATAGTTTGCAATAAATGCAATTCCAATCTTTGAATTGATGATAGTTGCTAGATAGTGCTATATTTAGCTTGATTTTTAATCTACTTATTTTTGTTTAGTTTATAATCTTAGATGATGTAAATAACATACATTCTATGTTTGTGGGTTAAAATTGACACATTTAAGAGTAATGCATCAATTAACAAATTCATCAATGTAATGTGGATTAACACCTTTACATATATTAAAATGTAGATACTTCTAGATTAGGTTCTCAAGAGTAGTATATATAGAAGGTGAGGATGGTTAACATTTGTGAAACACACATTGGCTTTGGGTCATCTTTGAGTACTCTACTCTGTGACCCATCCTTGTGTTTCCTTCTAAAGTCAAGAGCCAAAATGACGGTATGTATAGTTTTAAGTGTTACTTTGTTTTAGTATCATAAAATTCTTTATTATATCTTGTTATATTGTTAATTATTTTATTTTTTACGAATTTATGAAATACATAATGGGGTGTAAATATGTAGCGGTATCAATGACCATCTTATCTTAATATATTATAAAAGAGAGACTTAAAATAACACTTGACAAAGTTTGAACCATTAGATTAGTTTTAGACTTTCATTCAGGCCATTAGATCAATTTGATGATATCATCATACACTACTTTCATTTTCACCATTTTACTTTATAATATGTAGCCCTTAGATTTAATAATATTCAAATAAAATAAATTAACTTTTTACTTTAAATAACTTAAAAACGTAAAATGAAATAACTCTTTACTTTAAATTACTTAACACAGTTACTTTAAATTAATATCTAAAAAAATACGTAACACATATCTTTTAAGTATTTGACTTTTATTTTTCTTTTAAATATACGTAACACTATTTTTTGTTATTGTGACATTGTTAAAATGCAACACGTAATGATGTTTATTTGTCTTTAATCTGTTTTTCTTTAACTTCGACCTCATCTTGACAACATACACGAATTGTCTTACAAAAATTGTCAATATGTATATGATATTTTTAAAGTAATATAATAATCTCATATTTCAATCCACAATTATTATTTCTTCATAACAAATGACATAAAGTTCCAGATAATTTCGCTTATTTATAAGCGAAACAACATAATACTTGTTAATATAATTTATTTTGTTTGATGACTAATAAATTTCTATTAATTTTTCATATAGGTTATATTTTTTGTTTAACATTATATTCTTTTCGATATAGTTCTTCGCATATTATGCGAATCAATAAGCATGTTAGTTAAATAATTCGGTTTCGATATCATTGTATGAGATATAAAAATAGTAAGCATGTGTCAATCCCTCAATCAGTTACTGATTATATGTTTGTTTATTTTTTAAAAGTTGGCTTAACTAGATGCCAACTCAGTCTTGTATATGTGTACTGAATCAATCTGATATTCGCCAATTTTTTAAATAGACGTATCATTATTTTTAGAAACAGTTTTGTTTCTACTCTCCAATAATTAAACTTTGTACTTATTACATGAAAATACGAAATTAACCTTTTTGTTTGGGTTAAAAATTAATGCTACATAAAGACCATATCTTATCTTAAAATTCATATATGATTTTCACTAAATTGAAACAAAAATAAAAAACTTTGGTTGAAAATACTCATGTCTCCGAATCGAGAACCATGTCTTTGTCCGTAAGGTTAAGACAAAAAAAATATTGTATGGATGTTAGTCTTTGACGAATGTTAGGTTTAATTCAAAGAGAATAAGTTACTTCGCTAACTTAACATTTTTTGTTTGTCATAATAATTTTATTAATTTATAAATAAAAAGCGTAATTCATAAAAAAAATAGAAGATATATAATTTTTTCTATGTTGATATCAATATATATTAGTTTGTTAATGAGACGAGATATAACGTGAGTTATTTGATTTCAATTTGACAAACGTTCAAAACCTACTTGAGCGTAGATTTTCGAAACAAGGCGAAGTAGTGAGAATAATCTGCTTGTAAAGCTCATGAGCCTTGTTAAAATTGTATTTAATATTTTTTCCCCGTGCGCATGTAATAAGCGTACTCTTTAACCAAATCGAGTTACGTCGAGTTGAGTCACCCTCTAAGTTATCTAGTCGATTAGTGATTAATATTATAATCTTTATTTTAATATTTAATAATTAAGTCAACTGAAGTTGGGTTCAAAAGTATTGATTAATAATTCAGTCGAGCTTAATAATAAAGGCCCCAGTGCTTGATTGGGATTATTTTATCGAAATTAACTGTTAGATGAAAAGTAATGGCTCGATGGATGTTGAGTTGATTTCAAAGCTTCGGGTTTGGTAAACGAGCTTCGAGGTGGGCTATGTGTTGACTCAAAGTAGTTTGAATGCACCTCTGGTTATTACATCATACTAGTATAATATCCACGCTATGCAGCGACAGTAATAAAAATATAAATCGATAGTACATATTTTGTTACAAATAATTTATGAACGATGAAGATTTTTGGTTTATTAACATTCAGTTAGTTAAAAATTCTAAAGATTAATTCTATTTATTTGAAATTTTAAACACTAAAAATTGATTGTTTGAAGTTTATAGTAAAAGAAATTTAATTATTTCAAAATTTTAAGTATATATGGTATGTGTGTTATAAAGTTATATTTGCAATTTTTTAACAAATTACATTTTTTTTTTGGTAAAATGTTAAAATTTAAGTATGTGTGTTATAAAGTTACCTTTTAATAAATGTTTAATTAAAAGGTAGTTTAGTAATTTAACATGCTTAAATTTTAACATTTTATTTACAAATACTTTATGATGTATATAGAATATAGATATATATAGATAAAAATATTTATTTTATGAAAATAATAATCATACAAAATTGGTAATTGATAAATAGTATTAATACTAATAAAAGGTTAATACAAACACAATTACTATCGTATCTGTTCGTGTGATATAATCCAGAAAAGAACTTTGTGTCGGTATTTTCAATATATTAACATATTATAAAATTTTATTTTTAATTTTTAATATTATTATTATAATATTAAAACTTTTGATATTGAAAAAGAAACAAAATAATATCAAAAAAACACAAGTCGGCGAGTACTAGTAGTCGTCTTTATTTTTTCTTTTATTGAATTTAAAATGTTATTCTTTTAATTTTTATTTAAGATTATTTTTACACGTGATCTCCCCCACCGCACTCATCCAAAGAGAGTTTATATAAACCCTTCATTCCACTCCTTATTTCTCACATCAATTCTCCAAACTCAAAACAAACAGATTATAAATTTCATAATCTAAGTTTTGACCTTCACTTCTTGAAACTTGTGAAATTCAGAGAAATAACTACCTTCTTAAATTCTGCATAGAAACTTGAAATTCTTTTTGAATTTAATCTAAACTCGTCTGGAATTTGTTTGATAAAAGATGGGTGATAATGCTACTGGAAAGCATCAACAAGCCTTCGAACTCGCCACAGGATTTACTCCTCAACCTCCTTCCAAGTGTTTCGATGATGACGGACGTCTCAAAAGAACAGGTAAACTTCTACGCTTACCCGTTGTAAAAAAAGAGTTTTGATAACAATAACCCGTTCTCTATCTAACTAAATGTAGAATGTTTTTGCGAAATCTGTTTGAACAATATTATTTTGTAAAAGTATTATTCGTCAACAATTATTGTTAACAAAATGACAAGAAATTTGAGTTATATAAAACATTAGGACATGTTTTAGTTTTCTTACTTGTGAAATGAGGGTCAAGTTTGACTGTTTTGTGACTAATGTTTTTCTTTTTTTTGACATTTATTATAGGGACTGTTTGGACAGCAAGTTCACATATCATAACTGCTGTAATTGGTTCGGGGGTGTTGTCACTAGCATGGGCCGTCGCGCAACTCGGTTGGGTAGCTGGTCCCACTGTTTTGTTTCTTTTCTCGTTTGTGACTTACTACACTTCATGTCTTCTCTCCGCTTGTTATCGTTCCGGCGATCCGGTCACCGGAAAACGAAACTACACGTATATGGAAGCTGTTCAAAACAATCTTGGTACTTTTTTAACAAATTTTTATTAATATTTTTAAATATATACATGTGTTTTCACTTTCATATTTTTTATATTTGCCATTAATACAAACATTCAATTTATTTCACAAGATTTAAGGATGCAACGACAATTTTGGTATTTTTATTTGTCAAATTAGTTTGACTACAACACTTTTAATTAAATGTTTTAAATGCTTAAAGTTTATTTTCAACTCAAAATAATAAAATTTGGGACTTTTTTCAACTTTTATCAATTAATTACTTTGAAATTTTACTTTTTTACTTTAACTAAAGAAATTAATTGAAAAAAGTCGAAAAAAACAATCTAATTTTATTATTTTATGATAATTGATATTTTATGAAATAATTTGAAAACAAAAGGTTATGTTAAAATAAATACTAATAGTAAATTTGTATGGAAATTTTCAGGTGGATTTCAAGTGAAAATATGTGGGTTCATTCAATACTTCAATCTTGTTGGAGTGGCTATTGGTTACACTATTGCAGCTTCTATTAGTGGAATGTAAGTATTTTTTTTTTTCTTAAACAAATTTATAATATACTACAAATACTTAATTTATGTGTGTCTAATGTTACTCTTTTTTGTGAATTATATCAACAGAGCTGTTAAAAGATCAAGTTGTTTCCACGAAAAAGGACATGATAATCCATGTGGAGTATCAGGAACACCATACATGATCATGTTCGGAGTTATCCAAATTCTCTTCTCTCAAATCCCGGATTTCGACCAGATTTCTTGGCTTTCGATGTTGGCTGCAGTCATGTCGTTTACTTATTCCACCATTGGTCTTGGCCTTGGCATTTCTAAAGTTGTTGGTAAGTCTTCAAAAACATTTTTGTTTCCTTTTTGTAGTCAAATTAGTAGTTAACTAATTTCTAAAACATACAAAAAGTATGTTGGTTGTTGTTAAAACTTTGACCAAACTTACTAACTTTAAAGAATTTGTCCGAAAAAAGTTGCATTGTTTAAAGAAATTAATATTTAATTTCATGTTTGATTAACAGAAAATCGAACTATTAAGGGAAGTCTTACCGGTATTAGCATTGGAAAGGTCACACAAACTCAAAAAATATGGAGGAGCTTTCAAGCACTCGGTGCCATTGCTTTTGCTTATTCTTATTCCCTTATCCTCATTGAAATTCAGGTAATTTTATTTTTACATTTTGGTATTTTTTTTGGTGGATTAATATAATGAAAACAAAAATGTTAATATTTTGTGTAATGTTATACAGGATACGATCAAATCACCACCGGCTGAATACAAGACCATGAAAAGAGCAACTTTGATAAGTGTAGTGACGACAACCATCTTCTACATGTTTTGTGGATGCTTTGGCTATGCTGCATTCGGAGATATGGCTCCTGGAAACCTCCTCACTGGTTTTGGCTTCTACAACCCTTACTGGCTTCTTGATATTGCCAATGCCGCTATTGTTATCCATCTTGTTGGAGCCTACCAAGTGTACTGCCAGCCCTTATTCGCATTCGTTGAGAACACTGCCGCCGGATACTTCCCGGAGAGCAATTTCATCAACAACAATATTGAGATCCCAATTCCATTTGGTGGATACAAGCCCTTCAAACTCAACATGTTCCGATTGGTCTGGAGAACTTCTTTCGTGTGCTTTACCACAATTGTTGCAATGTTGATGCCGTTTTTCAATGATGTTGTTGGGATCCTTGGAGCGTTTGGATTTTGGCCATTGACCGTGTACTTCCCGGTGGAAATGTACATTGTTCAGAAGAAGATACCAAAATGGAGTACAAGATGGATTTCGCTACAGATATTGAGTGCCGCTTGTCTCATTATTTCCATATGTGCCGCAGCCGGATCTTTCGCAGGAGTTGTTATCGATCTAAAAGTCTACCAACCGTTTAAGACGATGTACTAGTTAAGAATGATCAAAGAATTGTTCAAATGAAACGATTTTTAAAAACTCAAGAAAATTTAATACTTGTTCATGTGTTTTATGATAAAACAATCCTAAAGAGAGGGATTGTCATTCTACTTTTGTACCTTTTTTTGTTGTTGTTGGTCATGTATGTATTTTATGTATTGGAATCAAGTAAAACCCAACAAATTCAACTTTTTTTAGTATTTTCATTGATTAGTTTCTGTATTTACTCTAAAGTTATTAATTGCATTTAAATGCATAGTTTGAATCTAGAAAGTTTGTGGATTAGACATAACTTGTTTTTAGATCATACAAGACCATAATCTTAGAGAGTCTCAAGTTTTTAGATCTTTACATTAAATATAACTTTGATACCTTTATCCTTAATTAACTATTTGTTATACTAAAAAAAGGAATGGAAGAAGCCGGTTACAATAACATTGACATTTTTAATTGCCTAGAGTGATCACGGGACATAAAAGACAGGTCATGCTTCTTATATTGACAATTTAACATTAATAATATAATAATTTATAGTTAATTGTAATAAAAATATCAAAAGTATGTTTCGAATTTGACTACTACTATTATTTAAGTAGCTAATCGAGCAAATTTTCAACAACATGTTAAACAACGTACTATCCGTTTAATTATCGATCTATATGTATACGTTGCGTGAAGAAAGTCGTTTACGACATCTTTGTTGAGACCTGCACCGATTGAAAGAAGAGTCTTGCAGGCAAACTCAATTAGTTCCAAACAAAGTTTTCTTTTTATTATGAAAACAAATAATGGCGAAGCAAATGAGTTGTTTCAATTAAAAGCATATTTACAATAAAGAGAAATGGTATATTTGGAAAGAACGGTTTGTAAGGGATTTTGAGGATTTGAACTTTTGTTTTTAATACTTTCTACCTATAAGTTATGTTTAATTAAAAAAATTCTATGATCACGAAAATAAATAAGATAACTGTAGAAATTAGTAATTGGGTTTGTGGAAGAATATTTTGTATTTCATCAACTTCAAATGTTTACATTAGGCACCTATTTATAGAGAAAATTAAACCTAACGGGCTCAAGTCCACATACGGGTTTGGGCTTACATTTGATTTATGCCTACATTCTAACATTCCCCCTCAAGCTAAGTAGTGGGATTTCCAATGCTTAACTTGTCAAGACAGTGAGCGAAGATCTTTCCGGTAACCGCCTTTGTAAGGATGTCTGCAAGCTGATCCTTTGATGAAACAAACGGAAGCTCGATAATCTTATCTTCAAGTTTTTCTTTGATGAAGTGTCTATCAACTTCAACGTGTTTTGTGCGATCATGTTGAACTGGATTTCCTGAGATCTTGATAGCAGCTTTGTTGTCACACATAATCTTGCTGGCTTCTCCTGAGGGATACCCAATTTCTGACAATAGTTTTTGCAGCCACAAAACTTCAGCTAATCCTCGTGCTATTCCTCGGAATTCAGTTTCAGCACTTGAGAGAGCGACAACTTTTTGCTTTTTACTCCTCCATGTAACAAGATTTCCTCCCACTAGAGTAAAATACCCTGATGTAGATCTCCTATTACCTTTGTCACCTGCCCAGTCAGCATCAGTATAAGCGTCAATCTTCAGGTGCCCATTTGCTTTGAATAGGACACCGTGTCCAGGAGTTCCCTTGAGATACCTGATAATCCGTAGAGCCGCTTCCATGTGCTGGACTTGAGGTTGGTGCATGAATTGGCTTATAACCCCCACGGCATATGCAATGTCTGGTCGAGTATGAGCTAAATAAATCAGCTTACCCACTGTTCTTTGATATCTTTCTTTATCTGCCAGTTCAGCTTCATCTTCCATGAACAATTTCTGGTTAGCAATCATGGGATATCAGTTGAGGAGGATCATTGTTGGTGGGAGTGGTACTGTCTTCCGGTTCTTCAGGACTATCAGTCTCCGGAGTAAATGTATCAGTCGAAGCACCATTCACAGGTGGCGCCCAACTCATCCATCTTAATGCGTCATTTTCGTTTTCCCCCTGACCATGAAGATGGGTCTGGTAAAAGAACTCAGTTTCAAGGAAGTCATAGTTCATTGTTGTGAACATGTGACGCCGACTCGGGCTAAAACACCGATACCCGTGTTGATTGACACCATACCCCAGAAACACACATTTCTCTGCACAAGGATCAAGTTTTGAACGCTCTATTTTTGGTATATGAACAAAAACAGAACACCCAAATACTCGAGGTTCAAGAGTTAGATTTGAAGGCAATTTATAGAAGGTCGACAGTGTTTGGAGAGGAGTTTTGAGAGCTAAAGCCCGGGTTGGGAGACGATTAACCAGATACGTGGCAGTGACAACTGCTTCTGGCCAAAAAGACTTGGGGACTCGTGATTCGAGCATTAGGGCACGAGTGATTTCCAACAAGAATCGATTTTTACGTTCTGAAACCCCATTTTGTTCAGGAGTGTGAGCACACGAGGTTTGATGAATGATTCCCCGCTTTTGACAGAAGTTTTTCATGGAAGTATTACAGAATTCTCCCCCATTATCGGATCGAAGAATTTGTATGTCCTGTTTGAATTGAGTTTTAACCATGTTACAAAACGATGTGAACTTGGTAAACACTTCAGACTTAGTTTTTAAAAGATAAGTCCATGTCATACGAGTACAATCATCAATAAATAACAGGAAATAACGAAAATTTTGTCCCCCTTCAATTTTTGCAGGACCCCAAACATCAGAATGAATTAACGAAAAAGGAAAATCAACTCGAGTATCAATAGGTTTAAACGTTTGTCTATGGCTCTTAGCCAAAATACAAGTATCACAATGAAAAGTTTTATTATGAGGAAATAAGTGCGGAAATAATTGTCTCAAATAGCCAACAGATGGATGGCCTAATCTTCTGTGCCATAACCAAGCTTTCCTATCGTTGGACCCATGAGTGAGCAGAACAGAACCATGGTGAGTAACTTCATCAACGTAGTAGAGTCCTTGTCTTTCAGTACCACGCCCAATGATCTTCCCCGTTCTGATATCCTGCAAAAGACAAAAAGTGGGGTGCATTAATACAGCACAGTTTAATTATTTCGTAACATGACTGACGGATAATAACTTGTGCGACAGTGATGGTACATAGAGGCATCTAGAGAGTCGTAATGTTTTTGAAATTTCAATGGTTCCCCCTCCCTTAACTGGGAGAGTTTCCCCATTTGCTGTGTGAATTTTTGTTTTATCAACTCTAGATTTTGATGTGATATCAGTAATATCAAACGTCATCGTATCGGTGGCACCACAATCAAAGATCCAAGAAGTACATTTAGTATCTTTGGTTGCAACATGAGCTTTGCCAGAAACAGACTCACATTGATCCTTAGTTAAATCGTACTCATTTAACTTATCGAGTAGGTTTTGATTAAAAATCTTTGGATTTAAAAAGGATTCATTACCCGGAGGATTTGGTATAGAACAACCAAACCCTATACCTGGTTCTGGTGCGTCATCGGTACTCGTCTCTCCTTCGCCTCTAGTTTCACTGCTTCCTACAACCGCCGCAGCCTTTCCAGTCTTTGAGGTCCTGTGATTCTCATTCCACCAGTCTGGATAGCCAACAATTTTAAAGCATTGGTCCTTGGTGTGTTTTGACATACCACACTCTTCACACTTGAGCTTGCTTTTGTCGACCTTTGATTGGGGTCGGAATGCTGGTTTTTCTGATCGATAGTGTTTTGAGACAAGGCCTGCTCCATCGCCAGTGGTATTGAGCCCAGCTGCCACACCCATATCTGCCTCATGGTTCCCGTCGATAATAGCTTGGTGAGCTTTTTCTTTCCTGACCGTAGCATACGCAGTTTCGGGAGATGGAAGCGGATCAGAGCGGAGAATTTCCCGTTTAATCGGGTCATACCTCCGGTCAAGTCCGTTCAGAAACTGGAACAACTTTGTTTCAGAGCGAACTCGATTATAGGTGGCTATGTCAGCTGTGCAAGTCATCGGGTTGGGGTCGCGATGATCAATTTCCCCCCAAATTCCCTGCATTCCTATCCAAAACTCTTCCAGTGGGAGCTGCTGTTGTTTGAACTCATTAGCTTTAACATGGAGATCAAAAGTTTGTAACTTATCCTTCCCGCTGCTGTAAGTAACTGCCAAGGCTTCCCATAGTGACTTCGCTGTGGGAAATTCAGTAAGGTTACTTGCGATGCTCGGATCAATATTCTGAATTAACCATGAGAAAACCACAAGATCGGCTTGTTCCCACTCATCGTATTTTTCACTAGTGATGGCGGGAGGATTTTCGGTAAGGTGATTAAGATACAATTTGGATTTCCCCCCAATAGAGACGCGAATCATACGAGCCCATAACGGGTAGTTGTTGCTTGTCAACATTAGACTAATCTTGAGTTGATCGGACGGGTTTGGTTTTGGGTTTTGAAGCTGATTCTGAGCTCCATTACGAAGTAAATTCATTAGTTGCACTGCGAGATCGTTATTGTTTACTGCGAGATCGTTATTGTTTGGGTCAGCCATGGTTTATTTGGTTCGTACGGATGAACGCTTGGTGCGCACGGATGAACGCTTGGTTCGCACGGATGAACGCTTGGTTCGCACGAATGAACGGATGGATTCGTACGGATGAACTTCTTGATTCGTACGGATGAAATTCTTGATTCGTACGGTTGAACTTCTTTATTCGTACGAATGGACTGATTGATTCGTACGGATGAGCTTGGTTCGCACGAATGAACTGCTGATCCGTACGGATGGGAATTTTTCAAGAACTTGATCCGTATGCGCCGCTGAAAAATTTAGGGTTTCTCTAAAACTCGATCTAAAAGTCGATTTTCACCAAAAAGCTTTGCTAACTGTCCAGATTGAAGCAGGAACGTTTAAAAAACAATAAAAACAACCTTTTTGAGGGATTTCTTGTTCGAGTGATCTAGTTCGAACGGGTTAAACTTCTATTCGAATGGACTAGTCGAATGGCTAGTTAGAACATGTACCTTTTTCCTGGTAACCTGCTCTGATACCATGTAGAAATTAGTAATTGGGTTTGTGGAAGAATATTTTGTATTTCATCAACTTCAAATGTTTACATTAGGCACCTATTTATAGAGAAAATTAAACCTAACGGGCTCAAGCCCACATACGGGCTTGGGCTTACATTTGATTTAGGCCTACATTCTAACAATAACATTCTTTTTCATGGGTGATAGTGTTATGAAGTAGCCTAACGTATATATAGCCGAGAAAATTATCAATTTAATCATCTCACACATTAAAATTTCGAAAATAATCATCAAATTCGTGACAATTTTCTCACGACAATTTTGTCTTTTATCTTTAGCGCGAGAACATGATTTTTTAAAATGGGTGATATATATTAAGCCACGTCATTGCTCGAGAACGGGATTGCCATGTCGCAGAACGGGTATTAATAGGCGTGGAGACATGACTTAATATACACCACTTATTTCAAAATATCTCGTTCTCGCGCTAAACATAAAAGACAAAATTGTCGCGAGAAAATTGTCGCGAATTTGGTGATTATTTTCGAAATTTTAATGTACTAGATGATTAATTTCGTGATTTTCTCATATATAGCCTTTTAAACCATACTCAAACACAAAAGCCCTCATAGTAGCCTTAGTCCCGCAAGCTCGCAGAGTCGTTGACCTTCAGACTCCCAAACTCCCGACTTTCGAATCTCGGACACCCGAATCCGGGCCACGACACTCGGACATTCCCGAACTCATGAACCTCCAGATTCCCCGAACTCCCAAACTTCCGGACCTATTAACCTCCAAACTTCTAGACTCTCCCAAATTCCCAAACTCCCTAACTCCCGAACTCCCGGACCTCTGAACTCCCCAACCTGACTCCCCAACTTTCGCCCCCCAGTTTACCCCGATTTTGGCTCCCGGTCTCCATCTCTTGGACTCCAAGATTCCAACAGTTGGAGCGTTATGTTGCATATTGATGACCACCATAATGATGTATACGTTGGATCTTAATGACAGTCATTAAGACGACTTAATGAAAATTGATTGTCCCCCGTTAGCCAACACCTGAGTATGTTGGGTATAAATACCCAACCCTTAAACCTTGGCACATCTTACACATAGAAATCTATACACCCTTAACCATGATCGTTATATTCTTAAGCTCCGTAGCTTTTTAGATCAACTTCACAACTTAACCATTAGACCACATTCGACTCGTTAAGAGCTTGATAGATTCGTACTGTTTGACAGAAGATCTATGGGTTGAACCCAATAAATCCTAGTTACTGAGTGGCGCCATCCGTAGAAATGGTTTTACAACGTTGTTTCATTTTTCTCATTTCATTTCTTAATCATCTTCATCCAATTGTTCAAACATCAGCGTCATTCAAATGAAATGATTTTTATAACTCAAGAAAATTGAAATACTTGTTAATGTGTTCTTGATAAAACAATCCTAAAGAGAGAATGATTGTCATGCGACTTTTGTATTTTTTTTTTTTGTTGGTCATGTATGTATTTTATGTATTGGAATCAAGTAAAACCCAACAAATACAACTTTTTGTCTCATATCTATATTCGGCTTTACTACATTTGCGTTAAAGTTTATAATTACATTTAAATGTATACCTTGAATCTAGCACTAGTTCAAATAACATTATTAATTTAACCACGTGTCTTTGATTAAATAATATAAGTATTAATTCAAGTTACTGAATTTGGATGACCTCTTAGTTGTCTAGTGAATAGTTAGTGATTACAAAGGTAATTATGTCAAAGTTTCACAACCTCTCACATTTAATTGTTTATAGAGAGAAATGCATACAAATATATGTCCACACATAGGTCATACCAAAAGCCGTTAAGTTCTCTCACAGCCTAATTCATCGCTTTCTTTGTTTACACACACTTTGTGTGGGCAATTAACAAATATTTAGAATTGGAGAAATAGTTTGTTTTTTCTATTACGTACTACTTGTCATAATCGTGACTTTCAAGATATTATTTCGTCATTTATCGTGTATCGTTGTATATATTTTTATTTTGTTTTGACCCTATTATTTATGTATTTCGGTATTTTGCGTTTATCGCGTATCATTTATTTATTTATTATTTGGTTGCATTTTATGCAAGTATGAATTATCGTGTTTATTGACTTTATCGTATTTATCGATTTTATATTTATTATCGGAGTATTTTATATATTTATGTTTTGTCGGGATAATATCGTTTGGTTTTCTCGTCCTTTATGACGGAAATCGTATTAGAACCTAAGTGCCTAGTAGAAATAAGTATGCTCGTAAGATAAGTTAGGATAAAATATGCCTTTAATTATGCGATAAAATTTAACGTTACAAAAAATGTATTATTATTATTATTATTGTTATTATTATTAATATTTTAGTATCATTACTTATATTATTCTATCACCGTCATATTTATTTCAAATTTTTCTTTATCGAGATTTAACAGAAAAGTTTACGAAAATTATCACTTAACGGAATCGTTAAGTGACTTAACCCTTAACATTCCTTTTCTCCTTATTACCGGAGTATTTTATATATTTATGTTTTGTCGGGATAGTATCGTTTGGTTTTCTCGTCCTTTATGACGGAAATCGTATTAGAACCTAAGTGCCTAGTAGAAATAAGTATGCTCGTAAGATAAGTTAGGATAAAATATGTCTTTAATTATGCGATAAAATTTAACGTTAAAAGAAATGTATTATTATCATTATTATTTTTTATTATTATTAATATTTTAGTATCATTACTTATATAATTCTATCACCGTCATATTTATTTCAAAATGTTCTTTATCGAGATTTAACAGAAAAGTTTACGAAAATTATCACTTAACGGAATCGTTAAGTGACTTAACCCTTTACATTCCTTTTTTCCTTTTTACCTATACCTACACCTTCTCTCCCCGATTTTCTCTTCGATTTGTTTACGAAAATCGTATTAGAACCTAAGTGCCTCCGATTTTCTCTTCGATTTGGTAAGTTTTCTTCATCCTTGTTTAAAACTTTATTTCTAGATTTGTTTTAAAAATACATCACTATTCACCATCAAAACCCGAGATTTATTGAGGGTTTATGTACCTAATCACATCCTAAGACCATAGATGCAAACATATATCAAATTCATCCCTAAAAACGCCCCAAATCGAGGCTTTTGTGAAAATTTTGGGCTGCTCGGCGCAACAGCAGAGGTGGCGCAACACCCTGCGCAACACCATCACACCTTGCGCAACAAGCCACCCCGTACAAAGCTTGCCTTGCCCAAGAAGGCGGCGCAACAACACTCCTTGTTACTCAACTTGGTGCAACAACATTTCTTGTTACTCAACATTTCTTGTTACTCAACACTCCTTGTTACTCAACATAACGCAACAAGCCCTATATGTGGCGCAAAAATGCCCTAAAGTGGCGCAACAACTTGTCTATTTTCATATTATCGCACGGTTTTATTTATATAAACCCTAAACGTTATTCAAACACGTTTATAGTTACATTATATCTTACGTAAAGTGTTACGTTCTTCCGAAGATACGTATTAACCTCAAAACATATGTCAACCTTAATATATATACTATCAACACGATTTTTGGTCGAAAACGTATACTTTACTATAAAATGCAATAATTCCTCTTTAAACCATCGGGATCGTAAACCCTTTATAACTAAAGGCTATCACATCATATTATATAACGTTAATCGCATAAGGCAAATCCAACCAAACTTAGAGATACTTAGTCGGTTTATTGTATGTATTGTTAGGGCATCTAGGCGAAGGAGTTACTTTCGGCTGATTATTTTCCCGACGTATTGTGTTGCTTTTGCTTTGCTATCCCGTGAGTTATTTAAGACCTATTTACCGTTTTATACTATTTTGGACATGTTAAGCGGTTTATCGATTTAAAGTATGTATGTATGCATTATTATGAGATACTGAATTATGAGGCCTTTATATTTGCGTTCCGTTTACTTGATGGCCTTTGTGGTAATATGAGGCCCCATATGTACACCTGTCAACTCGTATGGGCCGACGGTTCATATATATAGATTTATATGGGTTTCCAAACCCTCACCACTAACTCTATGATGAGAATGTCGTTATGTTAAGTTAGGTGGATGTTATGACCGCTTTAATCGTAGTATAACCTTAATTTAACGCACTAAGGTCGGATAGTCCTGAGTATGTTATGGTTCAGGTGGTATTGAATATCTAGGCTCATGTATGTATTTGGGGCGTATGCCATTGAAACATTATTTTATGAAAGATTTTATATGATTCACTTATGAATTCAAAGTATGAATTTCAAACTTTTTATTCAATCATTTTATGGGTCAAAACTACCTTTTGATACTTATATTTTTATTATTATGCGAATAACCCACCAACGTTATGTTGACATATTTATTTTTAACGCTTTTCAGGGATTTGTTAATTATGTAGGTTCATATGAGACTGAAAAACGAAACATAACAACACAGTCGGTTATAAACAATTACAAAACGAAAAGGTGTCATTCTATCCGACACAACCGTTCGTTTTTTGGCAGAAAATATAGCTAGGATGTTTTTTGGCTGCAAAGATCGTTTCTTGCTAGCTAGAGGACGTTGCCCCCTAGACTTTCGCAAGGGGCGGTGCCCCTTGACCCAGTAATGAGATGAAAACAATATATTTCGAATTAGCATGCCTATGCACTCTTCACTCTTTTACTCGTAATGAAGCTTAACTTGTTTTTTCTTCGGTTTTAAGTAACTCACACTGAATCCAGTAAAGTCAATAACACGAAATCACCAACAATAAGTATACATTAAATGCGTTTACTTTGTCTTTAAACCACATAATCAACAAGAAATGATATACAACTATAACAATCCATGTGGATTGGCTCCAAACAACAAATGTCGTATGAGGGTAAAAACTTTGCTAGTTTCTTTTTTGTCGATCAAATAGGTCATTATTTTAGGATGTTAAGAAAATTATCAAGTTTGTAAGTTGATATAGATTCGTTTGATGATATGGAAAAACTCATAAACAAACAGTTACGTTTTAGAGATAAGAAAGAAAGTTGATGATAAAAGTTGCAAGTTTTACTTCATGACAAATATGAATGTTGAGAAATTTGTTACTGATGGCCCACAAAATTCCATTGGATTGCCTGGTCCATGAGTTATCTAAAGCATTGGTGGCTGTCAAATTTTAAGGCACTTTCGATGGTGTTGCATGAATGTCCTACATACAACCATTAATTGAATCTTGATTATGAACAACATGGAAGAAAAAAGTTCGAAAAGACTACTTTTGTTCAAGTTTGGAATTCCTAATTTAACTCAATTCTCTCCTATTCATTAGATTCCAAACTAGTCATGGTATACATAAACGTTGAAGTATTCCAATTTGATTATGATTTTGATAACAGCCCAAAGGTTGCGGTTAAAAGTTTTAGGCATGTTTCATTTGGTTGTACATGAATAATAACTGTTTTTGCATTGGGGGGTTTCACTTCCTATACATAAAAGTTTCGCTAAATATGAAGTTATACTAATTATTAGGGGAAAAAAACTATGGTTAAAAGATACTTTTAAATAAATATGTGGATCTAAATATGAACTTGAGTGAGAAAATTACAACCTATAGATGTCGAAGTTTTACCTTATTATATATGTTTGACTTTTACATTATAAAGCGATGTTATAGCATTTAGGGTCGTCGTTGTTGTTCAAGCATTTAGGGTCGTCGTTGGTGTTGTAACTTTAAGGGTCGTCGTTGGTATCGTAACCTTAGTGTCAAGTTGGTCGAAATTGTTAGTGTCAAGTTGGTCGGAATTGTTAGTGTCATGTAACTTCTAACATCTTTCTAGGTTTTTTATTTATATAATGTCTTTATTATCTTTCAAAAGAAAAAAAGTAAAAAGTAAAAAAAATAAAAAATAATGGTATGGAAAGTCAAGTGTGTCCATTTATCATTACTCTTGTATATATATTGGACTTTACCAAGTGACATCCTAACTAACATTTTCTAATGTATAGGTAAAAACTCTTCACATTGCGACACCTTTTTAATTTGTAGCAGAACAACCCTACTAGGGTCTAGGGAATATATTCGAGCACGAAAATGTTAAAGAAAACATGTATTTACTTAGTTCAATCTAAAGTTTTACAATTACATACAAAGTGTATATATAATGGTCAATCTAAATTAAGTTCTCATATATGAGTCGATGTAATGGGCGTCTAGTGTCCCTTAGACTCCATCCCCGGGGAGAGGTGGCAAAATTCATATACCGATAAGATAATATTTTGCAATATTTCTAATCAGATTCCACATTTAACAAGACTTCAAAGAGACGATACAATTCTAGGTGACTTCATTATCATGACGTAGGCATTCAAATACATTGTTTAGAAAATGAGACATTATAATACCTATGGAGAGCCTCAAATGGGAGATACAAGTCAAATTAAGTCGACAAGGTATAACTAATAAAGTTAGATAGATTTGATTTAATATATGACATTCCTTTAAGTTAAAACATAACACACCATTCATTTCTTACTAATAATTCTTGAGACTGAATTATATTTTCCAGAAAATAAAGACTGTAAATCAATCGTGTGGTGGGCAATTAAAAATATGTTTTGAGGATAGCATTTGTAAACTTTACAATGATGAGTGCACATGTAATTAAAATGTAAAGTATATACTAAACTTTTTAAAAAACTAGCCGTCGGCCGTTAGTAGTGGTGGGGAAAATATGGGTATGTCTAGATCATATATATCCCTTTTCTAATCTTTATCTATATTCATTCATATATACACATAGAAAAAAAAGATCTTCTAAAAGAAAATCCAATCAGAGTTAAAAAGGGGAAGATTTTTATTTTTTATATGACTAGTATAATATCCGTATAATGCTGTGATAAAAAGTTATTATACCAAAAATTATATTGAAATAATAATTTTAGATAGTATTTCATTCATTTTATGATATATATATATATACATTGAATATATTATATCGGCTCTTTGGGCCGTAAAAATTAGAATTTTCAATGTTTTCTAATTCTATTTTTTCAAAAAAGTTTAAAAATTATTGTGTGAAGATTTAATGTGTTTTTTTTATAATTGAATAAAAAAAAATAAGAAATAAAATGCTAATAAATTAATATAAATAATTGTTGATAATTAAATAAGGAGTAATTAAGTTTTTTCCTATATAAAAGTTAACATTAAAATTTAGGAGTCAAATATTATATGTATAGTGAAAAGAGATCATTTAAGACCTCATTATTGACTAAGACCAAAAGACCTATTATGGACCATTGGATCAAGCTGATCAATGGTCCAGATTTAACCACTTAAGATTAATGAAAATAAACCCGGAAGGGTATTTTGGTCATTTTACATTCTTTTCTTTTTCCCTCCTCCCGTGTCGTCTCATTCCGTCTCTTCTCTCGTTCACTTTCATAACCCTAATCTCTCGATCTTCTACAAACACCCTCAATTTCAAAACCCTAATCTCTCAATCTGCTACAATCTCGTTCAATGTTTGATTCTTCGATCTTGTCTATATGTTGTACGCTAATTTAAGGTACTATTTTCATGTTATTTTTTGCTTTTTATTTCTAATTTTTCCATATTTTTTTATTCGTTACTGAATTAAAGTAATTAAGATTGAATTAATCGTGTTAATTGTGATTATTTTGATTAATTTAGCTATTGAAAAATTATTTCCATTTTAAATTAATTGATAAAATGAAACAGTAGAAACTAGAATAGAGTTTGCGATTTCCAGGTTGAAATTTTACTTGTAAGGGTAGAACTAGAGAACTAGAGAAATTTTAGGTATATCATATATGATATACCTCAAGTAATAGGTATATGATATATGATATAGTTATGTTATTTGATACATATGATATATGATAGTTATGATATGGTTATGTTATTTGATGTTTTCAAGTTTACATTTTTAAGTTTCTTGAAATTATGTTCTTAGCTGTTTTTTGTGTAATTTGATTGAAATTAAGTGTTTTTAATGTATATTTTTATCTAGGTATTGCTTTAATCATTGGATCTTAGTGTTTTCTTGAATTACATTTGTGAATTAACAAGAAAGTTTGCATTTTTATGATGTTTTCTTAGCTGTTTTTTTTGTGTAATTTGATTGAATTTAGTGTTTTTAGTGTAAATTTCCATTTGGGTATTGCTAATTTTATTGGATCTTGTGCAAAGTTTGCAACTTTTTATATTTTTTTGATGTAATTTGATTGGATTTAGTGTTTTTGGTGTTCATTTATATCTCGGTTCTGCTAAATTGTTTGGATCTTAGAGTTTTCTTGAATTATTACTGCGAATTAAGCGGAAAGTTTACATTTTTTTATTTTCTTGAAAGTTCAATGTGATTAGTAGTATAATGTCTTGAAATTAACCATGAAGCGGGTATGGTTTAGATGAATGCATTCCCTTTCGGAAGACAATATCCAGATTCTGAAAAAGGAGATTTTGCATTCCCAAGGGATTAAATACAACCAATAAATAGTCTTTCTCAATAAATAGTCATGAGGGTTTATGATGAAGCAACAAAGGCCGTCCCACCTAATGAGAAATTGAGCATGTATGAAATTTACATCGCCCGTGCAGCTGAGATATTTGGAGTCCCTAAAACAAGGGAGATTTATGAGCAGGCAATTGTGACTGATGGACTTCCTGAGAAGGATGCAATGAAAATGTGTATTAAGTATGCAGAGCTTGAGAAGAGTCTGGGAGAAATTGACCGTGCACGTAAAATATACGTTTATGCATCTTGGCTGGCCGATCCACGGTCTGATGGCGACTTTTGGGTTAAGTGGCATGAATTCGAAGTACAACATGGAAATGAAGATACTTTCCTAGACATGCTTCAAAATAAAGAGGACTGTTACTGCAAGACATAGGCAGGTATGCTGACTTTCCTTTGTGTACTTTTGTTGTTTCCGTCTTTCTGTTAATCTTATTAATGCTCTTAAGAATCTAAGAAATACTTCCTCACCCCTTACCTTTTTAGTTTATTACAGAATTAGACTCCTAGATAATAGATAAAAGCTCTATTAGTTCTGTAGGACATACCCAATTTCGCACTTCTGATACACTTTGGTAAACCCAGTAGATAGCAAAGGCCAGGGTTAATTGTGGTGTATTTCTGCTCCTTGTCTTTCCGAGGGTTGAGGAGGGAGTCTTGGTGCTCATGAGCATGAACTTATAGGTTTCTCAAAGCCTTGTCTGTAGAGGTGGCAAGATGGGCGGGTTGGGTAACAGGCCAAAACGGGTAGTTTTTTTAAGCTTGGGTTAAAACATGATGCGTCAAGTTGGTTGACTAACTAGTACCATTTTGCTTATTGTTAACTACTTTATTATCGATAATGAATGCGTTAATAATGAATAGCTGATTTCTAAAACAATATATAACAATATTGTATAGTTTGAAAATAGAATTGAAGAGGTTTTACTAATTGAAAGTAGTCTGCGGGCATGCATTTGACTTTGACCTGTTCCCCTTTTAATTTATTCTTTTTGATTTGACCCGTTTGGGATTAAATACAACCAAGTTGACTCTTACATAAATAAACGGGCCGAAATTGCCACTTCTGGGCTGCCTGTGCTGGTTTATTTGCAAATAAACCAGTTGACATGTAAATATGTGAATGGCTCCATCTCATTCTGTAACGATAATGCATATGCATCACACTGGTGGTTGCTGAAAAACTCTTGATTTTTATAAGCTAAAACTTTTTCTGTACTTTTACAAAGCGACTATCCAATTTCTTAAGTTGTTAATGGAAGATGGTAGACGGGTATTATAGGCATTAAATTTCACGACACTAACATTTTTCTGTTGTTTCCTGCAGACACACGTGATGCTACCTGAGTATTTGATGCAGAAGCCTACTGTGGATGAAGCCATGGACCAGTTAAAGAAAGCTGGTGTCCCTGAAGATGAAATGGCTGCTTTAGAAAGGCATCTAGCGCCCGCCCCTGTAAAATCGCTCCTGGAAAATTACCACAGACAGAAGATATTGATCTTCCAGAAGAAGATGAAAGTGACGAAGATGATGGGAAAGTTGAAGATGATGGGAAGATTGAGATAACACAGAAGGAAGTACCCGATGCTGTGTTTGGAGCAGAGATGATTAAAAAAAGGGACCGAGAAGCAGCAGAGAAAGAGAAAGAGAAAGAAAATGGAGATGGTCTTGGTGCTCTTGAACGATTTAAGCGCATACGCAGTTAGTTTCGATTTTCATCTAAATTTTGTGTATTTAACCCTTGTACTTGTGAGTTGTATTACTTAGCACCTTTCTTGTTTTGGGATTTATTACTTTTTAATATGGAAATCACTCCGACTTATAGGAAAATGTCTTGAGCTTAATTTCCAGGCCTGAGAGTACCTCGCTATTTCTTACGACTGTCATAACATTTTATGTTTTTAGATATTTTTTTTTATCTTGTAAGGTTTCTTATCTAATAGATGAATACTATGGTTTATTAATTTTAGATTATCTTCAACCTTTACTCCTTTATCTTTTCCGAATATTGAGTTTTGGAGGAAAAGAAATGTGAAATTCTATGCTCCAACTTTTGGTTTAAAATAAGTATATCATATATGATATTTTATGATATCATATATGATATTTTATGATATCATATATGATATACCTATTTCAAAGTAATATGTATATCATATACCTGTTTTCAAGTAATAGGTATATCATATATGATATACCTATTTCAAAGTAATATGTATATCATATACCTGTTTTCAAGTAATAGGTATATCATATATGATATACCTATTTCAAGTAATAGGTCAAGTAATAGGTATATCATATATGATATACCTATTTCAAGTAATAGGTATATCATATATGATATGGTTATGTTATTTAAAACATGTCCCAACCGAACGTCCTAAAATGAGCCAGGTAATTTCTGTTTTTCGGAAAAAGAAAAAAAGAGATCGTTTGATTATTCAATATATCTGAGTCTTTTGTCATACATTCATACATATGATGCACGTTTACAGAATGTTAAAAGGCGATGATGGCCACAAAAGGTTTCAAAAGTGTCCTGCATTTCGAAAGGGGAAGTCAGTGGAGCTGGAGCTGGAAGATTCCTGTGATCCAGAAATTTTACTCCAAGACGATCTAAATCAACAAAAACAAAAAACACTAGAGCTTTAGAATTTATGTCGTTTGTTTATTGGGGGTAGTTTGACTAGCCTTGGGATACCGTTGACTTGTATCGTTCTGTTCTATTAGTTCCATTAAGGAATCATATACTTGGAACCATATATTGAAACAACACCTCTACGTGTTGGCTCTCGGGGTTGGAGAAACTGGCAAAAGACGAGCATGTGGAAATTATGATGTATTTTTAGATTGCTAATCTTTCAACAAAATTGTTATACTTTGTTTCTTTATGTAACATGAAAATGTTCGTCAAAATCATGTAAATATATAGTTTGTCCGTAGAAGTTGGATGTTTCACATAATACGTTATGCAATCCAGCACGACAAAGAAATATCGAACAAAACAAAGAAACAAAAACACTATTATATTGTAAAATTTCCGATAAAAGGTTGCAAGAACAGCACATAGCCACATACAAAAAACAGCAAAATAAATTCCGATACATACAATAAGAATTTGGACTTACAATTGTTACACAAGTCACAAAAACTAGATTCAACAACAAATGACAACACATACAGAGTATTTTCGGTTCTTGTTACAATACGAAAAATAAAACGAACATATATCTATTCTACAACACAAACATCACATCACTCTACTAGTTTAATTTAGTTTTATGAGTAACTACTCTTTTTTTTTCTTTTAAAAACTCATTTTATAAATAGTTATGAAATACCAACTTAATAATTCTTCGATAAACTATACGTGATGAATGGTAACTTTTTCTCATATTTGTTCGTGCTATGAACTTTGTTGCGAGTACCAAAGCTTCTTTTGGCAGATCAAAACTTTTTCCTTATCAGAACCGTCTTCTGTGGCTTCTACACGACAATCCCATCTTAGACCCTTGGCGATTGTAGCAATTGCGTCTACAAAGTAACTCGATTCCCTAATTATTGCGTACCCGTTTGGTCTCAATATCCTATCCATCTCTAACAAGACAGATTTCATCTCACACCTATTCATACATAATCAAATTCAAATGTCAAAAAATGCAAGAAGTTTAAGATTTCGTGTATTTGAGCTATATAATTTCAAGTATTACGATATACCTGTTTTCAAGTAATAGGTATATCATATATGATATACCTATTTTCAAGTAATATGTATATGATACATGATATACCTATTTCAAGTAATAGGTATAGCATATATGATATGGTTATGTTATTTGATACATATCATATATGATATAACTATCATATTACTTTGAAATAGGTATATATCATATATGCTTATAATATCATATATGATATACCTATTTTCAAGTAATAGGTATATCATATATGATATACCTTTTTTAGGTATATCATATATGATATATCTATTTTCAAGTAATAGGTGTATCATATATGATATACCTGTTTTCAAGTAATAAGTATATCATATATGATATATCTATTTCAAGTAATAGGTATAACATGATGTTTGTCCTATCATATATGATATCCGTATCATATATGATATACGTGTTTTCAAGTAATAGGTATATCATATATGATATGGTTATGTTATTTGATACATATCATATATGATATGGTTATGTTATTTGATACATATCATATATGATAGTTATGATATGGTTATGTTATTTCATACATATCATATATGATATAACTATCATATTACTTTGAAATAGGTATATATCATATATGCTTGTAATATCATATATGATATAATATCATATATGATATACCTATTTTCAAGTAATAGGTGTATCATATATGATATACATGTTTTAGGTATATCATATATGATATACCTGTTTTAGGTATATCATATATGATATATCTATTTTCAAGTAATATGTGTATCATATATGATATACATGTTTTCAAGTAATAAGTATATCATATATGATATACATATTTCAAGTAATAGGTATAACATGATGTTTGTCCTATCATATATGATATCCGTATCATATATGATATACGTGTTTTCAAGTAATAGGTATATCATATATGATATGGTTATGTTATTTGATACATATCATATATAATAGTTATGATATGGTTATGTTATTTCATACATATCATATATGATATAACTATCATATTACTTTGAAATAGGTATATATCATATATGCTTGTAATATCATATATGATATACCTGTTTTCAAGTAATAGGTATATCATATATGACATACTTGTTTTTAAGTAATAGGTATATCATATATGATATACCTGGTTTTAAGTAATAGGTATAACATGATGTTTGTCCTATCATATATGATATCCGTATCACATATATTGTGTACTTATCATATATTATATACCCACTATTGTTAATGCAAAATTTGCCTATCACATATGATATTCCTATCATATATGATATGCCTATCATATATGGACGCCTTACCACTAGGTTATTTTGGAGATGGTTGCTACTATGTTAGTTTCTTACAAACTAATTATTTTGATTGTAGTAATTTTAGAACTTTGATCTGGTCAGCAAAAAAATATGGAAGATAAGAGCCCTTTAGAGCACAAAAAATATGGTGTTGATATCGACTCTATAACCAAAGCACAGGCGTTAATCAAGCCGTATATTCATATAACTCCGGTCCTGTCTTCAGACACACTAAACTCCATTGCTGAAAAAAATCTATTTTTCAAATGTGAATGCTTCCAAAAGGGGTAAGAAATGTGTTATCCGTTTTATTAATCTTGTCACTATAGATAGCAAATGGGTGGGTTGGCAAACGGGTCAAAACATGAAATTTTTTTGAATGGGTTGGAACTCGCCGGATTTGGTCTAACTTTTTATTTTAAATGATTTTAAAGGTTTTATGGCTTAAATATACACGTTGGGCGACTTTCGACTCGTTTCCATTTAAGATAGTTTTTATTTTTTCAAACCCGTTAAACAAATACACAGTCCTAATAAACTCATTCATAAGTAAATGGGTAGAAGTTCCCACCTATGTGTGTTACTAAAATAGCATAAGTTTGCTTATTACAACGTAAAATTAGCATGCTTTCTTCAAGGATTGACAAAACTCAAAGTTTACACCAGAAGTTAAGAATTCACATAAACAAAATCCTTGAAATATCTAAATCATGATAACTAATCAAACCTAGTTCATCCTAACTAAAAGGTAAAGTCAACGGCAATCGCATCAGAATACTAACAAAATATCAAAATCATCAATCCAAATAAAATACAGTAAAATCTGATAAAACCTGAGTGATCATAATCCATTGGAAACATTAACAGAATAATAATCAAGTAATGAAATCAGATAATTAAATAAAACCTAATTGTTTTACCTTATAAGATAATAAGATTCCGATGCGTAAGAATATGAAAATCAAAATGAAAATGAAAAATGAAGATGAGAAAGAATCAAAGGGAGGATTGGAGTAGGTGGAACAAATTCTCTCAAAATCAGAAATGAAGAAAAAGGGTAATGACGAAAATGCCCCTCCAATACAAAATTGTATTTTAATCTCAGCCCTTAGATCTTTTTTTTTGAGGGCTGAGATCAGGTCTTTAGGTCTCAAATAATTTTCATGTCTTAAATGAACCCACCCCATAGTATAGTATAGATAATTATTATACAACCCATCACTTAAAATCCAATTTTTATCTTTCAATTAAAAACCTTAATGGATCACATCACATATTATTTTGCTACAAACGGGAGAATTATTTTGTCTACGATAAATGTTGTTCATATTCACGTTAAAAGGAAAATATTTTGTCTATGATAAGTGTGGCTCATATTTTAATTCAATATAACATTTTAACATAAGTTATCAAACTATTACAAAAGTATCAAAATATAAAGCTTGACTGGTTGTCAATGACAAAAATCGATAGATGGAGATAGATTGTGATGAAACATATAGTCCAAAATTTAAACCGGCAAAAACCCGTACAATTCTCAACATCACGATTTCTAGGAAATGATCTATTCATCGGCTTGAAGTGACTCTAGGTTTCCAGATTATGTTTTGTGTGTATCAACCATCTAGGTATCGTGACTCTAGGTTTCCAGACTATGTTTTGTGTGTGTGCGCGTTGAGTGTAGTAAAAAGGAGAAAGAAGAAAGTTTTAGTCGGTTTAACATTTCGATTGATTCAAACGCGAGTTCTTGCCGGATAGCTAAGAGAAACATACCATTGAACTCCTGGAGTTGTGAGGAACACGTTGGCTTAAACGAAAGTTATTTTCGTGAAGGTTGAACTCGAGTTGTATCGAAACCCGGCTCATAAACGGAATGTATAACGCAATCTTTACGTGTATATATTGATACTAAGTCATTTGCTATCGTTTAGTATTTTTTTGGTTAAGTTTGGTACGATTTTGTGAGCTTGCAACCTGGAAGTTGCAGCTCGGTGAAGATGATGAAACCAGACTCCAACCGACGATTGAACTTGTCGAAACAACGGTTGGTTAAGTTCAACCGGCGGTTGGGTTGGTGTTTAGCCGGCCGACGGCTGGCTGCTCCGTGTCATGATATTTTATTTCCGTTAAGTCTACTATGCGGAAATATTGAATGTATTATGAGATTGTTAACGGGTAATGATCTAATTAGGTTGATCATGAAAAGCGTTGTGAGGGCCTTTGCTTATGGGTGTTGGTTTAGAGGTGAGTACAATGTGGTTTTGTAAAACCGAACATTTAAACAAAATAACATTTTAAAAGATGTTTGAAACGTGTAAAGATGTTTTTAAAAGTAACATTGTTGATGAATGACGTTGTTTATTTATAAAGAAATTTTGATCAATAAAAGAATTGAACCAGAACAAAATAACGGAATTGTGTTGTATGGATGATACGTGGTTACTCATACATGATGATTAAGAGTGGTTGTAGCTACCCGTATATTCGGATGACAGATGGTAGTAATGTACATGTATCCTTATTGTAAATGTATTTTATGTTAATTATATATGATGATATAACTGTTGTATTGTTATTTACGCATTATAAAGAGTATGCCTTAGTTTTGATAAGAGAACTTGATTACGGGTAGTGTAGATGCTCGTAGACTGACAGTGAAACCTACTGAGACCAACTAGGTGAAAAAGTGCTAGCCAACTTGTCATACTCGACTACGATCGGTCGAGCGATACTTGACTACTATGGGTCAAGTGATATTTGACTATGATAGGTCAAATTAGTTGCGGGGAATTCTAGACATCATTTGCAACACATGGTATGAGGTGTAGACTCATATTGGAGAGTTTGGCTACGATGGGTCATCCGGAAAAATCATGTGGGAGTGGGGAAGTGTGTACGATGACACATGTGGATCCCTCTTTAACTACAACACAACGAAGTGCAACGTCGGAGTAGCGAAAGCTTACATTTTGGGTTATTATAGAGATTAGGAGTCGCCCCCGAATGCTTATAATAATATGCGAAATGTGTGAGAAGATGGACCCTACTGTTATGATTATTTGGGCTAGCGCTAGACCCAACTAAGATGAATATGTAAGGCATACGACGGTGCCTATTGTTATGAATATTTGGGGCATACGATGGTGCATACTGTTATAAATATTTAGGGTATACGATAGACCCTGCTAGAATGATTATTTGGACCGGATAACATAAATACTTAGGGCACGATGGACCCTAGTATAATGAAGTTAAAGGTATATGTACGTTGTATGTTTGATTCTTTAACATATCTGCTTACGAGGTTGCGGGTATGGCTTGGGTTAGTAAAGAAAAATTATTTATATGAAATGTTTCATAGTCTTTACTAATAAATTATTATCTCACCAGCTTTGGTTGATACTCTTTTCCAAAATGTGTCTTTTGCTCGTAGGTGACTTTAGATGTGCTTGGTAAGGCGGGATTACTCTGGGGTACCTTGATGTCCCCATCTTTACTTTAGGTTAAACTTGTTTCATATTCATATTTATATGATATAAGTTTTGATGTAACGAATGGTTTATTTATTGAAATAGTTTTATGAACCGTTAATCACGTTTTATTAACGTTTTCCGCTGTGATACTTCTGAAATTATAAAAAGTTTTTGTTAAACGTGATTTTTGAAAACCATATCGTTACAATATGCCTCGCAACAACCCATGTCGTGCACCTGTTGAGACCCAAACAAAAACTTTGATGATTCATGTACTGTGGCCTATGATCCAAATTTATACAACAACCTGGCAGGAGCCTTACAATACCTTACCCTCATGAGACCAGGTAATTCGTATCCAATTCAACAAATATGGTTGTTTATGCACGGAACACGAGAACCTCACTTCTATGTGCTCTATGGTATTCTTTGGTATATTTGGACACCATTGAACATGGTCTTCAAATTCATGCATCCATCAGCAATGACCTTTGCCTTGTTGCATATTCAGATATTGACTAGGGTGGGTGTGCTTTGTCGTTCTACCTCTAGATACTGTGTTTTTGTTGGCAATAATCTCATTTTATGGTCCGCCAAAACGCCAAAATGTATTTTTCATTCTAGTGTCAGGCCGAATATTGTGGTGTTTCAAATGTCATAGCAGAGATATGTTGGCTTCCTAATCTAAAGCCCCAATTATCTATTGTGGCAATATCAGTTCAGATTACATGACAACAAATCATGTTCATGCACAATTTAAACATTCAGATTTTCCCTCTCGCTAAACTTTGGGGATGTACATGAAGTTTAGCCCTACTATGTAATTATTTATATGTTGGTAGTTTAATGAGAATAGACACATAGATTGTAATATGTTGGGCTGCTAATGTCATAGAAGCAAAGCAGGTTTTAAGAAAATTAGTAAAGCCCAAGATAATTAGTATTGGGCTGGTGAACCATTTAGTTTTAGGATATAACGTATAGATTTAGGTTATGTCTTTTTAACCGTCATATAACTGCCATACCAAACCAGTATGTTGGTTGGAAGGCACCTGTTCAGATTGTATATATATGGGTCGTTTGTAAACATTTATCATCAATCAATAATCAATAATATTTATTCTAGTATTTCTTTTCTTTTCTTTTCTGCATATTCAACATCATTTTTATCAAATCAAGAATCTGCAGAAGGCCAATTTCTAACATTGGTATCAGAGCGGTTTTCTTCTCGATCCTAAGTAACAGATTCGGTCAAGATTAACAGGCATGAAGTGTTTGATTGTCAGAAACAGAGAAGCAGGATTGATTGTCATTGGCAGCAGGCGAGATTGATAATCATTGGCAAGACAAGTTTGACTTTTCAACAACGAGGCAGGTTTAATCACGAACTAGAGGACCAAAGAAACCAATATTGGTAGAAAGAAGACAAAAAATATGGCTAGGGATCCGTCAAAGAAGAAAGAAAATATAGCAAAGGAAGGAGGATTATCATTAAATTTCAATTGCCCAATCCTTAACTCTACAAACTATACTATTTTGGCATTAAGGATTAAGGCAATTTTTAATGTCCATGGAATTTGGGAAGCAGTGGAACCTACAACGGGAACCGAAGTGGATCAAAAAAAGAACAACACAGCAGTTGCAATGTTATACCAAGCACTTCCAGAAAACATGATGTTTGAGCAACGATTGTCAAACACGAAGGTGAGGTGATATCAACCTTGGATCTCCTGTGATGATCACAGTGAAAACCCAAAAAAGCTCTTGACGAACCTAGGGTGATCAAGGTTGAAGATGAAAGCAAGAGTATATGAACTATGTGTGTGTTGAAGTGAGATTGAAGTGAAGTCTGTCGACCCTGATTAGACTATGTATTTATATTACCCGTTTCAAGCATAGGGAACGTCCATCAATCAATGACGATCATGAATGCTTAAACTGCCATGGTAATAAATCAGTGGTATACTAATCGTCTTCTACTTTATTATAGTCAGGAGGGCGCCTGTCAGGAGGACGCCAAGTCAGGAGGACGTATGTCAGGAGGGCGCCTGTCAGGAGGGCGCCTGTCAGGCAATGGCATACATGCTGTACAATCTTGACAGGCGTGTCTTGCTCCATGGGCTTACTTGTAGGCAGCAGGCGGGCGCCTGTCAGGCAATGACATACAGGCTGTACAATCTTGACAGGCGTGTCTTGCTCCATGGGCTTGCTTGTAGGCAGCATGCTTTAAGCAATAAATATAGGTAATCCCTACTAACCTCATCATGCCCCCGAGTTAGGATTTGTCAAAACAACAGTTTTCAAGTCGTAACTACTCATTACCTCGTAAGTCTGCGTTCCCCTTTTTTTTTTTTTTTTTTTTTTGTTTTTTTGCGATCAAGCTAGAGTGCAGCCCCGGTACCGGCAGTTTAGGCCCGGGTACCGGGAGTTTTGATCGAGCAGGGGAAGCCCCGGTACCGGCAGTTTAGGCCCGGGTACCGGGATGATGATCGAGCAGGAGAAGGCCCCGGTACCGGCTGTTTTTGCCCGGGTACCGGGATGATGATCGGGCAGGAGAAGGCCCCGGTACCGGCAGTTTTGGCCCGGGTACCGGGATGATGATCGGGCAGGAGAAGGCCCCGGTACCGGCAGTTTTGGGAAGGGTACCGGGAGTTTTGGGGAGGGTACCAGGAGTTTTGGGGAGGGTACCGGGAGTTGGGGCGAGCATTCCGGAGACCGAGGCTAGTTACACCGTACCGGCAGTTCACTCAAGCAAGGGTACCGGGAGACTTTGCCTATTACCGGCAGTTTAGGCAAGCAAGGGATAATGGGAAATTTTGCCCTAGTATCGGCTGTTTTGGCCGGGTACAAGCTGGTTTGATGTTTCTAGTCGTACGCTAAAAATTCTAATTGTAATTGTTTGTCCTTTTTGCAGGAGCAATTCGTTGTTTGTGTTAGGAAGGTATCCTGCAGGTATGTGACTTACTTGTCCTTTGCATTCATTTGTTTGCGCCCTGCTAGCAATAACTGATATACCGTGTTATTTATTTAGGCATACCATAGTTGTCGTTGTTGTGATTTGGCATGGCGTTGTCTAGACTTAGCCTTGCTTTGTGTGACATTGTCTAGCCATTAAATATAATGTTTTATTGGATGATCAAGCCAATAACACATTATTGCTTTTTATCTTTTTATTATGGATGTTGTCCATGACACCGTTTTGGGTGTGCATGACAGTGTATATTTGGTTGTGCGTATGACACTTTCTTGAGAGCCCATGGTTCCTTTGTATGTCAATGACATAGGTAGATATGTTTTACATTGTGCCTGTGACACTGTGCCAATGGCACTTTTGTTGGTTAACCTTTACTTTGTTTACTCGCGAGGATTGTCGCTTCCCAATGAGAAGTGCTTATCTTTTATCAAGTAGATTAAAAGACGAATATGATTGTATGTTATTTGGCCAGACAGGGTTGTCTTTCTTGGCTTCATACATGTTGTATTGAACTATGTTCTTAGTTGTAACATTGTACGTAATGAAAGTGCATGGTTGACTTTAGACTGAGATGTCTATTGTGGCCTTATGCTTTTTGTATTGAATCCTTACTTCAATATTTATTTGTTTATGCAAATGCCATAGAAAAAATGATATTGTGCGATAATATTGGGATACAAGATCAGACCAAATGCTATTATTACAAATTTCATACATGACCATGACATTCCATGTGCTTGGAAACATTTATTGAAAACATAAAGAAAAAAATGACAGTAAAGACTATTGCACCTGGATAGATCAGTTCATATTGGCTCCCTCATGTATGATGAAGACATGACCATCAGGTGGTCCGGGGTGTTCTGTGTCTTCCCCCTTCTTTTGCCAGGCATAACTCTTCTTAGGTGGAGTTTTATTTGCTTGCTGCTTAGCGCCAGGGACAAGGTGTTCTAGCTTGCCTTCTTCCAAAGCCCGTCTGATTTCCCTTTTGAGCTCTCTACAAACATTTGTGTCGTGTCCATGGTCTTCATGGAAATCACAGTATTTATTCATGTTTTTCGTACCTGACCTATGCTCCATCTGGGGTGGAGGTGTGAAGGTAGCGCACACCTGCTCTGTTTTCAAGATTTCTTTTGGTGTTTTGCTAAGAGCAGGTTCAGACGCATGTTTATCGTATGGGCCAAACCTCCTATTTCTCCTTTCATCTCGTCGAGTATCGGTCCATGACTTGCCGCCTACCTCTCGTGTCAGGGAGACAGTTTCCTTTGACCTTAGATAATCATATGCCCTGTCCGTGGCTTCTTTGAAAGTAACCGGAGTTCGCTTGATCAACTTCTCTTGCAGTTGTCCTGGGAGCAAGGAAAGAGTAAATCCAGAAATTTGTTGACTCTCTGGTAACATGGTGATCTTCTGGCATTCTTGCGTGTATCGCTGGATAAAGTCACGCAACCCCTCTCCTTCTTTTTGTCGTATCAAATGAGCCTCTATATGAGTTCTATGTTGCTTCTTTTGTTGTACAAATTGAGTCACAAACTTGGCTTTTAGATCTGCGAAATCTTGAATACTCCTCTCAGGCAAGTCAGCAAACCAATCACGAGCGAAACCTTGAAATGTTCCAGGGAACATGTGGCAAGCGACTGGGTCTAACCATTTCTCCGTCATAATAGCCTGTTCAAACAGAGCAAGGTGGTCGTCTGGATCTCGAGTACCGTCGTAAGTACCAACAACGGACGGGACTTTTTGCTTATCTGGGAGTGGGAATTTGGCAACCCAGTCACAAAATTTTGAAGTAACCACTGACAAAGGCATAGTGGCTGCACGGGGTGGAACTGCTGCCGTCACTAAGGTTTGCAACACTCTGAGCATGTCGTTAGATGTGTCATGTGGTAGAGGTGTTGGCGGGGTGTGGATGGGCGGTTGCCTTAACTGCTCCAATAGTTGTGACAATGGATTTACTGGTTGGACAGGTGTCGGCTGCGGGGCTTGGCGTAACGCCGCCACCAACTGAGACAGCAGGTCCGATGAAGTAGGTGGAGGAGGAGGCGGTGGTGGTGGTTGGGTACTCTGAGCCAACCTTCGAAGCAGCTCCACAATTGGATCCTCCCGAACCCCTTGAGTAGCAGTCGGAGGAGCATTCGACACATGCTGTCTTACCTGATCAGTGCCATCTTCCTGAGAGCTTGTCCCATTGGAAAAAAGAGCCTTAGGGAGAGATGTCCCTGGCGGTGCTGGAGTAAACGTACTTGTTCCGGAAAACCTTGTGGAATAAAGGGGACTGGTTAAGGAGTGATACCCACGCGACCGTAGATCCGACACCGTCCACTCAGAGTCAACGTATGGCTCTGACAGTGGGAGGCGACCAGGGGATGGAGGAAGAGCAGGGGGTGAAGTCTTCACCGTTTCCGGTGCGGTGGTAATCACGGTGGTTATTTCTGGTACTGAGGAAATGACTTGGGATGCATTTGTTGCCTCCATGGAGACGGCTGATTATAGGGTATGGGAAAAAAGAAAAAATTTGGAAAAAATGAAACGCCGTTAAAAACGGGTCCCACGGATGGCGCCAATGTTTGAGCAACGATTGTCAAACACGAAGGTGAGGTGATATCAACCTTGGATCTCCTGTGATGATCACAGTGCAAACCCAAAAAAGCTCTTGACGAACCTAGGGTGATCAAGGTTGAAGATGAAAGCAAGAGTATATGAACTCTGTGTGTGTTGAAGTGAGATTGAAGTGAAGTCTGTCGACCCTGATTAGACTATGTATTTATATTACCCGTTTCAAGCATAGGGAACGTCCATCAATCAATGACGATCATGAATGCTTAAACTGCCATGGTAATAAATCAGTGGTATACTAATCGTCTTCTACTTTATTATAGTCAGGAGGGCGCCTGTCAGGAGGACGCCAAGTCAGGAGGACGTATGTCAGGAGGGCGCCTGTCAGGAGGGCGCCTGTCAGGAGGGCGCCTGTCAGGCAATGGCATACAGGCTGTACAATCTTGACAGGCGTGTCTTGCTCCATGGGCTTGCTTGTAGGCAGCAGGCGGGCGCCTGTCAGGCAATGACATACAGGCTGTACAATCTTGACAGGCGTGTCTTTCTCCATGGGCTTGCTTGTAGGCAGCATGCTTTAAGCAATAAATATAGGTAATCCCTACTAACCTCATCACATGATATTGAAAATTTCTAATCTTACTACATCAGAGGAGATATGGGATGCATTGAAGGTTCGACACATAGGAGTTGAGAGGGTTAAAGAAGCACGGCTACAAGCACTTGAGTCGGAATTTGAATCTTTAAAGATGGATGCAAATACTTCACTCGATGTTTATGCGGGAAAAATCAGCGAGATTGCATCACAAGCAAGCAGTCTCGGACATACCTTAGTCGATAAAAGATTGGTTCGTAAACTTTTGGGCTCGGTACCTGGAAAAGTTTATTCAAATTGTTGCTGCAATCGAACAATTTGCCGATCTTGATACGATGCCATTTCAAGAAGCCGTTGGGAGATTGAAGGCTTTTGAAGAACGCACCAAGAAGCAGACTAAGGAGGAAGATATGAATAGTACACTTCTATTCATGGAAGCAGACAAAAAAATGAATGATAAACACCAGAGATGTGATCGTTGTGGTTGTGGAAACTCAAATCATGGAGACTTTGGGCGAGGACAAGGAAGAGGTCAGGAGTCCAGGAAAGGTCAAGGCGATAGTAGAGTGCAACGGGACAAGAGTCACATACGGTGTCATAAGTGTGATGAACTTGGGCATTATAGGAATGAATGTCCAAAATCAAAGGAGATGGCTAACTTAATTCAATACGAAGACGATGAACCACTAGTTGGGGCACCATTGCTTTAAAAGAACTTTGAAGAATTGAAGGCTTTGTCGTCTATAACATTAGGAGGGTGAATATTGGGCTGCTAATGTCATAGAAGCAAAACATGTTTTAAGAAAATTAGTAAAGCCCAAGATAATTAGTATTGGGCTGGTAAACCATTTAGTTTTAGGATATAACGTATAGATTTAGGTTATGTCTTTTTAACCGTCATATAACTGCCATACCAAACCAGTATGTTGGTTGGAAGGCACCTGTTCAGATTGTATATATATGGGTCGTTTGTAAACATTTATCATCAATCAATAATCAATAATATTTATTCTAGTATTTCTTTTCTTTTCTTTTCTGCATATTCAACATCATTTTTATCAAATCAAGAATCTACAGAAGGCCAATTTCTAACATAATACTCCAACATTTTGCATATCTATGTGTTATATAAAAATTTGAAACACCTCCCTCGATTTTATGAAATGGAAGATAATGGCATACTTCAACCTAAGCTAGTCACTCCATCTATGTAGTGAGCTGTGTATGTATATAATGAATCAGTGTCGTTCCCGAAAATACATGGACCCTGTACGAATATAAAAATGGCCCCTCATGAAAAAATTTCTTTTTATATATAACATTTTTTCCCTATAAAAGCGTCATCTAACTATAAATATTTTGTTTTTTTGTCAAGTTGTTACGCGCACACGTGTGTATATATATATATATATATAGGGATTAGTTCATGCGAGAACTCAGATTTTTGCGAGAACTGCGAGAACTCATTCTCAGCCACTCATTTATTTTTAAATATTAAACCTTTTTCTGAAATTAAAAAGGGTAAAATAGTAATTTTCTTATTTGTAATTTAGATTTTTTTTTCTTTTCTCTCTCATCTTAATTTATTCATTTTCTTAGTATTTTAAATCTTGTGCATTTATGAACAAAACTTTTTCTTTATTAAAAACCATCAGCCAATGATTTTTTCGCATGGTTACCAATATCGTTCTTTACATAGCAACTGGAAAAAGATAAATATACAAATATATTAATTTCACTTTAATGTATATGATGCTTCAGTAAGAATTTTTTATTTAGAGAACCTTAACTTTTCAATACTAAACTCACTTTTATGTGTGTTCATATGATCGCACCTTAATGTTTACAAATGAACAAGTGTGATAATATATGAACAACTATGATAATATATGAACAAATGTGATAATATATGAACACGTGACGATGTTCAGATGTGATGGAGAAAAAAATCAATGAACTAAGTATGATCAAATATAAACAACTCATAGTAATCGTAAAAAGTTAAAATAAAAATCCTAGAACTAGGTACAAATCAAAGAAAGAAAAGGAGTAAACGAAGGTTTTTCTTCATCATCCTTTATGTTCTTGATTGTAATCTTTGTTTTGCTTATCATCTGCATATTGAAAAATCATTTTAGTAATAAATTATTACTATTGAACAATCAAATGAAAATTCACAAACGTTTGGTCAAACAAAAATTATAAAGAGACCCACAAAATAATTAAACAAAAAACAAAAATTATAAAGAGACCCACAAAATAATTAAACTAACACAGACACACACCCACGATCACCAAGTCCATGAATACCCTTTTCAATTCCGTTACACAAACAGCCAAGGTGCACCAAAAGCCCCATGGTTGCTGTTCTACTAACCCTGCATTATATATGTATGTACGGAAAACGGGTTAAATCACAAAATATAAGTAGAGCTAAAAGGGGAACGACTCAAACGGGCTGAATGTCATCCAAAGTCTATTTTTATGCATAAAACCTCCTAATCATTGTCAAAAAAAATTTAATTTCATAGTGTAATAATTTTGTTTCTATAATCATACTTAACACATCTAGAATATTTAAAACTTTAGAAAATGGAGAAAGAAAAGTATTTGCGGGTCAACCCATCTTGCCCGACACATTCATTTACGACCAGTAATCAAAACTAATGGGTTTTAAAAAAAACTCACTAACCCGTTATCATCAATGATTAGAACTTTCAGTCCTGGAAAACTTGTCTGCCCAAGTTTTGATGGAAGTCTCATATGTGGGAGTCGGGATTCATTAACACGTGGAGGAAATCCAAGTTTGACCTAAAAGATTGCTGTAGACCCCTTGCCAAGACCTTCACTTTCAATCCATATATTACCTTCCATAAGATTCACGAATCTGCATGAAAATCAAGAACTTATTTACTTTTATAACCGTGGGAATTGAACTCAAAGTGTACAAGATTGAACAAGCAGAATTACCGTTTTCAAATGGCAAGGCCAAGTCCACTGCCACCTGGATTTTTGGTTGCTGGTGATTGGCTTTCTGCAAATTTGGTGAACAATTTAGGAATATCTTGTTGGCTAATTCCAATTCCTGTGTCTTTCACCTACATTAGAAAATTTTATTTAAGTGAACCCGTGACATTAATCAACAACGGAGCAATTTCGACCCACTTACTTATTCACATGGATAAAATTAAATAAAACCTTATTAAGTTTAAAACCTGAGAAAAGAACACAAATCTATTAGCGTAAGTGATGATGCATTGTTGAATAATCAGAATCAGACGATCAACTATAACAAATACGATATTGAATAACCATAACCTGATGACCGGCTATATATAATTCGGGCTACAGTAGATGCAGGTTTGATTTTATTTGTTGCAGTTTTTTTTTGGAGAAAACAAGAGAAGAGGAACGGCAGTTTGAAAAGAGAGAGATAGATTTATTAGGTTACCTAATATAAAACTAATATTGTCTAATAGTAATTGTCCAAAGTACTCCTAAAGCCTTTTATCAATTAGCATCAATTTTAAATGTATTTACGAAATTGCATAGAGCTTTTTAACCATGGATCAATAAATCAAAGGTTTAGATTTAGTTCTCGCAGTTCTCGCAAAAATCTGAGTTCTCGCATGAACCATTCAATATATATATATATATATATATATATATATATATATATATATATATATATATATATATATATATATATATATATTGCCTGTTCCAACCTCGGGCTCTGTTCGATTGCACACTCTGCCATTTTTTGGACAGATCCTATAATGGATGAACACGTAATAGTATTATTATTATATGATTAAAGTAGCTATATACCTAAACTCAGGTGGTCAAAAAAATGATAGTGGTCGGCGGTGTAAAAAGCAAAGGGTAGTTAGCCGTTGATGGTGGTGTGCATGTCCAAAATCACAAATAAGAAATTGAGTAAGTGGGTGGTGAGGTTTCTAGGAAATAATTTGTATTTACATGTTTTTGAGTAATCACTTATGAAAAGTGGATGGGACAATTCTTAATTAAGATAGTGTGAATCCTCTTTTTGCATTATAAATTTCTGATTTGGCGCCTATGAAAAGGCCTAATAGGACCAAAAAATGTTATACTTTTTTCTTTAGAGAAATTATAATTATATCGGATTTGTCATAATCTCTCATTTATTTGAGTACCAAAATTGTCTTCATAAAAACACAAATGAAGAGTATTAGAACCCGAAACAATCTTTATTGTTCATAATTAAACTACTTTGTGGTTCGTTAAACTTGAAATCTTACTACTAGACTTATGTTATTTTGGATGTTTAAATAACTATTGACCGGTCACTATATATAAAACGATTAATTATGTGAATCGCAGCAAAGATTCAAAATCACACGTTATTTTGAATTTTAAAGTATACAAAATGACAATGTTTGTTTATAAAGAAACAAGAGTACAAAATTACAAAGAATTTTGACTTCAGTTTTAGGTATGCTCCTAACCTTAAAATGATGTTGCTTAAACAAGAAGTTTGACGCCTTTTTTATCATTTTCAATGTGATGACATGATTTCTACTCGCTAATGATATGATGTTGCACAAATACGAAGTTTGTCGGGGTTTTGTTTTTCTATCAAAAAATAAATTTTAGAAAAACATACATTTGTAGATACTTTTTCTTATTACTATGTGTATATACGATAGACAAAAATTCAAACGAGAACAAAAAAATGTTAATAACTAAGAAAACTATCAAAAAAGGACTTTGTTCATATATGTTTTAAGATCATATATAAAAACTAATTAAAACTACAAACTGAGTAAAAAAAATTGAATTTAAAAAAAAAACATTGTAAATTAACTTTTTCCGGTTTGTTCATATATGAATATTTTTGCCAGAAACAAATCAAAAAACCCTTAATTTACGATGAATTATTAACTTTTTTTTCAATTTTTTTTTTCAATTTATAATTTTCATTAGTTGTTATATACGAAGGGACTCAAAACATATATGAACAAATTCTTTTTTTGCTGATTCTCTCAGTTCTCAATCTTTCTTTTATTCTCGTTTAAACCTAACTTATATATGACATAATATCTTAAATTTAATGTAAGCACATAATTATAAAATTAATTTATTCCAATAATAATAATAATGGGTAATCATGGTTAGAGCACTATAGATGAATCTCCCATGATCTAGGGGGGTGGTGGAAAGCTTCCTCAAATTTTGGTAAGGGGAAGAAGACAATACAATTGCTTTTTAGAAAGTGAGTCATTATTTTCCAACTTTTCATATTTATTTGAATTTAAATTTTTGAATAAAAAATCTAGATAAATTACATAAATATTCTTTATCGTATATCGATACTTTACATGTTTTGTTTTGAGCGAACGGTTTATAGGTTGTTTTCTAAATTGCAAGGCCTCGTCTATATGACTAAAATACACCATTAATTTATTTGGCTCTTTTTGCTAGCGTCTTAATATTTTTAAAATTTTCGTTTATAAGGTTTCTTTTATAATTTTTCTTTGTTAGGTGTTTTAATATTTTGTTCCATCATACTCATTGTCACCCATGGGAAAGAAGTTGATCAATCGTCTCAATACCATCACATTTCGGGTCCCAGACAAATCCACCCAAACAGATCATAAAAGCTACACTAATACATATGGAAATAGCAAAACCGGTCCAACATTTAAAAAAAAAAAAATCTATTTTGTCCTACTAATGCTTCGTCCCTGTTTGCAAATGATAGCTTCGAGCTATGAATAATGAATTCAGAAACGCAAAATGTGATTTTACGTAAGAACGGTTATCTATAAATGCATCCGCAATTATATAATAAAAAAAACAATTATTATTAATATACACTTGAAATCAAGGTTCTAAATAGCACGCTAAGGCGCGATGCGTGGTCTCGCCGTCACGAATCAGTCCATAGCGTTGTCTTAAATCGTAGCGTGATGTAAGACACGCTATAGCGCCATATCGCGCGCTATTGCGTGTGGCGTCGCGCCTTTTCTTGAAGCGTTTATTTTTATTTCAGATTTGGGTTTTTTCAGTTCACTTATTTGGACTTATATCAAATTGACCACTTATATAAACTAAAAAAAATAGATAAATAAGTGAAACCCAATCTGTATCACACAGTCACTCTCACACACAAATATTTGTAAACTCGCTAACTCGCTATATATATGAAATATGCTATAAATATTGCCGCTATATATCACGGCTTAACAAAGGTCGTAGCCTCGCTATAGCTTGTAAGGCTTGAGGCGTGGCAGTGTCGCTACGCCACGCCTCACGCTATTTAGAACCTTGCTTCAAATATACGTGTCTTAATTTTTTAAACATTGCACCGTAACCTTTTCTTTAGTGGTTTTTCAAATCGAGATAGATTTGCCATATATGTAGTAGTTTGAGGTTGGATACGGCAATGATGAAACAACAAGATGCTACACAACCACTTGAAGGGAGTTTGATGGATTTAGTTATGAAAAACATAGACATTCTTAATCCTAAAGGTAAAACTTCTATGAAACTAAAACCGATAGTCATGTATCATGTGATTGTTAATCAATAGCATAATTAACAGTAAATCATACATATAATGTTTTTTTTTATCATATGGAATAGTAACAAGTCAAAAGTAACTGAATGGTAGTTTGCTAACACCCTATAGACATGTAGTAAAATATAAGACACGAAAAGAGCATACACGTGTCGAACTTCAACCGATCAATACCACCTCTAACAAAATATTCCGACATACAAGTTACATCTGGTCTACTAATTTTGGTGATGTACTCGCTATAACTTGAAAACTATGTATTTGTAGAGGTTACCAATTTGCAAAAAAAACAAAAAATCACAGATATCTACCGTTAAGATTAAATTATTGGGGTTGTTGTTCTGGAGTTGTTGATCTAATAGTAGTGCTTGCAATAATTAGTGTTGCATGCAACACTTAGGTGCTATTCTTTTGACTCAAATGTTTTTTCTCTGAATCTGAATACCAGCTCTGAATAATCAGAGGTGGTCCAAAACTCTGAATCTGAATCAATATACTATGTTCTTTTTTCCTTCGTAACATCTATTTTACTATATTAGTACTAAACTGTTCTATTTATAAACCGTCTTAAATAAAAACATTCATAAAAATGTTCAAACATAGTGGCAACATTTTTCAAATAAAGATAATATTCAAACAACATTTTCAACATTTTGCATTAATTGTGCCGCAAGTTGATCTCGACAATTGATCATATATTGTTGATCTGTTGTATTTCCATGTAGTTGAACCTCGTCCTCATCGTACTCGTCCCCATCTTGTACATTCTCGTTAGCATGTACTTCACCTCGATCATATTCGGAGAAAAAATCATCACTTAATCCTTCTTTTCGTATAAAATTATGAATAGCAACACATGCAATAGTAATATCTCTTTGTTTCACCAAAGAATACGGAGCCATTCTCTTCAAGATGAGAAAACGTGCTTTCAAAACACCAAAAGCACGTTCAATCCATACATATTCATATTACTTATTTGAATAAATTAATAAATTGATTGTCTAACATAAATTTCAAGATATTAAAATAATTAACAAAAGAAAAGTTTACATAAAAGTCAATGTAATAGTAGGAGTTTATATGCAATCGAAAACAAATACATATTAAAAAAAAATTATATCACCTAAATCTAACAAAAAATCATCAATATCAATTTATATAACGAAATCAAGTGACAAACCATTGAAAAAAATCAAAAATTACTTGAATTTAAGGATAGAAAACTTACTGGTGAAGAGAAAGAGGTAAAAAAAGGTTTTTTATGTATGGTTTTATCAGAGTTAAAAAGAGGTCTTTTGTCTGTGGTTGAAAAAAAAAAGAACAACAAAATTTTTAAAACCTCTGACCGGGTTTAGAGGTCAGAGCCTACTCAGACTTTTTTTTCAAAAAAGAAGAGCACCTTATGACTACACTCTTAATATTGCACTGGTAATACTGTATGGTTAATACTGCAAGGTTATATGGTTAATACTCCAAGAGCTAGTTACTACTACACGATGAAGTTACTACTGCAAGAGCCAATTACTATTGCACGATGAAGTTACTACTGCAACTCAGTTACTACTATGGCTAGGGTTATGGAAGACTTGTTTTTCAAGATAAAGATCTATAGAATCAGTCTCCCAATATAACTAGGTTTCCTTATGTAAGTAGTAGGAGACTCTATATATAAAAAGACTCTAGACATTGTTTAGGTATGGTTTTCATTATGTTTACTCTTTAGGAAAACATCAAACGATCTCACCACGTGAACACGTTCCCCTTTGTTCAGCCTCTAGGTCAAGCTTGATCTATGTAAAGAGATGAAACACGTCTATTTTGATCAAATAAATTGAGGTTGGTGTTGTTAGATGTTTCCTAGAAAAGCTAGGTCTAGCCTCAAGGTCTTTTATAGATCCTTCTATGTAAAGAAACACGTCTGTCAATTTATTAATAGATTGAGGCTTGATGGTAATCGTTATTGTGTTATTGTTCTTATTGTTTTTATATATACACTATTCGATTATCATAAACTTGTAAATATCAAAGTGTTGATTCGCTGCAATTTCTTTGATAAATCTTGATCTGCTTATTTTATTGTGGAAGGAGATCCAAAGACCTTTAGTGAAGCCATGGCATCAAGGGATGCAAATTTCTGGAAAGAAGCGATTCATGATGAGATTGATTCAATCATGCATAATGATACATGGCTTTTGGTTTAATTACTCCCTGGCTGCAAAGCTTTAGGTTGTAAATGGATCCTCAAAAGGAAGATGAAAGTGGATGGTACTCTAGATAAGTACAAAGCTATATTGGGTATCCAAGGCTTTAGGAAAAAGGAAGGTATTGACTATTTTGATACATATGCTCCTGTTGCTATAATTACCACTATTAGATTATTTTTAGCTCTAGTGGCTATACATAATCATGTGATTCATCAAATGGATGTGAAAACTGCAATCTTGAATGACGATTTGGATGAGGAGATTTTCATGAAACAACCTGAAGGGTTTGTGATGCATGGAAATGAAAATAAGGTGTGCAAGCTTAAAAAGTCATTGTATGGTGTGAAACAAGCATCATAACAATGACATCAAAAGTTTGATGATATGTTCTTGTTTAATGGTTTTACAATAAACCAAACTGACAAGTGTGTATATAGCAAATTTGATAATTTTGTAAAGGAGTTATAATATGTCTATATGTAGATGATGTATTGTTTTTTGGTTTTGATCAACACCATATTGATTCAACCAAGAAGTTTTTATCATCTAGTTTTGTAATGAAAGACATGGGGGAGGCTGAGGTGATTCTTGGTATTAGAATAAAAAGAGAAAACAATGGAATTTCTATTTCTCAATCTCATTATATTGAAAAGATATTGAATAAGTTTAATTCTGAAAAATGTTTACCTCTTAGTACTCATATGGATCCTACTATTAACCTACTGCCTAATAAAGGACATCCAGTCTCTCAAAGACTCAACTTGTATACTCAAGAGCAATAGGATCTCTTATGTCTGTAAATATAAGTACTAGGACTGATATAGCGTTTGTTGTAGACAATCTTAGTAGATATACTAGTAATCCTAGCTCATGACAAACGTTAAATCGAGTGTTTAAGTATTCGAGTATACCACCAATATATTTTGATCTTAAAGTGTTCACAAGACTCTCAGTTTATCCAATTTGAAACCCTAAATACAACATTGTTGGGCTTTAAATTTAGCATGTGCATCTCCGTGTTCCTTTCGAACTTGTTCCCGGTTTGAGCAAAGAATAGCAGACTCAGTAACTTGGGTGTTTGGGGTTCAAGCTCTTGACTTGCTACTAAGCAGTGCAAACCTATCAAGCTCTTAGCGAGCCTAACGTGTTCAAGTGGTTGGTTGAAGAAGGTGAACGGAATATGTTTAGTACGGGAAGTGTATGAATATTTCGGCTAGGTGGTACTATGAGTAAGTATGATGAGAATAGTGTGTGTACTTTATGTGAGAGATATATGGAGTGTTAGCGTGTCCCTGAACTGTATTAGGGTAGGGGTATTTATACCCAACAATCCCATACATGGGAAATGGTTGGCTATGAATGCCCATTACGATGCTTAAATGGTATTTATGAGGTTCCAACATCTATGACATTATGGAGATCATAATGAATAGACAAAGAGTAACGGTTTATCAGGAAAGGCTCGAATCCAATGATGGTAGGACCTCAAGATGTAGGACCTCAAGTGGTAGGACCCCAAGTGGTGAGACCTTAAGAGTCGGGGGCCGGATCCGGAAGCGATAGCCGGGAGTCGGGGCCAGCACCCCCGGGAGTCGGGAGTCAGGGCCCGCAGACCCGGGAGGCGGGAGCTGGGAACCCGAGATCCGAGGTCTGGAGTCACAGCCGGGAGACCCGGGAGCTAGGGATTCGGGAGCCGGGAGAGGGGAGCCGGCGGTTGAGAGTTGGTAGGGACTAAGAGCCTACATAATGTGGAAGGGACTGTTATCGCTCGATTATACGCGTATTCTTTCGCGATATTTGTTATGTTTTTGTGTCAAAAGTCAAAACGTAATGGATAGCCTCGAATTACTTATTTTTGTGTAAATTTTATGTTTTAGGTGTTTTAATATGTTTGGGATGAAAAAGAATCAATTCGGGACCAAAATGCAGCTAATAGTAAAACGGATGTATCGGGAGCATACGAACTTGAAAAGACCTCCGGTCGGCGCCAAAACGACCGCAACGAAAAAGTCTAAAAAATGGGAGCCGCTGACCCTAGAATTCGCCGCATTCTAGGTGTTATGCGGCGCATTAGGCTCCCATTCAGCAGTTATGTTTTCGTTTCAATGCTAATCAAGTGTGCAGCTGAAAGGAAGTGTGCAGCTGAAAGGTTTTGGCTTGGTACTTCTTAAGGACGCTTTTAGAGACAATTGCACCATCTTTTTCATCAGTTTTGGAAGCTAACACACCATCCATTACATCAATCTTTCATTATATTATCATAATCAATCGTTAGGGAAACGACAATTATAATAATTTTTAGTTTATTTTGGAAGAATCTTTGATCGTATTTTCATTTCTCTTTGGATATTTTATCGAGACATTTCATCGAATACCTGGTATGAATATTATTTTCTTTAATAATATGTCTTTAATTTCTATTATGAGTGAGTAGTTAAATAATACTTGTTTGGATTGGAAACTAGATTAGATGATTGGAGTTTTTGGGATATTTGTTTGAGGTTGAATGTTTATGTTCGCTTAATCGAAGAACCATTCGGGTTTAAATTCTTAATAGTGTTAGATAACTTATATTCATGATTTGATTAAGAACTTTAGTATCTGAAAAGAGCTTTAGAACTTGATTGATGAATTGAACGAAATAATTAAACCGGTCTATAGTTGATTTGAGGTTTAGGATATTCGAAAGGAATTTTAACGAGTAATCAAACATTTAGATTGAAACTTGAATGTTAGTTGTAATTAGGTTCATATCATTATCAAAGTCATTTTATATAAAACGTAAGTAAGGTGTTATTGACAAACACATTTTGTAGGTATTCGAAAGGAACTTATAATAACTTATTAGACGTTTTACGAAAATGTTAATCGGTCTATAATTAATCTAAAATTATTAGTATTCGAAAGGAACTGGTAATATAATGATTTGATAAATTGAATTTGATTTTAGCTAAGAAACTATTTGAAAGGAAGTTTTATAAGATTAAGTCGAGTATATAAACTTGTTGCTTAATGACTTAGATGTTTAAGGTTTCTACCGTATTCGAAAGGAACGGTGTTTCGTTTTAGATGTCCAAAGTTAGCTCGATATTCGAAAGGAATCGTGTTATAACATTAGAAGTTAATTCAACCAAACAACCCAAAGTGACAATCGGATAACTAGAAACCAATCCAAACGAGTGTTTTTCCCATATCTTGATTTATCACAAAACGATACTTGTCACTTTTAGTTAATGTAGAAGACGCCCACTTTGTTACTTATATATGTTTCATAAACGACTATTGAAATATCCCAATTAAAAGTCCCTGAGTTCGAACCCGAACTTGCCCAAACTATACTACAAAGGAAAGGGTACACTGCCCGGTGTTGTGGTCTAGCGAAAGCAAAAAGGGAAAACTAGATTCCGCACATCAAGTTTTTGGCGCCGCTGTCGGGGACTTGATAATTTGAATTTTAGTTTTCGTTTATTTGTATATTGTTCAAAGTATTTGTTTTAATCTATTTTAGTTTTTATATTTTGTTTTATTTATTTTCAGGTGCTTTTCACGTTTTGGTTTATGTTTAGTTGTGATTTACAGGTTGTACATATTAGACGATGAACAGGAGATATAGCAACTATGATGGATATTCGGATAAGGGGAATTACCAAGACCGAATATGTGATTTTGGATATGGTTATAGATATGATAGAGGACGGGGGAACAACCAATCTTACAAACGGGAATTTTGGTATGAGGAAAATCAACCGAAGGAAGAAGAAGAGCAAGAGTTGAAAGACTTGTTTAAATCCTTTGTTGAAATTAAAAAACAGTTAGATGATGGGATTCTTAACCAATTGGAATTGCTAAATCTTCGACTTGAACTTGATCGTCAGGATTTTGATGTCACAAAACAACGGTTAGAATGGCAGTTGGAGGAGTTGGAAGAAATAGCAAGGGGTCAACAAGAGGAACAGGTAAATGCAATTTCAACACGGTGGGGATATGAGTGTTGGGATGAAGAAATTGAAAACAAAGAAGAAGCTGAACCTGAACCCACTGCGCCTCAGTCACACGCATTGCGACGCAGTGTTATCTCAGAACCCGTTTCCGATTTTGATAGTGATTTTGAGTCGGACGAGGAAGAATGGGAGGACCCGGTAGTTCAGATATATATAGCCACATCCGAATCAGCTACTAGTCCACCGGTTCAAGTTTATGACACGGAAAGTTTTCAACAATTTAAAGAGGAGGAAGCGAAGGTACAACCCGAACCGCCAAAACCGTTTGCAAGAAAAGCTTAATTTTGGGATAAAATGCATTGGGTAAAGAGTTTAGATGAGGAGTTGGAAGACTTCCTCGGACTGGATATAGGAATCTCGGATGGGTCAGTTATTGGTGACTATGGAGATATTACTTGGGACGGATTAGAAAGAATGTTCGATTCAAATGTCGACTTAAGTACCACAAAGAACGGGGAAATAGGCGATGGTGTAAACAAGGAAATAGAGTGTTGGGAAACTATCATGGAGGAGGTTGAGGGGGATACGCATGTTGCGGTTTGGGATTTTTATAAGAATATATATGTGAAACCGGTTAGGAGTTATTTCAAAGAAGAGCCCGGAAATGTTCATGTCCACTTTCGACCATTTGTAACTTGTTTAATTTATCGGGAAATGAGGGAGTGGAATGACGAATGGGTCAAAAGGAATGATGCGCTAGATGCCTCCAACGATCTCTTTATCTTGGATGACTCGATTGACACGTTAAGTTCAACACGTGCGAAGTCGAGTCGGGAAATCAAGCAACATCAAAGCGACACGCACGGTTTTGTTTTCTTTTCTTTATTTTATTTTATTTTTGTATTTTTAGTCTTTAATTTCCCTTAGTTTATTTTTCTTCTAGTTTGGAAACGCATTCGGGACAATGCGTTAGATAAGTATGGGGGGGACGTCGGGAACTTTGTTAATTTTATATTCCCTCTTATATATCAATTACGTGTTCTTATTTTGTCCCATTTGAGTTTTATATTAAAAAAAAAAAAAAAAAAAAAAATTAAAAAAAAAAACGCTTAAATGTAGTTAGGGAAAATGATAGGGGCTTTTGTATTTAACTTTATTCCGGTACATTAACGTGAAATTATTTAGGAACATCTTTAGTTAATAAAATATTTGTAAATAAGAATTTAGGTTTCTTAGTTTTAGTACCTTAAGTTTCCCCGAAAAATCTAAAATCCGGATAACTACTAGATAACCTTAGTACCGAGCCCTTGTAGTCCTTGCACCCTTTCGGGGGTAGTTGGGGAATCCTAGTGTCACTTAATCCCGTACGAGAGTTAGAGGCGACGAAAAAGGCCATAGGCCTTTCCCGTCAACAAAATTAAACTCATCCTCACTATAACGAAGACTCAAATCCCGTTATATTTGTTCACTTCAAAGAAAATATATAATAATAAATCTATAATATTTGAAGTGAACGAAAGTGAGAGGCAAGCTAAAAGATGTAGACTAACCAAAAATTCTCAACGAATGAAGAACCGAAAAGAAGAAAAAAATGATTTAGTGATACTTTAAGGTTTCCCCTGAAAGCAAGGCGGTATAGGGGTCGGCCCGAAAGGCTGATCGCTCCAACTTCGGTTGGAGAGTGAGGGAAAAGGGGTGGTTATCTAGACATATCAAAACTAGGGGATAAATTAGGAATTGACATTAGGAAATTGCGGTTTTTATTTGCTTAAGTAATTTAGTAGCTTTTGATGTTCGTAGTCGGTTTTACGATCTAACAATTTCACGCATATCTTTATTTTGAACACCGGAATGTAGTTAAATGTTAAAGCCCGTGATTCCTTAATTTTCCTTCAGTTGTATATTTTGTAAAATGAAGTTAGAGTCTAAGTCGGATTTGCTTGGGGACAAGCAAATGCTTAAGTATAGGGGGTTTGATATAGCTCGATTATACGCGTATTCTTTCGCGATATTTGTTATGTATTTGTGACAAAACGTAATGGATAGCCTCGATTAATTATTTTTGTGTAAAGTTTATGTTTTAGGTGTTTTACTATGTTTGGGATGAAAAAGAATCAATTCGGGACCAAAATGCAGCTGATAGTAAAACGGATGTATCGGGAGCATACGAACTCGAAAAGACCTTCGGTCGGCGCCAAAACAATCGCAACGAAAAAATATACAAAATGGGAGCCGCTGAACCTAGAATACGCCGCATTCTAGGTGTTATGCGGCGCATTAGGCTCCCATTCAGCAGTTATGTTTTCGTTTCAATGCTAATCAAGTGTGCAACTGAAAAGTTTTGGCTTGGTACTTCTTAAGGACGATTTTAGAGACAATTACACCATCTTTTTCATCAGTTTTGGAGGCTAACACACCATCCATTACATCAATCTTTCATCATATTCTCATAATCAATCGTTAGGGAAACGACAATCATAGTAATTTTTAGTTTATTTTGAAAGAATCTTTGATCGTATTTTCATTTCTCTTTGGATATGTTATCGAAACATTTCATCGAATACCTGGTATGAATATCATTTTCTTTTATAATATGTCTTTAATTTCTATTATGAGTGAGTAGTTAAATAATACTTGTTTGGATTGGAAACTAGATTAGATGATTGGAGTTTTTGGGATATTTGTTTGAGGTTGAATGTTTATGTTCGCTTAATCGAAGAACCATTCGGGTTTAAATTCTTAATAGTGTTAGATAACTTATATTCATGATTTGATTAAGAACTTTAGTATCTGAAAAGAGCTTTAGAACTTGATTGATGAATTGAACGAAATAATCAACCGGTCTATAGTTGATTTGAGGTTTAGGATATTCGAAAGGAATTTTAACGAGTAATCAAACATTTAGATTGAAACTTGAATGTTAGTTGTAATTAGGTTCATATCATTATCAAAGTCATTTTATATAAAACGTAAGTAAGGTTTTAGTGACAAACACATTTTGTAGGTATTCGAAAGGAACTTATAATAACTTATTAGACGTTTTACGAAAAGGTTAATCGGTCTATAATTAATCTAAAATTATTAGTATTCGAAAGGAACTGGTAATATAATGATTTGATAAACTGAATTTGATTTTAGCTAAGAAACTATTCGAAAGGAAGTTTTATAAGATTAAGTCGAGTATATATACTTGTTGCTTAATGACTTGGATGTTTAAGGTTCCTACCGTATTCGAAAGGAACGTTGTTTCGTTTTAGATGTCCAAAGTTAGCTCGGTATTCGAAAGGAATCGTGTTATAACATTAGAAGTTAATTCAACCAAACAACCCAAAGTCACAATCGGATAACTAGAAACCAATCCAAACGAGTGTTTTTCCCATATCTTGATTTATCACAAAACGATACTTGTCACTTTTAGTTAATTTAGAAGACCCCCACTTTGTTACTTATATCTGTTTCATAAACGACTATTGAAATATCCCAATTAAAAGTCCCTGAGTTCGAACCCGAACTTGCCCAAACTATACTACAAACGAAAGGGTACACTGCCTGGTGTTGTGGTCTAGCGAAAGCAAAAAGGGAAAACTAGATTTCGCACATCAGGGACTAAGAGCCTTCCCTGGATGAAGGGACTAAGAGCCTTCCATGGATGTGGAAGGGACTGAGAACCTTCCGTGGATTTAGAAGGGACTGAGAGCCTTCCTTAGATCTGGAAGGGACTAGGGGCCTTCCCTAGATCAGGATGAGACTGAGCCTTCATCTTCATCTTGCTTTGATTTAGGTTTTGAGGGTTTATAGGCTATATGTATAGAGCCAAATCTGTACTAACACTATCATGCCCCCTAGTTAGGTTGATAAAAGTTTTCATTTTTTTGAAGCCTAACTTCATGCATTTTATAACATTGCCCTAGCTTTGGCCTTGCCCTTTCCAGCCTTGGCCTTGCCTTGCGTGGCTTTCCTTGTGAAGCTTTTCCTTGGTATGTCTTTCCCTAGTCTTTGTCTATGTCATGATATGTTTTCAGTATTTTCACAATTAAGTCTTTCATGAAGTGGGTGAAAGAGGATGATGCTAGCTTGCTAAGTGCATAAATCTGGACTTCAAACTGGTAGGGAGTTGAACCTTCAGAGTTTGTTCATCACAAGTATTCTTTCCATTGTATCACCACATTTGGATAATTAATATGTCCATGACACTTTTGACTATTTATTGTGCCCATGACACTTTTATATTTGTATTGTGTCCATGACACTTGGATGGTCAAAGGTAGATTGACTAGAAGAATGCTCAACTCACTTGATGTAAAGAGCTTGAGGTGGAGATACAAACTATGGTTGGCATGCGTGGATTCTACCACTCCTTCTAAGAGGGATTTATTAACTATCTTCTCGACTATGCTTAATCATGTACACAGTCACCATAATGTGATATATGTGCCTCGGGATGTCAATAGGCTTTTCTTGTGAATGAGAGACATCTTGCAGACTCTACCCATGATGTTGGGATTGCAATGTTGCCTTATTTTGATCCATTGGGTCACGGGGATATGTTGTGTGACAATGGTGTGTTTAAGACTAGGTGAAATCATTCCCTCTTGGACTAGGTGAAATCCTTCATTCTTGGGAGATATGGAATCCTTCCCTGCTGGGAGAGGTGAAACCCTTCTTTGATGGGAGGGGTGAAATTCTTCGCTTTTTGGGGATGTGAAATCCTTCTCTCTTCGAAGGAGGTAAACCTTTCCCTCTTAGAGAGGTGAAATATTTCCCCCTGGGAGGGAAGAGGGGAAATCCTTCCGTCTTGGATTTTTTTTAAACTACCCGGATGTCTAACGACACTCTTTTTGCCAAACTGGCTGGCACTCCTTTTATCAAACTGGCCGACTGTCACTTTTGTCAAACTGGTTGAATGTTACTTTTTCCAAACTGGCCGGCTGTCACTTTTGACATACTGGTTGGGTGTCACTTTTGGCAAACTGGTCGACACTCGTTTATAAAACTGGCCGACTGTCACTTTATCAAACTAGCCGGATGTCACCTTTGCTAAACTAGCTGACACTCGTTCTATCAAACTGGTCGGCTGTCACTTTTGGAAAAACTGGTCGACTGTCACTTTTTCCAAATTGTCATCCTCGCAATTTATTTATTTATTTATTTTTATTTATTTATTTATTTATTTTAAATGATTTTCAGACTAGCATGGTTCCATGACACTTTTTAGTTTTGGATTATGTCCATGATACTTTTAGATCTTTATTGTGCCTCTTGTCTTTAAAGCCTTTGTGGGATACAAAAGATCTCACCACGTTAGATATTCAAGCTCATGGCATTCAATGCCTTTGTGGGGTACAAAGATTTGACCACATGTCTTTTGTTTTCTTCTGCCTGACCAACATCAATGGTCCAGGTCAATAATGCAAATTATTTGGACATGTAAAGCTTGGGAAAAAAGAAAAATAAAAATATTTCATCATTTTATTATCTAAATGAAATGCATAGATCAGACCATATTTTGTCCGGATCAATGATCCGGTTTGTGGAAGTGAGATGCAAACCTCGTTTGCAGAGGTCCAATATATCGTCCTTATGACATTCAGTAGGCATATGAGATCGTGGTGACCATTTATGGTGATGGTGAAATGACTCGAGGTAAGTTACTTCCTTCATGGGAAAGATGAACTATTGGTAATTGGATGATTGGAAATGAAATGACTATCATTTCAGGACAACTATCATGCTACAATGGTTATTATGCCATGATGGCTATCATTCGAGGACGACTATCATGTCAGGATGGATATCATATAAGGATGGATAGTATTCTAGGATTGATAGCAAAGTTTCTTTCATCTGGATTAGTAATGTGTAAATCAAGCATTTTACTATATATTGTGCCCATGGCACTTTTAGATTTGTATTGAGCCCCTCACACTTTCAGATCTGTCTTGTGTCCATGAGACTTTTAGATTTGTATTATGTCCATGACACGTTTAGATCCATATTGTGTCCATGACACTTTTAGATCTACATCCTGGACAATGCATCCCGACCCTAACTGTGGCTATGCCAACTAGGGTAGGAATTGTACCATGTCATGGATGGTTGATGGAATTGATCCAAATTGTTGAAATGTAGGCCTGCTCACTAGGGCACTGTAGACCGAAAGTATCATGGAATTCAATGCCTTTGTAGGATACAAAGATCTGACTACGTTATATCTTTTTCTGCATGGCCAACATCGATGGTTACTGATAACACTTTTTAGACGGATTATTGTCTTGGCCCTGACATCCTGTCCCATAACTATAGTTATGCCAGTTGGGATTAGGATTTGACCATGCCAAGAGTTATAAATGGAATTGCTCTGAATTATTTGATTGATGACCTGCCCAATAGGACATTCTAGGCCGATGGTGAATTTATTATTGCAAACTTTACCACTTTTACCTTATATTAAGGGTATTCTCCCAACATCAACTGCATGCATATCTCTCATACCGATCAATGTGTCTCACCTGATAAGCTGACCATAGGATATTGTGTTGTATCGTTTTGAGTGTTTTACCTTCTGGGATAGCATCCATAGGATTGAAAGATGTGGCTTCGACTATGAAGAAGCAAATTGGGGACATCATCCAACCTTGAAGAACATATTCTTTTCTTTTGCTTGATGTGGCTTCTTCATTAATCATGTATATGCAGTTAGATGGGGGTAGTGGTGGTTATTTTTTATCTAGGTGAAACCACCTAGGGTGCAATAGTATCTTTCATGGAGAAAATGAACTACTACGATGGATAATTGAAGAATGAATGAGAATAAATTAAAATGAAATGAAATGAAACACCGTTGCATAAAATGGGTCCCACGGATGGCGCTAATGTTTGAGCAAAGAATATGAGGCTCAGTAACTTGGGTGTTTAGGATTCAACCTCGTGACCTCCTTCTAAGCAGTGCAAACCTATCAAGCTCTTGGAGAGCCTAAGGTGGTCAAGTGGTTGGTTGAAGAAACTAGTCGGAATATGTTTACTACGATAAGTGTATGAATATTTCGGCTAGGTGGTACTATGTGTACGTATGATGAGAATAGTGTGTGTACTATGTATGAGAGATATATGAAGTGTTAGCGTGTCCCTGAACTGTATTAGGGTAGGGGTATTTATACCTAACAATCCCAGACATAGGAAAGGGTTGGCTATGAATGCCCATTACGATGCTTTAATGGTATTTATGAGGTTTCAACATCTATGACATCACGGCAGTCATAATGAATAGACAAAGAGTAACGGACTATCATGAAATCCTAGAATCCAATGATAGTAGGACCTCGGAAGGTAGGACCCCAAGTGGTAGGATCTCAAGTGGTAGGACCTCATGAGGTAGGACCCCAAGTGGTAGGACCTTAGGAGGTAGGACCCCAAGTGGTAGGACCTTAGGAGCAGGGGGCGGATCCGGTAGCGGGAGTCGGGATTCGGGCCCGGCAGACCCGGAATCCGGGAGCTGGGAACCCGAGATTCGAGGCCGAGAGCTAAGAGCCGGGAGTCGGGGTCGGGAGACCCGGGAGCCGAGAGTCGGGGGCCGGCGGTTAAGATTTGGCAGGGACTGAGAGCCTGCATAATGTGGAAGGGACTAAGAGCCTTCTTTGGATGAAGGTACTAAGAGCCTTCCTTGGATGAAGGGACTAAGAGTCTTCCCTAGATGTGGAAGGGACTGAGAGCCTTCTCTTGATATAGAAGGGACTGAGAGCCTTCCCTAGATCTGAAAGGGATTGGAAGCCTTCCTTGGATCTGGAAGGGATTGGGCCTTCATCTTCATCTTACGTTGTGTTAGGTTTTTAAGGTTTATAGGGTATATGTATCGAGTCTATCCCTTACTAACACTATCATTACCGCTCATATTGTTCTCTAAATCTCCTCTCTACTGTAAGTATGGTGTATCTCGAATAACGATTCGAGCGAATATCAATATACTTTTTTATCTTTGAATCATTCTTTGTCCTCCAATCTTTAACTATTGCTCTATAACCTCGTAAATATGTTGCACGATAAGTGAAACTTTTTTTTGTGTTCAATGATGTTCTTATCGCCTCTTCCAAATTCCTTTAATTTCATTAAGAATCTTCTTCAAAGTGCCTATTGAACACTTGTGTACTTCATTGAATCTCATCAAAAGCTTGCTATTCCAATATGGACTTGTATAGATTATTCCCTCAATATCTCCATCAACAGCTTTATATAAAACCAACTTTGTGCAACTTGATAATGTTTGAGAGCCTTTGTTTTTCGTAACACTTTTTAATGCAATTTTTAAAAATAAGACGTTCTCGCTTGTTTGCATTGAACATTATCACCGTAACATCACCCTTGTAATGTCGATCATGACGTTGCTGCCTAGCCATGGTGGCGGCGTGGAGGTATAGGTATACAACTAGAGTCATATTGTCAAACAATACATGGCAGCGGAAATTAGGATCATATAGTAAATAATAAATCGGATAAAGATTTACCTTGAATTAGAAGCAAGCGAAAGTCGTAGATCTAAGTGTAAGATCTAATCTACGGTTACGTACGCGACACCTTCTTTTAGCAACAGACTAGTATGCTAGTACACGTTTAATTGCTTTAAACAACAATTGTCTAGCATCAACTCTTTATTACAAAAACCAAAATAAATAAATAAAAAAACCCTTTTTTTCAAAAAAACCGATCGGCCAAAACAAAATTAGTCGATCCCTTTTTTTATTTTGTGTAATGTGTAATTAGGGTTTAGGGTTTATCTTCTATTTATAGGTTTTCAAATATAAGAGTTTGAGTTATATTATAATAAGGAAACCTCCTTATTTACATAATAAACCCTCTATTTAATAAATATTTACACTTAACCATTAAGTAATATTTAATAAATAAATCAAACGACAACAGATATTTAGAAAAATATTTAAATATAAATATAAATATAAATGAAGGATTAAAACATGCAAAATTGGACAACAATTAAATATGAATTAAAATCACATATCCTCAATATTATTTAATCATAATAAAATTGTTTATACATCCATATATCCAAATACTTAATAAATTCACAGATTACATGGAACAACTAGACAAACGAAGTCCTATGCCCTCAGCCAAGTGAGTTTGTTTCGTCTTTGCCAAAGCCTTTGTAAAAGGATCTGCCAAGTTGTTATCTGTGTGAACTTTGAGTAGCTTGATTTCATTATCATTTATGCGCTCACGAATATAATGAAATTTCCTTTGAAAGTGTTTGGCTCCCTTTTGAACACCTGGTTCATTAGCTATGATTATTGCACCCGTGTTGTCGCAATACATGTCCATGGGTAACTTGGCGGTAGGAACTACACTAAGTCCAGAAATAAATTTCCGGATCCAAACAGCTTCCATCGCAGCTTCAGCAGCTGCTATGTACTCAGACTTTGTTGCAGACATTGCAATGGTGGACTGCTTTTTGCTTTTCCAGACTACAGCTCCTCCATTCTTTACGAAAACATAACCTGTTTGAGATTTGATGTCATCATGGTCTGTCTGAAATCCGGCATCACAGTAACCAATAACTTTAAGTTCTGCCTCGGGATTTCCACCATACACCAGAACCATATCTTTAGTAGCCCGTAGATACTTCAGAATGTTCTTTACAGCAATCCAGTGTTTTTCACCTGGATTCTGTTGAAACCTACTTACGATATTCTGCGCAAAAGCTATATCAGGTCTTGTACATCTTGTTGCATACATAATGGATCCTACTGCCAAAGCATAGGGAATCCTTTGCGTACGTTCCACCTCTTGAGGTGTAGATGCACCATCTTGAATACTGAGTTTAAGTCCATCTTGCATTGGGATAAATCCACGCTTGGAGTTTTCCATACTAAACCGTTTTAGTATTTTGTCAATGTAAGCCTTTTGACTTAACTCTATCATCCGCTTAGATCTATCTCTCGAGATCTTGATTCCTAGAATATATGCTGCATCACCCAAGTCTTTCATGGCGAAACACTTTCCAAGATAAGATTTTACATCTTCAAGCATTGGAATGTAGTTTCCCATAAGTAATATGTCATCGACATATAAGACAAGGAATACAACATTACTCCCACTGGTCTTTAGATATACACATGGCTCATCTAGATTCTGAACGAAACCAAATTTCTTGATTTCTTCATCGAATCTTTTATTCCAACTCCTTGATGCTTGCTTAAGTCCATAAATGGACTTCTTTAGCTTGCATACTTTGTTGGGATGTAATGGATCAATAAAACCTTCTGGTTGGTTCATATAGACCTCTTCGTCTAGATAACCATTCAAGAAGGCTGTCTTGACATCCATATCTCGTAGTCATAGAATGCAGCTATGGCTAAGAGAATTCTAATAGCTCTTATGTCTGCCACTGGGGAAAAAGTCTCATCATAATCTATACCATAGACTTGAGTGAATCCTTTTGCCACGAGACGAGCTTTATAGACGTGTATATTCCCATCCATGTCAGTCTTTATCTTAAAGATCCATTTACAATCGACAGTCTTGGCATTTGGAGGTTTATCTACCAAATACCAAACTTCGTTGTCATACATGGATTGGATCTCCAAATTCGCAGCTTGAAGCCATTTTTCAGCGTCTGGACCTGATAATGCAACTTTCAAGTTTCGAGGTTCATTATGATCCCCTGATACGTCACCATCCTCTAGATTAACGTTTAAGTTCAACCTAGGAGGTGCACGTATCGTCCTTTCGGACCTACGAATTGGAGCATCAACAATTTGTTGTTGAGACTGAACTTGTGGCTCAATCACAACTTGAGTCGGACTAGATTGAGGCATATCCTGAGGCTCAACTCTATCCCCCCCGAATTGTTGATCACCAGTGTTAGTAGAAAGTGACGTATCTTCCTGTTGAACCTCGTCAAGGTCTATAACCCTCCCACTGTTTCCTTGACCAATAAGCTTTGTTTCGAAAAACTCAGCATATCGAGCCACTTTCACAGTGTTCTCAGAAGGATGATAGAAGTAGTAACCCATCGTTTCCTTTGGGTATCCTACAAAGATACACTTAACAGATCTCTGTTCGAGTTTGTCAGGCAAATCGCGCTTAACGAAAGCCTCACATCCCCAGACCTTTAAGTAAGACAAATTTGGCGCTTTGCCAAACCATAATTCATATGGTGTCTTATCAACTTTCTTGGTTGGAACCATATTGAGAATGCGTGCTGCAGATTCTAAGGCATAATCCCAAAAAGACAATGGCAAGGTTGTAAGATTCATCATCGATCGAACCATATCCAACAATGTTCGATTTCTCCTTTCCGATACACCATTGTGTTGTGGTGTATAGGGAGGAGTAAGCTGCTGGACAATTCCACAAGCTTGTAGATGATTCTTAAACTCTTGACTGAGATATTCACCACCACGATCCGATCGGAGGACCTTGATGGTTTTGCCGAGTTGATTTTCTACTTCGTTTTGAAATACCTTGAAGATTTCAAACACCTCATGTTTATGTTTAAGCAAGTAAACATAACCATAACGGCTAAAATCATTGGTAAATGTAACGTAGTAGTAAGCACCTCTCCTAGACATATGCTTAAAAGGACCGCATACATCAGTATGTATGATTCCTAGTAAGTCGGTCGCCCTTTGATTCTCATGCGAGAAGGGTTTTCTTGCCATTTTTCCCGATACACATGACTCACACCTATCAAATGAATCCTCACTTGATTTCAAAAGCCCTTCACGTTGAAGCCTTTCGATACGGTGTTTGCCAATGTGTGCAAGACGGCAATGCCATAGGAAGGATGAGTCTAAGTTAGACTTAGATCGTTTTGCGCTTAAATTAAACAATGAATTATTATTTGGTAATGAAAGACGATCATGCAAATCAATTTCAAATATTCCATTAATAGCAATAGCATTAAAATAATGAATATTATTCATAGAAACAGAAATCCCATAATCGGTAAATGTATTACAAAAACCATTATCTTTCAAAACCGAAACTGAAACAATTCCCCTAACAATAGAAGGTGCATAATAACAATTGTCTAATACAAGAATTATGCCCGAGGGTAATCGTAAGTCATAACTTCCAATGGCATCCACTGCTGCTCGTATGCCGTTGCCGACGTACAGGTACAAGGATCCATACTTTAGTTTCTCTTTCGCTCTAAACCCCTGCAAGGAGTTACAAATATGAGCTCCACAACCAGTGTCATAGACCCAAGTATTTGATTTAGCGAAAGAATATAATTCAATGGTGAAAATACCTGAAGAACCGGCCGTGCCGTTCTTTTTGTTATTTTGCACCTCGGCAAGCCACTTAGGACAGTTCCTCTTCCAGTGACTCTTATCTCCACAATAATGACATGTATAATCTTGTGCGACCTTTGCCTTCTTAGCTGGAGGAGTTTGCTTAGGCTTGGAAGAATAAACAACAACTTGTTTATTTTTACCACCCTTTGCAAAGTTCCCCTTAGCCTTTAGCGGTTGCTTTTTCTTCTTATGAGCTTGGCTACCCTCAATCATTAAGACTTGAGTGCCTTTCACCTTCATTTTGACTTTTCGAATTCCACCAACATAGCGTGGAGTTCGTTGATGCTTTTGTTCATACTTTGCATATTATAACCTCGTGTGAACTCCTCAAATTCCGGTGAGAGAGAGTTGAGAACAATGCTCACATCGACTTGGTTATGATATGCAAATTGCATCCTAGTCAAACGATCAAACAAGCTTTTCATGTTCATAACGTGAGTCCCAACGAGCGTTCCTGACACATGATGACATGCATGTACCTCTCGAATCAAGTCATTTAGCTCAAGGCCGGCTTGTTTCTCATACGATGCACGTAGCTCAGATATGATCTGATTGGGTTGCTTGTTGTCAAACTGCTTTGCAAACTCAGAGGACATGCAACTCAACATAAGACATTGCACTTCTACGTGAGCTTTATAGGTTTCCCTATATAAGTCACGTTCCTCTTGAGGAGCCTCAGCAGCTGGCTCAGCACCCAAAGGTGTTTCAAGGATATGTTCGCGCTCCATCACTCTTAGGACAATCCTCGGTGATCGGTGCCAAACTGCCAATCATTGAAATTCGGCCCAGTAAGAATATTGCGCCTTAACGCGATTTTGGTTTCATTCAAAATCTCATCAGTTTCGTTTTGTGCCATTTCTGCAAAAACAGAGTGAAAGTTCTTATTAGTACTTTCGACATAAAATTCTTAACATAAAACGTAAAACCCATGGTTTACTTTTAGTTAAGTCTAGGATCCAATTGACATATTACCGTTCCATCAGTTGATCTGCTAGGAACTAAATAATACTCAAAAGGTAAGTGACGATCCGTAATTGCATTTACCGGTGCAACTCCTAGAAAATGGGACTTAATATCATAATTCGATCCGAGCATCAAATGGTGATCGTAACATTAATCATGTTTCGTCGCATCTTATCGCTATCGGCGTTTACAGTCTCACTGCATAACCCGATTTAAGTCATCCGACTGAAGACTGCAGATAGTCCACCACAGTCTCACTATGAGTGGTAATCCGCCTTGGATACACTTCACCTACGTCTCACGTAGAGTGACGAGAAAGTACAAGTTTTCTAGGCAATACGGATAGCAATTGACTTAAATTTCATGGGTGTTAAAAATCTACGTACGCAATTGCCATGCAACAATTTCGTAACGTAATTTAATTAAAAACAAAATGTTTTTATTTTACTGGCTATTAGACGTGTTTCTATGATTACCTAATTTATACAACTAATCGTAACATGGTCATCATTAAAACCCTTTCGGTAGCTCTACGAGAGTACGACCAGGAAAGCATGTGAGGTGTAGCGAATGGTTCAACATTTCTTAATAGCATTGCCTCATTAGGAGTGTACCCCACTCCGCATAACTTTCCTAGACATCGTCCCCTTTTGTAGGTGAGCCTAGTTGGGTAATCATACACTGAGCATGTACCATCTAGTTATAAATTACCAATCACACGCTTATTAAATCGATGGTTTTTAAGATATTTGTAAATTTATCCGTTCCGTCGCTGGACCAAATTACGGTATATAAACCCAACCAAATGCGTTATAGAACGTATAAAAGTGCCAAAATAAATTAATAACTCGTCATAATAATTCTTTAGTCTTATTATTAAATTTTGTTTCTTTCAAAAAGACATTTGACAAACAATATTTATAATAAACAATTTAGAATTATTCTACGCAACTAATTGGGTAATGCCTAAAAAGTCTCTATGGTCATTGTTTACATATTGAATCACTCCCGTTTCAAAGGAAACGGACCACATACATCCGTCCAAATAAACAATTTTGGATTGCGTAAGCGATCAATATATAAACAATTCGTATATCAAATAAACCACACATAACTTTTTATCATGCAAATCCTTTTGTGTCGCACATATTCAATTAACAATTAATAATATGTCACTAATTCAATTTACTTTTTAACAATATCAATATATCTAATTATGCTTACAAGGTTATACATGTAACTTTATAAACATAATTTTGCATAAAAGTAAATAAGGTAATTAAACATCAAATTGCAAAGTAGATTGATTTCAAATTAAGTTTTAATTTTGTAAAATCATACAATAAATCAACCCTAATCCCCCTTCAATTTTGATGTTTTAGATCCAAAATAATATTTACCTATGTTTTGGCTGATACCACTATAGGTATACAACTAGAGTCATATTGTCAAACAATACATGGCAGCGGAAATTAGGATCACATAGTAAATAATAAATCGGATAAAGATTTACCTTGAATTAGAAGCAAGCGAAAGTCGTAGATCTAAGTGTAAGATCTAATCTACGGTTACGTACGCGACACCTTCTTTTAACAACAGACTAGTATGCTAGTACACGTTTAATTGCTTTAAACAACAATTGTCTAGCATCAACTCTTTATTACAAAAACCAAAATAAATAAATAAAAAAAAGCCTTTTTTTCAAAAAAACCGATCGGCCAAAACAAAATTAGTCGATCCCTTTTTTTATTTTGTGTAATGTGTAATTAGGGTTTAGGGTTTATCTTCTATTTATAGGTTTTCAAATATAAGAGTTTGAGTTATATTACAACAAGGAAACCTCCTTATTTACATAATAAACCCTCTATTTAATAAATATTTACACTTAACCATTAAGTAATATTTAATAAATAAATTAAACTTGTAGTCGTGTCTAAATGTCGATGTGTGCGTTCCCGTAGTCTCACACATTTACGGACACACATTTGTTAAAACTATTCAAATACCAACAGGAGGGGTATAACGCAGACCATGACTTGCCAACTAAGATTATTCTAAAGTGGTATTTATATAACCATGACAAATAGGTTAGAATAATTACTTTAAAAAAATGATATGATTCAATGTAATATCCGAGTTATCCATTGCATATTTACATTTACCCTTATACGTACTCTTTTTTTCAAAATTGTAACCATTTTAACAATTTAAGTAAGGTGCTGTTCTTTTGAACCAAAGGTTTCTCCTCTGAATCTGAATACTAGTTCTGAATAATCAGATGTGGTCCAAAACTCTGAATCTGAATCAATATACTATGTTCTTTTTTCCTTCGTAACATCTGTTTTACTATATTAGTACTAAACTGTTTCATTTATAAAACGTCTTAAATAAAAACATTCATAAAATGTTCAAACATAGTGGCAACATTTTTCAAATAAAGATAATATTTAAACAACATTTTCAACATTTTTGCATTAATTGTGCCGCAAGTTGATCTCGACAATTGATCATATATTGTTGATCTGTTGTATTTTCATGTGGTTGAACCTCGTCCTCATCATACTCGTCTCCATCTTGTACATTCTCGTTAGCATGTACTTCACCTCGATCATATTCGGAGAAAAAATCATCACTTAATCCTTCTTTTCGTATAAAAATATGAATAGCAAATCATGCAATAGTAATATCTCTTTGTTTCACCAAAGAATACGGAGTCATTCTCTTCAAGATGGGAAAACGTGCTTTCAAAACACCAAAAGCACGCTCAATCACGTTTCTAAGTTTAGCGTGAGCGTGATTGAACAAATTAATAAACTAATTGTCTAACATCAATTTCAAGATATAAAAATAATTAACAAAAAAAAAAAGTTCACATAAAAGTCAATGTAATAGTAGTAGTTTATAGACAATCGAAAACAAATACATATTAAAAAAAAATTATATCACCCAAATCTAACAAACAATCATCAATATCAATTTATATAACGAAATCAAGTGACAAACCATTGAAAAAAAATCAAAAATTATTTGAATTTAAGGATGAAAAACTTATCGGTGAAGAGAAAGAGGTAATCAGAGGTAAAAAGAGGTTTTTCATATAGGGTTGGGTCAGAGGTAAAAAGAGGTTTTTTGTCTCTGTTTGAAAAAAATAAAAGAACAGCAAAATTTTTAAAACCTCTGACCGGGTCAGAGTTCAGAGCCTATTAAGATTTTTTTTTGAAAAAAGAACGACACCTAAGTGGTATTTACATGACAAAAAATGATTTCTCCTAGTAAATATTATATAATAGTATTAGATTTCTATTCTATTAATTTCTTCGATACAAGAATGTTAATTGGCTTTTTTCATAAAGACAAAAAAATTTATCACATGCCAACTTGCAAATATAATTTAGATGCTTCTTTTATGGGTATAAACAGAACAATGGACCATTTGTGTTTGGGAATTTATAAATGTCATTGTAGCAAATATGGATATTTGACGCGTATGTATCAAACATTTAGAGTGGATTGTATTTCCTTATTGTACCTAGCAAAACAACATATTTCATATTTGTTTGACCTAGCGAATATGGTCTTTAAGCCAAAATTACAAGTCCTAGAAGCAAGGAAGGAGTCTTAATTTACTCGGGATCATAATTAAAATAAATTATATTTATGTATAAAATCAGTGGGTTCATAATCAAATTTTTACTACACTTGCCTTAAAATTTCACTAAAATTATACTAAAACTTAAAATAAATTGAAAATTTTAATGAGTTCGACTAACCCAACTCGATGTACATTGGCTCCATCCCTGCTTACAAATGTTAACCCGTTGTATATATTGTTGTCGTTGTCATGGTTGTTTTTAGTTATAACTATACTATCAATATGCAATTTGCCTCTAGACACAACTATACCATAATATGCATCTATAATTCATATTGAAAAAATAGTTCTTAGTGAAAAGGTTATTTAACAGGATCTTGTATCCGCCAAGTAATATAAACGAAAACAACATTAAACCAGTAACAAAGTGGAATTACAAATAATATAAGTAAAAGCATTACGAGTGAAAGCGGGGACGACAACCACGAACAAACCATAATGATAAGAAAGATAGTACAAGAAGCATGAATGATATAGATTCAATTGATATATAATCAAGAATTAAGAATAAGAATTCTTTAAAACAACACTCTCTGAAATTAAAAATTAAATAGCTGGTTGAATTTTATTTTATTTTTAGTTGGCGAATGAAATAGAAAGTACAGTATAAGAGTATCTTAAATGATAGTTTTTTAGTAATGAAATGATTAGTAGTTAAGTATCTGAAATAAATAAGGTTTAACATGATATGTCATTAGAAATTTCATGTCATTAACTTCTGTAAAGTCAAATTATACATTAAACTCATTTCGTGCTACTTTTATATATTCGATTTATGAAGTTTAGCAAAGTTTACATCATAGTTGGATTGGTTTTATTGTGAAAATGTTTATAAAGTTTACATAATAGTGGGCAAATCTTTGAATAAGATGTATACAATTAATCGAGGTCAGCTAAAATATGGTTTAAACTTGAGAAGTCTATACAAAAATCTTATACTTTGATGATATAATATGATATATATGCATATCAAAATTTTAAATTAGAAATGTCTTAATTATTTAATTAAAATTTGTGGGCAACAACTTAAATGTTGTATTATAAAAAGACAATGTTGTTGTAATCCAACCATCATATTATTATCTCAGTAGGAACTGTGGGGAAATGGCCAATTTATTCAAAGAGTTGATTTTTGTGGTCATAAAATGGGCCATTCTTCTAAAAAGTTTTTTGATATCCATAGAAAAATTTAAAAACCATCCCATCCATCAATAGAATCACAATATATAATTCTTAATCACCTAAGACACAAAATATAAAATGATAACAATAATTGTTAGAAAATTGGTTTATGGTTTCTTTGATAATTTCTTGAATCGTGTATAGAATTCATTTTCTTAATAAAGTATTTTGTCACAATTCATTTGCCTCTTTAAATGGGTTAATTCAAAAAATGACAATTACTTTCAAAGGCAATAGAATCACTAACCAAAACAAAGAGCAATTTGTTGAATTTATTTATCCTTTTCATCATGTGTATTTTGAAAAGACCAAATGATATCTATTTATAATAGACAAATGAAAAGATGTGAGTTTTGGTGAAAATTATACCATTTAATAAATAATTACACTATTTAATAAATAGTAACAACGTTAACATTCAATATACCGAAATCAAATTAACTTATACGAGTATGCACTCCGCACCTCCTAACTCGTAATAAAGCTTAATTTAAAATCCCTTTAGTCTCGATAAATTCCAATTATACTAAAATTACCAACAATAATAACGTGGATTAGCTCCAAACAACAAATTAGTGTCGTACCAGTGTGAAAAGTTTGCTAGTTTCTTGCTTGCTTGTGGTTTTAGTAGGAAGTAATTGGAAGTCTTATAAGAAAATATATAAATAGATTTTAAGTACATAATAACATATTAACCGTAACCTTTAATGCTTTTATTAGCATAACCCCAAAATCAAAATATAGATAAAGTTAATACTTTTACTTTGTTGTCACCATAAACCGAAATTTTTTACTTGTTACGGTCCCAAACCATATTCTGTGGTACTTCCTGGTCCAAAAGTTATCTTAAGTGTTGGTGGCTGTCAAATTTGAAGGCACTTTCGATGGTGTTGGGCACATGAATGTCCCACATACAACCAGTAATTGAATTTTTCTTATGAACATGGAAGACAAAAGTTCGAAAAGACTACTTTTGTTTTAAGTTTGGAATACCTAGAATAAATTTTCACTTATTGTACTGGTTATTTGATTCCAATCTAATCATGGTATAAATAAACACTAAAGTATACCAAACCAGTATATAACTAGAGAAAGAGTTGTATTTATATCATTTGAAACATAGAACATGAGTGAGCTGGACACAGAAGACCATAAAATTGGATTTGATATCAGTGTCATATTAGATGAGTATGTAATGCCCCCAAGCGGGGTTGGTCCTAAGTTTTCGGATGTCATGAGTGAGACGTTAAAAATATCCGTATAAAAATAATTTAAAGATCCATGATTAGCCAATAAAAGTGAGAAAAAAAACATGGGATATATCACTTGAACTCCTGAACAATGAATTGTGATTGATTGTGAGAAACTAATAATGATGAATTTGATGAATGGTGATCGATTGATTATCTAGATGATTGATGATTGGTGATTGGGGTTGCACACAAGCATGAAGCAATAAACAACTGAAGTGATTTTGGTTGAATTTGCAAACGCTTGGTATTCTCTCGTTTGCATTAGCATTGGACTTAGATTTGGATTTCGCATTGGTAGTACGGGTTTGTTGAATCCTTCTACTTGGTTTGCACGTTGACCCTAGTGTTTAGTCTTTGTTAATTATGTTATGCAAGGACATCAAAACCTAAGATCATATTTTTGACGTTTTACATTGGATTATCCAACATCAATTGGTTTTCTTTGCATTGATGTACGACAATGTTAGGAGTGAGTATGTCACTACTTGATTTCAAGCAGGCAATACAATTCTAGGTGACTTCATTATCAATGACGGAAGCATTCGAATACATTGTTCAGAAGATAAGACTTCTATGTACTTATGGACAGGGACGGAGCTTGGAGCGAACGATTGGGGGGCCAAAATCATTCAATTCGAAATATTACATATAAAAACTTTACGAATTTTTCAAAATTGTACGAATATAATACAAATTTTACGAAATTCTTAAACTTTTAGAGGGGCCGTGACCCCTTCCAGCCCTATAGAAGCTTCGTCCCTGTTTATGAAGAGCCTCAAATGGTCAAATGAAAGGTATAAGTCAAATTAATTCGACAAGATAATCAATAAAGTTAGATTTGACATAGGAAAATTAGTGAAGATATGACATTCCTTAAAGTAAAAAACAGAATTATACACAAATTCATTTCTAAATAATAATTCTTTGAAACTATATTGTTGTTTCTTTGAGAAAATAAAAAGGCCAAATTACGAAAATAGCAAAAAAATTGGGGGGTATTTTACAAAATGTCACTTTTTTCCAAAAATTTTACAAAATGTCACACAGTTCGCATATGCGAGCTCGCATATCGCATATGCGAACTGCCTCCCATTATGCGAACTTGTGATTTTTATGCGAACTTGAGGTTTTTTTTTTTTTTTTTTTTTTGCGTTTTTTTGTATTTTCACACAATGTTTGTTAATTTAACCACTTAATATATTAAAATACTACATACACGACCACATTCTTCACCATCTTCGCCACCGCCACCATCACCATCACCTAGACCACATGCACCACCATCACCATATAGATCACCGTCACCCATACCTATGGCATCATTATCATCACCACCACCTGAGCTGACATCATTATCACCATCATTACCATCCACCGTATCACGGGGACTTATCAGATCACGGGGACGACGCACATTTCACATATCATCGTCGGTACCATCATCTTCATCATCATCACTACCATCATCCTCATCATTACCATCTTCATCATTACCATCTTCATCATCGTTGGTGGTACCTACTACGAGATCTCATGCACCCTTTGCGCCGCCACGTCATACGCAGTCGGGAGGAGGACATCCACCAGATATCATTGATCCTCAGTCGTTCAGTGCCTTTTATAAATCTCCTGCGAGTTGTTGTTACCTGGGATTAGCATTATCAGACCCGACCTTCCGATACGAGAGAGAGTTTTGGCAGGAGCTTATGGGAGACACTGCACATGGTTGGGTGACTGACCCGGTATGTATTATTTAATTATTATTTACTTAATAATTGTATTTAATTGTTATATAATATTGTTTGCTAATTTTTATTCTTACTTTTTTAACAGCACCTGTTGAGTTGGGCTCACTATCTGTATAAATACAGATCCAGCACCGCCCGATGGTCGGCACAGAGCGGTTGGATGATGAAGATGTTCGACAAGCCGCACTCCAACCATGCGTGGTTAGCAGACGGGAAGACGGAGTTGTGGCCGGCTTGGTGGACTGTAGATTACGTGAGTTAAACTATTTAAATAGTATGTTTATTTAGTAATAATGTTAATATATTGAATAATATTAACTTGCAGGTTATGTTGCCGGTGAATGTCGAGCTCTCTCATTGGGTTTTGGCGATTTTGGACTTAAGAATTAAGTCACAAGCAAACGAAGACAACGAATATCATTTCTGGAAGACATGTAAGTCGTATAGGAAATCGGACTTTCTGGAAGCATTTAGGCAACTTCGACTAATTCTTCCTGTCAAATCAAGGAAAATTATTGATAACTTAGATAAGGAAAAATGGTCAAGGGCTTTTTTCCCCGGAGATCGTTATAACATTTTGACGTCTAACAGTGCCGAATCTCTAAACTCGATGAACCGTCATGCACGCAGCTTCCGATTTGTATGGTTCTAGAGTTTATGCGGGCAACTACTCAAAGATAGTACCATGAACGTCGCAAGATTGCAGGTAATTCTTTGTCCTCTCATAATAAGTATGATTTCCTATTTTAATAACTTACTATATTTTTATTATTTTTAAACAGATGATTTGGATCAACCATTAACACCGTGGGCTACAGAAAAATTAGATGGTAGGATAAAAAGAGGCTCCGGATGGAAAGCCATACCGATTAATGACTACATGTTTGAGGTGAAAGACAACAAGAAAGATGCAGTGGTCAGTATTCGTGACAAGAAATGCTCGTGTCAAGTTTGGCAAAAGTCTGGTATACCTTGTTCACACCTTGTAGCAGCTTTATATTCTTTGAAAATGGAACATGATGTCGCGGCTTGGGCACAACATTGGTTCAAGGCAGAAAATTATAAACGGACATATACGGGATCCATATTCCCAGTTGGACATCCATCTGAATGGTTGCGCCAAGATACGATCCCAACCATCAAGCCACCATCCATGGAAAGGAGACAGGCGGGTCGTCCAAAAAACAAAGACCGTATACTTTCGCAAGGGGAAAGAAAACAAGTGACATGTGACCGTTGTAAGAAAAAAGGTCACACTAGAAAAATATGTAGTGCAAAGATCCCAGAATACCAATGTTCAAGCCAACCTTCATCCTCCCGTTCAACAAAAGCTGCTTCAACGTCTCGGCGCAAAAAAAAACCTACTAACTCGTCTCAAGCATCGGTCGATAATTTGTATGATGATTAGTTATTTGTAATATGATGTATTTCTATGTTCTAAAATGTAGTATTTTAATGTATTAAGTGGTTAAATTAACAAACATTGTGTGAAAAAAAAAAAAAACGCAAAAAAAAAAAAAAAAAAAAAAAAAAACGTCAAGTTCGCATAAAAATCACAAGTTCGCATAAAAATCACAAGTTCGAAAAAAGTGGCATTTTGTAAAATAACCCCCAATATTTTTGCTATTTTCGTAATTATTAATTGAAAGGAGTAGTGGGCCTTAAAAAAGGCTAGTTATTGGTTCATTAGTGTTTTGAGATTTACAATGATGATTTACAATGATGAGTGCACATATAATAGATAGTAAACTCTAGCCCTCCGCCATTAGTGGTGGTGGTAGCAATGGTCCTAAAGATTGTATTTTATATGTTATGATACATTTTTATATGCCGGAGGCTAACTGACTTACTAATCACAAATACACAAGGTTTATGAGTCGAGTCGAGTCGAGTCTCGTTAAGGTCAAAAAGTATGAATTATTATTAAGTGTAGTTAATATAATGAGATTTGAAGTATGTATGTATGTATATAATATATATAATGAATGAAGACGTAATAGTATTAAAACTCATTTGGGGATAGTGGTCGGCGGAGTGTCCAAAATCACATATATAAAATTGAATTGGTTAATGGTTTAGTGGTGAAGTTTCTAGGAAATCTATGTTTAGAGTAATCAATGAAAAGTGAATGGGACAATTCTGATATGTTATACTTTTTTTTTCTTCCCAAATTGTAGTTAAATTTGATTTCTCCTAAGTAGTTACGAGAAAAACTTGTACCTTCATCTAAAGAGTTTTAATTGATTAATTAGCACCGATACAACTCTACCACATACAAGAATCAATACATAAAGAGATTAAGAGAACAAAACTTGTAACCAGTTGTCATCACTATCATTACATTTACGCGGAATAATGTCGGGCAACCCATGTTGCCAGAGATACTATGAGGTTTTAATTGATTAAAAAAATAACATAATTTTGAAGAATGATACAAAACCTCTTGGTTATTATTATTCATACTTAATATATAGAGATTACAATGTTAACATAATCTCCATAAACCCTAATGGTATGTGAAAATTCATTTTCACAACAAAATTCATCATTTCATCTGTTCAATTCACTAAGTTTTATCCGAACAGAAATTTCAAGGCTACCACTGAAATATTTTGATCTGAAAGTGTTCACACGACTCTCAGTATCATCCAATTTGAAACCCTAAATTACAACAGATTAGATCTATTTATTTATGTTAGAGCATATCCAACGGAAGCTCGATGTCAACGTTATCATCTCCATGGCGTAACCATATGGCTGCCCCAGGGCCTTTTCAAGCTAATTTGGGGCCCGGAGCTAAAGAAAAAAGTGGAGGCCCTAATAACATCTTTTTTGAATAAAAGAGGGCGCCACCTCCGAATTTCTTTTATTAATTGAAATAGTTATTACAATTGAAGGTTGGGGCCTCCCCACCTATGGAAAGGAAAAAGACTATGAGACATGTCTCATTAGCCAAACAACCTAACAACTACATATTACAATAGAATAAAACAAAATAAAAAACTAGAACTAAAGTTTACATTTTCGAGCTTTCTTAGATGCAAAATCATCAATAATAGTATCAATATTAGTGTTGTCCAATATATTTTTCTCAATGCATAACATAACCAACCCATTCAATCTTTCTTGTGACATTGATGATCTCAAATAGTTTTTTAATAATTTTAATTTTGAAAAGCTTCTTTCGGCCGATGCGACCGTTTTTCAGCAAGACAGCAACTCTCACTCAATCTTGAATCAAAAACAGAAAATCTCTTAGAAAAATACCACTTACACTTATTAAAAAAAATGACATAATGAAGCAACCACACACACACAAAATGCTGCTAAAATAAATTAGACATGACATAATAAAGAAAACCTAAATTTATTATAAAAAAAAACATCATAGAAAAACACACTTATATTAAGGTGGGATCGGTTGTAAGACTAGAATTATAAAAAACAAAAAGGAATTGTACTTCAATTTCAGAATCGAGTGAGGGAGAGAGGGAGTCACTTAGGAAGTCAGGAAGTGAATCTTAGAGTTCGTAAGGATTTAATTTTTTTTGGGCTTTTTTTATCAATTTTCTTTTAGGGTTTTTTTATATAAAATTTTTTTTGGCCTTTTCTTATATCAAATATTTTTTGGGCCTTTTTCTATATCAAAATTTTTTTGGGCCTTAAAACTAACTAAATATAGAAGCTCGAGACATACAAATTTGGGGCCTGAGAAATTAGGGGCCCGGAGCGGTCGACCACCTCGCACATGTCCACGCTACGGCCGCTGGCCAGCCGACTACATGGAGATTTTGTGGGGTGCGCGCCATGGAGATTTTGGGAGTTTTTTTTCATTTATTTTTCTTTTATTTTGGTTTAAAATTTTTGAGCATGATAATTTTGGATATTTTTAGCATGGTATGATGTTGAGAGAGTTATTTTGACATACAACTAAACTTTTGGGTTATGATTGAGGTTTTTCGATGTCATGATTGAAAGTCTTCTGACTTATATTGTGTATCTAAATTGTCTTTTTAAAACTTATTAGAAAAAGTGTAATATACAAAAATAATTTTTTCTAACATATCATTCATGATCCGTTACTACACGATTTATGTTGTTTTTCAATGCTTAAATAGCTTTGGTCGTTAATATGAACCATGAATTATGTGAAATGACAACAAAGATTCAAAATCACACATTATTTTGAATTCAAAAGTGTACAAAATAACAATGATTCATAATTTATATATATATATATATATATATATATATATATATATATATATATATATATATATATATATATATATATATATAAAGATAAAAGGTAAAAAGAAAAAAAAGTTATTACAAAACGATTGAGGTTTTACTTCAATTTTCGTATGGCTGATTGACTTCAAAATATTTTAAAATCACTTGGCCTTGGAGCACGGGAAGTGATAATGAGAATTGTGGATAATTGTTAGATTTTTTACTGACGTGACATTCACAATTCAAGTTATTAATTTTTTTGGTGAAGTGATAATGAGAGCACCCAGAGTGATAATGAATGACAATGTGGATTGTGGGGAAAAAGTTGGTGACGTGGCAGTGAAAATGAGGATTGTGAGATTTTGGGTGGTATGGTAATGAGGGTTGTGGAGGTTGTGGGATTATTTTATTATTTTTATTATTTTTATTTTTTTTCTTAAACCATTTAATATAAAAGATAAATAAATAATTAAAAGAATATAACATTTTATAAAAATAAAAAACAAAACTTCAATAATTAAAATAAAAATACAAATACATAAAATAAAATAAAAACAATACAATAATTAAAAAAAATACATTTTTGTAAAGTTTAAAACAAATTATCATTTATGTAGATTAAAATTAAAAACAAGTTAAAAGTGTAAATAAACAAATCGAAGTGTAAACAAATCGAAGAAACAAATCGAAGAAAAAAAAAAGAAATCGAAGTGTAAATAAACCAAACACTTGAAAAGAAACAAGAAACAAGAAAAGAAAGAAGAAAAAAAAATTACAACTGGTCGTTGTCCAAACAACGGTGACTCAACAACGACCCAGAACGAGCCTACCCGGAGTGATAACGAGAGGGGGGGGGGGGGGCTCGTTCTCACTCCCACAACGAGCGAGAACACCCCCCCCCCCCCCCCCCCCCCCAACCCACTCCGGGTGCTCTGAGAGTTGTAGGAGATGAGGGGCCTATTTTTATTTTTTTAACATTGGATAAATATAAGATTTTATTAAAATAAAAAATAAAACTACAATACAATAATTAAAATAAAATACAAACACATATAATAAAAATAAAATTACAATACAATAATTAAAAAGAAAATACAGATACATTAAATAAAAATACCTAACGTTGTCGATAGTCTTCCGCAAGTATCGAAATGTACGCCACGAGATCCTCGTGGAGTCTGTTGTGTGTGCTCCTGTCTCAAATCTCTCTATTAATCTGGATACTTTCATTCACTCTATCGTTATAAGTTCGGGTAACACCTGTAACCGGAGGAGCATACCATTTATGGGCATCACAAATCTACCGTCCGTTGTCTTCAACAATCATGTTATGCAATATGATACCCCACCGAATGCCCGTTTGATATCCTTTCTCGCACTCTCTTGAAAATGTTTGAATTTTTGACGCGGTTCGTTAAATGGGTACGAAAAAGCTTTAACAAATGTAGACCACTCCGGATATATACCGTCTGCAAGGTAATATCCTTTATTGTACTCGTGGTCGTTGACCGTGAATCTGTAATTTGGGGATGAGTCGTTGAGCATATCATAAAACAACGGTGATTGTTTAAGCACGTTGATGTCGTTGTTCGACCCCGCGACACCGAAGTAAGCATGTCATATCCAAATATCGTACGACGCAACAGCTTCCAGCATAACCGTTGGATAACCATGGTCACCTCGTATGTATTGCGCTTCGTATGCATTTGGACATTGATCCCATTTCCAATGCATATAGTCGATGCTACCAAGCATACCCTTAAACCCGTGAACCTCATCGTGTTTTTGATATAAACGATTAACATCATCTTGTGGTGAGGTTCTTAGATAAACGTTTGTATAAAGATGGATTACACATTTTAAAAATTTATCTAGGATTCAGATGATGTTCTTTCTGACATTTATAAATATTCGTCAAAAGCGTCCGGAGTAATCTCATAGCCATCATATGCATAGCGGACGTGCATTTATGTAAACAATTTTTTACCCGTACAATCGGGTCGTTGTTTGAAATATTTAAAATAGTCGGGCAAAGGTTCTACGGAGTATTAGATATACCTTCAACTATTCTGAGGAAAAGAGGTCTTCTAATACGAAATCGTCTACAGAAATATTCATCCGGGTACGTGCTTTCACCGGAGAAGTAATGTCGTAGCACGTTTTCGTTTGATGCAGTTCAATCGAGGTTGACATAGCGTCTTTTCCTTTTTTCAGTCTGACGTGAACTTTCCGCCTCATTTTCTTCCTCCTCCATTTGTTCAACAACTTCTACCGCCTTAACTAGGTATTCGACCAATTCGGATTTAGACGATGACGAATCTATAACACCGGATCGGTTCTGTTGAAGAATGTGAACTCATTTTTTGTTGTATATATTTTTTATAAAAAGATTGAGATAGATTGAAAAATATTGTGGGTTTTGGTTTAAAAGTTTATGTTATATTTATAGAGAAAATGTGAAAAAATAAAAAGATAAAATAAAGAAAAAAACTAGTCGTTAGACCCAGAAACAAATGTTGTCCTAGAATCTATAGGTTAAAAGTAACAATGTGTTCACATCTCAGTCCTAGTCAAATTCACCCACATATCAGATTTGAATCTCACACGTAGCGACACAAACAAATGGAATTTGCAAAACCCAAACATTAAAAAACCAAGTCCAATCTTACATGAACCCTTACTATCATCGTCGTCCGCTACACAGTCACTTGAAAGGTTTTTGATAGTATTAGTTACGAAGAACATAACCATTACTAAAACACAACAGAAAATCAATGATAAAACATTTATAAAAACAAAACCATTGAATCATGTATCATGAGCAATATCATTAGAATGGTAGTTTGCCAAGTGTTGGACCTTAGGGGCTACCGCACCGGGAATAATAGGATTAACTAATATCTTTCACAATTTTCCACAGGACAAAATTTTGGGTTAAATCATGCAGGGAGAGGAGAAAGGTTTGCTTCTTCCATGTATAACTTACCCATTTGCATAAAAAACAATAAATCATAGAGACAATATGCTTACGTTGTAAGGGATAACTACGTATACATAAAAATTGACATGGACTGACGTTGAAGGTCTAATCATGCGTGGATGAGAGCTTGTAAGAAGCTTCCGCACGTGCTTCTTCCAGCTTAAGAAGTAGTTCCTTCATGAAAGGAGTTGTTGTTCCATGAGTGATGCGTAGTACGTCAACTGCTTGTGTAAGCGATTTAATGGCTTCTTTTGTGTACCCAAGTAACCTAAAATTAATCTACAAGTGTTAACCTACGCTTAGTAAATATCAGTTTATCGACATGTGCTTAGAACATAACCATACTTTGAGAGCAAATATTTTTCCAGTCACCATTTAAAAGAACAAATTTATGAGAAACGTCATATTTGCTATATATTTGTTTTCCATTTAAAGTTAACCCCTTCTTCAAAATACAGTCATGTTGATGGGCTCATGATCATTAGTTACCGGAAAAAAGTTTCAGGACAGTATGAATGATGTATATAAGTAAGATAAAGATAGTATACTAACCATTCAAGCTTTCCACAAGTATAATATTGCAGCCCTCGGAGAGGATGGAATTTAGGGTAAATTCCTGTCATCAAATAGAATACTCGTGTTACAAAAAAAAACTAGGGTACCACATGATACAAATAATTATTAATTCAGATATGAAAAAGGTTTTGTATTCGTAAAATACATGCAGTTGATAAAATCACATACTTTCATAAACTGGGATAGTCAGTCTACAATACGTCAGTGCTTGCTTCCAATCTTGCAGCTCCATAAATATCTGAAAAAAGTGAGATATAATCACCAAACTCATAAATAGATATGCATGAACGCATAAAAAAGATAATCTGGAGAGAAACTATTGTAGAAAAGTATATATAAGTACTGTACCTAAGTTAATGTTTTATCTCAAAGGGGTCAAAAGTCACCCACATTGTATGCATAATCCGTAAGCCCTCCAAAATCATTATATTCAAACAACTATATATTTGATACACTGATTATCTATAAGATATCAAAACAAAAGTAAACAGAAAGTGTTTCTAGTCAACGCGACCAGAAATAACCTTTTTTGGCCCGTTACCCAGCTGCCTGACCCACCCATTTCTCCACCTTTACACTAGATAGAAAATGAGGAGAAGCATAGCTGGCATACCTTTAAAAGAGTGTCCCTTGTTCGCATCAGATTGATAGAAGAGGGATGAAAAAGCTTCACTCGGAGCTTCTCAACCATTAAGTACATTTCAAGGGCTTCATTGCTATCTAAACTCTAATTAAGTATTTCAGAAACAAACATATTACAAGTACCTTAAATGTATTTGTGCTCGAGTTACAACAAGATAAATATAAAAAAAATCATGTCTAAAATTATCCTTAAATAATCAATTTAAATAAAAAGATTAGAGGATACGCCCAGAAGAAAGAGCTACAGATGCCTTTTCTGATATTCCTTTTTCTTCACCGGCAATCTTCAGTATTTCTTCTTTACCCCTTACAAGTCCACATTGTCGACATTTAAATCCCATATTCTCTGCATAACATATATTGAAAATACAATATAAACACCAATATAATCAACTCAGACAGATTTACAAACTGAAGAAGTGAATGATACCAGGATCACGAAGCAAGAAACCGTCACATGTGTGATTCTTGCATCTGTAACCTTCCATAACTGCACTTTCTTCAATATCTTCAGGTTGACCCTTTAATTCGAAGCAAAGATTGTTAAGCATTACATAAACATACACACAGGGTATGAGGAAGAAGAATTAAGATGGCGAAAAGTGTGAATTTGTTTTTTATAAAACTAGTTGAATTTTACCAGTTTTATGCAGCGGGGACAACTGCAAGTGAAGAAGTACTGTTCTTTCAGAGACTTTTGCCGAGTCATTGTGCTTCCTGCTGTCTCTATGTAACTTATCAATACCTACAGCACAAAACTACAACCTTAGCGATATGGCCGCGGAGTGTATTTCAAAGCCTACATCCTCTTAATTATCTTAATTCAAATAGATAGATTAATAAATTAGTAATAAAGTTATTTTATATATTTAATCCATTACGTACTTCAATAAAAACCAAGAAAAAATGAACAAAAGAAAATTGGTGGGTCAACCCGACCCGAACCATTTTAAGCTATAATAAAAGATTATCCATTTCGACCCGTTACCCAACCTGCTATTTTGCCACCTCTATGTGCCTATGAACACACAAAAAGCTAAAGACAGATCTCAACTAGGACCGAAGAGAGAACTGCCAACCGGATGAAAATGAAGAAATGCAGATGCAAGGCTTTCTTTGGGACTCCGTTTCAACAAGGTGTACACCATCCAGCAACCACAGTAATTTGAAAGAAATTAAGAAGGCATACCTCACTACCTTTCGGTATTTGTTGCGTAGCACGCACTATTGCCATTCTTCCCTCGAATACCAAAACCGAATTTGGAGAGCAGCTATAAGATCAAGGTCATTCATCAGTCATTATGAATAGAAGTCAAAGCAGAACATATCATACGTATCCAAGCGGTCACCTGTGGTTTATAATGGAAATAACAGGATATAGTCCAGTTCCCAACGGTATCAGCTCACTGTCACAAATCGTATGTGCATTGCATGCCAGCTGTACTTAATTAACAAATAAGACAACATAAATTTATGTATCAAACATGTACGTTTAGGGTACGCGACGACTAGTTTATAACATTGTACCTTGGAAAAACTTTCTGCAATCTCTTTTATATTTAGACCAGGCCACTGCAGTATGATATTGACAAGGCTCGCCATTTGTGCATACAACACCAACTGCGTCTCTTCAACTTCTGAGATATCTTCATGACAAATTGTTAAAGGGAAAAACAGAATCAATGAAGTTCGTCTCCAACTATGTCACTTGTGGTACCGTTAATAACAAATAATGTCACAATAACTGAGAAAACAGATAATCTTATTGAAGCGGAAGACTATTCTACAAATATGTTGAGAGGCATGCCATTATTAAGGTCATAAATCATAATGTAGGCAACCCTGTCAACTCCCGTGTCATCAAAGAAGCTTTAATAATAGATTTACAGTTTTATGTTTATTAAGACAGGATCAATTTACTTCATTCATTGATTTGCTTTAAGAATATATTTACTTTATTTAATTTTCTTACGAAGTATAAAGTTATACTCTTAAAAAGTAGCAACTAATCAGTTAAATGAATAATTTCTGGTGTTCAATAATTATGGTAACAAAAGTGCGTAAAGATGTCCGGATAAAAAAATATTCAGTTCATGTACTAACATAACTTGTAGAGAAAGGAATAGACAAACACAACTCCACATATGCAAGGATACGAGATACTAAATCCTTCACCAGATTATAGTTGTCCATTGCAGTAGTAGGAATGACCTGGCAGTAGGTCCAGTATTAACACTATTACTTTGTAATTTATATATTACCTTCACGTAATATATATTATTCACAAAGAGCTTTTTACCTTTTCATTCTGCAACTTCCTCCGGAGGTAAAGTTTAACCATCAAACGTATAGAAGGTGTAAAAGATCTTAATCTATTTTTATCTAGCTGAGAAAGCAGCTGGCATTCAAGACGATGCAGCTTCCAATCGGATTTCTAAAATTATCAGCAATGAAAATAATATATCAAGAGTCTATATGATGATGAAGTAAGGAATTATGGAGAACGACCACATGAAGTAAAAAAAAAATACCTGGCATCTGCTCCCACAGTACCATACAACACGACAAGAAGAGCATCTCTTTACACTACTCGATGTGAAACAACAATCGCATCTCGATTCAGCTAAAGTTTTGTTTGGTACAGAAACATAAGGTTCTTCACTTAATACAGTTTCTCCTGTAACATATCAAAATAGAAAGAGAACGATCAACATCTATCTGTAATGATAATACGCTATAGCAGAATCTAAACAGACAAAACATAAACGCAGACCAAACTAAAATAAGTTCCGGCTTCTATGATACAATTAATAACAGATAACTACAGCAGCTAATCTATTCCATAATCTCTCAAGAATTAAGAGTAGAGGGAACAGCTTCTCCTGTTTATCTAAATTCGGGTTAATTTGGGTTATATGTTATCGATAATGAGTTAAATGGGTAAAAAGATCTTTAAAGAGATTAGCTAAAGATAATGAAGCTAAGAAACAATCTTGAAAAAGCCTATCAGTATTGGTATCGAAACATGGTTAGAGTGTTTTGCTAATTTGGGGATTATAGAAATACTTCTTGATTATATAAAACTTATTTAAAAGAAATACAGGGAAGAAGAAAATGGAAAGATTAAATGAAGTTAAAATTTTCTATTAACGGGTATTCGTATCATGTTCACTAGTTACCATTCCATTCAAATTTGTATTCTCACATACAATAATACGATAATGAAATAATTATGAATTATTCCATTCCTCTGTCTATTCGATTCCTTTATAATTTCATTCCATCCCAACCAAACATATCCTAAATGTTTACAACGTCCAAGAGTAGTTAATACAATAACTTAATATAGAGTAATAAATATTTATAAAAACGTGTGTTGGTAAGTAGATAAATACCTGGAGAGATGTCTCGAGTGGTGAAGAGAGAACGCCCTTTTTCTGGAAGTGTTGAAACTGATAGTCCATATTCACGTAGCAGTAGCCTCCCAAAATCTTCCATCACCAAAGCCTAATTAACGCCTCAATCTGACCACGGCCTAGCACAAAGAAAAAAGTAAAATGAAAAGAGAACAAAGACACCCTTTTAGCCCTGTGACCATTATACACTACTACTACATTTTAACAGAAATTAGAACCTGTGCCGATTGTACTATTTCACTTGTTGTTATTTTCAACCATTTATTAAGTTTCTATTTAAAAGTAATTTACTAATTACATTTAAGTTTTTCATGTTGTTTACGTTTAGGTAAGTAATCATGAACGAATGCCAGTCGATGCCCGAACCCCCAAAGAATTAAAATTCTAGCTCCTGATGGAACGGCGTTTAGCTAAACAAATAAATACAGTTGTAAAATACTATAATCACAGAATTTCTACTATTAAAATGTGTCACAGAAAAAAACTCAGTCATGTCAATACGATGAGGGGAAATTTGCATATACTAATAGGCCTTATTGATGCCAAGAATTGTATGGCTTTCGTCAATAGCATCCATAAATGGATGTGGAAGGAAGTTGGAAGCAAAAAAGAGTGACAAGTAAACGATTGTTAAATCAAATTGCATTTAAAATAATTTACGACCTGTGTTTTCCTCTTAATCAATAGGGTGAAATACTTTAGCTTCAAATACGTCAAGATACTTTTTGGACAACAATTAGGTGATAGTCTCGACATTTGAACTTTAAAAAGAATTTTTTAAACGAACGAACGTATATCCGTTTACATGCTATTCACCACGTTAGGTGTGATTTTAATCTTTGATATGCACACAAAGAATATAATGTTTGCAACATATGTATCATAACAACTCATAGTTTCGTTATTATTTCCATAGTCACTGGGTTTAAGTAGTTGTACAATCTATGAAAAACGTTCCAAACCATTCAAACCAAATCATCTGCAAACTATCCAATATCCCTTTGCTTTCAGCCCGAAGATCGTATGGGTACTTAAATGACACATCTAGCATGTTCTTTCAGTTTACACTGATGTATAATTAAACTGCTGTATGTTTGACAGACTACTGAAGTATTTACGGGTTGCCACGATCTCGGATTTTGGGGTGTGACATTAATATCAACATTTTCAACTTGCAAGTGACTCAAATGCAAAACACAAATCATATATTTCAAACTTTAATCAAACAATTTCCTAAAGAAAATATTTCAAACTGGTAAACTATGATACAATAATAACTCATATCATATACAGAACATAATTCATACCTGGAGCCGGAAGGAATTGAAATGAGGGTTTTGTTAAGGGTTTTACGTTTCTTCAACTCGCCTCTTCTAATAATTACTTAATTGGATTCCAATATAAAACTTAAACAAGGGACATGTAACATACAAAAATGTTAAATCTCTTTCTTTCTTAAAATGACGTTATCATTTGTGTTCGATGATTGTTTTGTGTTTTTTTAAAACATGAGACGCGTTTTTAATCATAAATAGTGAGAAAGAATCGTCAAGTATTTCTTTTTCTTTTTTCCGAGGTCTCACGATCAGTATAAAAAAGGTAAATTACATGTCTTAGGACATAAGGCCGGTACTTAAGTTTGAACCTGAGACATTCACTATAAATTCTTAACCTTTTATCATTGAGCCACAATATGGAGACCGATAAAAACACTTGAGTACTAAGATAGACAAGAAAAGTGGTTTATAGAAACATTAAAATCTATAAATATTTATTACAAATTTTTACATTTATATTTAGAAGAAATACAATTAAGAAGTGGACGAGTAATTAGAAACGTTTATTCATGTAATCACTTAACTTTCTTAGTGAAGCTCCAGATATTCTCTAACCGTGCTTTAGATGTATAGGGGAGGGAAGAGTAATGGGCACGATAAGCACGACTTCTCAAACATTCATGGTGGTAGAGGGAAAATAAATAAGTGTATTAAAAAGAGAAAATGCTAAGAAAAATGTGCCAGTAACAACTAATAAAACGGTCAAACACATCATTAACTAAAAACACTTACTTATGAGCCGTCATAAACACATTCATAGGGTGCTTATTGAAGTATGTTCTCATTCGATTACACTCCAAAACAACCCATATGCTCAATATAATTGTCGAATTACCTCGACATTTGACCTAGCCCTAAAAAAGTTAGGTGCCTGGAATCATTTCTTGAGCGTTAGCCTGACTAACAAAAGTATTGGCCAAACAAATACTCACTAAGATCATCTCTAATGTATTCATCAAACCATAACATCATTTTAGTATAAAAATGGAATCTTCAATACACCAAATTGAGTTTTACTCCAATATATACACTAAACTTTGACACCAAAACTCTTTAGACGATTCATCGCCCTACGCACCACTAATGAAAGTACGCTCTCCTACTTGCTCTATGTTAACACGGTTTGTCACACCGGTTACAAATGATAAAATGTGATTTTTATCCACTTCACTATACTACAAACGTAATAAGCGGTAAAACGGGATCGAACCCTACAGACCTCAGTTAAAAGCTTTACGTTTTTGGTCTTTTGAAGACAAGTACTTAATTAGTAACCGGGGGGGGGGGGGGGGGGGGGGGGGGGGTTTAATTGATAATTAATTAATCTAATTGCAAATAATAATGATAACAAAGAAACAATAATGAGGCAACTATTCAGTTCAAACATCGACTTTTTACGACTATGCCAATAACAACGAAATGATGTTTTAAACGATATTTAGTTTACTCCTATCCAATTTTGTACTAAAAGACATTAACAAGCTTAAACGTCTTGTGTTGACCAAATTATTTACATCAAAACAAGCTCTTTGACATAAACCTAACTTCCTAATTTAAATCTAAACACGCTCTTAGAAGTAAATCAAAAGTATCATAAACGAATTGGGTAAACATTCCAAACAACGATTTAACTTAAGCAATTTAATGTTAACTTAACAGTATAATTAAGTACCTCTCGAATATCTAATTAACTTTAATTATCTTAAACTCTACCGTTCCTATCGAATACAGTAAAAAGTCTTAAATAACTAAGCTTTAAGAATCAAGTTGGTGTTTATGATTTAATCTTATAAACCTTCCTCTCGAATAGCTTAACTAGTTTTCTAATACAATCTCTTGTAATTATTAACTAGCGATCTCGTTTTAACCTAATTATTCAAGTTTCTATTACTAATTCCTCTCGAATATTAGCAACTCTAAATCAATGATAGACCAATTGATTATTTCATTCAATATATTATAACCTAACTCTAAATTCCTCTTGAATACCTAGAAAATCGATTAATCAAAAGAATATATGAAACTTTAACAATATTAAGATTTAAACAAGAAAGGGTCTTCGATTAAACATAAATCACCTACTAATAAATAATTACGTAAAATAAATCATTCAAAAAGATCCATAACCAAACAATTGTTAAGGTGATTAGCTACTCATAGTCATACAGTAGAAAACAATAAGAAAACGAATAAACATAATACCAAATTCGAAAATAGAAACGAAAAGAATTTGGAAATTAATCGTGTTGAAGATCTCTCTTCAAAATTATGCTCCTTGCTCTTCTTACAGCTCCAAATTCGATTTCTAAACCCAAGAGTCGACCTCCAAACTGATTATTAATTGTGAAGTTTTACGTTTCTATTTATATGCCAAAATCCGGAATCCGAAAAGTCTCCCGTTGCGTCGCATTCCATGATCACTGCGCCGCATTACTCAACTTTCCAATTGTATTCGAATTTGTGACATTCGCGAATTTCGAAGTATAATTCTATCGTCACGTATTCGTTTTATTTATTTATGTTATTGTTTTGATCCTATTGTATTCCTTTTATGATTTATCGTATTCGTATTCTATGAGTGTTGTATTCGTATTTCTCGTATTTTATGGGTATCGTATTTGTATTTTATGTGTATTTACGTTTATCGGGTATATAGTATGTGATTCGAATCTTTATGTCGGGAACGTATAGTCTTAAGTGCCTTTAGTATAAGTCTAGTATGCTCTTATGATAAGTTTAGGGGAATTATGCCTTAATTATATGATTAAGATTAACGTTTAAAAGTATTTCATTTTTAGTCCTTTCGGAAATTTTATTACAAAACTAGTCCTACGCGAGGAATTCTATTACAATTTTAGTCCTTATCATATTTTTATTACAAAAACGTCCCTATCTGAATTTTGTCTCATATTACACCAACCTTTTTGTCTTTTTCCTATCACTATCACCTACTCCCTCTCTCTCACTTCTTCCTCAAGAAAACACACACAACACACCTCCACCTTCTCTCTAACTTTTCCGGCGATCCAACCGTCCAAATTCAAATCCGAGACCGGATTATTGATCACCATCATCATCTTCATCTATCCTCCAAGTTTCATTTCGATCGGGTAAGTATTTCTCCATTTTAGTTTTAAACTTTGTTATTTAGATTCAAACCCGAAAATACCACTTCTCACCGTCAAAACTTAGATTTTATTGTGGATTATTGTATGTTATCATATTCTGGACATAGGGTTCCAATTTGGGGTCAAATAGACATCTAGAACACTCAGAAATCGATTTCCGAATGTATTTTTCGTAAAAACTCAGTTACATGCACGTAACTGTAGTTACATGCACGTAACTGATCAGAGGACAGTTACACTCACGAAATTAACCCTCACCCTCACGAAATTGACAGTTACGTGACCCCAAGTCACGTAACTCTTGCCCATGAACACGTAATTATCAAATATTTACATATCTAGTCCTTTTGACGCGTAATTGTTCACGTAATTAGTCCTTTGTCACGTAATTAGTTCCCTATGCACTTAATTACCTTATGATTCACGTAATTGAAGTCTAAGTCACGTAAGTGACTTGAAAGTCACGTAATTGACTCCTTATTCACGTAATTATGGTCCTGATGTTCCGTAAGTTCTTGTTTTGTCCCGTAACTCTTGTATAACACGTAACTTGATACTTACGTGACTTGTAGTGCACGTAAGTATTAGGATCACGTATCTAGTCCGTTGACTTTCCGAAACGTTTGTATTCCGTTATATTGATATTCCTATTGGTCATTTCAAAACCCGTATAAAACGTTAATCATTAAGGCATAACCCTACTAGACTTAGAGATACTTAGACATGATTATTTACGTGATGTTTAGGGCACTTAGACGTGGGAGCTTGACGGTATTATAGTATTTCCCGACATATCGAGATTTGGATTGCTTTGCTATCAGTGAGTTATTCGTTGCCCTTTTTACTGCTTTTACATTTTTGGGCATGATTAGCGTTAAACAAAATATATTTTATGGTCTGTATGTATTATGGTTATGTATTATGGTATGTATTTTGGATATGGATGCCTTAGGTTAGCATTACCCAACTCGTTCCGCCTTTGTGGTAGAACGAGGCCCCGTATACACACCTGTTAGCTTTTGCCGTCGGAAGTATATATAGCGCTATATGGGCCTAACAAGCCCTCATTGTTAACACTATTTTGGATGATGGCGTGCCCTGTCCATGTTAACAATCTTACGACCGAGTATTATTATCGAGGACAACCTAGCGTAATGCACTAGGTGG
>CAJVGC010000065.1:46431012-46480643 GCA_910822075.1 Senecio squalidus
GTCGGAATCGAAATCGGAATCACAAAATGAATCCTGATACCAAGAAAATACTTAGTGAACTTGCCTAAGTTCCTATTTAAAATGAACGTAAACTTTCAACTAACGAAACGCTTAAAAACGAAACGAACGAAAAACGAAAACGGCAAGTCTGCCCTCCAGCCGCGCCGCAGTGAGGCAACCGCGCCGCGGTGGAGCACGCAGACAGCCACTTTTCGTTAACCTTTAAAACTCAATTAAACGGACCCAAACCCGAGCCCAACACTTTGGCTCCGGGTCAAAAACGTTAAAGGACTGCCTAAGAGTCCAGTGACCTTATTTGAATCACAATTTAGACACAAACACAAAAAACACATACAAACACTCTTTACTCACTCTCTCTCACTCTCTCAAAACTTCAAAAACACTCTCTCTCACTCTCTCAAAACTTCAAAAACACAGCCACATTTCAGAAATAATCCGTCAATTTAACCATAAATATCACATATAAAAAGTCCATAAACAAGAAGGAAGAAAGGAACTTTCAACTATTTGGGGTAAAAATCGTTTTCTATGCTTTTGGGTCAAACATCACTAAGAGGCTACTTCAATCTTTCTTCAAATCATCATCCATCCGGTAGAAACGCTTCCTATCATCTTTATTTACTGATTTAATTCATTGCATGCATCATCTAATAACAAAAAAATGAGTTTCATCAAGATTTGTGACCACTTATGAGCAAAAACGGGTTTTGACAAAAGTTACGTTAAATCCTTGTTATTATGGATGAAAATCAAAACTAAACTAATATTATAAAAGGTTTTACTATTTTAGCCATTGCATGTCGAAATCTAACTCAAAAATAATGAATTTCATCAAAAACGATTTTTGGGTGAAAAATTTGTCTCGCGACCGCGCCACGGTGCCTCCACCGCGAGGCGGTCGTGGTGAACCCATGACCGCGGCGCAGTCCCTCCACCGCGAGGCGGTCGTTATGCAGACTTGTTACAAAACCTTATTTAAACCGTTATTGAGCGTAACTCTAAACTTGTTGCTTTAAACTTGTGTTCGGAACTGAATTCATGAACCATAACCTGTAATGAGTCCAACTTACATAAAAGGACTAAATGAACGAGTTTTATATGACATTGTATCGGTAAATATATGTTTATGGAAATTGCTAAGCGGGAAAGTGTTTTTAAATTGGACTTAATGATTTTGGCGCGGAAGCGCTGCCCGATTTTTGGTAGACCAAAAACCAACACTTATAATAAAAGCATTTCGTTAACTAACAAAGTTATAAACATTGGTACTTATTAAATCTTGGTAATACTATAGGAGTTCCGTGATTCTCGACCCGTTTCGACCCGTTCCGACCGCTCTCTCTATTGTGCTATTCTTCGCAAACAGTGAGTTACATCCCCACTCTTTCACTGTTTTTATACTTCTTTTTGGGGGAAACATGAGTACGAACTGTTTTACGAACTTATGAACCGATTTATGAACTTACGAACTGTGCTACAAACTTATGAAACGATTTATGAAACTTATATGCGTATGCTTTTAAATTGCCACACTCGGCACTATTGTAAACTAAACGATTGATTGCATGTTCTCTTACAATCAATAGACTCTATACGCATATATGTAATTATATTTTCAAATGGACGCTCGGTATATACTTGAACTTAATGATCTATCGTACGTCCTTTAAATGTCGTGATTTTGACATCTCTATCGTCTCTTGATAAGGATATAGCTAGACGTAAGTGCCTACCATGAAAACAGTGCCCGGACTCTTTACACACTATTAGCTTTGTTAAGCCGCTTAGTGTATGGATATTGAAACTTAGGTTATGACTATCCCTTCGTTCGGCGTTAATCTAAGTACATATTACTCGATCGTCTTTCGGCATTAACCTATGTGCACATTATTCGACCGTCTCTCGGAGTTCACCTATGTACACATTATTCGACCGTCTCCCGGAGTTCACCTAAGTACACATTATTCGACCGTCTCTCGGAGTTCACCCAAGTACACATTATCAACTCGTTCAACATCTCGTATGATAATACGAGAGAAGGACCTCTCGGTCAACTCGTTCAACATCTCGTATGATAATACGAGAGAAGGACCTCTCGGTCAACTCGTTCAACATCTCGTATGATAATACGAGAGAAGGACCTCTCGGTCATCTCGTTCAACATCTCGTATGATAATACGAGAGAAGGACCTCTCGGTCAACTCGTTCAACATCTCGTATGATAATACGAGAGAAGGACCTCTCGGTCAACTAGTTCAACATCTCGTATGATAATACGAGAGAAGGACCTCACGGTCAATACGTACAACATCTCGTATGATAATGCGAGAGAATGATCTCACGGTCAACTCGTTCATCTACTCGAATTCGGCGTGGGGAAACCGGTTAAATGAAAACACTTAGCGTCATACTTTATCAAGAGGACGATGTTCAGTTCACAATCAATATTCTCTTTTTACGCAAACTTCTATACAAGTGTTGATATACTTACCAAAACTCTTTACAAAGTATTGTTGTACTTTGCCGAAACTGTTTTTAGTCGTGGACTAGAAAACTGTAACTCACTCACTACTTTTTGTAGTTGACACTTTTTCTCATGTTTTCAGGAAACGAAATGTAAGGACTAGAAGTGCATAGCTATCGGACGGGTCAGGCAAGTCACGTGAACCATGAATCGGGAGAAGACCATGTCTATTATTTTGGGAATGTTGTTCAAATGTTTGCTTATGTAGCTTGTTGTACTGAAATGCTAAACACTTGGTTATTTTGAACTTGTAAACGTTTGACTATTTAATTATAATGACTTGAAAATCGTTGTGTTTTATTATATCTCGTGTTATGATATCTCTGCTCTTCACATTCCGTGTTTCCGCTTTAGCGGGGTGTGACAGACTTGGTATCAGAGCACAAGTTATAGTGAATACGAGTTTTCAAAATTTTCAAAATTTTCAAAACCAAACTATAACCAAGGCTTTTCGAAAAATCATTTCACGAGTTTTAAACTTTAGTGGATTAATTCCGCAAATGCATGGTTCATTGCTAACTACGCGTAATTTGGCCAACTACGCCTAGTTCGGAATAAACTATGCAAGAACGGAAGTAATTGCTATTGTTAACGGTTTTTCGAGTCAAAGTTTCCCGGTCCCACTGATTCCCGATTCTCACGTGACTGACCCGTACGTGCACTGTTATTTACATATTTCCTTTTTCCCCTATACTCACGTGTACCCTCTATTCGTAGTTATGACATGTTCCGATCTTCATATTTTCGTTCGCACTTGTACTCCCGAACTGTATTCTCGACTGAGGTTTCTGACGACGTCACCGTGTCGGGAGCCCAGCACCACAACCCTACCGACTCTTCGGAGGAGAGCCCCAAAGCCATTGCCAACAGCCACAATACATCCAGTCCAAGGACTGCCCTAACTACCGTTCCACCGGTCCCCGTCACAGCTCCTGATAAGGACCGCACATTCGTACGACTGCTCGTAAGCAGGTCATGCTACCCGATCAACTACCTCACCACCTGATGGGACAAGAGACTCCCAACCCAGTCATAGCTTCACTTTTCCATATTCCACTACACCCCGAAGATTTGTATGCGGCATCGCCAACGCAAACCATGGATCGCTACATGCGAGAGCAAGACCATATCTACCACTACGCACTACGACCCCAATTCGGAGGCCTACCCCGGCCGAGTACCCTACACTCCGCACAGACCTTCAGGGACTTACTGGGGAGACTGAGCAATATGCTCGTCTTCTGTTCCAGGTCTCCGACACTGCTCGCCGCCTATCCGAGCATTCCCTTCGAATCGTCCCTTCAACTCAGTCGACATCAAGGACCCATCAGCGCCTAGTGAGCAAGTTTATGGTGATAAGTACCCTGATTACCGCTAATTTCCCGAAGATGTCCCTAAACATGCTCCACTAGCTTATTTCACGTCATGTGTTGTACTCTAGTTTAAGTTGAAATTTCTCTGTATGTGTAGCCACTTAAAACTCACGTTAGTATTCATGTTTCAATCTCTACCTTGTTATCTCGATGAAACAGGTAACCGATTTTATAAAATGGAACATCTATCACTAATGTCCCTACTTTTGGTTGTGCTTGAATTGTATTATCATTCCGTAACCATTGTCGTGCGTGTGCTATTTATCCTTCCTTAATTCTTTTATGTATCACGGTCGTTAGTCATTTTTTTTTTATTCTTATCACCTATTCCTATTCGTGCGTTCTAAACTGGTTTTCCTTTTTCGGTTGTAGAAACATGGCTCCTGCGCGAAGCAATGCTAGCCTCATAGCCGAGCAAGTCGCTGCTCATTTTAACGCTGCCATGCCCAACATGATCTCCCAGATCACTGCTGGGATAAACAACAACCAAAACCAGCAACAACAACAACAACAGGGAGATAACCAGAACCAAAACCGAAACCTCCCCGTTTGCACATATAAGGGCTTTATGGCTTGTAAGCCAAAGGAGTTTCATGGCACCACTGGTGCTGTAGGGCTACTCTCCTGGTTCGAAAGCATCGAATCGGTCCTACACATTAGCCGCTGTGCTGAAACTGATAAGGTGGAGTATGCCTCCTGCGTACTCCACGGACGGGCCCTATCGTGGTGGAACCTCGTGATCCAAACCCGAGGACGTGAAGCTGCCTATGCCCTCACTTGGGACGAATTCAAGAATCTCCTCATGAGGGAATACTGCTCCAAGGGTGAGATGAAGAAGCTCGAGGCAGAGCTTTGGAATCACACGATGGTCGGCAACGACATCGACGGATACACTACCCGTTTCCATGAGCTGGCCAGACTGGTACCAAGGTTGGTAACCCCAGAAGAAAACTGGATCGACCGATACATCTCCGGCCTTGTTCCCGAAATCAGAGGGATGGTGATCTCTGCAGAGCCGCTGACGATACAGAGCGTAGTTTTCCTCGCTCATCGTCTAACCAGCAACCTCCTTTCCGCTCCAACACCTGTCGAGCGAGAGGAAAATGGTAAACGAAAAGCTGATCAACAACCAAATGCAGACGACCACATCAAGAAACCCAAGACCGCACGCAACCTTGCAGTAGTTGTTGCCCCCACAACAGAACCCCGAACTTACGTTGGGCCATACCCTAAGTGTGGCAAATGCAACTTCCATCATGACGGAAACTGCCCAGTGTGCAACACATGTAACAAATCGGGGCACTTCTCCAAGCACTGCCGAAAGGGAGCTGGTAATAAAAGGAAGAAACGAGCGACAGGTAAATTTCCTGTGAACGATATTTCGCATCCATGTTATTCGATTCATAAGTAGAGAGAAGCCTAGTGTCCTTAGAAATTAGACCCCTTATCGATCTAGGATCTAAAGTTCTTAAGGATAGCTTTACTATCGAATCTGCTAACGGTCAAGGATTCAAAGCTAAGGACATAATCCTAGGATATTCAATGTGCTTGACCGATAAGACTCTCTCCACCGACTTGATCTCGATAGAGCTGAAAAGCTTTGACATTATCGTCGGAATGGACTGGTCGTCTCGTTTCCGAGCCGAGATCGTCTGTTTCGACAAACTCATTGGTATCCCCCTCTCAGACGGTGAAACTCTAGTTGTTCAAGGAAACAAACCTGGACGACAACTCCGTATCGTGTCCTCCATTAAATTACGCAAGTACCTCGAGAAGGACTGTGACGCATTCCTCGCTCACGTTTTCGAACGTAAACCCAAAGAGAACCGATTACAAGATATCCCAGTAGTCAAGGATCACCCTGAAGTCTTTCCCGAAGATTTACCCGGGCTACCGCCACATCGACAAGTGGAATTCCGGATAGACCTAGTTACTGGCGCAACACCGGTCGCCAAGACACCATATCGTCTGGCCCCACCGGAAATGCAAGAGCTGTCGATACAGCTACAAGAACTTTTAGATCACGGTCTTATTCGTCCAAGCTCGTCCCCCTGGGGAGCCCCAATCCTCTTTGTCAAAGAGAAAGACGGATCCTTTCATGCGTGTATCGATTACCGCGAACTGACCAAGCTGACCGTCAAGAACCGATACCCACTCCCGAGAATCGATGATCTGTTCGACCAGTTGCAAGGAGCAACTCATTCTTCTAAGATCGATCTTCGCTCTGGTTATCATCAGGTTCGAGTCAGTGAGACCGATATTCCAAAAACCGCTTTTCGAACTCGTTATGGGCACTACGAATTTCTCGTTATGCCCTTCGGTCTGACCAACGCACCAGCGGTGTTCATGGATCTGATGAACAAGGTGTGTAGACTGTATCTGGTCAAACTTGTGATCGTATTCATAGATGACATCCTCACCTACTCAAGGAACAAGTAGGATCTCGCGAAACATTTGGAACCCATTTCGGAACTTCTTAGAGAACAGAAGTTGTACGTCAATTCTCGAGATGTGAATTCTGACCCCAGGAAGTACATTTCCTTGGTCATGCGATCAATCAGGAAGGAATTCACGTAGACTCATCCTAAATCAAAGCGATTGAGAAATAGAAAGCCACAACGACTCCTATGGAAATCCGACAATTCCTAGGATTGGCTGGCCACTATCGATGGTTCATTAAGAATTTCTCAAGATATCGCCTTGGGAAAGGAGTAACCCGTTTCGGGAAGCGCATCAAGGTAAGCCCGAGATACACCAGATCATTCGAGATGTTGGAACGAACCGTCCCGGTAACCTACCGATTCCAACTCCCTCAAGGACTCTCTAGCACCCGCAACGCTTTTCACGTCTCGCACTTGAAAAAGTGCCTGTCTGATGAGACCATTGTATTCACACTGGACGAAGTACAGATCGACAACAAGCTCAACCTCATCGAATAACCGCTTGAGATTGTTGACCGCGAGGTCAAGCAACTCAAGCAGAGTCAAATTCCTATTGCCGAAGTTCGGTGGAATTCCCGACGTGGTCACGAATTCACGTGGGAACGTGAAGACCAGATCTGTCAAAAGTATCCACATCTGTTCAGAAATTCTTCCTCCCGATGAGGCGAACTAAATTTCGGGACGAAATTCTTTTCAACCCGGGGAGAATGTGACAACCGTCTAATTTCAGGTGAAAACCGCATTCTCTACCTTTAACTTAACTTTGTATTGACCTTGTCGTTACTTGTCTCGTAAACTCGTGTACGTCGGAATCGAAATCGGAATCACAAAATGAATCCTGATACCAAGAAAATACTTAGTGAACTTGCCTAAGTTCCTATTTAAAATGAACGGAAACTTTCAACTAACGAAACGCTTAACAACGGAACGAACGAAAAACGAAAACGGCAAGTCTGCCCTCCAGCCGCGCCGCAGTGAGGCCACCGCGCCGCGGTGGAGCACGCAGACAGCCACTTTTCGTTAACCTTTAAAACTCAATTAAACGGACCCAAACCCGAGCCCAACACTTTGGCTCCGGGTCAAAAACGTTAAAGGACTGCCTAAGAGTCCAGTGACCTTATTTGAATCACAATTTAGACACAAACACAAAAAACACATACAAACACTCTTTACTCACTCTCTCTCACTCTCAACCAAACTCTCTCTCAAAACTTCAAAAACACAGCCACATTTCAGAAATAATCCGTCAATTTAACCATAAATATCACATATAAAAAGTCCATAAACAAGAAGGAAGAAAGGAACTTTCAACTATTTGGGGTAAAAATCGTTTTCTAAGCTTTTGGGTCAAAAATCACTAAGAGGCTACTTCAATCTTTCTTCAAATCATCATCCATCCGGTAGAAACGCTTCCTATCATCTTTATTTACTGATTTAATTCATTGCATGCATCATCTAATAATAAAAAAAAATGAGTTTCATCAAGATTTGTGACCACTTATGAGCAAAAACGGGTTTTGACAAAAGTTACGTTAAATCCTTGTTATTATGGATGAAAATCAAAACTAAACTAATATTATAAAAGGTTTTACTATTTTAGCCATTGCATGTCGAAATCTAACTCAAAAATAATGAATTTCATCAAAAACGATTTTTGGGTGAAAAATTTGTCTCGCGACCGCGCCACGGTGCCTCCACCGCGAGGCGGTCGTGGTGAACCCATGACCGCGGCGCAGTTCCTCCACCGCGAGGCGGTCGTTATGCAGACTTGTTACAAAACCTTATTTAAACCGTTATTGAGCGTAACTCTAAACTTGTTGCTTTAAACTTGTGTTCGGAACTGAATTCATGAACCATAACCTGTAATGAGTCCAACTTACATAAAAGGACTAAATGAACGAGTTTTATATGACATTGTATCGGTAAATATATGTTTATGGAAATTGCTAAGCGGGAAAGTGTTTTTAAATTGGACTTAATGATTTTGGCGCGGAAGCGCTGCCCGATTTTTGGTAGACCAAAAACCAACACTTATAATAAAAGCATTTCGTTAACTAACAAAGTTATAAACATTGGTACTTATTAAATCTTGGTAATACTATAGGAGTTCCGTGATTCTCGACCCGTTTCGACCCGTTCCGACCGCTCTCTCTATTGTGCTATTCTTTGCAAATAATGAGTTACATCCCCACTCTTTCACTGTTTTTATACTTCTTTTTGGGGGAAACATGAGTACGAACTGTTTTACGAACTTATGAACCGATTTATGAACTTACGAACTGTGCTACAAACTTATGAAACGATTTATGAAACTTATATGCGTATGCTTTTAAATTGCCACACTCGGCACTATTGTAAACTAAAAGATTGATTGCATGTTCTCTTACAATCAATAGACTCTATACGCATATATGTAATTATATTTTCAAATGGACGCTCGGTATATACTTGAACTTAATGATCTATCGTACGTCCTTTAAATGTCGTGATTTTGACATCTCTATCATCTCTTGATAAGGATATAGCTAGACGTAAGTGCCTACCATGAAAACAGTGCCCGGACTCTTTACACACTATTAGCTTTGTTAAGCCGCTTAGTGTATGGATATTGAAACTTAGGTTATGACTATCCCTTCGTTCGGCGTTAATCTAAGTACATATTACTCGATCGTCTTTCGGCATTAACCCAAGTACACATTATTCGACCGTCTCTCGGAGTTCACCTATGTACACATTATTCGACCGTCTCCCGGAGTTCACCTAAGTACACATTATTCGACCGTCTCTCGGAGTTCACCCAAGTACACATTATCAACTCGTTCAACATCTCGTATGATAATACGAGAGAAGGACCTCTCGGTCAACTCGTTCAACATCTCGTATGATAATACGAGAGAAGGACCTCTCGGTCAACTCGTTCAACATCTCGTATGATAATACGAGAGAAGGACCTCTCGGTCATCTCGTTCAACATCTCGTATGATAATACGAGAGAAGGACCTCTCGGTCAACTCGTTCAACATCTCGTATGATAATACGAGAGAAGGACCTCTCGGTCAACTAGTTCAACATCTCGTATGATAATACGAGAGAAGGACCTCACGGTCAATACGTACAACATCTCGTATGATAATGCGAGAGAAGGATCTGACGGTCAACTCGTTCATCTACTCGAATTCGGCGTGGGGAAACCGGTTAAATGAAAACACTTAGCGTCATACTTTATCAAGAGGACGATACTTACCACTCTTCCCCTTGTGATGAATATATTATGAATATACATTACTTACCACTCTTCCCCTTGTGACTTTGGTGCGATCAAGTTTAATGGCAAAGCAATCATCTGACATTTTTTTTGTTTTTTGTTTAGTGTACTCCTTTCTCTTCCATATACATCCTTTATATAGGCAATATGATGGTTAAAAATGGTAGTTGTTTTCAATGCTATATGTGTACTCTACATAATACAGCAAAAGCTAAAATGCAGGAATCTTTTCAAATTTGTGTAGTCTTATCCTATACACATGTGTAGGGATTTGACTAGTGAGAAAATACTGTATCGATTGTGAAAAGAATCACATGTGATTACTTTATTTTAGTGACTTAAATAATAAAGCAAAAGCTATAAATGCAGGAATCTTTCAATTTTGTTTTGTTACTGTTTTTTATTCACGCTTTTTGTGTAGTCTAATTCTATACACATGTGTTGTCTTAAATCGAAACAGTCATACAGTATATAGAATCATAATGTGAAATGTTTTCAAAAGAAACTCCCAAACACCAGCTTAATCATTTTAGTGACTTAATATTAATATATTCACAGGTGATTAACCAACCTTCTTAGGCTACATGAAGAAATCAATACGAACATCAAGTTTTTACGTGTTAGTCCCAAATCGATTTTGGTTACATGGTTCAAAAGTTACATTGTTAAAAAAGATAGACAAAAACATATATATTACTGGACATGAAGACAGCTAAGACAGGCTTCACTTAAACTGCATGAGCTTAGTATTTACTATCTTCGCCACAGTTTCTCCTTGTTCGGAATCTGCAATTAAGATAAGATTTAGACATATACCAGAGTACATACGCGAAAACCACGTCACATATGGTTTTGCAAAATACCTAAACATTTTAGATGGCAGCACGAGCTGCCTCTTGTTCAGATTTTTTCTTTGTTTTTGCAAAATCTCCTTCATAAGAAACATTGTCAAAAACCACTGAAGAAAGGTACAAAGGAGTGTGTGTCATACCCCGCTATAGCGGAAACACGGAATGTGAGAGCTGGAATATCATTACACGGTCATAAGCAAATGTAAACGATTCAAGTCATTTCGATTAAAAATAAATGTTTCGAGATTCAACAACCAAGCAGTTCATAAGTTTAAAATAAAGTACAAGTACAAATGTTCCAAAACAAATTCCCAAAATATAAAGGTCTTTTCCCAAATAGCGCCTCACGTGACCATATCGACCCTCCTTTGCCATGCATTCTGAACACTTACATTAATTTCCTGAAACATAAGATAAAGTGTCAACTACATAAAGTAGTGAGTGAGTTACAGTTTAGAGTTTCGATAAGGTTTCTAAAAATAGAAAGTTGCCAAAAATAGTAAGTTGCCAAAAGTAGTAAGTTGCCAAAAGTAGTAAGTTGCCAACAGTAGTAAGTTGCCAAAAGTAGTGAGTTTGAACGTACACAAGTAATTTAAGTAAATAAAGCTTGTATAATTAAAGTTGCAGCGGAATCCAAGCGCTAAAAGGTATATGCGTAGGGAGTATGTGTTTAACTAAATAGTAACTCGTATCAATCACTTGGCATAATATAAGTAGTAAGTATACACTAAACCGGTTGCATGGTCCTGAACTAGCCCAAAAAGTTTAATTGATTGAACATCTGAATGGTAGTAATATGTACTTGGGACGCTAACCCTTAGTAAGGAGTGACCGCTCCTAAGTATCGATACCCATATGACTAACGGCTATTGCTAATAGTGTATAAGTGAACCTGAACCAAAAGGGGCAATTGAAAAAAGTTGCAAAAATTGAACTGAACTCTTACGGGCTTATATATCCATCAAGGATTGGTCGCTAACAAGTATCCTAGATTTAGTTATCCTGCTAAGGCACCAACACATATACGCATAATAATTTGAACAAGTACCAGGTTTGAACAAGTCTGAACATGTACCAAGTTTGAACAAGTTTCTAAAAGTTTCAATAAGTACCAAAAGTATCAAGTTTCGAACAGTTTCAAATAAGTTTCAAAAGTACTAAAAAGTTACAAACATGTGATCTTATGTTTCCCCCAAATAATGTTTAAATGTACAAAAAGTAAAACAAGTGGGGTTGTAACTCACGGTTTGCGAAGGTACGAGATATGAATTAGCACAAAGAGAGCGGAACGCGTCGGGAATCACAAACGACCTAGAACACCGGAAAGTTGTATAAGTTTTATTGAGTTATGTTAAGTTTCAATTTAACATTTTTAAGTCTCAATTTAGTATACTTAGATTCTGTCCCAAAAGTTTATTACGGAAATTTTGCAAGGTTTATGTGATCGTGAACGTTTTGTAGTCCGATAAGTCCAAATATGTTCAAAAGTGTCAAAGTTCCAAGTTAAAGTGTATAAGTCTCGAAGTTACTAAGTTTCTGAATTTGAAATGTAATTTACGGTGAAAATTGGGCAGCGCTTCCACGCAATAAAAATTATATCCATTTTCAAAACACTTTCCCGCTTTAATATTCACAATATAACGTTTTAAGCAATAATACTCAAGTTTCAAGTCCAAAAAGCTTTTCCAACAATATAATATGTCAAAACAGTAGCTTATTAACATGTATATAATCTGTGATAATTTATTTCAGCTTAAAATCACGTTTACGACCTTTAAAACGACAAAAATAGTGGACAGGGGCTTTCTGGCGGCGGCTGGAGGAAAACAGCCGCCGGCTGACCTTTAGCCGTCGGCTGAAATCCTTCAGCCGCCGGCCAAAAGGCTTCGGCCAGTTTCAAAGTTGCTCTATTTTCCGTTTTTAAGCTTGTTTAACCATTAGATTCGACATGCAAACTGTTATAACTTAAACATACGTATTTTCAAAGTAAAATCTCAGTTTTCTTTTTGATTTAAAGGTTAAATATATAGATCTTCACTAAAACTCGTTTTTAAGCAAGAAAACGTTTTGAAAGTTTATGAAAGCTTATTTCCAGGTTATAGATTGTACATGCAAGTGAGGATAAATATAAAAAAAATAGTGAAAAGATAGTGTTATACCGAAGGAAAAAGAGATGTGATGGTTTGGATGGGTTTTAGCTCCAAAAGTTCCTTGAAAACCCGATTTAAACCTTTTTCCTTGATACCCTTATCTTCTAGGACGATTTGTATGTGTTAGATGGTGGATATTTTGATGCTTAAGGACTGATTTTGGATGCTAAGTTTCTGTTTTTGTGTTTGGTGTTCTTGAGAAATAGAGAGAGTGTTGAGTGTGTGTGTGTGTGTGTTTTTGTAATTTTTTTTTTGAAATGAAAATGAAAATGGATAGAAGTGGGAAAATGAGTGATGTTTCTGCTCTTGGGAACCCCAATTGCAGTAAATATTGCCCAATACTCGAGTTAAAACGTTGCCCAATCGAAGAGCATGCAGAAATGAGTCATAACCCACTGCCAGCGACCATTTAGCCGCCGGCTGGCTATATCTAGCCGCCGGCTGAATATATTCAGCCGCCGGCTGAATTGAAAAATCCAGCTTTTGACGTTTTAAGTTTTCCGTTGTAATTAGTTAGGGACTAGAATCTTTTTGGTTACCGTTATGAACTTAGTCAAGTTCTTTTATTGTTTATTTGGTGTTAGGATTTATATTTTGATTCCGACATTGGTTCCGACAATTAAAAGTACAATAGAATGAACCCGAACAATATGAACACGATAAAAGAGAACTAAAGTTTTGAACCGACTTAGTAACTGAAAATCACCTGAAATTTAGACGGTTGTCACAGTGTGTGGCCCCTTTGTACAGTCAACGTGAACTAGCTCATATTTTGGTAATCTTAGCTTCAACTTAACTCCCAATTCTACCAGGATAGATTTGCAAGAGTTTTTATCCTGGATTAACAGAAGAAAATAATAACATTATCGCAAACATAAGTACATAATTTTCACTATAATAAAGATAGTTGTAAAAAAATTTGTTACATAAAAAAAATCGAAGAAGAAGAAAAACATGAAACCTCTATGATTAATTTCTTCGTGTTTGTGTGATCCTGTCGATTCATTGTTGGAGGATTCATCCCGAGGATACCACTAGAGCTTCCAGCTTGGGATGTGTATATATTAGTCATTACTTCGGGCGTCACTAGAACAGAAAGGGGGTTCTGTAGGTTGGCAGATGTGATTTGCCAATAGGTTTTTTCAAATGCTTGTTCAATCACCAAAATCTGGGTTGGTGTTACAGCCCTTGCACAATTCGTCGGTTGCTCAAATGGGTCCTCGATCTATAATCACTGATAGTAACAAAATTAGATCATCATATTTTATGCGACAGAGAAAGGTATCTGCCAACCCGACCCGACCCCGATAGGACCAGTTCCCTCTGAACCCATTTTGACCTGTTACTCAATCCGCACATTCACATAAAAAAGAGAGAGAAGACGTACAAATAGAGCACATGTGTGAGTATGCACGATGGCTTCCCATTGTCCATTTTGTGTACTAATTCTTTGATCCTGACCCATCGCACTGATGTTGCGGAACTGAAAAACAACAAACAAACAGAGATTAGAGACTTTTATGCTATAATTAAACTATAACTCAGAAACCCTAACAGTGATTTTTAAGAGCACATAAACAAATAATAAGAAACTTACCTTTACAATAAATGAAATAAAAAGATCAGACAACGAGATTCTGTTAGGTATTCTCTACATATTAGCTTTAAACTTGTCTATGTTCATACTACAAATTTGTTCGATATGTTTCTTAGAAATAGCTCTCACACCTGTTTGACAAAATGTTGTCGTATTAGTTTTTCATAAATTGCATTTCATTTTCCAAATATATAAAAAACAAATACCTGTAAGATTGTCAGCCATGTTCCACGGGTAAAATTCACAAAGAGGGGGTAGAAGGGGAGGGTCACAAGTCTGAAAGAAACGTGATTATAAAACCAATACACGAAACAAAAAATTGGAGACAAAATCATAAAGATATACATGAGAAACAGTAGAAAAGCTAGGAATCACCTGAAAATGGAATAGAACGATTAAGGTAAGGGAATAAGAATTCAAAGTTCCGGTTTTAGGATCATTGATACTCTGCGCTTTTGCCCATTCTTTGACCTACATATAATCATTAATAATAAGCATATAATAATATGAAACGTTCTTTATATCATCACTTTATAGTCAGTAGAAACATACAATTAAGACTAAGTCACGGAAACGTCTATCAATTTCGTTTATCCAATACAACATCCTTGACTTCATTCGACTGCTTAAATTGTTGAGAGAGATGTCGCATGAAATTTTGTCCTTGGTGCTAACACATTTCACGATTGGCACTCTTGCTTTGGAAATATAATGAATATCATCGAATCCGCCTGTTAATCGTTGTTATTTTTAACTGAATCACTATACAAATATTTTTATAAACAACGCGCTAATGAATAAACATATATAATATTAGGCATACCTATTCTTTTCAGAGCTTTTACAACGGTTAACAGTAAATTGTTGTCGTATTGATATATCTAAATCTCCACATCTCGTGAAGTGGTTAGACACAAATGAACCAAATGTCTCAACTGTGACACCTAATGTTATAAAACGACAAAGGCTTTTCGAAATGAACCAAATGGCTCAACTATGGCACCTAATTTCAAACGTTTGAAGAATTTACCTTTAAAAACTTCCAGACTTTCAACTATGGTTCGAAGATTACTGATAACATGGCATCCTTTTGCCCAATCATCGGCTGTGGGATTGACTACTTGAAGAATATCCCTCAGGGTAGTTTCCAATGAATAGTTGGAGTTCATATCTGAGCGGTTTCTAATGAATAGTTGGAGTTTCAAATATGAGCCCTAAAATTGGAGAAAGGGGATATATAAGGGCTTTTATATAACGGCATATTAATTCCTCCGTTTCAAACATTCTCAAACGGTGTTTATGTAACGGCATTCTAATCTTTATAAACATTCTCAAACATTCTATTTGTTAATCACCGGTGATTTTATTAAAATTAAGTCACAAAAATGATTAAACTGGTGTTTGGGGGTGTTTTGTTTGAGCTTATATAAGGGCTTTTTAGCTCATTGAGTTTTCGGCTTATATTTCATAATGTGGAATTTTTATGGCTTTATGTAAATGATTTTGAGCTTATTACTTTCTATTTAGTCATAATAAACAGTTACATCAACATACTAAGTCACATTATGAATAAAATCACTGGTGATTACTAAGTCACATTTTATCGTATCCACACATACACAAATAAAGTAAAGATTACTCAAATAAGTACATCAAAATATTTAAAATATATCATATCCACACAGAGACAAATAAAAATGAAAATCAAAACACCCAACCCATTTGAATAAACATCCTAGTTCTTCTTTCTACCGGGGTCCCTTTCATTACTTGTTAACACAGCATGTTTGATAATGGCATTCCTTTCATCTTCTGGTTTCTTGTAAAATTCAACAGCATTCTTTTGGATTTCAGATCTGAGTATATTAGTATCTGATAAAAGCAACTTTGTTGCAAATTTCCTTCTAAGTGAATGAAGTTGGGGCCTCTGCTTTGATTCAATTGCGGCCATGCCACATTTCCATTTCTTTATTTCTTCACCCATGTAATATTCCATATGTAGCATTGCAAATACTCCGCAATCTACGTTATTCTTTGTTGTTCTCCAATTCATCTCTGCTCTTTCAGTTTCACAGGAATTCATCTTGACAAGGTTTTTGTAGTTTATCGTATCAAGATATTGTGTAAAGAGTATTTTCTGTAAAACAAAAAAAAGAAAAAAAAAACAATATAAAAATTGAATTAAAAACCTAAAAATTTACATGATATAAAAAAAAGGAAAAAATATATATAATAATATCTAATGTTATCCTATAGAATCACAGGTGATTACTAAACATTTTGGTGACATTTTTACTAATCATCTGTGATTCTATATTGTTTACATTAAGAACTGTTTACATTAAGAACTGTTTAAATAATAAAAAAAAACCATACAGTCACAGGTGATATTTTTACTTACAAGCATTGAAGGGACTCTGCCATATCTATCAAATTCACCTTAAATGTTGCTTCTTTTTTAACTTGAAGTTGAATCTCCGTTGCGGCTATCTCAGAAAACGGATCAACATCATTTTGTTCCTGTTTTTTTCCTTTTCCTTTTGTGTTACCTTTGTAATTCTGTTGTTTGTCTTTTGTTCTTTCTCTAATCATCATAATCTCACAACCTTCTTCTGTAGTGATTGAAATTTGGGAGCACAACCAAATAGAATTATCAATTTCTTCTTGTACCAAAAAAAATATTTATTTTGTGTAAATATTTCTTGCATGTTCCTCGATTGGCCATCTTGTTATCAATTTTGGTGTTTTGCTCAATGTTTGATGATCTAAAATTTCTTGTTCATGTCTCTGCTTCTCCATTGCAGATTCAAAGAGATTCATAAAATTGATGAGTGTTGCTCCATAACTTGTGAAGTGATTAAAGAAGGAATTCTCACTTTCTGATCTTGATGTTGTTCTCATTAAACCGCACATTTCATATTCAATGAAGTAAGCGGGAATCCAAGTTGATCTTATCTCAAACAATTTTGCCAGCCAAACATTGTCTTGAAGATAAAATTCTTCCAAAAAAGAAATCCATTTTTGTTCAAAAACTTATGATATATGTTCCATATCAGTTGATGGAGTCTCGGTCTGAAATCAGTGTGGTCGATTATGTTTCTATCAATCTGTAGTAAATAAAATAAGTTATTGAACATATCAGCTTTATATATGAATAAAAACAAGAATAAAATTCTAAAATCACCGGTGATTACTAAACATTTGGTGGCATTTTATATCAACATTCTAAGGCACATTATTAATAAAATCACCGGTGATTACTAAACATTTGGTGACATTTTACATCTACATACTAAGGCACCAAATGTACTAAGGCACTAATTCACAAATTAAGGTATTAAGGCACTAAATCACAGGTGATTTCTTTTTTATACTTTGTTGACTACAAAATTTTAAGAACCTTAAATGTATAAAGGTATTAAGGCACTATATCACAGGTGATTTTCCTTTATAATTTGTTGAATACAAAATTACATTTAAGTTTTTTAGTAACTTAATTTAATAAAATTCTAAAAACATGCAAACACAAAAATAATTTTTTTTTGTACCTTAACTGTGAATTTTGTGACGATATGCCACATGCAAAGTCGATGCTTTGTTTCTGGAAATACAGTTGCAAAATTATATGTAAATACAATAGAATCACCGGTGATTATTAATAAAATCACCATCCTAAGGCACATTATTAATATAAATCACCGGTGATTACTAAACATTTGGTGGCATTTTATATCAACATTCTAAGGCACATTATTAATAAAATCACCGGTGATTACTAAACATTTGGTGACATTTTACATCTACATACTAAGGCACCAAATGTACTAAGGCACTAATTCACAAATTAAGGTATTAAGGCACTAAATCACAGGTGATTTCTTTTTTATACTTTGTTGACTACAAAATTTTAAGAACCTTAAATGTATTAAGGTATTAAGGCACTATATCACAGGTGATTTTCCTTTATAATTTGTTGAATACAAAATTACATTTAAGTTTTTTAGTAACTTAATTTAATAAAATTCTAAAAACATGCAAACACAAAAATAATTTTTTTTTGTACCTTAACTGTGAATTTTGTGACGATATGCCACATGCAAAGTCGATGCTTTGTTTCTGGAAATACAGTTGCAAAATTATATGTAAATACAATAGAATCACCGGTGATTATTAATAAAATCACCATCCTAAGGCACATTATTAATATAAATCACCGGTGATTACTAAACATTTGGTGGCATTTTATATCAACATTCTAAGGCACATTATTAATAAAATCACCGGTGATTACTAAACATTTGGTGACATTTTACATCTACATACTAAGGCACCAAATGTACTAAGGCACTAATTCACAAATTAAGGTATTAAGGCACTAAATCACAGGTGATTTCCTTTTTATACTGTGTTGACTACAAAATTTTAAGAACCTTAAATGTATTAAGGTATTAAGGCACTATATCACAGGTGATTTTCCTTTATAATTTGTTGAATACAAAATTACATTTAAGTTTTTTAGTAACTTAATTTAATAAAATTCTAAAAACATGTGAACACAAAAATAATTTTTTTTTTTGTACCTTAACTGTGAATTTTGTGACGATATGCCACATGCAAAGTCGATGCTTTGTTTCTGGAAATACAGTTGCAATTGCTCTTTTCATTGCAGGATCTTGATCGGTTAAGATTATTCTTGGTTGCTTCTTGAATGGGTCTAAGAATGCCTTTAGCAGCCAAATGTATATTTCTGTAGTTTCATTTCTCAGCATACCAGCACCAATTGTAACACACTTTTTGTGATTGTCGATTGCAGTGAATGGAACGAATATCATAATGTACCTGTAAATCATTAAAATCACATGTGATTATCAAATTTACAATTTCTTTAAAAGCAAAAAAAGTTCTAAGTTATAATATACCTGTGGTACAATAAGTTGCGTCAAAAGAAATTATATCGCCAAATTCTTTGTAGTTTGCTTTTGATATTTCATCTGCCCAAAAGAAACACTCTAACTCGCTGTTTTTTATATCATAGAAGAAGTTTAAGTCTTTAACATATTCTTCTCTGTTTGTGAGTTTGGTTACAAGCATTTGAGCATCACTTTCTCCAATAAAAACATTCAAATCCCTTTTGAAGTTTTTGAAATCATTTTTCGTCTCACTCACATGTGAATAACCCCCTTTTGTATTACAATATAAATTGTAAGAAACTGTTTCCCCATAATTTGAGTCTGCCATTTGTTTCATAAACATCAATTCTGGCATACCTAATTTTCTATTTTCCTTAGAAAGATGCCTATACTCTATAGGGTTCAACGGGTGGTTGTGTTCTTCAACAAAAAGGTGCAGCTTATATGTGAAAGTACCATCTACAAGTTTAATAATGATATGAGCATTGCATCCTGTTACCTGAAAAGTCGATTTTCTTTAAAGCTTCCCACTGTTTGCTGGATCCAACGTGTTGATATTTACACTTGGAGGATCACCATGTCGGTTGCAACGAATATACTTGCTCTTCATCAGTCCACTTTTTGTTTTTTTTGATGATGATAATTTTATGTCAAATCCCGAATTTATTGCATACTCTTTATAAATTATGAAATTCTCTTCAAATGATCCATAATTTTTCCCCCTAATTGGTTTGTCGTCATCTTTAACATAAGGTAACCAATATCGAGAACCACCAGGAGTCTCTATGTTGTTGTTATCATTTGAATATGCTATTGGAGTGCTGTAGTGTGAACCTGTAAAGTCACAGGTAATTTTACATCAACATACTAATCCATATTATTAATAAAATCACAGGTGATTACTAAACATTTGGTGGCATTTTACATGAAAAATCTAAGGCACATTATTTAATAAAATCACCGGTGATTACTAAACATTTTGGTGACATTATTAATAAAATCACCGGTGATTTCTACTTGTACCCAAGTCACTGAAGAACCTAAACAACTTTTAGTTGGTACAACTGTTAACAACAACGTTAAACCTTTCTAAACCATGTGTAGTTGCTACAACCGATTAAAATATCGCTCAAACACCCATCAAGTGTTTTTTTGTTCAAAGAAATACAACAACAGATAGCATACATAACAGTCACTTTATTAAACAAAATTATATGTAATCACCGGTGATTACTAAACATATATGTTTAAACATACTAAACTAAATTTACATCAACATACTAAACTAAATTAATACAATCACCAGTGATTACTAAACATATATGTTTAAACATACTAAACTAAATTAATACAATCAGAGGTGATTACTAAACATATATGTTTAAACATGTTTAATAATCACATACTAAGGCATTAAACTAATAAAATCACATGTGATTACTTACTTTCCAATGTCAAGTTATTGATATTATTTTCATTGTCATTATTTTCCAAATTATTGTTGGTTGTTGAATCCCCTCTTTCTTCAATAGTTTCTTCTGAAATTAGTGTCATTATCTACAATTAAAAAAAAAAAATCGGATCTAAGAATCGATTGTTAAAATATCCTTCAATCGATTGTTAAAAAAAAAAATCGGATCTAAGAATCGATTGTCAAACCTTCAATTGATTGTTAAAATTCGGATTACAATGGAGAGATTTTTGTTTTAGGGTTTTAAAAAATAATCGAGTTTTGAGCGTCTAATTCTTAATATTTTCTCTTTTCTTTAAACGCGTGTAACTTTTAAATATTTTCTGAATATGACTAAAATGCCCCTCCGTGTTTTTGATCTATTAATGAATTTGTGTGGCTAAAAAGGTGATCCCTGGATCTCTAGCAAAAAAGAGATCTCATTTGAACCCTCCCCTATATATATATATATATATATATATATATATATATATATATATATATATATATATATATATATATATGGGAATATATTCCCTACACCTTGATGTAGGGAAATTACCTACCCCAAAGGGCTTATTACCACCCTTTTCATGCTTTAAATGATAATTAAGGGTTATTTTATGTAAATTAAATAGTAAAATGACTCATAGGTCCATCCATGAGAATTAGACCGAAAAAAATCGTACAAAGAAAATTACTTGTTATAAACCAATTTCTAATTTTTATGTCAAGTATATGTGAAAGCCATTCAATTAATAGTATTGAGTATCTACGAAAATAACCTCCAAGTATCCCTTAGTGACAATAATAAGCCCTTTGGTGTAGGTAATTTCCCTACATCAAGGTGTAGGGAATATATCCCCTATATATATATATATATATATATATATATATATATATATATATATATATATATATATATTGGGGTTCAAATGGGATCCCTAATTTTCTAGGGATCTAGGGATTCACTTTTTAACCACCCATTTTTCCTTATATCTTTGCTTTTTCTTTTTTGGTTTTTTCTAATTTTTTTTTTTTTACTTTTTTCTTTTACCTTTTTATTTACTTTTTTTTTTCTTCCGAAAACCACATTTGATTTTCAACCTTATTTTTAAAAATCACATGTGATTTTCAATCTACAAATCTTTTATGGGTAAAATCACATGTGATTTTTAACCTACAAACTATTTTGCTTATAAAATCACATGTGATTTTCGAGAAACAAATATTTCAAGTGTGACTTTAAAATTTATAAATTTTGGTTTTTGAAAATCACATGTAATTTTCCAAAAAAAAAAATTCACGTGTGATTTTAAAATTTATAAATTTTAGTTTTTGAAAATCATATGTGATTTCAATTTTTTACAAAAAAATCACATGTGATTTTCAGAAGAAAAGAAAGTTAAGTAAAACATAAAAATATATATATATATATATATATATATATATATATATATATATATATATATATATATATATATATATATATATATATATATTAAGTGGAAAATGTGTAGCTGAAAAGTGGATCTCTGGATCCATAGAAAATTGAGGATCCTATTTGAACCTCACCCTATATATATATATATATATATATATATATATATATATATATATATATATATATATATCTTTACTACAATATAAAGAATCTCCTTCAAAATCTTAATATCTTAAATTTTAAGTAAATAAAATTACTAATTGATATCGCATATTTTAGTCATATTATTATATGCGATATTTGTCTTTTTAAAGTTTAATTCATAACGGATGTTGGGAATTTCGGGCAATTTTGGTATTAAAATGCTATACAGGTATTAGCCGAAGTTCTGGAGATGAAGTGACATAATTGGAGCTGAAAGTGAAGAAAACGGGTCGATGTTGTATTCCCGTTATGTTTTGAGAGTATAAGCAATTGGTCACGAGAGATGAAGCAGAAACGAGCAGCAAAACGAAGAAAGCTGGAAAACAGCGGGGGACGCCCGTCCCCCACCTGGGACGTCCGTCCCGCGGAAATTTGGAGTTGCTGCTGTTTTCGACGTTTAATAAAATTAGTTTAGGGTTTATTATTATCACCATCATTATCATACGCAACGTTTAGAGTATTGAAACCCTAGGTCTTGGACCTACGAATTTTGGATGCTTTTTGGTATTTTTAGATTCAACAATTTCGTTGTTTAAGCGTTCGGATCATTGGTACTTTAATACTTTTCATTAGTTCTTTTAATATAAAGATGTTTCATTCAATTCAATTGTGTTGCGTTTTATCATTATGAGTAGCTAAATTTCTTAACGTTCACTTGGATGATGTGATCAATTATGTAGGTTATTGTTTAATTACGTATATGTTGAACTGGATTTTATGTTTAATCGAAAAACAAATTGTAATCAGTTTTTGAATATTGTTTAATCTTTTATATAAACTGTTAGTAATTCATCATATGTATTCGAGAGGAACTTGTGACATTACAAAATAGTTTATGAAATAACTAATCGGTCTATAATTAGTTTAAGGATATTAGTATTCGAGAGGAACTAGTATTAAAGATTTAAACAATAAAAACATGATTGTGGTTGTTAGTTAACTAGATTAAGAGAGATCGGTTTAGTTAATTAAGAAGCTATTCGAGAGGAAGCTTTATAAGATTAAATCATAAAATCGGCTTAGGTACTTATTGCTTAGTTGTCAAACGTAGAAATTATTCACGAGAGTGGTAACTATACATGAGACGATTAAAGTTTTAATGGGAAACGAGAGTTCAAGTTAAATACCTTTTAAGTAGTTCAACATTGTTAGTAATTAAGTGATAACCGTAGTAATTGTGATCAAGTCCAAGTGAATGTATTTTCATTAATTGTTTACAAACAAAATCTTTTCAGCGATTCATCTGAATCAATTAGTTTCTTTAATTTAGTAGTTTAAGCACCGTGACAATTCGGTCACAAAACCCACTTCTTGTTTTATTAATTATTAATTAGATTTCAACCATCAGTCCCTGCGAAAGAACCTGATTTACCTAAAACTATACAATACTTGATTAGGTCCACTGCCTAAGATTGTGTAGTCGAGTCGTAAGTATTTCTTGTTTTTAATATATACTCGATTTCGCACATCAGGTTTTTGGCGCCGCTGCCGGGGACTGTAGTTTTTGATTTTAATTAATAATTTTTGATTCGATCCTTTTAGGTATTAATTACTTGAAAGTTATTTTAATTGTTTATCAGGTGCTTTTGACGGTTTTTAGTTGTGATTTTTCAGAGAGTACAGGTAGTGGATGAACACAAGGGCTTTTGGGTTACCGCTTAAAAGTCCACAGTCTAATCCAGGAGTTTCAAAGAAAAGGCGCAACAAGAAACCAAACACTACACCACCATCACCAGTTAAGTTAGAAACGGATGATCTAGAAGAGAATTTCGAGGATTCAATCAGTTCAGATTTAGAAGTAGAGATAATAACTGAGATGGCTGATCCGAATGATGCACCGATGCATCAAAGAGCTAGAGTAGTACCGCCAACACCGGGTTCGGCGATTCGGACTCCAAATATGGGAGATGATTTTTCAGTGAAGGGTCATCATCTGAAGATGATCCAGGATAATTATTTTGACGGAAGGGTGAGAAAAGATCCACATGCGCACGTGGCTAAGTATGTTAAATTGTGCGAGATGTTCAAATACGGGGCAGGAATGGATGATAATGTGAAGTTAACCCTTTTTCCATCGTCTCTCACGGGAGAGGCACTTACTTGGTTTGATGAGTTAGAGGAGAACTCCATTGGTACTTGGGCGAAAATGAGGGAAGAATTTGTTTCCAGATTTTTTCCAACATCTCTGGCAAGAAGTTTATTGAATGATATACGGGGATTTAGGCAAGGAAACGGAGAAACCATTGTTGAAGCTTGGAGTAGACTTAAGGATATGCTCAGGGGTTGTCATGGGCATGGATTGGATAAAGGGCAGATTATTGATATCTTTTTCTTTGGATTGAATAGGCAGTCGCAGGGAGAGTTAAATTTAGCTGGAGGAGGAAGTTTTCAGTACAAATCCATCAATGATGCGACCAAGATGTTGGATGATCAGTTATTAATGGATTTATCTAGAGAACAGAATCAGTTTGGTAGAGAAAGAGGAGGAAAAAAAGTAGTTGCTAGTGCTGAGAGTAGTAGTGGGAATGAAGAGGTGATGGCTGAGATTAAAGCTTTATCTAGTAAAATGGATAGTAATTTTTCGAGGATAGACACTCAGTTTAGTAGAGTTGGGAAGGATATGAATGTGATGGCAAATGGTTGTGACCACTGTGGGGGACTCCACTACACTGAAGATTGTGATGTAGAAGAGAAGCAGAAAGTGAAGATGTGAAGTTCGCGCAAAATCAGTACCAGGGAGCATTTCAGAGAACCGGCTTTCATAACCGTAATTCGGGTAATTATAACTCTGGTAATAATAATTTTAATGCTAACAATTCTGGGAATTCTCAAAACAGGTACCCAAGGAATAACCAGAATCAACAGCAGGAAGAAGAGGAATCGGGTTTAATGGACATAATGAAAAACTTCATTCAAACTCAGTCAGCGAAGAATGAAGCAACAGACAACCAGTTTAAGGTCCTTCATGAGAAATTGGAGCAAGGACAAAGGAATCAACAAGCAGCACTTAGTGATTTGGAGAAGAGATTGGAGAGACTAAGTGATCAACATGCTGCTAGACCTAATGGGCAGTTGCCAAGTAACACACAACAGAACCCAAGGCAGCAACCATTTTGGCAAACTGGAGGGCAAAAATCTCAACCTCCTAACACTCGAAACGAGCATGTGAATGCGGTGTTTACAAGGTCTGGTAGAGTTTTTGGTAATGTTAATGATTCTGCAGGTGTCACTAATCCAGTTGTGCAGGAATCTAATGTTGAAGTGAAGGAGAATGAGGAAGAAGAGGAACCGGAAGTTACGCCAGCTGTTCAGCCAAAACCGACGGTGTCACCTAAAGTGAAAGCATACAAGCCGAAAGTTCCCTTCCCTCAACGTTTGAGGAAGGAGAAGATGCAAGAACAGTACGGTAAATTTGTTGATATGATTAAATCTGTGCATATTAATGTTCCTTTGGTTGACTTGATTTCAGGAATGCCAAATTACACCAAATTTATCAAGGAGCTTGTAACTGGAAAAGGGAAGTTGGAGGAAGCTCAAGCGACGTTTTTAAATGCAGAGTGTTCAGCACTTATTCAAAACCAGCTTCCACCAAAGTTAGGAGACCCAGGGAGTTTTCTAATTTCATGTACTTTGAGTAAAACAATAACTTGTGAGGCATTAGCTGATTTAGGAGCTAGTATTAATCTTATGCCTTATTCATTGTATGTTAAATTGGATTTAGGGGCATTAAAACCTACTCGTATGGCTATTAGACTCGCCGACCGTTCATACCAATACCCTTTAGGTATAGTCGAAAATATGCGAGTGCAAGTAGGTAAATTTGTGTTTCCCGTTGATTTTGTCATATTAGAAATGGAGGAGGATAGCAAGGTACCTTTGATTTTAGGTAGACCATTTCTACATACTGCGGATGCTATCATTCGTGTTCAGGAAGGGAAAATTTCTTTGGGAGTTAAGGAGGAAAGGATTGTTTTTACTGTAGATCGAGCTTTAAAGCATTCTTATTCTTGTGATGATACATGTTTTCGTATTGATGTTGTTGATGAAATGCTTGACCTAGATGTGCAGGAAATACGTGGGGGACAAATTGCGTTTGAAGAGGAGGAAGATCAGGAGCTCGAGGATTTTGATCCCATCTTGAAAATGGAGCTGGAGAAATTTGAGAAGACTTGTACGAGCTTGAAACTGGAGAAATCCGAACCGGATTTAGATTTATTAGAGATTGAATATTTAATCAACAATTCGGGTGCAACGTTGTTGGAGGAAAGGATTCCATTTAAGAAAGAGCTCGAGAAGTCAAACTCAAGTTTGGGGGAAACTTGTCACGGTATGTCTCCCGACCCTTTTGATTTATTTTCTTTTACTTGTCGAGAAAAGGAAAAATTTTTGCAGGAATTTGAGGATCTCGGAGATGATACAGCATGGGAGGAATTTAAGAAGACGAAATTCAATGAAAGCAAAAGTGACGATGTTTGGGAAATTGGAGATGTTTTATTACTGCTTATTGAGGCTCGAGAGTGGCATGACGCTTGGGTGAAGCGAACCAAGATGTTCGATGTCATGGAGGAAGCGTTGGCTTTTGGCGACCATGAGGAAGACGGGGAGAATGTGGAGTTGACTGAGGATGGCTTTTATGCCATTGACAAGTAAGACATGGGAACACGAGTCTAGCTAAGGACTCGACTGATAAACTTAGCGCTTGCGGGAGGCAACCCGAGGTAACTTGTATATTTTTATTTTTATTTTGGAAGTACACGTGTCACGATTAAGGTACGTCTTCCGTTTTATGTTTTCATTTTTAAGTTTTTCTTAGTTTTAGTATCCATTTTCATTGTTACAAAAAAAAAAAAAAAAAAAAAAAAAAAAAAAAAAAACGTCAGCTAAATGGGACGCCCGTCCCGGGTTTTGTAACCCCCGTCACAAGATTTGCACCAAAAAACACACCCACTGGAACCCCCGTCCCAATCCTAGAACGGCCGTCAATTTTTGGCGTGGGACGCCCGTCACGCGGGGCTAGGCCAGACGATTTCCTCTTTTGCTTTTTGTTGTACCTTATTATTATCCCACATCTCTCTTTTCTTATTCAAAAACCGAACACACACACATATACACGAATTTCATCTTCTTCTTTTCAATTTTTCGCATCTTAATTCAAGGTTAGTTTCTATTGTTTTTAATTATTCAATTCTTTGATTCTATATTGATTTATTGCTTGATTATTGCTTTAGAAACCATTTAATTAGGGATTTTGGCTTATGAACCCTAAGTTTAGGAATTGAAATTGAATTGGGGGTTTTGTGTGTATTGATGTTCTATGAGTTTAGGAAGTAAAAGGAAGCCTAGATAAGTGATTTTAACAATTAAATTGCATTGTTTGCTTGAAAATTTTCACCCTAAGTTTGCACTAGTATGGGGGGTTGCAAATTTTTTCAATTTGATTGTTAATGGTTAATTTGATACTATGATTTCGTCTAGTTTGATTGCTTAAATTGATTATGTTAAACTTGAAATTTTTAAACTTAGTTTGAAATTTTATTTTAGTATTTTCGGCAATTAAAATGGCGGTATTATAATCATTTATTTGGTATTATGAGGGGCATATGGAACGGGGCTGAAGTTTTAATGTAAAGTTTGTTGTTTAACATTTGCATATTTTTTGTATATGTGACTTTGTTTTGTAGATGAGTCGACCACGTGTAGCTAAGAAATCACGAAGTAGCAGAAATGTGCCACCACAGGAGGCAACTGAGCGAAACCCCATGGATATCCCCGAGAAGTATCAGCTGAAAATTACCTTGGAAGCGCTTCGACAGAAGCGCATATTTGGACATCGGACGTTAGATTGGGCGATTGTTGAGAGATTGCGTTTTAAGGCTGAGTTAGAGGACCTTCTGACCGCGGATTGGAAGCGATTTTTTGCAATCAGGTCTGGGGTTTATCAGGGATTAGTGGAAGAATTTTATTGCAGTTTTCGTTTGAATACAGCTATGGGTTCTACCACCGACACGGTTATGACATTTCAACTGGGCGGAACGACATTTACCATGTCTTACGCTGAGTTTGGGGTTGCCATGGGTATTTATACAGAGGAGGAGGTTTTGGGAGTAGATTTTACTCAGGGGTTAGCGACTTGGCCTGTGGGGATGAACGTTGGGTTGTTTTGGCGAGAGCATCATATTAGTACCGAGGATTATCATAAGGGTATTAAACAGGCAGTCATGCTAAACCCGATGCACCGGATACTGTTCTGGGCGATTGTTGAGTCCATTTCGGCTAGAGCAAATTGCCCGAATAATTGTACCCAGCAGGATCGATTTTTTCTCTACTGTATTCTAGCTCGACGTCCGTGCAATCTTGCCAAATGTTTGGCACTTTATTTATACGGCATGGCGTATGGTAAGGGAGATGGGGCAGTGTGTGGTGGCGCCTTTATATGCCATTTAGCTTTTAAGTTAGGGGTGGCTGATAGAGCGCATTTGGATGCTACAGTTGGTGCAGTAGCCGGGGTTTGTACGTTGGATGTTATCGCACTGAAGAATATTTCATTGCTTGATCGCTATGGAAACTTGATTGGAAGTGGGCCTAATGCTGCTGGTGATGCTGGGTCAGATGCGGAGTCAGATGATGAGCCGAGTGATCCGTATTCTATGGAGGCTCTATCTCGACAGTTGACTGCGATGCAGACATCTCAACAACAGATGTATGAGTCTCAACAGAGATTCCAGGAGTCCTATTATGAGGATCAGAGGATGATGGGGTCTCAGCTGGCTCGTGTGACTTATCAGCAGGAGCGTTATCAGCCCTATATGGATCAGTGGGCGCAGCGAGAGGCTCAGACTATGGGTCAGGTTCTTCCGGCCTATGCTCCACCAGATATCTTCATTCCAGCACATCGTCAGGGCGGATTTTACTATCCCCCTCAGTCTCAGCAGCAGCCTCCGCATCAGGGTGGTCCTAGTAACCCGGTGCAGTTTGGTACGTATTCCGGAGGGGATGGGGAACCATCCGTTTTTCGTTCCCCCGATGACATGGCATAGTAGGTGATTTGGAGGGATGTAGGCAAGGCTGGCGCCTGGGCATCGAAAGAGAGTTGGTGGTCGTTACAGATAAACATTTCTTTTTCTTATTTCTTTTTATTTCTTAGTTTATTTTTTGTTTTTATTTATTTATTTGTTCTAGCTAATGTTAACGTACTTATCTTCTTTGTTTGTGATGTTTTTCCTTTGTTTCGAATCGTTTTGTACAATGAGGGCATTGTCCAACTCTAGTATGGGGGGGTTGAGGAAAAACATCCGTTGTGTTTGTGTTTAGTTTAGTCAGTGTATTGTATTTTTAAAAAAAAAAAAAAAAAAAAAAAAAAAATGATGACGTGTCCTGATACTTTTTAATCTGTTGCATAACCTAGCACATTTTATACCCTACTCTAAGAAAAGTGAGATTTTGAGCCTTGAAAGCATTCATTTTAAATGCTACTTTTTCTTTTGTATGAGTGTGCCGATGGTTGATGACTTTAGAACTTGACATAGTCATACGTTTCGAGACCATAGATGAGCATTGCGTTAGGGTAACCTAGTGTAATTTGGTACAACGTTAGGGGCAATTTAGGAATAAACCATTTGATTTAGCCTATTCGTTTCTTGTTAAATAATTACAGCTTAATCACATTGGTTACCTAATTTCCATTTAACCCTTTGTAACACTTACTTTTAGTGTTAGATACTCTAGTTAACCACTTTGCGCCTAACTTATTCGTTTCATTTAAATCCACTAAATATTTTGTACATTAGCCTTTCTTTTCATTTTTAGATGAATCCGAACTTAGTTTTGAGATTGCTATTGAGTGTGTACATGAAGATTGAAGTTATAAGTGTTAAGGCATTGAAATTATCGAATATCGTTAGCCTTTGTATCATATATTTATTTGTAAAAAAAAAAAAAAAAAAAAAAAAAGAAGGAGAAAACAAAAGAAAAAAAAAGAAAGTTGTAAAGTATGTAGTTTTATGTATTTTGAGTCTTTGAAGAAAATAAAGTAGAAGTAGTTGTAGCATGAGTTATGTAATTCGAAAGAAGTTGAAGTTATATGGAGCAATTGGTTCATTAGCGTTTAGGAGTTCGGATTCATTCTAAGTTTAGATGTATACTACGTTTATTTGTATACTTTTACTTATTTACCCATTTAACCTCTATATATTTATTCACATGCCTTTACCTGTACATTACAACCCGAATAAAAGTCCCCGTTTAGTTGTACCTAGACTCTAGTGGTGGAGAAACGATACTTTATCAAGCCTATGATAGAAAACTCACCATGACTGAGCAATTGAGCGGATTTACAGAATATTTTACATACCCTTTAGACTAGTTCGAGAGATTTGTGTGAATTACTCCCAATAATTCGTGAGGTGTTTGGTTATGCTTTTTAAATCATGGTTTGGTAATTAAATTGAATTGAACTGGATTTGCTTGAGGGCAAGAAAATGTTAAGTATGGGGGGATTTGATATCGCATATTTTAGTCATATTATTATATGCGATATTTGTCTTTTTAAAGTTTAATTCATAACGGATGTTGGGAATTTCGGGCAATTTTGGTATTAAAATGCTATACATGTATTAGCCGAAGTTCTGGAGATGAAGTGACATAATTGGAGCTGAAAGTGAAGAAAACGGGTCGATGTTGTATTCCCGTTATGTTTTGAGAGTATAAGCAATTGGTCACGAGAGATGAAGCAGAAACGAGCAGCAAAACGAAGAAAGCTGGAAAACAGCGGGGGACGCCCGTCCCCCACCTGGGACGCCCGTCCCGCGGAAATTTGGAGTTGCTGCTGTTTTCGACGTTTAATAAAATTAGTTTAGGGTTTATTATTATCACCATCATTATCATACGCAACGTTTAGAGTATTGAAACCCTAGTTCTTGGACCTACGAATTTTGGATGCTTTTTGGTATTTTTAGATTCAATAATTTCGTTGTTTAAGCGTTCGGATCATTGGTACTTTATTACTTTTCATTAGTTCTTTTAATATAAAGATGTTTCATTCAATTCAATTGTGTTGCGTTTTATCATTATGAGTAGCTAAATTTCTTAACGTTCACTTGGATGATGTGATCAATTATGTAGGTTATTGTTTAATTACGTATATGTTGAACTGGATTTTATGTTTAATCGAAAAACCAATTGTAATCAGTTTTTGAATATTGTTTAATCTTTTATATAAACTGTTAGTAATTCATCATAGGTATTCGAGAGGAACTTGTGACATTACAAAATAGTTTATGAAATAACTAATCGGTCTATAATTAGTTTTAAGGATATTAGTATTCGAGAGGAACTAGTATTAAAGATTTAAACAATAAAAACATGATTGTGGTTGTTAGTTAACTAGATTAAGAGAGATCGGTTTAGTTAATTAAGAAGCTATTCGAGAGGAAGCTTTATAAGATTAAATCATAAAATCGGCTTAGGTACTTATTGCTTAGTTGTCAAACGTAGAAATTATTCACGAGAGTGGTAACTATACATGAGACGATTAAAGTTTTAATGGGAAACGAGAGTTCAAGTTAAATACCTTTTAAGTAGTTCAACATTGTTAGTAATTAAGTGATAACCGTAGTAATTGTGATCAAGTCCAAGTGAATGTATTTTCATTAATTGTTTACAAACAAAATCTTTTCAGCGATTCATCTGAAGCAATTAGTTTCTTTAATTTAGTAGTTTAAGCACCGTGACAATTCGGTCACAAAACCCACTTCTTGCTTTATTAATTATTAATTAGATTTCAACCATCAGTCCCTGCGAACGAACCTAATTTACCTAAAACTATACTATACTTGATTAGGTCCACTTCCTAAGATTGTGTAGTCGAGTCGTAAGTATTTCTTGTTTTTAATATATACTCGATTTCGCACATCACTAATCTACCCCTATTATACTTTTCACAAAATTTATCATTTAAAATAATTTACAATTAATGATATTTTCTTAATTACAACAATAACTAATAAATAATAATAACTATCTTTATCTTTATTAACATATAAAACATTTTCACTTTTTATTAAAATTTTAAATTTTTAAATAAAGTGTAATTAGTAATATATCCCTTAATGAATATAACATATAAACTAATCTTAATTTACTTTAATTAATTCGATTACTAATTTCATAAAAAAATATGTACTCACATAAAATAAAGGCAATTCAAAGTAATTGATTTAAAATTTGTATTCATATAACCATTATTTTTTAACTTTAAACATTATTTGATGGAGTGAATTTTCAAATATTTGATTTATAATCTAAATTTTATAAACTTAGTTGACAGTGTGGTTGTTCGTGTTGCTCTATAATTCTAGGAAGATGGTTATTATCAAAAGTTTATATATTTTTCTATTGGTCACCGATAAGTTTAATACCAATCAGCTGAGTAGTATTACATTTGATACTTCTAAGGTTAATAAACCTTATTACCATATTGATTATCCTTCATTAAAACATTCGAAAGTATGTGCTGAAAACTTACTGAATTTGAATGTCTTGAATAAAAAAAAAAAAATTCGGGTTAAAAACCAGAACGATGAACGATTAGAAACCGTAGTGTCTGAATGGATTTTTAATTGTTGTTGCATCGTTGAAAGAAAATTAGCTTTTGTTTATGAAAAACATGGGTTTATACGGGAATACTGTCACACCCCGCTAAAGCGGAAACACGAAGTGTGAAGAGCTGGAACATCATTACACGGGTCATAACAAACATAACGATTCATTTCATTGATTAAAAATAAAAGTGTTTACAAATTCAAACAACCAAGTCATTCTATACACGAATACATAAATTTAAAGTTTCAATTTAAAATTCCCAAAAGAAATGGACAAGTCTTTTCTCAATAATGATCTCACGCAACCGCCTTGACCCATCCATGCCATGCACTTCATACACTAAATTTCCTGAAACATAAGATATAGTGTCAAGTACAAAAAGTAGTGAGTGAGTTACAGTTTAAGTTTCTCGGCAAAAGTTTCGGTTAAGTATATAAAAGTAAAAGGTTTCCCAAAAAGGAGGTTAGCGGAGAAAGTCGCTTAAAGTTTATATACTTTTAAAGTTTCGAAGTAGCGGGCGTATCAATGCCCAAAGTTTGTACAGACCAAGTAGAACAATATTTAGTAAAATCATAGTTGCGGAATCAATCGCTAAAAGAGAGTATATATGCGTATAAGTAACTAATTAGATTCTTGTATCAACCTCTTGACATTCTATAACTTAAGTGTTCACACTAAACCGATTGTTCAACCGTGAGGCCCCTTACCCCGCCTATCCTACGGGGAGTATCAAAGATCATAGTAATATGTACTTAGACTGCCATCTAAGCAAGCAACGGTTCTTTCCTAAGTATCGATACCCATTATTATTAAACGGCTCAGAAGTTAATAGTGTGTAAAGTTCTAAAAAGGTGGGCACTAAGTAGATTTGTTTCAAAAAGATAGTAGGCACTTAAGAATCGCATTATAATCTCATCAAGGGTTGGTCTCGCATACAAGTAATCAATAACTAGTTTAGCCGAATAGGGGGCAAGCCGGTAAGTTTAAAGTAAGCCAGTAGGGCAATAAAGTGTTTACACATAAAAGTTTCCAAAATAGATCAATAGTTCCATAATAGTTTCCAAAAGTTCACAAAAGTTGCAATATTCAAGTTTCCAAAATACAAGTAAATATTATGGTTCCCCCAAAAAGTTATGCAAAAATACATTAAGTAAAGGGGTTGTAACTCACGGATTGAGAAGAGTACGAATACGGAAATTGGTCGGAACGGAAGCCGGGAATCACGGGTCGCCTATTAATACCAAGATAGTTCAATTGGTTATTATGTCATTATGTTATTTATGTAATATAATGGATAAAATTTAATTAAACTTTAAGTGTCAAGGTTAAGTATCGTCCACAATAGTCCGAGATAGTAATTGTTACGTTTTTGTCCAAAAGTTCGTTTTAACGTTTATTATTGTTATGTCACAAGTGATTCTGCTTGCTGAAGTGGTTTACATTTTTCTAAGGAAATTTGGGCAGCGCTTCCGCGCCTAAATTTCATATCCAAAAATGAAATTCCACTTCCGCTCACAAAATCACCTATAACACGATATCATACTAATCTAATCCATTTTAAGTCCAAATAGTCCATACGAGTCCCAAAGGTTATTATTTTTATGTTCTCAGTCCCAAATATTACTTTTACGAAAAGTCAACGGGTTACAATTGCTTAAAAACGTTCAAATAACAAGTTTTTAGGGAAATATGGTGGGCATGTGCGCCGCTGTGGGCACTGGGATAACGCACAAACACGTTTTGTGTCCCGCACAAACACGTTTTGTCGTCCTGGACCATTTTTGTAATAAAATTTGAGTTTTTGCTGTTTTTGCGTTGTTATTTCGTTAGACCTTTTCGTTAACTAAAAGTTCTTAATTACGATACGTTATGAACTTAGGAAAGTTCATTAGGTGTTTTCTTGGTATTAGGACTATATAAATTGATTCCGGGTGTGATTCCGACACTGTCGCGTTTCCGGTTATTGAACAGTTAAAGACAACGACAGACAATAAGAGAGACATAGAGTATAAAATGCACTTGAAATTGGACGATTGTCACAAATACTATTCAAGAAATATATTTAATTCTCTTTTTGACCGAACGCGAAATTATTAGACGTCACTATTGAAAAAACAAAATGACCTGAAAATTAGACTTTTGTTATGTTCGCAAATGAGCTTAATCTTCAAATGAGTCGAATTACCTCAATGGGTTGAATGATCCAAACGAAAAATATTCTGAGAGGGTGTTTGTTTCACGAAATCTATAAAAACATTTAGTGAATTTGAATTGAATTCCTTTTACATAACATGTTTTTTTGAAGTTTATTACGTAATTTAAATCCGTTGGAATCTAATTTTTTCTTTACTTGCAAATTTGAGATTCCTTAGGGTAGTGGAAAAGAATTGAGAAAATCGATCATATGACATAATAATTATTATCACTTAATGGTCGAACCATAAATTGTTACCACAACATTATTTCCGAACTTTAAACTATTACACTCCACATATATGTAACGAGACAAATGATAAATTACCATAAATCATTACCCCACTGTAAATTGTTAAATATGATTTTTTTCATCCGCTACATCGCGCGGATAGCATACTAGTATATATATATATATATATATATATATATATAACTTTTTATTTTATTTATGTCATTTTCGCGGGGTATTCCCCTTTAGCGAAAATATATATATATATATATATATATATATATATATATATATATATATATATATATATATATATATATATATATATATATATATAGAACCATCAGGCATAGCCTGGTGGCCACCAGCATCCGTAAAAACCTTGGGCTCACCCTTGTGCTGAAATATGCAGGTCTCGTGTTCGAGTCCAAGCAAGGTGATGGGTACCATTGTTAGGATATTTACCGGGGAATGCCTTCTTTGCTGGGTAGGGGGTCCGGTCACAAAGTGGCCCGTGTCAATGGTATACGCCTTTACCATTATATATATATATATATATATATATATATATATATATATATATATATATATATATATATATATATATATATATATATATATATATATATATATATATATACATATATATATATATATATATATATATATATATATATATATATATATATATATATATATATATATATATATATATATATATATATGACAACCGCATATTTCGAAACACCTTTGCGTTGTGTCCTCTACCGTTTGTTTTATAGGTTTTATTTTGAGCCTATTATTATTGTGATTTTTATTTCACACGATATTTGTTTAGTCGTGATTTATATTATTGTTTCGTCATTCATGACGTAAACGTTATAGTACCTAAGTGCCTAGTAATATAAGTATTCTCGTAGATTAGTATGGGTAATTTAAGCCTTCGTCTTTATGATAAAAATTAACGTTTAAAATATTACAAATTTAGTCATCTAACTAAAAATCTATTACATGGTTAGTCCTTTAATGGGAACTAACGGAATCTGTTAAAAATTCAGTCCTTTTAACGGACAAATTAACGGACCTGACTGAGCAGGGACTACAGCGCACTGACTCCCTGGTGCGACGCAGTGATGCCCAGATCACATCATGACAAAATTAGACTTTTGTGTGACAACCGTCTTATTTCAGGTGAAAACCGCATTCTCTATCTTTGTCTTAACTCGAATTAATCTTGTTATTACTTGTCTCGTAATCTCGAGTGTGTAGAATCGAAGTCGTAATCACATAAATGAATCCTAATACCAAGTAAACACTTAGTGAACTTGTCTAAGTTCCTATTTTGAATGAACGGGCCAAAACTTAAAACTTAACCAAACGGGCCAAAACTTAAATCAACGATTTTCTCCAGCTTCATAGAGCCCAAGGCCTCTCTTAGAAGTCCAGTAAAGTCAATTTTGAACATTATAACACAAACATAAACACATTCTAACACACACACACAAACAAACACACTCCTTACTCTCTCTCTCTCTTTGCTAAAAACTCAAGAACACACACTCACTCCACTTTCATTTACAGAAACTTCACCATCAAAACTCAGAAAAAAAATCAACCACATAAACATACACAAATCGTCCATCAAGAAAAGAGGAAGAAAGGGGTTGCATTCATTTGGGTCAAAAGTCCCTTTTATAAGCTTTTTGGGTTAAAATCACTAAGGGATCACTCCAACCATCTCCAAATCACTTTACTCTCGGTATAAATCATTCTAATCTACTGTCTTTACAATATATATTCATTGCATGTATCATCTAACACCTAAAAATGAGTTTGTATGGAGATTTTGGGTCATTTATGAACAAAAACGGGTTTTTACAAATTGCATGTCTAGATCCTTAAATTTGTGGTTATAAACACTAAATAAACTATAAAACATCAATTATCAAGTTTATATCTGGTTGCATGTCAAAATCTAACTTAAAATCATCAAATTTCTTCAAAAACGAGCTTGACCAAGAACCTGTCACAGTGACCGCGGCGCAGTCGCTTCACCGCGGCGCGGTCAAGGTAAAACTTGTGACCGCGGCGCGGTCATCCCACCGCGGCGCGGTCATGCTGCTGACAGACTGCACAAATTGCTAAGTTGAAACCATTTTGGATCGTAACTTTAAACGTGTTATCTAAACTTATGTTCGGAACTGAGATTTATGACCATAACCTGTAATGAGAGTAACTCACATATAAATGAACTAAATGAGCAAGTTTTATATTACATTGTGTTGGGAATAATATGAAATGTGTTCATTGAAATGGTTAAGCGGGAAAGTGTACAAATATTGGAATTAATGATTTTGGCGCGGAAGCGCTGCCCAATTTTCAATAGACCCAAACCCAACACTTAACATATAACCACATAAACATTAATACTCATTAAACCTTGGTATTTCCTTAGGATTCCCGTGATTCCGGTCCGTCTCGATTACCTTCCGCACTCGTAGCTCTTCTTCGCAAACAGTGAGTTACATCCCCACTTATTTACTGTTTTCAAATATCTTTTGGGGGAAACAAGAGATCTAAATGAACTGTTATGAACTTTTGTACAATTATGAACTCTATTGAACGTTTTTGTGAAACTTATACTTATTTAGTTTTATGGCCGTTTGGCCTATGATAAACTAATGGTTTGCCACCTTTACTCGGCTTTTGATTCAAACTTATATTAAACTCATTTAATGCCACACTCGGCACTCGTATGTACTTTGATTGATCGTATAACTAACGTGACTCTTGAGGGATATAACTAACCATAAGTGACTACTACTAGTTGGAATAAAATGAAACATCAGTGCCCATCTTGCAACACACTATTAGCTTTGATAAGCCGTTTAGTAATTATGAGTACCGATACTTAGGAAATAACCGTTCCTTGCTTAGGCGGCAGCTTAAGTACATATTAATTGATCAGAAATGACTCCCCTTAAGTAGTCGGGGTAAGGGGCCTCACGGTTGGTAATTTGGTTTAGTGTGAACACTTAAGTTATATTATGCCAAGTAGTCGTTATACAAGGATTCAATCAATAGTTTACTTATCTTGCGCGTATAGAGTTATACGACTTCCGCATCTATCTTTTAAACAACTGTTTTGGTTCGAACTATTCTTTAAGTCTTCTTCTACTTTTAGAAACTACTATGTATAGGTATACTTACTCAAACCTTTTTAGTCGAGGACTAGAAAACTGTAACTCAGTCACTACTTTATTGTAGTTGACACTTTATCTCTTGTTTCAGGAAATCAGATGTAAGTCACGAAGTGCAATAGTTGGATGGGTCTGGAATGTCATGTGAAGTCAAGAATCGGGAGAAGACCTATTTTGAATATGTTTTGGGAATTTTATCAAACAATTTATTATGTTGTTTCGTGATGTACTTTTCAACACTTGGTTATCTTTAAACTGTAAACGCTTATTTTATTCGAAATGACTTGAAACCGTATGTTTTTATTTATAACTCGTGTGATGATATCTTGGCTCTTCACATTCCGTGTTTCCGCTTTAGCGGGGTGTGACATTTTGATTTATTGAGATCCCACCCCACATGCAATCACGTGAATTCTGCCCACAAAATGGTGTTAGATGAGTGAATTGTGGATCCTTGACCAATTCACATCATCTCTCATTCCATTCCTCAACCTTAAACCATTTTCGGTCACATTCTTCATTCTTTGTATCTCTCTCTAGCACAAAATTTCTCAAGTTCCTTCAATTTCCAGAGACTTGTTGAGACTTAAACCACATTCAAAAGTGGTATTTGTGTTAGGAAAGATCATCCAAATACTTCTCTTGGTTCATACATCTAAGTATTTTCCCCTTGAATCCTATCTTTTTCTTACCTTAATTCCTTTCCTTATGACATAAGAGAGTTCTAATATAACTCTAATGTTTTTGCAAGGATCCATCCACCATAGATTCACTTTTCCTTCGTGGGTTATTCTTGACTTTGAAAGTTTTCAACTCTTGAAGAATTGGTAAGTCATATTCACTCTAAACCTTATTTCTTTTACACTTCCCTTCTTTATTTTCCATTTTTCCTAATAAGTGGTTATTTTCTTGTTTGAAGTTTGATTCTCCACTCTACCACTTTGGAGTTCATTTCGGGAAGATTTCAAGATTGTAGATTATTGCGGAGGTATTCGGTACTTCCTACAAATCCTTAATCTTTCCTTTCCGTTTTCTCTTTGTTCTTATTTTTTCTCACCTAATTACTTATATAAAAAGGTTAAAAATATTAAACGTTAAAATGGTTGAAAACATAAAAGTTGACCTAATATATGATTATTTGCCATGTTAATAGGTTATTAGTAAATTTAACTAAAATGTCATATTTGGAACTTATATAAAAACCGGATAATTTCATATAGGAAATATCAGTAAATTCCTATCGAAAACGTTTCTAACAAAATCTTGGACAAATTGGACTTTTAACCTAAGTATCATATGTAAACTTAACTACAATCACTTTTTGTTAGAAATGACTAAAATTATGTAAATTCTTACAAATTACTATATGTATAAATATGTATAAATTACCTAATTTCACATATGGACTAATATACTAAATAACTTCAAACAACAACCTGGACATATTCACATAAGACTTAAACTAACCCATCGATACTAAAACATAAAGAAACTAGAAAACTGAATTTTGCTCACTAAAGCTCCAGTGCGCCGCACTGACTCCCTACTGCGACACACTGGGTTTGGTCATAAGCTCAATGTGACGCACTGAATCCTCAGTGTGCCGCACTAGCTACTGATTTCGTGATTTAGACATACGTAAACATATATTAACATATATAAAGTAATATATATTGATAAATATACGTTTTGGACTCAAAACGTAATCGCAGTCTTAAACGTCATATATATTACTATTTTACTCACAAAACGAACGTCTTTTCGACAAATATATATATATCCATTGTAAACGATCGAAATCTTAGATTTTAAACCTAATCTTTTGTCAAACTTTTATAAACTAATTTTCAAAATATCTTTACTCAAACATTTAAACGATTTCTTAATTTATTCAAAAATATAGAATGTTAACTTTTGGTTGACTTTGACTTCTTCCAAAATTGTCGACTTTGACTAAGTAAACTATCTTTTGTTGTTGACTTTAGTTGACTTTGACCTTTTCCATAATCGTTGACTTTGACCAAGTCAACTATCTTTCGATGTTGACTTCGGTTGGCTTTGACTAAACTTTGATACCAATATTTCTTTCAACCGATATTCCTGTTAGTCATTTTCGGCTCGGAATATCATTCTTTTCTAATCGTCCTTATAGACTTAAACGATTGATATCTTCTAGTAGTCATTATTGACTCGAAATATCAAATATCTTTTACTCGTCACTTTGACACGAAATATCGTTATCTTTTATTCGACGACTTTAACTCGATATATTGATCTTTCGAACATTTTAAAATAAAATATATAATACACCGTTAATCATATACGACTAAACCCTACTACATTATAGATACTTGGACTTTCTATGTCTTTATGCTATGGCACTTAGGAGGTGGAGCATTATTCTCCTGATTGTGTCTACGTGACATACTTATCGCTGATTTGTGAGTTATTTGTTGCCCTTTTTACCGCTTTTATTCTTGGGCATGATTAGCGTTATTTTAAACTTAAGATATATCTTGATTATGCATATGTAGATTATGATTCCTTTAGATTTAGTGTTGCTTTACTTATATGGTCTTAGTGGTAGTATAAGGCCCTCGGTTAAACACATGTTAACTCTATTTGATCCCTCGGTACGTATATATAGATCTATATAGGTTTTACGAACCCTCAGCGCTGAAATGGGATTTTGTCAGTGTGCAGTCCCTATGAGTCGATGTTATGACCGCTTACTTTCTCGTAATTTTACCTTAGTTTGACACACTAGGGGTGAGGGTTAATGTTGCCTTTAAATGTGAGGATAAGGTGTAGTTGATTATCTAAGGTTATTTATATATCTTACTTTGCTTATAATTCAAGATATTATTTATTTTACTAGTCGTTTTTAAATATATTTCAATTGGGTCAAAACCTTCAAAATATTATGTTTTTATAAAAATACGAATAACCCACCAACTTTATGTTGACGCCGTATTTTTAACGCTTTTCAGTAAGTTGAGTTTTGCATCGATCGTGGAGTTACTATATTTGCCTTAGATTTTGTGTGGACTTTCGAAGAGACTTAGCTAGACGTAGTTAGTTTCTAATTAGGCCACGAACTTATTTTTATGTGTGACAACCGTCAAAAATTCAGGTACTTATTCTGTTGTGATATCAATTCGAAACGTTAGTTACTTTTTGTCTCATTCGCTTTATTCTGGGTCGTAACTTTTTAAGTCTATACTTTGTCGGAACCAGTGTCGGAATCACACCCGAAATCAATTTATATAAGTCCTAATACCAAGAAAACACCTAATGAACTTTCCTAAGTTCATAACATATTATAACTAAGAACTTTCGTTTAACAAAAAAAAAAAAAAAAAAAAAAAAAAAAAAATATGCACGGTGCGCAGCACCTAGTGCACGGTGCGCAGCACCTGTTACCAGAATTTTCAAAAATGTTACATTTTCAGTCCTTTTCTCGTTTTACACCACCACCACCCACATCCTCCAATCAAAAACGTCCCTTCTACTCCCAATACTGACATTTACCAGTCCCAACACCCTATACCCACATTTTCATTACATTTTCTTTATTCATTTTTACAAAATCAAACACACACACAAAACACCTACATCCTTTTTCTCTCTATTTTCTCTCAAAGAACACCTCCATTCCAGGATCATTTCACCATCAAAATACATATTTAAACCATACAAATCGTTCCAAACCTCAAGAGAAGCTCGGAGGTGTTGTTATTTCGAAAAAGGACCACGGTTGTAAAGATTTTTGAAGCTCAAATCCGACCAAAACTCTTCACCCAAGCTTTTCCTTCGGTAGATCTCTTTACTTTTACTATTCTTACACTAATATTCAATTGCATGTAAGATCTAACGGTTAAAAATATGATTTTTCACAAATCTATGACTTTTTACGGTCAAAAACGTTTTTAATCAAAATACTCTTTAGATCCACGAATCTGTGGATAAAAACAATTTTGAAACTGTTAAAATGTTGTTTTTAATGATATTTACTGATTGCATGTTCAATCTAAACAACAAGGAAAGTTTTATGAAGCTTTTAAGTCACTTTTCTTACAAAAACGATTTTAACTAAAAGTGATTAGATCTACAATTTTGTGGTTTAAAGTTGTTTAGAAACTGAGAAAAACATCATATTATAAGTACCTACTGGTTGCATGTCGAAATCTTTAAGTCACAAAACGTTTTTAGCAAGAAAAACACAAAACAAGAATCGGGACAGCAGCTGGTGCGCAGCACCAGTGCCCTGGTGCGCAGCACCGGGCTGCTGTTCCCCCGAAATTGTCGTTTTAACTCGTTTTAAGATCATGGTTATATTCTGGACTTTTACCGCTATCATTTTTAGACTGAGATAAATAAAACTAATAACATTGGTGACTAGTATTGGACTCTTTGGACTATTTGAACTATATTATGTATATTATCGTGTTTTAGGTGATTTGTGAGCGGAAGTGACGATATAATTTTTGGGCATGAAATTTGGGCGCGGAAGCGCTGCCCAAATTTCCCTAGAAATTATCAAATCACTTCAGTAAGCAAAAGCACTTAAGACGTAATAATCAAAAACAATAAACTTTCGGACTAAATGCAACGTTAATCGCTTCGGACCAAATTTTCGGAACAATATTGGACTTAACACTTAATTACAACCAAAAGTTACATAATCTCCTATATTATTATATAAGAACATAATAATGTAACAACTCATTAAACTACCTTGGTATTATTAGGCAATCTGTGATTCCCGGCTTTCATACTCCAACCGAGTTTCCGAGTTCTCGATCTCTTCGCAACCCGTGAGTTACACCCCTCTCTACTCTTACATTTTAAGTATTCTTTTTGGGGGAAACATGAGATCCAACCTTTCGTAAACTTGTATGACTATTTTGACTTTTAAACTTGTGGAACTACTTTGAACTTTGACTTATCAACTTTGACTTATCAACTTTGACTTTATGAAACTTTGACTTATACTTTATCAAACTTTGGACACTGAAACGTCTACTTAATCTCATATGCGTAAAACATCTCTTTCTCTACTTATAATTGTTATGTATCTCTTTATCTCAACTATTTATTGATACTTGTATGCGTAACCAACCCTTGATGGAGCTATAACACGTTTCTAAGTGATGTGATTCTCTCTCTTTTTAAAATGATAAGCTTTCATAGTGCCCACCCATGTTTTAGTTACTCTCTTACACACTATTAACTACTTAAGCCGTATAGTAATTATGGGTATCGATACTTAGGAAATAACCGTTCCTTGCTTAGATGGCAGTCTAAGTACATATTACTGAATTTCTCTCTTTTAACTTTCCGTTTGAGAGGCGGGAAGTTGGGGCCGCTCGGTTAATAATCGGATTAGTGTGAACACTTAGTTATAGATGCCAAGGGATTGATACAAGAAATCTATTTAGTTATTTACGCATAAACTCATAAACTTTTAGCGATGGTTATCCGCTGTTATTATTTGACTAAATGTGATTCTATTTAGTCTTTACAAGTTAGGGCACAATTCGCCCGTTACTTAAACTTTACAAGTATATAAACTTTTTATGCGACTTTCTCCGCTAATCTCCTTATGGGAAACTCTTACTTTATATACTTTACTCATACTTTTTATGCCAACTATTTATAAACTTTTAGCGATGGTTATCCGCTTCTATTATTTGACTAAATTGATTCTATTTAGTCTTTACAAAGTTAGGGCACAATTCGCCCGTTACTTAAACTTTACAAGTATATAAACTTTTTAAGCGACTTTTCTCCGCTAATCTTCCTTTTTGGAAATTTCTACTTTTATATACTTTACTTACACTTCGATCGTACTTAAACTTATTTGAAATTAATTTATTCTTGAATTTTAAGTACTTGATCTTATCTTGAAACTCTTTGATCCCGAACGACTCTCAAACCTTTATAAAACCTTGAATTCGTTTCGGACTTTTATAAACTTTTAGATGGAACTTTTCTCCAATTCATAAACTGTAACTCACTCACTACGTTTTCGTAGTTGACACTTTATCTCATGTTTCAGGAACTAAGCATAAGTTATGAAGCGCATTGCTCAGGCGGGTCAAGCTAGTTATGTGAAGAGTAATACGGGAAAAGACCTTGGATACTTGGGAACTTTATTAAAAATACTTTATTATGTATTTGTCTTTCTATACTTACGAATCTTGGTTGTATTTTTCGAACATGATTACCTTTTAATCTCAATATATATGACTTGAACCGTTGACTTTTGGTATAACTCGTGAAATGATTCTTTGCTCTTCACACTTCCGTGTTTCCGCTTTAGCGGGGTGTGACAGACTTGGTATCAGAGCACGGGTTATAGTGAAAACGGTTTTAAAAATTTTCAAAAAGTTTTCGAAACCAAAACTATAACCAAGGCTTTTCAGAAAAAATCATTTTCGGGTTCAAACTTTAGTATATTATTTTCCGCAATTGCATGATTATCTTTTTCAACTATGCGTGACTTGATCAACCACCCGTAGTTCAAAATGAATTATGCAAGAACGGAAAAGGAATTGCTATCGTTAACGGTTTTGGGTCAAAAATTCCCGGTCTTATCAATTCCCGATTCTCACATAACTGACCCGTGCATGCGATTTAATTATGTGTTTCCTATTTCCAGTTTCCCCCGTACTTGCATAACTCGATGTTCGCAGATTCGTCACGTCTCAGTACTCCCGTTCGCGATCACTTTCTCGATCTCAGTCACGATTCCCTCCCGAGCCGTTTCCTCATTGCGCGAACCTTCATAGGGCCACACGGCCTCCGAGAGTCAACGTCACCAGACGACCGACCCGACGGAGGATACGTCGATGGCAAGCAGCAGCAGTAGGGGATCCAGTCCGAGGACTGCATTACCACCCCCTCCACCAGCGCCGCTACAGCATCGCCACCGCCCCAAGGGCCTCACCCTAGGTTGACCGCGCGTATACAGCTCATCCACCCTGGCCGTCTGCCTGATCGGATTACCGGATAACAATCCTATCCGTCTCAACCCGCTCCTCTCCTTATACCGACCATGGATTGGTACCATCGGGAACGCCAGTTCCTAGAGGAAAGACGATGTGCCCATGAGACCAGACTCTCCCGATCTATGATCTCACCCTTCCTCCAGCCTCCCTCGCCGGCCGCATTCTTCCACTTCCACCGAGAGGTTCGGGGACTTGCAAAGGAGACCCAGTAACAAGGGCTCCTCAACAGCGAAGTCACCGATGTTGCGCATCAGTTGTCCGAGCAGTCGTTGCGGATCATCGCCTCGACCCGAGCCACGACACGAACTGTGCAGCGTCTCGATGGGACGTGTTAATCATGGGAACTCTATTGGCGGTCATTGCCGCTAAGATGTTTCCAGGAAGGCATCATCAATCGGATTTCCTTGGTATTTGTACCAAAGGCTTGAGTTGTAACTTTCCCCTGCACACAACCCAAGGTTGTTCTTATCATTGTTCCCTTGTATCATACTCGTACTCTCTCTTTCTTATTCCGAACTATGTTATTGACTCCTTAGTATTATTATTTATGTGGATTCTCTACTCTTATCGTCTATACTCGCCGTTCTCGTGCGAACCCTGACATCGTCGTTGAACCGTTCGATCGTATCGCTTAAATCATCATCATGCATGTACCAACTATCCGATCATATTACTCCTGTGTATCGGTCACTATTAACCCCTGAGTTAAATTCTTATCGCAATTCCCTATTCGTACGCCCTAAACTAATTCCTCCTTTCCATTGTGGGACCATACCGCCCAAGAGAAGCCGCGTTGACCTTATGGCTGAGCAGATAACTGCGCAGTTCAAAGTGGCACTCCCAAGCACGGTTGCCCAGACCATCGATGGGATCAACAACGGAATCTTCGGGGACGACAACCTCAACGTCGACTACCCGAAGTACAACCCTGAGCATAACCTCTCCTTCTTCCCATCCACCATCGAGCAAGAAGAAGGTGAACCCCTTAGAAACAGTAAAACCCTTCCCCCTCCTGTATCAACCCAACAGGATGAGGACGAATACCTTGGAAACCAACAACCTCCATTTCCCTCCAAACCGCATCCAGCGAAGGGGGAAATGAGAAAAGGAATATTCATCATTAGCCACCAGGAGAAACAATAACAAGCAACCAACACCCCCGTGGAACTTGCCCCTTAGCACTTACCCGACAAAATTTTCCCATCAAGCTCATTCATATCGAATTGGAAAGCTTTGACGTTATCGTCAAAAGGGACTGGTTATCTCATTTTCGGACCAAGACCGTTTGTTTCGGCAAACTCATCTGTATTCCCCTTTTTCAGGGAATAAAATTCTCGTCGTCCAGGAGGACAAACCTGGATGACGACTTCGCATCTTGTCTTCCCTAAACATGTGCAAGTACCTCGAGAAGGACTACGACGCACCCCTCGCCCATATCACCAGAGGTAAACCTAAGGAAAGCCGAGTCCAAGACATTCATGTAGTCAAGGACCACCCAGAGTCTTTCCTGAGGATTTTCCTGGTCTACCGCCACATTGACAAGTTGAAGTTCCGTATAAGACCCCGTTCCTGGCACAACACCGGTCGCCAAAACACCATGCCGTCTGGCACCACTCGAAATGCAAAAGCTGTCCAAGCAGCTACGGGAACCTCTAAACCATGACTCTGTCCGCTCAAGTTCGCCCCCTGGGAAGCCCCGAGTTTCCCCTATCAACAAGAAAGACGGATCCCTCCGCCTGTACACCCATTATAGTAAACCTAACGAACTGACCGACAAGAACCGATATCACCCCCGAGGATCGACGACCTATTCGAATGGTTGCTGGAAGCAACTTGCATCTCAGAGGTAGACCTCCGCCCAGATTATCATTCGGTTCGTGTCAGTAAATCCGGCATCTCTAAGACCGCATTCGAACTCAATACGGACATTACGAATTCCCGTCATGCCCTTTGGCCTAGTCAACACACCAACAGTATTCATGAATCTAATGAACAGAGTGTGTAGGCCATACTTGGACAGACTCGTAATCGTATTCATAAATGACCTTCTCATATACTCCAGGAACAAGGAAGATCACGTGAAACACCTTAAACTCATTCTAGAACTCCTCAGAAGTCGGAAATCGTACGCCGAATTCTCCAAGCGTAAATTTGGGCCCCGAGAAGTACATTTCCCTGGCTATGTCATCAACCATGAAGGAATTCGGACTCAGGCCAGACGTAACCCACTACAATGATGGCCGAGCATGAAATCCAGAATCCGAGAATCTTCGTAAACTCCTTTTGACGTGGGCCACCGATCTCGATGTTCCATCCACCCGGAATCCGACGTGTTATACGAGGATCCCCGTGAATATTGAAGGTGGCCAGGCACGAAAAAGGATATCGCCTTGCACATAACCAAGTGCCTCACTCACCTCGAAGTCAAGGCGAAATATCAAAACCCTTCTCCTCATCACCGCCGATAAGGATAGTCGATCTGCGCCCGTCCTCTTTGGAATGCCCTCCAGAGAATCGCTAGGGACACGACTAGACCTCATCACCGCATACCGCCCTCTGACCGATGGTCAGAAGGACGACCCAAACGCTTGATAAAATGCTGAGGGCGCGTGTAGTTACCTTCATAGGGAGCCGAATACTCACCACTCCTGAGTTCACCTATGACAACGACTTCCGTGCCAGCACCAAAAGCGAACCCTTCGATACCTATTTGGACGCAAGTGTCGGTCACCGCCCCGTTGGCTGGAAGCTAACGATTGACGACTTGCAAGGTCCGACGCCTTCCTTCATCCGTGGAACTGGAAGTTCCTGTACCGGTCAGATAAGCTCGTAACCAACCAGAAGGAAACCCCCGAGTCCCAAGATGGCAATAGAGTACCTCCCAAGGTATCGCCATGGGAAGGGATAGCCTGCTTCTGGGAACGCGGCTGACTGAGCCCTAGGTACGCCAGTCCAAACTAAGCCTTAGGACGTGTTAGTCCGATCGCTCATCGCTTTCAGATCCACCTGATTCCTTCGAACGTTAATACATACATGTTTCCATGTCTCACCCTCGAGAGGCACCTATCTGATGAGACCATAGTCAACCCCCTCGACAAGGTCAAAATCAATGCCGAACTCAAACTCTTTGATGAACCGCCTAAGTTTGTTGACCGGAAGGTCAAACAATCCAGGCAAGTCTTTCATCTATCACCAAGTCTCAGTGGGGATTCTCGACGTGGTCCCGATCTCACATGGAGACGTGAAGACCAATTCCGTCAGAAATACCCGCATCTATTCGAGAACTCTTCTACCTGATAAGACGCACTAAATTTCGGGACGAAATTTCTTTCAACCCGGGGAGAATGTGACAACCGTCAAAAATCAGGTACTTATTCTGTTGTGATATCAATTCGAAACGTTAGTTACTTTTGTCTCGTTCGCTCTACTTTGGTTCGTAACTTTTGAATCTACACTTATCGGAACAAGTGTCGGAATACACCCGGAATCAATTATAAGTCCTAATACCAAGAAAACCATATTGAACTTTCCTAAGTCATAATAATTATAATTAGAAACTTCAATTAACAAAAAGGTCCAACGAAGCAATAACGCAAAAACGAAAATTAACAAAAATGCCCGGTGCGCCGCACCATCAGAGGTGCCGCACCTAGCCAGATTTTAAAAATGTTACATTTCAGTCCTTTTCTCGTTTTACACACCACCACCCACTTTGGCCAATAAGAAACGACCATTTACTGTCCATTACCTGTCCCAAGACCAGGTTTTACCCCCATACACCATTTACATTTCATTTTCATTTCTTTTCATTTTAAAAAACTAAAAACACACACACACCATTCTCTCTCAAAAACTCTCAAGAACACCCATTTCCAGAAAACATTTCCACTAAACTCATTTTCAACCCATACAAATCGTTTGGATCATCAAGGAAAGCAAAGGGTGTCGTTTTTATCAAAAGGACCACGGTTGTAAAGAGTTTTGGAGCAAGAATCCGGCCAAAACTCTCCATCTAAACTTTTCCTTCGGTAGATCTTTATACTTTTACTATTTCTACATTAATATTCATTTGCATGTAAGATCTAACGGTTAAAAATACGATTTTTCATAAATCTATGACTTTTTACGGTCAAAAACGTTTTTAACCGAAATACTCTTTAGATC
>CAJVGC010000065.1:46480743-46530921 GCA_910822075.1 Senecio squalidus
CCCCATAGCGAGTACCACAAAAGCTTTCTATACTCTCCAGCCAAGGAAGCACGTCCGGACCCCAGTACCGTTACGTGTACGTTTCCCCTATCACTTCCATCCTTCTTCCCATGCTAGTCGATACAAGGAGCCTGAAAGAAGCCTTGTCTCCTTAGAATTTAGACCCCTCCTTTACCTAGGATCTAAAGTTCTTAAGGGTAGCTCACCATCGAATATGCCAACGGTCAAGAGCTCGAAGCCATGAATGCAATCTTAGGATGTTCACCATGCTTACCCGACAAAATTTTCCCCATCAAGCTAATTCCTATCGAACTGGAAAGCTTTGATACTATCATCCAATTGCACCAGCTATTTATTTTCGAACCGAGACTGTCTGTTCGGCAAACTCATCTGTATTCCCCCTTCTTCAGGGAGTCAAACTCTCGTCGTCCAAAAAGGGTAAACCTGGACGACGACTTCGCATCATGTCTTCCTTGAAAGTGTGCAAGTACCTCGAGGAGGACTACGACGCACCCCTCGCCCATGTCGCCAGAGGTACCTAAGGAAAGCCGAGTCCAAGACCTTCTCGTAGTCAAGGACCACCCAGAGTCTTTCCTGAGGATTTTCCTGGGCTACCGCCGCAATGACAAGTCGAAATCCCGTATAGACCTCGTTCCTGGCATAACACCGGTAGCCATGACACCATGTCGTCTGGCACCACTCAAAATGCAAAAGCTGCCAAGCAACTGCAAGAACCCCTAAACCATGACTCTGTTCGCTCAAGTTCGCCCCCTGGCGAGCCTCGAGTTTCCCCTATCAAAAAGAAAGACGAATTCCTCCGCCTGTACACCATCATAGTGAACCTAACGAGCTGACCGACGAGAACTGATAATCACCCCCGAGGATCGACGACCTATTCGAATAAGTTGCTGGAGGCAGCTTGCATCTCAAAGGTAGACCTCCACCAAGATTATCATCAGGTTCGTGTCAGTAAAACCGGCATTTCTAAGGCCGCAGTCGAACTCGATACGGACATTACGAACTTCCGTCATGCCATTTGGCCTAGTCAACACACCAACAGTATTCATGAATCTAATGAACAGAGTGTGTAGGCCATACCTGGACAGATTCGTAATCGTATTCATAAACGACTTCCTCATATACTCCAGGAACAAGGAAAATCACGTGAAACACCTTAAGCTCATTCTAAGGACTCCCCGAAGTTGGAAATCGTACGCCGAATTCTCAAGGCGTATATTTGGGCTCCGAGAAATACCTTTCCCTGATTATGTATCAACCATGAAGGAATTCGGACTCAGACTTGACGTAACCCACTGCGTCAATGACTGAGCATGAAATCCAGAATCTGAGAATCTTCGTAAACTCCTTTTGACGCGGGCCACCGATCTCGATGTTCCATCCATCCGGAATCCGAAGTGTTTCACGAGGATCCCCGTGAATATTGAAGGTGGCCAGGCGCGAAAAAGGATACCGCCTTGCACATGACCAAGTGCCTCACTCACCACCCAAAGCCAAGGCGGAATATCAAAACCCCTCTCCTCATCACCGCCGATAAGGATAGTCGATCTGCGCCCGCCCTCTTTGGAGTGCCCTCCAGAGAATCGTTAGGGACACGACTAGACCTCATCACCGCATACCACCCTCCGACCGATGGTCAGAAGGACGATCCAAGCGCTTGATGAAATGCTGAGAGCGCGTGTAGTTACCTTCATAGGGAGTTGAGATACTCACCTTCCCTGAGTTCACCTATGACAACAACTTCCGTGCCAGCACCAAGAGCGGACCCTTCGATACCTATTTGGACGCAAGTGTCGGTCACCGCTCTGTTGGCTAGAAGCTAACAATTGACGACTTGCAAGGTCCGACGCCTCCCTTTATCCGTGAAAGACTGAAAGTACCCTGTGCCGTCAGAAAAGCTACGTAACCAACCAGAAGAAAACCCCCGAGTCCCTAGATGGCAATCGAGTACCTCCCAAGGTATCGCCGTGGGAAGGGATAGCCTACTTCTGGAGACGCGGCTGACTGAGCCCTGGGTACGCCAGTCCCAAACTAAGTCTTAGGACGTGTTAGTCCGATCGCTCATCGCCTTCAGATCCACCTGATTCCTTCGAACGTTAATACATACATGTTTCCATGTCTCACCCTCGAGAGGCACCTATCTGATGAGACCTTCGTCAACCCCCTCGACAAGGTCAAAATCAATGCCGAACTCAAACTCTTTGATGAACCGCCTAAGTTTGTTGACATGAAGGTCAAACAATCCAGGCAAGTCTTTCATCTATCATCAAGTCTCAGTGGGGATTCTCGACGTGGTCCCGATCTCACATGGAGACGTGAAGACCAATTCCGTCAGAAATACCCGCATCTATTCGAGAACTCTCCTACCTGATAAGACGCACTAAATTTCGGGACGAAATTTCTTTCAACCCGGGGAGAATGTGACAACCGTCAAAAATTCAGGTACTTATTCTGTTGTGATATCAATTCGAAACGTTAGTTACTTTTTGTCTCATTCGCTTTATTCTGGGTCGTAACTTTTTAAGTCTATACTTTGTCGGAACCAGTGTCGGAATCACACCCGAAATCAATTTATATAAGTCCTAATACCAAGAAAACACCTAATGAACTTTCCTAAGTTCATAACATATTATAACTAAGAACTTTCGTTTAACAAAAAAAAAAAAAAAAAAAAAAAAAAAAAAAAAATTATGCACGGTGCGCAGCACCTGTTACCAGAATTTTCAAAAATGTTACATTTTCAGTCCTTTTCTCGTTTTACACCACCACCACCCACATCCTCCAATCAAAAACGTCCCTTCTACTCCCAATACTGACATTTACCAGTCCCAACACCCTATACCCACATTTTCATTACATTTCTTTATTCATTTTTACAAAATCAAACACACACACAAAACACCTACATCCTTTTTCTCTCTATTTTCTCTCAAAGAACACCTCCATTCCAGGATCATTTCACCATCAAATACATATTTAAACCATACAAATCGTTCCAAACCTCAAGAGAAGCTCGGAGGTGTTGTTATTTCGAAAAAGGACCACGGTTGTAAAGATTTTGAAGCTCAAATCCGACCAAAACTCTTCACCCAAGCTTTTCCTTCGGTAGATCTCTTTACTATTCTTACACTAATATTCAATTGCATGTAAGATCTAACGGTTAAAAATATGATTTTTCACAAATCTATGACTTTTTACGGTCAAAAACGTTTTTAATCAAAATACTCTTTAGATCCACGAATCTGTGGATAAAAACAATTTTGAAACTGTTAAAATGTTGTTTTTAATGATATTTACTGATTGCATGTTCAATCTAAACAACAAGGAAAGTTTTATGAAGCTTTTAAGTCACTTTTCTTACAAAAACGATTTTAACTAAAAAGTGATTAGATCTACAATTTTGTGGTTTAAAGTTGTTTAGAAACTGAGAAAAACATCATATTATAAGTACCTACTGGTTGCATGTCGAAATCTTTAAGTCACAAAACGTTTTTAGCAAGAAAAACACAAAACAAGAATCGGGACAGCAGCTGGTGCGCAGCACCAGTGCCCTGGTGCGCAGCACCGGGCTGCTGTTCCCCCGAAATTGTCGTTTTAACTCGTTTTAAGATCATGGTTATATTCTGGACTTTTACCGCTATCATTTTTAGACTGAGATAAATAAAACTAATAACATTGGTGACTAGTATTGGACTCTTTGGACTATTTGAACTATATTATGTATATTATCGTGTTTTAGGTGATTTGTGAGGGGAAGTGACGATATAATTTTTGGGCATGAAATTTGGGCGCGGAAGCGCTGCCCAAATTTCCCTAGAAATTATCAAATCACTTCAGTAAGCAAAAGCACTTAAGACGTAATAATCAAAAACAATAAACTTTCGGACTAAATGCAACGTTAATCGCTTCGGACCAAATTTTCGGAACAATATTGGACTTAACACTTAATTACAACCAAAAGTTACATAATCTCCTATATTATTATATAAGAACATAATAATGTAACAACTCATTAAACTACCTTGGTATTATTAGGCAATCTGTGATTCCCGGCTTTCATACTCCGACCGAGTTTCCGAGTTCTTATCTTCGCAACCCGTGAGTTACACCCCTCTCTACTCTTACATTTTAAGTACTCTTTTTGGGGGAAACATGAGATCCAACCTTTTGTAAACTTATATGACTATTTTGACTTTTAAACTTGGGAACTACTTTGACTTTTGACTTATCAACTTTGACTTTATTAAACTTTGACTTTGACTTTATCAAACTTGACACTGAAACGTCTACTTAATCTCATATGCGTAAAACATCTCTTTCTCTACATATAATTGTTATTTATCTCTTTATCTCAACTATTTATTGATACTTGTATGCGTAACCAACCCTTGATGGAACTATAACACGTTTCTAAGTGATGTGATTCTCTCTCTTTTTAAAATGATAAGCTTTCATAGTGCCCACCCATGTTTTAGTTTCTCTCTTACACACTATTAACTACTTAAGCCGTATAGTAATTATGGGTATCGATACTTAGGAAATAACCGTTCCTTGCTTAGATGGCAGTCTAAGTACATATTACTGAATTTCTCTCTTTTAACTTTCCGTTTGAGAGGCGGGAAGTTGGGGCCGCTCGGTTGATAATCGGATTAGTGTGAACACTTAGTTATAGATGCCAAGGGATTGATACAAGAAATCTATTTAGTTATTTACGCATAAACTTATAAACTTTTAGCGACGGTTATCCGCTTTTATTATTTGACTAAATGTGATTCTATTTAGTCTCTACAAGTTAGGGCTCAATTCGCCCGTTACTTAAACTTTACAAGTATATAAACTTTTTATGCGACTTTTCTCCGCTAATCTTCCTTATGGGAAACTCTTACTTTATATACTTTACTCATACTTTTTATGCCAACTATTTATAAACTTTTAGCGATGGTTATCCGCTGTTATTATTTGACTAAATGTGATTCTATTTAGTCTTTACAAGTTAGGGCACAATTCGCCCGTTACTTAAACTTTACAAGTATATAAACTTTTTAAGCGACTTTTCTCCGCTAATCTCCCTTTTTGGAAATTTCTACTTTTATATACTTTACTTACACCTCGATCGTACTTAAACTCATTTGAAATTAATTTATTCTTGAATTTTAAGTACTTGATCTTATCTTGAAACTCTTTGATCCCGAACGACTCTCAAACCTTTATAAAACCTTGAATTCGTTTCGGACTTTTATAAACTTTTACATGGAACTTTTCTTCAATTCATAAACTGTAACTCACTCGCTACGTTTTCGTAGTTGACACTTTATCTCATGTTTCAGGAATTAAGCATAAGTTATGAAGCGCATTGCTCAGGCGGGTCAAGCTAGTTATGTGAAGAGTAATACGGGAAAAGACCTGGGATACTTGGGAATTTTATTACAAATACTTTATTATGTATTTGTCTTTCTATACTTACGGATCTTGGTTGTATTTTTCGAACATGATTACCTTTTAATCTCAATATATATGACTTGAACCGTTGACTTTTGGTATAACTCGTGAAATGATTCTTTGCTCTTCACACTTCCGTGTTTCCGCTTTAGCGGGGTGTGACATTATGTTGTTTTATTTTGTATTATTGTAACTCCTAAACTTCATTTAATGTAAACTTATTATTGTAGTATTTATTCGATGTAATTATTGGTCTTCTGATACCTATTATAATGTACACCTCGGGTTTCCGCCAGAGCGGAGTGTGACAATATATATATATATATATATATATATATATATATATATATATATATATATATATATATATATATTTGGTTTCAAATTAGAACTCACCTAAATATTTAGGAACCTAGGAACCACTTTTTAACCACTCATTTGACAAAACCCACTTCATTTCCAAAAGTAAATATCTTTTAAATTATAAACTTTTACGAAATAAAAAATATACCATTAGAACGAGTATTTAATTCTTTTCAAGAAAAATATAAACTTTTTAAATTTTGACGATTTTTTTTATATTCACTGGTGTATATACTACAAATTTTGAATTTTTCAAAAACTGTGTATATACACTGATGAATACCATCTTATACACTTGTGTATACGTATGTATTCAATAGTGAATATATGGTTCGAATGTACGTCACGAACTAGTTCATACACTGGTGAATAGAAGTGTATTCACTTGTGTATACATATGTATTCACTAGTGAATTTTGGTTCAAATGTGTTTTTGGCGAATTAGTATATACACTAGTGTATATTTTGTATATACACTAGTGTATATACCGAAAAAAAAAAGTCGTCAAAAGTATATCAAGGGGGTACTCGTTGGAAAAAGAATTAAATACTTGTTATAATGGTGTAATTAGTTTTTACTAAAACCTAGTTATACTATAGATATATCAATTTAAAGTTCATGGTTAATATAAAGTGGGTTTTAAATTAGTGATTCATATGATTCCTAAATATTTAATGGTTCCTATTTTAACCCACTATATATATATATATATATATATATAGAGAGAGAGAGAGAGAGAGAGAGAGAGAGAGAGAGAGAGAGAGAGAGAGAGAGAGAGAGAGAGAGAGAGAGAGAGAGAGAGAGAGAGGGGTTGGTTCGTGTAAAACAAACATTAAGATAAAATAAGTAAAAAAATTAAAAAATAATTTATTAAGTTTGATATTTTAGATTATCGTTCAATTTAACAATATCTCAAACATTAAAAAACGAAGTTTTGTTATACATTACAAAATGGGTTGTTTTGTCGTTGTGCATCAAATTTGAATATTTATTGCACATATAAAATGAATTTGATGCACAACCTGTAAACGACATATATTTTGATGCATATCAAAACTTGTTTTTTTAAAGTTTGTTATAATTAAATAAATAAGTATAAATCAAAATTACACATCTAATAAATTATTTTTTCATATTTGTTTTACTTATTTTACTTTAAGTATTGGTTTATAATTACTTTAGCTACATTCCATTGTACTTAATTGGCTTTTTGGTGTTAATATAATTTACCGGGGTAATTTCCCTTATACCAAAAAAAGTATTGGTTTATAAGACCCTCTTCCTATATATATATATGTAAGGTTCATGTAAAAACAATTCAAATTATAAAAACGGGAAAAATACTAAAAAAAACACATTAAAATGAACAAATAAATCATCAAAATACATATTTTTTGATTATTTTTGGAGGAATCCTATTGAAATAACTTTTATTAACTTTTCGTGAAATGTTTTTGTTTTCCGAACTTAGATACATTTTTTTTTTAAGTAGATGCATTTTTCATAAAAGTGATGTATTTTACCCACTTAGATGTAATTTTATCATAAAAAAGATATATAATACATTTAAGATAATATTTTATTCAAAAAGTTAAGAAAAAGTTAGATGTATTTTTTTAGAATTAGATGCATTTTTTTATAATTTTTCAAACTTAGATACATTTTTTCAAGTAGATACATTTTACATAGAAATTATGTATTTTACCCAATTTAAATGTATTATAATCATAAAAGAGATATATAATACATTTAAGATAATATGTTTGTCGAAAAATTCAAAAAACGTTAGATGCATTTTTAATATATATTAGATGCATTTATTTACCAAAACAAAAAACTTGTCAAAATTAGATAAAGTGGATGCTTGTTGAAAAGATAATTAAATATTTGTTCTAATTATATAATTAATTTTTTCTAAAAGTTATGTATACTCTAGATATATTAATTTAAAGTTTAAATTGTTTATTAGATGGGTTTTGGGTTTATTTTTACTTTTTACTATTTTTATTTTTATCCTATTTTTATATGATCTATATTCTATATGAGAGAGAGAAGTGAGTTCAAATTTTAGGAAAACCATTTTTTAACAAATCATTTTAAACCCACCTTAAATTCATAATTATCTTAAAATTAAGTTATCAAGAGTATAATAAGGTTTTATGAAAAACTAATTACACCATAAAAACAAACATTTAATTATTTTTTCAACGAGCACCCACTTGATATACTTTTGACGATTTTTTTTTATTATTTTTTTTTTGTGGCCTTTAGTATATTTACGAGTGTATATACTAAATTCGTCAAAAACACATTCGAACCTTATATTCATAGATGGATACATATGTATACACAACTGAATATATTTCTATTCATCCGTGTATTAAATAGTTCGTGACCTACATTATATCATATATTCACCACCGAATACATATATATACACTTGTGTATACGGTGGTATTCATTAGTGTATACACACAGTTTTTGGAAAATTCAGAATATGCGTTTAAAGGCTTTAACGAGACATAATTTTTTATATTGGTAGAATGGTGTGACCATAAATCTTCATCGAAAATTCTTTTCATGGCACGAAAAATGAACCTGAAATATTACGCATACAAAATTTATACTATTATATAAATAGTTTTTGTTGGTATTACAACTTATTTAAATTAGTTTTAGTCTCATTAATATTGCTCTCGAAACTACTGCTAGTAATGTATGCTTCATTAATACGGACATAAGATGGTTAATGTTGAAGACATACAGTTACTACGGAAGATAAGTTACTATTGCAGTTACTACTGAAGACATATCATTACTATTGCCGCATTAACTCATTACAACGGGAAGTCTGTTTCTACTGCAATACACTTGCCATGCAAGTTTAGAACATAATTACAATTGTAGATAGATTGTATTTCCCTATTGATAGATGTTTCCTTTTTTCTAGATAGGTTAGCCTCAAGGTCTATATATAGATCCTTGTAGATTGATAGAAAAACACGTTGTATTGATACAAAATTCAATTCAATTGAAGCTTATAATTCGGCAAACTTATTGTTCATAATTGTTATTTACTTTACAATATTGTTTGATTCGATTAACTTATTAATATCAAAGTGTTCAATCCGCTGCTGAACTTCTTTGATAGATCAAGATCTTACGAAGACAAGCTTTAGGTTTATTAAACTTATTTGATCCTGGCAGTTTTACCAAAAGTGGGAATTCCTTAATTTTAAGGAATTGAAATTAATTTTTTTTACCCGTATTGATAACTTTTAAAAATTTATTTATACTATTATCTAAAGAGTTTATCAAAAGTCTTCATCCCTTAATTTTAAGGAATTGAAATTATTTTTATACCCTTAGTGACAACTTTTAAGAATTCAAATTAATTAATATATTTGAAATGTTATGAAAGATGTTAACTTATATTGATACGGAGATTTTCATTTTGTATTATCTATGCATTTTGTTCTATATTACTTTTTACATATTTGTTTTCCCTAAAATGATTTCGGTTTATTGGGTTAAGTGTGCTTCGAATGATATAATACAGATTCCGGTCCCAATTAATAAGTATATACAATATTAGTTTCGATCTCGGATTTTTACTCGTGTAATTTTGATCTCAATTTTCAGATAATGTTGGTAAAATACGACTTATGGAATCTAATGAATAAATAAATATTTTTAATATTTGAAATGAAAAGAGTAGAAAATTATAGAAAAATGAGAAAATAAAATTTCAAATAATGTTAGAAATTTTTTCTGGAAATTTTAGATATTTAATTTTTCTATAAAACTAAATAACTAATCTAATAATGACTCTTACAAAATTATAAGAATTAATTACCGTTAACAAAAGACTATTGACTTTTTTACCTTTTAACTCATGATTTGACATGACACTCAAGACAGAAGACAACAATAATTTATATATATATATGTGAACTACAAATTCTATGTACGTTAAACTCAAGAAAAAAATAAAATAGTTAAACCATGCAACTAAAAACATAAAAACGAAATTGAGTTGTTATAAAAAATAACAAAATTTAATTTCAATCCCTCAAACGGACTTAATAAGTCAAATGACTTAAAACAAGCTTAATTTTCAGTACGACCCAAACAAGAATTATTTATTATTATGTCTGAAAAATAGAACGTGAAACTATTATAAATCACAATAGGTAACTATTTTAAGAGTCCGAATAACTCAAGTAGAAACTAAAATCTATTACATGTAGGCACTTCACGTTCATTATGAAAATTAAGAGGGAAAAGAAATTGAGAAACAATTACCATTTAAGCCGAATGGTCAAACCATAAAAACTTGCTACATAATTATTTCTAAGGTCCGCATGACCGAACCAAGAACTATTACATCGAACAAATATATTAACCGATCAATGAGAAACTCCCATCAATGTTTTCTAATAAAATTTAATCAAAAAACAATAAATTTTTACCACCGCTGCATCGCGCGAGTTCTATACTGATATATATAAAGTGTAAACTAATGCAATCGAAATAATGTAACAAAAACCTTAAATATAATATATGATATTTTTTGATTAAAGGATACACTACATTAAAAATTAGCAAAGGTTAGTGCATTGGTCAGCATCTAAACATGACACATTAGCACTTAATAGGTAAAATAATAAGAAAGCACAAGTGAAGTCATCCTATAGCTTCAAACGGCAATCACCCTCTCTTCAAACCATGCATTACATTCAAAACTCTGTATAAATAACACATTCCACTTAAAGCTTAGATACTCCATCTTCACAGGTAGAAACACAAAAACACAAAGGTCGATGGCACACATTCAAAACGAGACACGAGTCACTGGAGGAAGCAACCGTATTGCAGCCGTTGATTTAAATGAAATCACGTCCCAAGTTGATAGCACAAAAGACTCTGATCAAGAAGATATCAAACTTGACCAGGTTTCATCTTGCATGATTGTTTTGTATATTTACTTTGTAGTAATTCATTTGCTTTCATTTATTTTTTACTTCTTTTTTGTATGTATAATGGGCTCAAGTCATCACATAACAACGTACATAGGCTGATGATCGGTTTGATAATTATACTCAATATGTAATCACCGCACTAGGAATAGGATATAATCCGATATATCCTAATGAGGAGGTTAAACATGTAATCGTTTTTACAGGCTGATCGATTGTATGTCCACTAAATTAGTTACTAGCATTAACGTGTTCCGAATAAAGTATAATTACCAAAATCGGACAACAAAATGTATATATTTCTATTTTATTACCAAAATTAGTTACTAGCATAATTTCCTAATGTTTATTGACTTTTGAAAATAATAATTCACAGAGACCTGGATGGAAAAAGTTCCTCTCATTTGTCGGTCCTGGTTTCTTAGTTTCGTTGGCTTATCTTGATCCGGGAAACTGTAAGTCTCTTGATTTCTTAATATCTATTGTGGGTGATAAAACAAAAACTTATGTGTGTTTCATTTTGCAGTGGAAACTGATTTACAAGCAGGAGCAAACCACAGATATGAGGTATATGAAATTATAAATGTTCATTTCTCAAGTGCCTATTGATATTTATAGTTAGAAAAAACACTTTTTGAATATTGAATAATTTATATTGTTTGCATTATGGTTAGCTACTTTGGGTGATTTTAGTCGGTTTAATTTTTGCACTCGTGATTCAATCTCTTGCGGCTAATCTTGGTGTAAGCACCGGTAAGATATAATAAATATATTAAGTGTTAAGGTCATTTATTGCCAACGAAAGTGTATCACTATAATCAATGGTCTTATTTTAATACCATTATAATCCATTAACTTCGAATTTATTTGTAAAAATAAGTAAACGGTGACTTGTTACCTTTTAGTCATCTTCTCCGACCATTATTCATCTTCTCCGGCCATTATTCCGACGACACCATTTTTTCCGGCAAAAAAACTTTTTTTTCGTTTTTTTTTTTTCTTTTTCCCCAAAGGTTGTCCATTTTTTTAATTTTAACCATTACAACCAACATGATGTTGTGAAGAGTCTCTAAGTGTTCGTGCAAAACCGATTAGAAATAAAATAACGATATTAATTCAAGATATTTCCTAATAAAACAAATAGCTTTGTAGACAACACTTTGTCTATGATTCAATCCTAAAATACTGCCATCAGTTTTTACATGATACCAAACAAATCGCTTATAAGTCAGCAACATACATACACTTACTACCGCATGGTCTGCCCATCAAATCAAACCCACTGTACATAGTTTCTCAAAGGAATCCTAGTAGAATTATATAACTACTTCAAACATGGATAATATAAATTTTTACTTACCTATAAACATATTTAATTTAATTCTATATTAAATTGGTGATAGTTCAATCAAACCTGCATAATATATTGGGAGATTAGCACATGGCTTACAATTTGATAAATAATTTTAATCACATAAGTTTCATAGTAACATGTAATGCAGAAAAAGATAAGGAATGTGATTGTGGCATTTTAACAAATAGTTGGTGTTCGTTCCAAAACGATAACCGAGTCAAGGCTAATAAAGTATCCATAAATTTAACCTATAAAATTGTGTTTCGAAAGTATCACTAAAAACAAAATGGATACTTTCGGGGAAAAAGAAAAAAAAAAGTTGTTTTATGCCGGAAAAAATGGTGTCGCCGGAATAATGGCCGTAGAAGATGAAATGGTGGGGAAGATGACGGTGTGAGGAAAAGAGAGTGATGAGGTGTAGGTAATTTTGATGATGTGTAGGTAATAAGTCAATTTTCAGTCAAAATGGGTTATTGTGGGACCTAATTTGAAAGTTATTGAATTATATTGGTATTAAAATAAGACGATTGATTATAGTGAGACACCTAAAAAGTTCGTTGACATCTATTACTTATTATACGTAAATCTGTGAATCATTTTATATACAGGGAAACATTTAGCAGAGTTATGCAAGGCTGAATACCCAGTTTTTGTGAAGTATTGTCTTTGGCTACTAGCTGAGGTTGCAGTCATTGCTGCCGATATTCCTGAAGGTATGAGTTTTCTATTTCATATATAGATATTATAGATTTATTTTGTAATTTTAAACATGTGTAAATTTACTTAAAAGTTTTGATATAAAATTCATATGATGATTGCAGTGATTGGCACGGCATTTGCACTGAATATCTTATTTAGCATACCAGTTTGGGGCGGAGTTCTTATTACCGGTTGCAGCACACTCCTCCTTCTTAGCCTTCAAAGATATGGTGTAAGGTTCCGCTTAATAAAATATGTGTATCGATCAAAGAGAGTACATATTATGTATGTGGGAATCAAAATCGGCCAGATTATGTTGGAGTTGACCCTTCAAAAATATTGTTATCTTTTTTATTATAATTTCATAAATGATATTCTTCTTAAATATCATTCTAAAACTGTTGTTCAAAATTTACTCAAGTTGTTCTATAATAAAAACAAGTTAAGAGGTAGTAAAAACTTATAATTCTGCAATAGACTGAACTTTAACTTGTTTCATTTTTTGCTATCTTTTATATATTTTAAAGCGTACGTTTACCCTGTTAGCATGACATAATTTCAATCTTTTTTGCATCAATGAATTAAAATGACCCGACCAATATCTGCACAACTTCACACGGTTTAAGAGATTTAGCTTTCTTACTAAGCTTTCTCTTCCAGCCTATTTAGTATTCACAAAATCTTTCCGGCATGAATGGAAGAACAGGGTTCCCAAAGTTTTTTTATTTTAAACATATTATTGCAACCCAAAGTTTACTGAAACTAACATTTGTAAAATACAGGTCTGTAATGTATATATATTTGATGTCTAGCTTTAGTCATTTATTTAAAATGTTGTCCTTTAATAATGCTGTGTTTTATACTTGATTGTTTTATAACTTTTTATTACTGTATTAGCTAATGGCTGACAACAATCCTTACTCGAATACAGGTTAGGAAGTTGGAAGTATTGATAACCATTATGGTTTTCGTCATGGCTGGTTGTTTCTTTGGTGAAATGAGTCATGTTAAGCCACCAGCCGCAGATGTGTTAAGGGGAATGTTCATTCCGAAACTCAGTGGCAATGGGGCTACTGGTGATGCCATTGCACTACTTGGTGCACTTGTTATGCCGTATGATCTCCACCAAAAAGTTCATCTTTCATTTGTGGGGTTTCCCTCTAATTAGTTTAGATTATGTTAACAGATATTTTACCATTTTCAATAGGCATAATTTATTTCTCCATTCAGCTCTTGTTCTTTCCCGAAAGATTCCAAATTCAGTTCGTGGCGTCAATGTAAGTCCTTTTATGTCCATTTGACCGACTTCACATAATTCAAGTTTATTTGTCTTAATGAAGATGTTTTGAATTTCAGGATGCATGCAAATACTTCCTGATAGAGAGTGGCATTGCTCTCTTTGTAGCATTTCTGATCAATGTCTCGATTGTCGCTGTTTCTGGTACCGTTTGCTCAGGTGAAAATTTATCAAGTGACGTGGTGGACAGTTGCAGTGATCTAACACTTAACTCAGCTTCATTTCTACTTAAAGTATGAGTCACGCACTATGTGAATTTTATAACTATTACAAATTAACTTTAAAAAAGACTCATACCGCGATTTTAATAAACAGAATGTTTTGGGGAAGTCCAGCTCCACTCTTTATGCGATTGCGCTGCTAGCTTCCGGGCAGAGTTCAACAATCACAGGCACTTATGCTGGACAATATGTTATGGAGGTATTTTGAGCTAGATTTCTTCATTTTGCAAATTCCATTTAGCAATTTTTGTTTTGTTTTGTTTTGATAGCATAGATTAACATGATCTGCGAACTTGTTTGTATTATAGGGTTTCTTGGAATTAAGGATGAGGAAATGGCTCAGGAACTTGATAACAAGGTGCATTGCGATCACACCCAGTCTAATAGTTTCTATAATTGGGGGGCCGTCTGGCGCTGGAAGACTAATTATAATAGCATCGGTTTGTATCTCCGTCTTCATAGTTTGACATTATAACTATACAAACAACTTTCTTTAGAACTGAACTTCCATGAGCATATTTTGCAGATGATATTGTCATTTGAACTTCCATTCGCTCTAATTCCTCTCCTCAAATTCAGTAGCACAAGTACCAAAATGGGACCCCACAAAAACTCGATAGTTGTTAGTTTTAAATCTTCTTTTCAATCTGTTAATTTGTGGTAGATGAAGTTTATAGAGGAAATTCCTTCTTTCCTTTGTGCAGGTCATCGTCTTTTCATGGTTACTAGGACTTGGGATAATCTGCATTAACATCTACTACTTGAGTACATCATTTGTTAGCTGGTTACTGAATAGCCATTTGCCTAAAGTTGCTAACGTATTCATTGGAATGATAGTGTTTCCGATCATGGGGGTTTATATACTCTCAGTGATATATCTCGTGCTACGTAAGGATGTTGTTGTCACCTTCATCCAGTCAACTAAACATGATGATAGTGCTCAAATTAGCATGGAAAGTGGACACATTGGTGTGATTAGAGGGCTGGAGTTAACAAATTCTCCTCATAGAGAAGATCTAGCTGATATCCCATTTCCAGGATAGCACAACTTCATAATCTAAACTCAATTCCAAGACGTGCATCTGTATTTAGCCTTCAAGTAAACATTTCTCAAATGCAATGAGTATCCATGGTTTGTATTATAAACGTCTTGTCTAACGTCATATTTCGGACAGAGGATTTACGGTTAATAGATGTTGGAAATTAGAAGAATAAAGAGAGAAACCACAAATGTAATTTAAGTGTTAAATGTAATTCAAACACTAGATGTATCTTCAAAAAAAAAAAAAATTTATATCCCTGAACAACATTCAGCAAAAACTAGATGCATTTTTTTTTTAAAGTAGATGCAATGAATATACTAAAACAATATTTAAACGAAAAGATGTATTTATCTCCAAAAGAACAAACATAAAGAAGATGAAATAGCAATGCATACATGAGTGTGTAAAATAAGTAAAAACAACACAAATATTGAAAATGCCTACCATTTTAGAAAATGCATCTAACCAAACCTCAAATTGTTTAGATATATAACATTTTCCATGTACTTTTCTGCCGAAAAACACAAAAAAGTGTTCAAACATACGAAATTAAATCAAATAATGAAAATTGAAAAGATGCACCTAATAAAATGCATCTAGCTCATTTTCTCCATTCAAAGATGGTTTAGATCTAATTTTAAAATAAAGATGAACTAGTGTAAAAATGATACACCGAAATAGAAGAACAGAAATATGCCTCAACTTCTTATTAAACAATCACCAGAAATACAATACTAGATCGTCAATACAACTAAACAATCAATCAATTGATTGTTGATACAAACCAGACTATTAAACTAGGGTTATTAGAACAAACCCTAATTTTCTATTTAGAGAGAAATCGGGTAGAGAGAGAGTGCAGTGAATAATAATAAGAAACCCTAACTTATAAAGTACATTATATAGCTAGGACAGTTTCACTTTTAGCCCTTGACTTCATTAATTCCAAGTATCAACATAAAATAGCAATCGTCTTTAGCATGTTATCACAAACAGCCCCTCTACTTATAACTGCATAAAACCAAACCAAGTTAGTAAACGATTTATATTAAGTTAGGACTGAATTTGATAACGTCATTTTAACATCCTCCCTCAGTCCTAACTTTAAAAGGGTTATACAATCCCAACTTTTTACACAAATAGTTGTGTTGGTAAGGAGCAAGTCCCTTTGTGAAAATATCGGCTAGTTGCTCATTGGACTCAATTTTAATTAACTTCAGCACCCCAGAACATACTTTTTCGCGTACAACATGCAAATCTATCTCAAAATGTTTAGTCCGCTCATGGAATACTGGATTATTCGCAATCATCATTGCGGCTTTGTTATCACAGTAGAAATCAACAGGGGTTAGATCACTTATATTCATATCATATAACAAGTTTATTAACCACAGTGTTTCACAAGTAGCAGCAGCCATGGCTCGGTACTCTGCTTCTGCAGAAGACCTGGAGACCGTTGGCTGCTTCTTACTTTTCCACGACACAATAGAATTTCCAATGTAAACACAGAATCCAGTAACAGAACGTCTAGAAATTTTACATCTGCCCCAGTCAGAATCAACATAAACAGATAATTTAACACTACTAGATTTATATAACTGAATTCCTTGACCAGGAGCAGTTTTAAGATATCTAAGTAATCTAAGTGCCAAATTAAAATGTTGCTGAGTTGGTGCATGCATAAATTGGGACAAATTCTGAACAGCAAAACTAATGTCTGGTCTAGTAAGAGTTAAGTATATTAATTTTCCAACAAGCTTTTGATACACGGAAATGTTGGTCAACACATCACTAGATTTACTACTCAATTTATCAGGCAAAACAGAAAAATTTGCATCTAAAGGGGTTGTAGCAGGCTTGCAACCTAATAGACCAAATTCATCTAGTAATTCCAGACAGTACTTTCTTTGAGATAGACAGACACCCAAATCAGTTTCAATTAACTCAATTCCAAGGAAGTATTTTAAAGCACCAAGATCCTTAATCATAAACTTAGAATTCAGAAACTGTTTAACAGCATCAATTTCTTCATTAGAGTTACCAGTTATAATAATATCGTCCACATAAACAAGTAACAGCACATGAATCTGATCTTTATTTAAAACATACAATGAGTAATCAGACTTACTCTGCACAAAACCATATTCACATAAACTAGCTGTTAACTTTTCGTTCCACTTTCTAGGAGCTTGTTTAAGACCATATAATGATTTTTTCAGTTTACAAACACGACTATCAGACTTATCAAAATATCCCTCAGGTAAAGACATATAAACATCTTCATCCAAATCACCATATAAAAAAGCATTATTGACATCAAGCTGAAATAAGGACCAATTGTTACAAACAGCAATAGAAATCATGCACCTAACAGTAACCATTTTCACTACGGGAGAAAATGTTTCCTCATAATCGATGCCATATTTTTGACTAAAACCTCTAGCAACTAATCGAGCCTTATATCTCTCAATTTCTCCTGAAGCCTTATATTTAATCTTAAACAGCCACTTACAGTCAACAATATTTTTATTTTCGGGCTTTTTAGTGACATCCCAAGTATGATTTCTAAGTAATGCCTCCATTTCTGTGTTCATGGCATCTACCCAGTTAGGATCTAAACATGCTTCAGCAAAAGACTTAGGTTCACTACTTTTATTCAAGTTTGCAACAAAACAAGCAAAATCATTTTTCAAATGAGCATAACTAACAACCTTATCAACTCCATATCTGTGTTTCCCCCCTAAAACATAGTCATCCCATTTTTTTGGAACATTTGTTTTTCTGGAAGATTTTCTAGAGTTTGCAGGTTCATTAATAACAGATTCATCCAGATTTTGAAAAACATTGCCCTCAGGGATTACTGTGTTTTGATCAATCGGTGTTGCAGTGGTGTTCTCCTCCACAACAGTTTCATTCACAGGAGAAGACTCCTGAAAACTGTCGTGTGAGGTAGACTCTGACCCACTACCTTCACCATCAGTATCCATCCCTTCATCATCGGGACTTTTTGGGAGTTGGTTATACATGCTATCAAAAAAATTTAAAGTGTTTGTAGTGGTCTCAGTGTGCAAGTTTAGATGATCATCATTAGTGGATTTGAAAATGAATACATTTTCATAGAATTTAACATCTCTAGAAAATATTACACACTTCTGATCAAAACTATACAATTTATAGCCTTTCTTAGAGTTAGAATAGCCGATAAACGCACATTTAAGAGACCTACTGCCAAACTTATCATTATTATTAAGCACATTAGCATAAGCAAGACAGCCAAAACTCCTAAGATGGGACAGATTTGGTTTATGGTCATAGACATATTCATAGGGGGATTTACCACTTAACACAGAGGATGGAGTCCTGTTAATAAGATAGGTAGCAGTTAGAACACACTCAGGCCACATATAGAGGGGAATGCCCCCTTGAAACAAAAGAGATCTAGAAACATTTAACAAATGTCGATGTTTTCTCTCAGCTATACCATTTTGTTGTGGTGTATAAGCACAACTGGTTTGATGAACAATTCCATTTTGATTAAAAAAGTTAGACAGTTTATTATTGACAAATTCAGTACCATTATCACTTCTAAAAACTTTAACATTTCTTGAAAACTGGTTTTTAATCAAGTTATAAAAGTCAAGTATATTGTTAAATACCTCATCTTTGGTTTTAAGCAAATACACCCATACAGCCCTAGAGTAATCATCGACAATAGTTAAAAAATATTTGAAACCTTCCTTGCTAGTTACTTTATAAGGACCCCACAAATCCAAATGAACCAAGTCTCCTAAGTGACTGGATTTATGGTCACTTAGTGGAAAAGGTTCACGGGTTTGCTTGGCCTTATGACAAACATCACAAGGTACGGTTTCAGAACTTCCTACCACATTTAAGGAAGATTTGAGGACACTTAAGACTTGATCAGAAGGGTGACCAAGTCGATTGTGCCACAAATCAAAAGACAAACAATTAAGCACATTATTCACAAAGGCACAATTATTATTACTAACCATGTCAAAATAATATAAACCATCAGAAACACTACCAGTCCCCAGGGTATTCTTTAGAGTTGAGTCCTGAATTAAGCAAAGGTGTTTATTAAACACAGCAGAAAGGTCACTATCTTCAGCCAATTTGAACACAGATAGTAAGTTTACATTATATTCAGGCACAACTAAGACATCGTAAAGAATAATGTTATCATTTAGTTTTAAATTTCCAATTTTAACTATCTTTGCATCAGTTCCATTAGGATGTCCTACTTTCAGATTCAAACCAGCAATATCTATAACATTATCCAGATGTTCATCTGATAGCGTCATATGCTGGTTTGCTCCTGAATCTAGGATCCAACCATTACGAAACTTAGCAGATTTTAGGTGTGAGTTAGAACAAAAAAAATTTTGTATATTGGAATTAAAAAACACATTGTTATTTTGAAAACAAATACCTGCCATATTGGCATGAACACCCCCCGGGACTGACTTGTCTCCAATAAGTTTCAAAATTCTATCCATTTGGTCACTAGTAAAAGACATAGAACCACTAGAAGCCACATTGTCAAGTAAGGCATTGTTATTGTTAAACTTACTCTTAAAACCTTTTTTCCAGCCTGGAGGATAACCAACTATCTCATAACATCGCTCAATGGTGTGCCCAATCATTCCACATTTTGTACAAGTTAAGTTTGGGTTGGGACCTCTTTTTTCAAACTTTTTATTATTGTTGTTATTATTGTTAAAACTTTTATTATTTTCAAAAGATTTTGCAAAAAAGGCATTATTTTGACCTTTGTTTGAAGAAGAGGTTTGAGAAGAAACTCTATGAGATTCTTCTCGTGACACAATTGCAAAAGCAGTTTTAACAGATGGAAGAGGTTCAGTAGTCAAAATATTGCTACGTATGAGAGAGTAGTTGTCATCCAGGCCCATCAAAAATTGCATCAGTTTTATCAAATTATTATGGTCACAAAAAATTTTAGCACCATCACATGAACATACAGGAAGTTTAACTAAAGCATCAAATTGTTTCCACAGGGAATTAAGCTTATGATAATAGTCAGAAACAGAACTACCACTTTGAGTTAAACTATTTATCTTATGATGCAGATTAAATGTAATAGACCCATCTACCTTATCATATGTTTCTTTTAATTCATTCCAAACAACATAGGCAGAAGTAGAAAAAACTTGACCCAAATACAATTCATCAGAAATAGAGCTAAGTATCCATGAAAGTACCACAGAATTACATCTATCATATTGTCTACCTAATACAGCATCAGACACATCCTTTTTTAAGCTACCATCAATAAATCCAGTTTTATTTTTGGTTTGTAAGGCAAGTAACATAGCACAACTCCACACATTATAATTTTCAGTTCCTTTAAGTTTAAATGTGATTAAGGACGTAGTGTTAGTGTCACTAGCATGCAAAAACAAAGGGTCACTAAAGTCAAGATTATTAACTTGGGTCATCTTAACAGAATTATCAGCACTCATAATAACAGACAAAGGCACAAAACAGACAAGCAAGCAGATTTATAAACACTATAAGAACAAACAACCAGCAACCACCACAAGAATATGAAAACAGAATAAAATCCTAAAAGACAATACTGTATATTGCACCCTATACTGTTCGATTCAGAGGTCTACTAAGCAGGGGCTCAACAGCACGCTTCTCTTCTACCAAGAAAACGTTAGTGCAATAAAAAAAAATCAACAAATACCAACAGATCACAACCAACAAACACCAGGCTTAAATCCTCTGGCACCACAAGCAACCACAAGCAACCACAATCAACCAACCAAAAAAAAAAAACAGTAAAGAAAAAAAGGAAGGGAGAGAGGACTTACAGTGGGAGCAAGAAGCACCAGCAGCAATTATTACAGACAATAAGCAAAAGGAAATAAAAGAATAATACAGACCAATAATGAATAAAAACAAACAAAACAAAGAAAAATAAAGCAGCGGAAGAATAGAAGGTGACCGACAGCAGCAGCAAGCCAACGCTCCTGGAACAGCCAAGGAAATCGATCAAGCCCACAACCAACCAAACAGTCAACGTAACAGCCCAGATCTAGCCTGAACAGAACTCGATCAAGCCCACAACCAACCAAACAGTCAACCGGACCACGGTCAAATCAAAGAATCCAACCAACCAAACACCGATCTAGCCACCAGAGAACAGATCCAACACAGATAGATGAAATCCAGCCAACAAAAAACAAGATCCACCAACAAAAAACCAGATCCAACCACGGATCGATGTAACCACAAACAATAAATCAGATCTACCAACTAGCAACGACAATCGATGAAATCCAGCCAACAAAAAACAAGATCCACCAACTAAAAGACCAGATCCAACCACGGATCGATGTAACCACCAACAATAAACCAGATCTACCAACTAGCAAACCAGATCCTGTCTCGGATCGATGTAATCTCCACCGAATAACCCAAAAACAGAACCCTAGATCAACTAAAGAACCGTGAACTCAACCGAGAGTATTCAGAGCACCTCGGTGCTCTGATACCATGTAAAAATGATACACCGAAATAGAAGAACAGAAATATGCCTCAACTTCTTATTAAACAATCACCAGAAATACAATACTAGATCGTCAATACAACTAAACAATCAATCAATTGATTGTTGATACAAACCAGACTATTAAACTAGGGTTATTAGAACAAACCCTAATTTTCTATTTAGAGAGAAATCGGGTAGAGAGAGAGTGCAGTGAATAATAATAAGAAACCCTAACTTATAAAGTACATTATATAGCTAGGACAGTTTCACTTTTAGCCCTTGACTTCATTAATTCCAAGTATCAACATAAAATAGCAATCGTCTTTAGCATGTTATCACAAACAGCCCCTCTACTTATAACTGCATAAAACCAAACCAAGTTAGTAAACGATTTATATTAAGTTAGGACTGAATTTGATAACGTCATTTTAACAACTAGGTTTTGAATTTTAGGATTACGAAGAAGATGAGATCGACGGAGAATGGAAGTCTGAGATCCGTTCTTACCGTTCGTATTATTCGAGGCGTTCGTACCTGATCTCTTTACCGTATGTATATATATATATATATATATATATATATATATATATATATATATATATATATATATATATATATATATATATATATATATATATATATATATATATATATATAGTGTGTGTGTGTGTGTGTGTGTCATTTGTTCGTATCGAAGCTTGTATTTCTTAGATAAACTCACCCATAAATATTTTGTCTACGGTGATTTATAAACTGATAATGAGTCTCAAAACAATATTGTTGACTACTTGAAAAACAAAATTTAATATTTCAAAAACTTTTAAATGGCCAATTCCACAATAATTAGGGGTGCCAATTTAGGTTCGGGTTCGGGTCGACAGGTTCGGGTTAGCAGATTAGCGAGGTGAAATTACTCAATTCAAACCTAACTTATTTACATAATCAGGTTATCGGGTCAGGTTAGCAGGTTGTCATGCTCAACCCGAACCTAAACCGTGAAACCCGTTTATTATGCATGTTAGTGGATTGTCCAGTTAGGTTCAGTCCAAACGGGTTGGTTTCGGGTTAATCAAGTCAAAATGAGTTTCAATTATGTATAAGTTAAGTTGTTTATATTCTATTTTTGCAACTACTAACGTTGAAAAGGAGTATATATAAGTTTCTAAAGAAAAAAGTTAGATTACTCTCGCTAAGATTAAAATAAGGGGTTATTTCAGTTAAATATAGTTGAATATATATAAATTTTTATAAATTATTATTTTTAAAATGTACTTTATAAATTTTTCGGGTTGTCACATGCAGGTCGACTCATTTAATCAAATGACCAACCCGAACCTAACCTAAAAATAATCTGATTAGCAGGTTGGCGGAACGAGATTATACAACCTAACCCATTATTTTACGTGTCGATGTCAGGTAGAAATTCTTGTCGTATCAAATATTCACACCCCTAATGCATCCGTTCTCTTTTAGTCAGAGATACCAGTTGAAGTTAACTTACCACTCCGGCAACCAAGTCTTTTGTAATTAAAACGATAACAATTGTATTTAAACAAATCTCAAGAAAATGATGCAATTTAAATTAGAGAGTAATTGCAAATGTCTTTGACTAAAAATGATAGGTTGCATATACGAAACATGTCTCTATAATACAAAACATGGAAGGTATTCTTTCAACACTGGTTTTCCCTTAAAGCCAGACTTATAAGCAGGTGTCTATGGTTTTTTTTATAGTAGTGTCACTTTACATTCTTTAGATGTGTACATGCTAAGTGACAGGAAAAGAGACCGGTTGTTTATTTACAACCGGTCTTTTAGTAAAAGATACATGTTGCTTTTGACTAGAAGAGTTCGGTTGCATATAAGGAACCGATATCTTTAATCCAAAATGCTTGTGGTATTCTTCTAAGTGTCATTTTTCTAACATATACATTACTTTCATGTTTGTCCCTTACGGCATTACTCTGTTTTCTCAAGGGGTACTTGAGAGTGGTTGAGACTTTTATTTGTTGTTCCATATAGGTGATCGATAAAAACGCCTCATATATTGTAATCGTTATCAATCGCATGTGAAATTATACTGGAAGATATAAGTGATGCATAGAATGCGATTATGAACCAAAGAACAAGTAGTATAAGAGATTCAATATATTCTATGTGTAACATCCTAAATTTGAGTTAAGACTCTTTTTGTAACGAGTTTGGTCCATGGGGACCATATGTGGTTTAGTCTCAAATTTGAGGGTAAAGTTTGAAAATATATTATTATATATATGCTTGAGTTAGTGGGAATGTAGACTTTCTGCATTTTGGTGTGTGTTTGTGCGACGGAGAAAACAAGAAAGAGAAGAAAATACAAAAACTTCCATCAACCAAAAATCAAGCCTAGAGAGTTCATTAGTAGACCGTTTTAAAAACCGAAAGCACCATCGTGCTCCTGGAAGCATAAGGAACGTTTTGGTGTAAGCAAAAGTTGGTTTCGTGGTGGTTCGTTTCGGGTCATTTCGATACCCGGTTCGAAAAAGTTAAGGTATAAGTTATAACCTTTGCATGTTATGGTTTTCCTAGTCTAATGGATTGGGGTTGCGTATCGTTGAATTTAGATGGTTGGTTTATATAGTATCTAAGTCTTAGAAATGATTGTAAGAACCCAAAATTCGAGTTGTATGTTTTAGATTACGAACGGGTCGGTTTGGGTTGAAATTTTAATAAAACAGAAAACAGCAAGTGGCTGTTTTGTGAGGGCTGTAGAAGTCTCATCGTATATCCTATGGAGGTGTACGATATATCGTTTTAAAGGTGTGAATGTGTACTTTAACTCTCCTTTAGAATGTTTAAGCTCATTTGACTCGCAAATAGGTCAAAAACGCGAGTCAAAACAGCAACTTGGTGCTGATTTGTGCAGAATTTATGTTAGAAAAATGAGTTTTTATTGTGTAAAACGTTTATTAGTGAATCGTAGTCCTTCAAACTATAGATATATATTTTAGAGGTGTTATATAGTCTATACGAGTATGTTGAAAAGGTTAAGAGGTCGGCTCTATGGTTAAATGAGCGTTTGGCTAAATAAGCCTAAATCGGTAATAATGAGTTTTTTCGATCTTATTAACGTGTATGTTATGATCAGGTTGACCGTGTTTGCATCGCTCGGGCGATTCCGTTTTTCGAGGACTGAGGTGAGTACAATATCGTTTTAAAAACCGAGCTTTAAGACAAAAGGTGTTTTTAAAGATGAGTTAACGTTTTAAAAGATGTAAAACGTTTTGGAAAGATGTAAATACGTTTTAAAAGATAAGAAGACGTATGATCGATTTAAGATGAACCATTTTAACAGGATAACGTAATCGTACTTTGATCGAGTAGTTGTAGCTACTCGTGTTTTATTGGTGTATAATGTGATGACATACATTTATAATATTTATTATTATTGTTGTACATTGAGATGACGTACATATTTGATTGTGGCCTTTGTTTTGTCTTAGCAATTGCTTATTGTTATTGTTTTATGCACTATATGTAGTATGACATAGTTTTGCGTAAGAGGCCTGGGTTACGGGTGGTAGGTAGCTGCTCGTAGATAGATTGACCTAGTTTGACCGACTAGGTAGAAAAGTGCTAGCCTAAGAAAGTTGGTTATGGGGAATTCTAGACCTCCTTTGTAACACGCGGTATTGAGATATAATCTCATACTGGAGTGATGTATGACCATTGAGATGAGGGTCAGCCGGATACATCACGTGGGAGTGGGGAGGTGTATAAGTTGACACACCGTGGAACCCTCCTTAACGACAACGCATCGTATGCAACGTCGGAGTAGTGAAAGCCTACATTTCGGGTTATTATAGAGATTGGGAGTCGCGCCCCAATGCTTATAATAACATGCAGGAATGTGCGAGTAGCGAACGGGATTGTAGTCCCATGGGGCAAGAGATGGACCCCGCTTTAGAAAGATGATTGTTGGGCATAAGATGGACCCAAATTGTGATAGATGACGTTTGGACAAGAGATGGATCCAAAACGTAAGATATTGACTTTAGTGCGTAATTTGATTATGAGATAAGAATCATTTACCTGTTCACTTTATTATTGTTTATTTATTGAATTGTAACCTATCCGTCTGCGATGGGTGCGGGTATGGTTTGGGACTTTGAAGTTAAATATTTTATGAAATGTTTTATAGTCTTTACTAAGTTTATTGTCTCGTCAGCTTTGCTGATACTCTTTTCAAATGTGTCTTTTGCTCGTAGGGTGCTAGACGCTAGCCTGGTGAGGCGGGATTTCTTGGGGTAGACGTTGTCCCCATTCGTATAGTTTTGTTATATGCTTTTGGCAAGCTTTTGATGTTGTAACTAAGTAACGTATGGTTTGCATGAAGATGTTTAGGAACCGCTTTATTATGTTATTATGTTTCCGCTGTGTAAAAGTCTTATAACTTAAAAAGTTTTTGTAAAACGTGATTTTTGAAAACCAGGACGTTACAAGTTGGTATCAGAGCCGCGTTGCGAGTGAACTAAGCACAAAGACCAGTGCTTAGACTCGTGCAAAAGACGCGGTTCGAATTTTTAAAACTTTGACCTAGGCTGGGAAAAGGGTGTGTGACTGAGTGTTATGAGTTTACTTGTTACTTACCCCTGTTATTGTACGATTCGCTTATGTTATCCTGTTTTGGTTATCGATCTAAGAATGGAAAACGTATCGGGCTCCGATACTCATAAGGGAAGCAACGAGGAGAACCGAGGTTCTCAGAGTACTCACACGGAGGGAAGTTCCTCATCTAGGCATAATAAGAAGAATGTCGAATTAGAGGGGCAATTGAAAGAGTTAAAGGCTGCAATGAGGGCAACTGGGTTACTGAAAGATTCTCATAAATTCGCAGACGACTGAGCATGGGTCTGTATCTGAAAATGAGAATAAGCAACCGAATCCCGGTGAGGATGTCAGGCAGGATAAATTGAAAGGCAGTTCATGTAAGACGTTTAGTAACTGTAAACATCCATCGTCTTCTGTAAGTGAAGATCCATTGTTTTTTTTTTCGATGTTAGATCGCGAAGATGGAGCAAGACGTTTAGTTATGTTGTATATACGGAGAATCAGAAAGTTTGCTATGCTATCCATCTGCTGAAGGAAAGGCATTGAATTGGTGAGACACTATGTGTCCCAATGTGCGAAGCCTGATGTTAGGTAGGCTAATGCTGAAAGGAAACAGGAGATTCCGAAACCTAGGGGTAGAGCTTTTCAGATGAACAAAAAAAAAAGGAATCTCTTTGTGATGACGAGGTTATATTTGGAACCTTTATAGTTAATTATTTGAATGCTAAGTTTGCTGAGAGATTTGTTATTCCTCGTAGCCCGTTAGATGTTGCCCTGGAGGTAGATGTAGTAGTAGGAAATTCCGTTTTTGTGAGAGAGAAGTACGATGATTGTACTATTACTATTGAGGAAACGATGTTTTCGGTATCCTTAATTCCGATTGATATGAACGGATTCGATGTTATGATCGGCATGGATTGGTTGTTTACTAATCACGCCGAATTAGTTTGTGCTAAAAAGTTAGTTCGTATTCCTAGTACAGCCGGGAAGTTCATTTACGCTCACGGAGAGAAAAGTAGCTTTGATTTACTAATCATTTCGCAGATGAAAGCGAGGAAGTGTCTAGAAAAGGGTTGTGCAACCTTTTTAGCTTGCGCTATGAAGAAAACCCGAAAGGCTTTAGAGTTAGCAAATGTCGACGTGGTTCGGGATTATGCTAAAGTTTTTCCCGATGATTTTCCAGGATTGCCTCCTACGAGGGAATCAGAGTTCAAGATTGATCTTTTTCCAGGTGCGAAGCCCGTCGCAAAAGCACCTTATCGTTTAGCTCCGTCAGAGATGAAAGAGATGTGAAACAACTTCAAGAACTACTTGAGAAAGGTTTCATTAGACCGAGTTCATCACCGTGGGGTGCGTCGGTGTTGTTTGTAAAGAATTAAGATGGTACGATGAGAATGTGTATAGATTACCGAGAGTTGAACAAGGTTACCATTAAGAATAAGTATTAGTTTCCTAGAATAGATGACTTGTTCGATCGATTGCAGGGAGCGAATTACTTCTCTAAGATTGATTTGCGATCCGTTTACCATCAGGTTGGAGTAGCGGAGCAGGATGTTCCAAATATAGCATTCAGAACTAGATATGGGCATTATGAGTTGTTAGTGATGCCGTTTGGTTTGATCAATGCGTCTGCGATATTTATGGATTTGATGAATCGAGTTTGTCGTCCTTTCTTGGACAAGTCGGTGATCGTATTTATATATGATGTATTGATTTATTAGAAGAAAGTAGAGGATCATCGTCGTCATTTCGTAAAGTTATGAGAAACGCTTCGGGCCAAAAAATTGTATGATAAGTTCTCTAAGTGTGAGTTTTGGTTGCGTGAGATTCAGTTCTTGGACATGTGATCGGAGAGAATGATAATAAGGTTGATCCAGCTAAAGTTGAGGATATTAGAAATTGGGAGTCCCCTAAGACGCCTACAGAGATTCGTAGTTTCTTAGGTTTAGCCGGTTATTATAGGAGATTTGTTAGGGATTTATCGAAGATCGCGTCTTCTCTGACTAAGTTGACCAAGAAGTCGGAATCGTATGTTTGGACGGATAAACAAAGGGAGGCGTCTCAGACGTTAAAGGATTGTTTATGTGAGACACCTATTCTTACCTTGCCGGAAGGTAATGAGGATTTTGTAGTTTATTATGATGCATCTCTACCAGGTTTAGGTTTTGTCCTTATGCAGAAGGGAAAGGTAATAGCTTATGCTTCTAGACAGTTAAATGATACAGAGAAGAAGTACCACGTGCACAATTTGGAATTAGCATCAGTGCTTCGTGCACTCAAGATTTGGCGTCATTATTTATACGGTACCAAGTGTACAATATTTTCGGATCATAGAAGTTTGCAATATATTCAGAATCAGAAGGTATTGAATATGATTCAGCGGAGGTGGATCGAGCTATTGATCGATTATGATTGTGAGATTAGTTATTATCCGGGGAAATCGAATGTAGTAGTTGATGCGTTAAGTCGGAAGGAACCGAGATCTTCTTATATATTGAAGGCTATGAGTTTAGTTGTGATTTCGATTTTGTTGATCAAGTCGATTAGCTCAGATTGAAGGTTTGAAAGAGAAAAATTTAGGAGATGAAGGATTGTTTAAGTTCCCCTTAGAGTTTAAAGAGAATCCGCAAGGATTAAAGGTGTGTCAGGATAGGATTTGGATTCCTAAATTCGGAGATGTTAAGAACTTATTACTTGAAGATTCGCATAGATCTAAGTATTCAGTTCATCTGGGTAGTAATAAGATGTATCATGATTTAAAAGCTCGGTATTGGTAGCCTAAGATTGAAATTGAGATTGCGGACTTTGTGGCAAAATGTCTAGTTTGTGCTCGGGTTAAGGCGGAACATCAGAAGAAGCAGTATGGAGAGTTGTATCAGTAGGAGATTCCCGTGTGGAAATTGGGTCATGTTACTGTGAATTTCATGATTAAATTTCCTAAGAAGGTAAGAGGTAAGGTTATGATTTGAGTAATAGTCGATCGTTTGAATAAGAGCGCTCACTTTTTGGCATCTAAGGAGAACGAGAAACCTAAAAAGTTAGCGGATTTGTATATTCGTGAGATTGTTTCGCCCGTCACGGGATTTCGTTGTCTATTGTATCCGATCGGGATAGTAGATTCGCTTCAAGGTTTTGGAAAAGACTTCAAGAAGAGTTAGGGTCAAGAGTGCATATGAGCACGAATTATCACCCTCAGATCGACGGTCAGAGTGAGAGGACTATCCAGACTTTACAGGATATGTTGAGAGCATGTGTTATCGAGTTTGGTGGCAACTGGGATTCACATTTACTATTAGTGGAAATTTCTTATAATAATTCCTATCATTCGAGCATTAAGATGGCTCTCTATGAGATGTTATACGGTCGTAAATGTTGAACTCCTACCTGTTGGTTAGAAACGGGAGAAAAGCAGTTTTCGGGTCCTGAGATTGTACAATTAACAGCGGATAAAGTTGCCATAGATCGAGAACGATTGAGAGTTGCTAGAGAGCGACAAAAGAAGTAATTTGATCAGAAACACCGACCCAATTATTTGAGGTTGGTGAGAACGTTATGTTGAAAGTATCGCCTTGGAAAGGAATCATTCGTTTTGGGAAACGAGGAAAGTTGAGTCCTCGATTTATTGGTCCTTTTGAGGTTCTACAAAGGGTTGGTGATCAAGCATATAAGTTGCAGTTACCTTCGGAATTAGATGGTATTCACAACGTGTTTCATGTGAGTTATCTTCGGAAGTGTCTATCCGAGGAACCGAGTATCATTCCGCTAGAGGAACTGAGAATTTACGATAATAAGAGATTATTTGAGGAACCCGTTGAGATTTTAGATCGGGTAACGAGACAGTTAAGAAAGAGACGTGTTAAACTGGTTGAAGTCTTATGGAAGAACAAGCGTGGTTCAGAAATGACTTGGGAGGTCGAAAGCGAAATGAGAGATCGTTATCCTCATTAGTTTGAAGCCTGATTCCGGGACGGAATCAATTTAAGAGGGGGAGAATTGTAACATCCTAAATTTGAGTTAAGACTCTTTTTGTAACGAGTTTGGTCCATGGGGACCATATGTGGTTTAGTCTCAAATTTGAGGGTAAAGTTTGAAAATATATTATTATATATATGCTTGAGTTAGTGGGAATGTAGACTTTCTGCATTTTGGTGTGTGTTTGTGCGACGGAGAAAACAAGAAAGAGAAGAAAATACAAAAACTTCCATCAACCAAAAATCAAGCCTAGAGAGTTCATTAGTAGACCGTTTTAAAAACCGAAAGAACCATCGTGCTCCTGGAAGCATAAGGAACGTTTTGGTGTAAGCAAAAGTTGGTTTCGTGGTGGTTCGTTTCGGGTCATTTCGATACCCGGTTCGAAAAAGTTAAGGTATAAGTTATAACCTTTGCATGTTATGGTTTTCCTAGTCTAATGGATTGGGGTTGCGTATCGTTGAATTTAGATGGTTGGTTTATATAGTATCTAAGTCTTAGAAATGATTGTAAGAACCCAAAATTCGAGTTGTATGTTTTGGATTACGAACGGGTCGGTTTGGGTTGAAATTTTAATAAAACAGAAAACAGCAAGTGGCTGTTTTGTGAGGGCTGTAGAAGTCTCATCGTATATCCTATGGAGGTGTACGATATATCGTTTTAAAGGTGTGAATGTGTACTTTAACTCGCCTTTAGAATGTTTAAGCTCATTTGACTCGCAAATAGGTCAAAAACGCGAGTCAAAACAGCAACTTGGTGCTGATTTGTGCAGAATTTATGTTAGAAAAATGAGTTTTTATTGTGTAAAACGTTTATTAGTGAATCGTAGTCCTTCAAACTATAGATATATATTTTAGAGGTGTTATATAGTCTATACGAGTATGTTGAAAAGGTTAAGAGGTCGGCTCTATGGTTAAATGAGCGTTTGGCTAAATAAGCCTAAATCGGTAATAATGAGTTTTTACGATCTTATTAACGTGTATGTTATGATCAGGTTGACCGTGTTTGCATCGCTCGGGCGATTCCGTTTTTCGAGGACTGAGGTGAGTACAATATCGTTTTAAAAACCGAGCTTTAAGACAAAAGGTGTTTTTAAAGATGAGTTAACGTTTTAAAAGATGTAAAACGTTTTGGAAAGATGTAAATACGTTTTAAAAGATAAGAAGACGTATGATCGATTTAAGATGAACCATTTTAACAGGATAACGTAATCGTACTTTGATCGAGTAGTTGTAGCTACTCGTGTTTTATTGGTGTATAATGTGATGACATACATTTATAATATTTATTATTATTGTTGTACATTGAGATGACGTACATATTTGATTGTGGCCTTTGTTTTGTCTTAGCAATTGCTTATTGTTATTGTTTTATGCACTATATGTAGTATGACATAGTTTTGCGTAAGAGGCCTGGGTTACGGGTGGTAGGTAGCTGCTCGTAGATAGATTGACCTAGTTTGACCGACTAGGTAGAAAAGTGCTAGCCTAAGAAAGTTGGTTATGGGGAATTCTAGACCTCCTTTGTAACACGCGGTATTGAGATATAATCTCATACTGGAGTGATGTATGACCATTGAGATGAGGGTCAGCCGGATACATCACGTGGGAGTGGGGAGGTGTATAAGTTGACACACCGTGGAACCCTCCTTAACGACAACGCATCGTATGCAACGTCGGAGTAGTGAAAGCCTACATTTCGGGTTATTATAGAGATTGGGAGTCGCGCCCCAATGCTTATAATAACATGCAGGAATGTGCGAGTAGCGAACGGGATTGTAGTCCCATGGGGCAAGAGATGGACCCCGCTTTAGAAAGATGATTGTTGGGCATAAGATGGACCCAAATTGTGATAGATGACGTTTGGACAAGAGATGGATCCAAAACGTAAGATATTGACTTTAGTGCGTAATTTGATTATGAGATAAGAATCATTTACCTGTTCACTTTATTATTGTTTATTTATTGAATTGTAACCTATCCGTCTGCGATGGGTGCGGGTATGGTTTGGGACTTTGAAGTTAAATATTTTATGAAATGTTTTATAGTCTTTACTAAGTTTATTGTCTCGCCAGCTTTGCTGATACTCTTTTCAAATGTGTCTTTTGCTCGTAGGGTGCTAGACGCTAGCCTGGTGAGGCGGGATTTCTTGGGGTAGACGTTGTCCCCATTCGTATAGTTTTGTTATATGCTTTTGGCAAGCTTTTGATGTTGTAACTAAGTAACGTATGGTTTGCATGAAGATGTTTAGGAACCGCTTTATTATGTTATTATGTTTCCGCTGTGTAAAAGTCTTATAACTTAAAAAGTTTTTGTAAAACGTGATTTTTGAAAACCAGGACGTTACACTATGATAACGTAGTAACTCGATATTCTAAAGACACAACAAAGGTATCGACATCATATATACATCACCGTTAATTGTACTAATATCAAGTACGGTCACAATAAGCAATGTGTTTTTACGTTCATTTCTCTGGGACAAGAAATAAAATTCTCAGGTATTCACGAGAAACAGAATACAAAACCCGTAAGAGACAAAAAAAATGAAATAAAAGAATATTTTAGATACTGAAATAGATTTCGCAGAAAACCAGCTATATCCGATCTTGGTTAGCTAATCATTCTTTAACACCTGTTTCACCTTAAAATCGGACTTATAAGTAGTTGTTTATGATGATTTTTGCAGCATTAGGACTTTTCTATTTCTTCAAATGTGTAAATGCTTGCTAGTAATTGACAAGGATAACAACTAATTATTCCATCAACAGATAAGCTACGTAAAGTCAAAACACTAGAATTACAATAATACTATGATTATAATCCAATATTACATAATAATAACTTATTGATAACAAAACAAATATGAAGTCATGCGATGTTTTCAAATAGTATTGGCCTTTCTTTTAACCATGCACACACCATAGTGGTATTATATATTTACTGTTTGTCCAAAACTACGGTAAGCATGGAAAGTAGTCTATAAATATCACCTTCAACTCAAAGCTTTTCTCCCAAGATACTCCATTTTCACATCTTCAATTAAAGTCAAAAATACATATAGAGATCGATCAATGGCAGGGACGCAACAGGAACTACGAGTTATTGGAGGAAGCAACCGCATTTCAGCCATTGATCTAAGTGGAATAATATCTCCTGTTGTTCACAGCAAAGACTACGATCATCAAGAAATGAACCCGGATCAGGTTTATCCATGCATACTTTTCTTCCCAGTCTTTCTATTAAAATTAAACCGAATTCCAATTCAAATTTCTATGACAAAAAAGTATGCTAATGTTTGGAGCTATGCAAATGGTTAACTATATTACAGTTTAAACCATAAAAGTCGAAATTGACATATATCTTATTTCGTAAATGATAATTCACAGAAACCTGGATGGAGAACTTTCATCTCATTTGTCGGACCTGGTTTTCTAGTTTCATTGGCTTATCTTGATCCTGGAAACTGTAAGTTTGATATTGATTTCCTTATATCTCATTAGGCCTTATCTTAATAGTCGAAAACTGACTTATGGATGTTTTGTATATGCAGTGGAAACTGATTTACAAGCAGGAGCAAACCACCGATATGAGGTAATTAAATGTTCAGAAAATAACCAGGCTGGGAAGTACTCATGGTTTGTTTGTTTCCATGTATTCAGCTACTTTGGGTGATATTAATCGGGCTAATTTTCGCACTTGTCATTCAATCTCTTGCAGCGAATTTAGGTGTTAGCACTGGTAAGACTAGCTATATATTTCTTTAACAAATTAAAGTACTTGTAGTAATTATATATAGTTACCAAAAATTGAATTGAGTTTTAAACTTAATTGTTGTTTAGGCAAACATCTATCAGAGTTATGTAAGGCTGAATACCCAATCTTTGTGAAGTATTGCCTATGGCTGCTAGCTGAAGTTGCAGTCATTGCAGCCGATATTCCCGAAGGTATAATTCTTTTTAACTTATTTGATTAAGAAAATATAATAATATGACATCATGTGTTAAACTATATATGATTATCCGGCCTATTAACTTCTTTCAATATACATATGATTCATGGCCTGTGTTGTTGGCAGTGATTGGGACGGCTTTTGCACTTAATATCTTATTTAAGATTCCGGTTTGGGTTGGTGTTCTTCTCACTGGTTTCAGCACCCTTCTTCTTCTTGGCCTACAAAAATATGGTGTAAGTTATTATTTTATTTCAAGGCCTGCAAACATGAACTAGTTTTATATGGGTGTTTTTATTAGTTCTCTATTATTCCGTCGTCACTCATAGGTTATATGAAATACTATTTTTCTCCGCAGTTAAAGTTGGACATATTTTTTCTAATCTGCAGTTGAATACAATCAAGAACTTCATTTCTCTAAATAGTTTTTGAACTGAGCCGTAATTTGTGTAACACAGTATTTACTTCACACATATAACTCACTTTCCCATGAGTTATACTCCCGGACTATTTTTTTTTTTATCATTTCATTCTATTATGTTTGTTCCCTTGGTAAAATTGACGAAACTACGACTGGTATCCGAAAATCCGATATCCGAAAATCCAAATTCGAATCCGAAAATTCGAATCCGAAAATTCGATCCGAAAATCCGAATCCGAATATCCGATCCGAAATTATCCTAAAATTTCGGATATCCGGTTTTTCGGATTCGGATAGTGATATTTCGAATTTCGAATATTTCGGATATCTGATTATCCAAAAATCATAAAATATTTTTTTTTTAAGTTTTTATAGTTATTTTATAGGTAAATGTAATTATTTTGGTGATTTAATAACATATTTAGATAAATATACGTAAATATTAAATATTGTGGTTAACAAAATGTATAATAAAATTTGGAACAAACATAAAATAACACAAAAAAACAAAAAATAAAAAGATTTTTTTCAAAATTTCGGATTTTCGGATATATTGGATATCCGATAGTGAAAATCACTATCCGATTTTGAACACCCCTAACTGGTAGGGCACGAAGTAATAGTAGGGTGTAAATCACATACCTTTTAAACTTGAACTTGAAATGGACATCTTAAATTGTTCAAGTGCCGGCAGTTTCTAATAAGTTTATTCCGTTACTCGTGGAATGGTAATTTCATATTATGTATCTAAACACTTACATACAGGTGAGGAAGCTAGAAGTATTAATAGCTATTCTAGTTTTCGTGATGGCGGCTTGTTTCTTTGGAGAAATGAGCTATGTCAAGCCACCGGCTGGTGATGTGCTAAAGGGAATGTTCATTCCAAAACTTAGCGGCCATGGAGCAACCGGTGATGCCATTGCCCTACTTGGTGCACTTGTTATGCCGTATGATCCCAAGTTTAGAAAACTAGTCATTTAGGTTTTTTTATGAAAAAGTTATTTTAGATTATTTTAGAAAAAATTTCTTTTTCTACAGGCATAATCTCTTTCTACATTCGGCTTTAGTTCTATCCCGTAAGATACCAAATTCAGTCCGTGGGGTCAATGTAAGTCCTTTCATTAACTAGAATACATATAAATTACCGATAATAAAAGTAGTCCATTAATTGGCCGCTCCAAAATTTAGTCAAACTCTAGCTCATATTTCATGATGGAAAATGGTTATTTGTATTACAGGATGCATGTAGATACTTCCTGATAGAGAGTGGAATTGCTCTCTTTGTGGCATTCTTGATCAACGTCTCAATCATTGCTGTTTCCGGTACTGTTTGCTCAGCCAAAAATCTACCAAATGATGATTTAGATAGCTGCAGTGATCTATCCCTTGACTCGGCTTCATTTCTTCTTAAAGTATGAGGTTTATCACATGTGAATTTTATAACTATTGTTTGAACAAATTTGAAGAAAGATTCATAACCCCCTATTTTACTATGCAGAATGTTTTGGGGAAGTCCAGCTCAACTCTTTACGCTATTGCACTACTAGCTTCTGGCCAGAGTTCAACCATCACCGGAACCTATGCAGGACAATTTATTATGCAGGTTATGAAAGCTATAGCTTTATATTACAAAAGGCATTTATTATCGCCATTTCGTTTCAAGTGTCACATTTTTTAACAAATCTAATCGCGGTATTGACTACGAGCTTTATGCTATAACAGGGTTTCTTGGATTTAAAGATGAGGAAATGGCTCCGGAACTTGATAACAAGGTGCATCGCCATCACACCAAGTTTAATAGTGTCAATCATTGGCGGGTCTTCGGGTGCTGGAAGACTAATTATTATTGCATCGGTTTGTATCTCTACTTTCGTAGTTTCAAACTGAAAAATGCATATTTGGTTGTCCTTGAAACTAAATTTCCTTAACGATATATATTTCTCAGATGATTTTGTCGTTTGAACTTCCGTTTGCCCTCATTCCACTCCTTAAATTCAGTAGCACAACAACAAAAATGGGTCCTCACAAAAATTCAATGACTGTGAGTAATAATTATAAACCTTCTATTTGTGACGTATTTTAAGTAGTTGATATTCATAGAAGATAATGCATTTCCTTGTGCAGATCATCGTTTTCTCATGGGTGTTAGGACTTGGTATAATCGGAATCAACATTTACTACTTGAGCACCTCATTTGTCGATTGGCTAATTCATAGCAGTTTGCCTAGAGTAGCTAACGTATTCATTGGGATTATTGTGTTCCCCATCATGGCCATCTATGTTCTTTCAGTTCTCTACCTTATGTTTCGAAAGGATGTTGTTGTCACCTTTGTCGAACCAACAAAACTTGATCCTAGCATGGAAAGTGGAGACGGGCAGGAGCTTAGGAATGCTCCTTACAGAGAGGATCTTGCTGATATCCCATTTCCACAGTAGTTCTTAGTCAGTTATGCTTGATATTGCATTTCTGTGCCTATTAATTTTAGAGCTTAATTATGCATGTATAACTTTAAGTTTAGTGTACTTATATTCATATATTTATCGAATATCAGTTTGCCTTGAAAACAATCTTTAATCTTCAAGATACAAAAACCGATCACGTCAAACTCAAACATTAACTTGAAACTCAGGGACGGAGCCAGGACGGGACAGAGTAGACAGTTGTATCCACTAAATATTTTTCGTAATGTAAAAAATAGTTATAATTATGTTAATTTTGAATTATTGTCCCCGTAAAAATTAAAATAATAAACTTTGTCCCTACGAGAAAAATTAAATTTATCCACTTGATAAATTTGTTTTACTTTGCCCCTACGCGAAAAATTTTCTGGCTACGCCCCTGTTGAAACTACATATGAGCAACCAACAAAACAAGGACAACAATAGCATACGATAAAACCAAACCGGACATTGACATTCAACAAGCTAAGCAAAAACTAAAAACATGTCAATTTTGTGATGGCGGTGATTGGGACTGAATATCTTCTTTAACATTCCACATCAGGTTGATATTTTAAAAGTAATTATATGATTTGACAAATCATTATTTTATTGCGATAATTAAATTTGTTGATGTAATACAAAACGCCACACATATATAAACAACATGAAGATTATTTTTAAAATATCAATATGTCATATGACTATTCTATGAGTGAGTCTATATGTTTCTATATGTTTATGGATGTCCCTTGTAGTCGTCGTTTTCGTATATCTTCCAAGACGATCCTAAATTTAACAATACTAGACAATTCATCATGAATATAAGGGTGTGTTTGTTAGAGAATTCGGGTTTGGGTTTTATGAAATTAAAGTGATAGAAATTGTTTGGTTCAAAAGTAAAATGTTAACAATGAGGGAATAATTTACAAAAATCAAGAGTTTTATAAAACCCAACAATATAGATGGTTTTAGCTATATTTTGGTGGTTCCTAGATAAACTTCTTCTTTCTTTTTCTATTTTTTTTTTTTATTATAAATAATTATTAAATTAAATTGTAATATCAATTTCTAAACACAACTTAAAACAAACATTTATATAAAACAATGATAGATTTTTTTTTAAATAATTTTCTTTCAAAAACATAGTCATTATTATAACCATTACAAAACCTATTTAATACCAAACATAACCTAAATCTTCTAACACACATTTCACATCCACGTTAATATCGTCAAACCAAATATCTTTTGATAGAAAATTTTGATATAAAGGTTCGTATGTGTTTAACTAGAGTATATCGACCAAGAGAAACAACTGTTGCTTTTTTTACAAATTGCAAAAGTAGAAACATGTTGTAGCATCTTGATCCTATATAAGACATAATTATTAAATGTAAGAAAGAAAGGGTTTTAGTTACAGTTTCCATGTTCTAATGCAAAACATAAGGAAAATCACGAACGGAACAGTCTGGCTAAACGTACGTACAATGCCCCGTAGGAAGATAGTTTTTTGGTCTAGCGCTTACAATGCTTGCCGGGTCTTAACGATTACAACTTTCTTCCAATGTCTTTTGGAAAAGATCATCACTAATAATCTTTTAGAGGACTACTTCTAGTGTTTAACATGCATTATAAGCATGTTTTATCTCTTAAGTGTTTGACATGTATCATAAATATATTCCATCTCTTCATCAAAACGCTTGGATTGTCACGCATTCTATTAAAACGGTTAGGTCGATTTCTATATATGTGTTTAGACCACAAAGAAAAATATAATAATTTCTAAGAAACAACTTATGAAGCTATTATATTATATATACTTATATTTGTAAACTTACTTTAATATTAAAATTTTAAGCTTTTAAATAAAATAATTTTTTAACAGTCCATGGTTTTGTAAAATCACTCACCCATAACTTTCATAACTATATACACATTTATAATATATTGTAAACAAAATAACTATAAATACATACCTCCAACCCGTAATCTATATGGGAGAGAGCATGGGTTTGATTCATGGCCATAACACATTCCTTTTAATTTTTTTATTCACGTTTAAAAATCTATCACCTCCTCTAATACAATTTTTTATTATTCAGGCTTACAAACTTAATAAAACCTTTCACCTTTATTTATATAAACTTTTAACTTTATATAATAACTTTTATATAATATGGATAATTAAGTATGTATGTATTAAAGTTTAAGCCTTAAGCCTTTTATTTTGTATATATTGTAATTATACTCTTTTATTTGCCATTTTCTTTTTAAGATTTTTATCATACAATAAATTATTATGAATTTGTGACAATTATTATAAATTTTGTCACAATATATATAACGTTTTATCTATTTTAGACCAACTATTTGTTACGCAACAACACCCAAGCCCTAATTTCTAGTTAGTAGGAAACTACATTAAATAATAAACTGGTAGAGAACCGCGCTATACAGCGGCAGCGATGAAGTTAATTTCGAAAAAGAAGATTTGTTGATCAGTCCACTGCTAAATAAATGAAATTGATGTTCGATAAATTTGCTCTTTTTGTTGTTGTTTACTGCAATTTAGTATGGTGTAATATAAGGTTGTTGTACCAATATTGCATTGCTTGATAAACATGTTGAAGACCATTAACAAACCAACATTGAGTTGCTTCAAAACCTAACATCCATACAAGCATTTTCAACTAAATACAACATTGTTTTAAATTCAAACAACTTCACCATACTAAAAAAAAACTAAAACAAATACAAAGAACATCCAACTAAATAGAAGATATTGTTTCAATCTTCTAACTTCAAACTGACTCTGTCTTAGTTGTTCTTCAAGATTGTTCTTCGACCTCAACAAGCCAAGTATAATATTTGTAGCACGTCGACATATAACTGGATCATATCAATCAATGAATTTACAGTCTGAACCTTGTAAATTAGGGCAAAAAATTAGCTCAAGAAATTGGGTAACAATATTAATTAGGGATAAGAAAATCACCTTAATAGGGCATGAATAGAAATGTCTTCATGGATTCAGGGATGTCCAAGATGAGTGAATAATTGTTTGTCTCCCACAACCACATAACATCATTATGAATAATTGCTTCGTCAACCAAATAAAGGGGGATTTTTTTGGTTGGTGTTGAATAAAGTGAGTAAGATTAATATTTATAAAAAAATTAAAGCGTGAAAAATTAAAAAGTTTAAAAAGTTTCAATTATTTCGAATTTTTTGAAAATATTCAAAAAGTTTGAAATTTTAATCAAACTTTTTGAAAAATTTTAAACTTTTTAATATTTTAAAAAAGTTTCGAAATTTTTTAAATTCTTTAAAATTATTAATTTTTACCGCTTTAATATTTTTATAAATTCAATATTACTCACTTTATTCAAATATAAGTTTTAAAACTTATCATTTTTATAAATACAATATTACTCACTTTCATCAAACTTTTTGAATACTTTTAAAAAAATTCGAAATTTTGTCTAAATAAATTTTAAGAACATATTATTTTAGGCTAAAAAACAGATTATTTTAAATTCTTTTCTAAATAAATTTTAAAAACAGATTATTTTAGGTTAAAAATTAAATATAATTAAAAAATAAAAAATTCATGTTTTTCATCAGTCAAATTTACAAGTTTTTATAAACCGTATTTGTTTTGAACATCATTTGAAACTAATCTTTATTATATTATAATGCACAATAACATCCCATATTCAGTTCTATAAAAGATCTAACGTACAATTAACAAAATATTATAATAAATTTGACATTTGGCTCAGAATGCTTAAAAATGGCTGCTACATGTAGTTGCATTTAATTGATGTCATCAACCAGTTGCCAAGCCGTTATAAATTGCCTCATAATGCTATCATCATTGCCGCACAAATTTTAAATAACTTAATTCAATCATCGACTTCATATTTTTAATATAATTAATATCCTCATTAGCCTCATAATGCTATCAATTCATCGACATAAATGCCTCGTAATAATAAGCGCCTTAATTCATCAGCATACTTTTAAGAGATATTTTTTTAAGTAATACAAGTTATATAGCACACAATACAACACATAAACACACAAGATACAATACTTAAAGCGAAATATACAATACACAAATGCACCACCAAACACACTACACACAAACAAAACTCTCAAAACACACACATAACGCTATCAATTCATTGGCATAAATGACTCGTAATAATAAGCCCCTTATAAGCAATAATAAACCAAGATAAAAGTAAAAGTACCGAGGCACGATCAAAGCAACCTACATATCTAAACGAAGCCAGAAAACAAACCGATCCACAAACAGATCCGGGCAAAGAGCATCAAACCGAGCCACAAACAGATCCCGGGCAAAGAGCCACAAATCGAGCCACAAAACAAACCGAGCCACAAACAGATCCAACAACAACCATATGCAACATATCTAACAATGCTCAAGAATAGCTCCACCATGAAAAAATAAAAAAACAAAGAAAGGTTTAATTTTTTGAGAAGATATAAAAATTAAAACAACAAATAAAAATAAAATTTACCTTTCTTTTAATCATTTTGTAACTAATTTCCACTGGAGTCACCCGAAAGAAACTTCCAATGAAACCACCAAACCGGCATGAAAACCACCAAACAACAAACTTTCTAAACCGCCATGAAAACCACCAAACAAGATCAAGATTATTCGAGAAAGGGACCGACGACTCAAGATTAATCGAGATCCGAAAGAAAGAAAAGAGAGAAAGGTTAAGAGTATAAGAGAGATACACCCAAAGAAAGGGATCGGCGGCTCAAAATCCAAATCACGAAGATCCAAACCCTCAAAGAGGGGGTTCAACGGCGGCTCGGGTTCCGGCAGCTAGAGAGAGAGTTTTGAGTGTGTGTTGTGTGTTATGTGTGTGTTTTGAGAGTTTTGTTTGTGCGTAGTGTGTTTAGTGGTGCATTGTGTATTGTATATTTCGCTTTAAGTATTGTATCTTGTGTTTTATGTGTTGTATTGTATGCTATATAACTTGTATTACTTAATAAAAATCTCTTAAAGGTCAAATACTTAAAAGTTAAAAGTCAACAAAATGCGATATGCATTATCATAGTAGAGATAGAGATAGAGATAGAGATAGAGATAGAGATAGAGATAAATGAAAAATGAAATAATAATAAATAAATTTAGTTGGACTTGGACTTAAAGCCCATTAACAAAATATGGAAACGCAGTGAAGTAAAACCCTAAAACCCTTCCGTTCCGTATAAGTATGCTCACCGTTTCACCATTTTCTTCATCAACGAATTCCCTTCCTTCTTTCGGTTTTTTTATTCTTACAATTTTCGATTTTACTCAATATCTTTATCTAAACTTTGTATTTATTTGTTGTTAAATCTTAAAGTTGGGCAATGATGACATCATGTGATAAGGTCTCGTTCGTCGTAATGGTGATTAACAACCACCTTGCCGACCAAACTGTTATATCACCACCCATAAACTGAGTCCATTTTTCTTTCAAACATTGGCCGATGATTAAACTTAAAATTAAAGACAAGCATATGTCTGAATTTAAACCATGTTGTCAAATAATCTTCTCTATGAGGCCTTTTTTGTTTCTTTTTTATTTTTAATTATTTGATTTTATAATGTATTTGTTTTATTATATAAGAGAGAGGGATCAAATGATGATTTTGCATAGTTCAAATGATTGTTAGTGATTAAACATATTTATTAGTCTTTCGCTCCTATCTGATGATACCTCTTTTATTTTTTATTTTATTTTTTTAATTTCATTATTTGATATCTAATCAGAAATGATTAGTTACTAAACCGTTATTTATTCATTTATTATATAATAGGCATTTTATATTTTAACGAATTTATAAATTGGTAAGTTAACAACCAACTATGCGCTAACGCTAATACTTTTATGCTAATACTGTTTGGATTATAAAGCCAATACGTTTAAAAACTACATCTGTTCATATAGGTGTCATAATATTACTATGAATAAACACGTATGTTGATTTCTTTTGCTTTTGACACCTTCAGTTTCTTTGCACCGGAGATGGTAGAACTATTTAGTCGAGCTCAATGGAACACCCTGATCAACAGATGTAGTTGCTAAAGTTGTTTGTTCTTTATTGTATCTACAGATTCTGCCCAACTTTTATTTTTACATATTTATTTCAAGAAATTCATAGTCAGTCTAGAAGCCTTGTATGATTGTATGCCCTACATATTTTGGACCGATTTTGAACCTTAACGAAACGAAAAATCATCAAGTTTTATGGGGCATTTTTGAACCCCTAGTAGATAATGATGATGACAGATGCATGTTCTGCGATTTTGAAGATGATATTGAAGATTATGATGACAAGTTTTTAGTTCTGGATTGATTCGCTATCTTCATATGATATAACTTTTTGGTGACTCGTATTTCAAATTTCGAATATGTTCAATGTTATGTAATATTACAACATTTTGGTTCATCAAATTCAATTAATTTGCCATTTAAGATGCTTGATTACAGAAACCCTCCATTTAAAGATAATATATCCCTAAATCAAAGACCCACATAAAAATCAAATTACAATTCCATAACCTAACCCAAAATCTAATACAAAAGTTGCTTAACATAATTCTACTTATTTAGTAGCAAATGAATATGTCTTATTATTAAAACTACATATATCCAAGATACAATTGTTTTTTCGAGTTGCATTGTATTACGTATACATACTACTTATAATTCACATCGACCTAACATCTTATTATTGAATTTTAATTAGAAATTTTACTAAATTGCTCATTAGTAAGGATAATCTTATTTGAGGTATTATTTTATTTCTTTAAACCCAAATATACTTATGTAAACTAGCTATAGTGCGTGTGTTACATACTAAATTATTTAAAACAGTACATAAAATTGCTGAGTAAATTTCAAAACTTAATTTTAAGTATTTAATAAAAACTAAGCGGTCGCTTGGTTTTGGGGGTGAGGTTATAGATGGTTTTTGGGGTGAGGTTATAGATGGTGATGAATGATAATGATAATGAATAAACAAGGTTGCTTTCATATAATGCAATCACCCATAACCCCTACCAATAACCCATTACCTATTAAATTGGGGTTAATAACTTTCATTAACCATTGTATTCCATAGTATTATCATTATCATTTCCTTTCTAATTAACTAACACAAACCAAGCACACCCTAAATAAGCAAAAAGGGTGGCGTTAAAATAAACTGATAAACAATGCTACAAAAAAAGAAATTAGTTATGTAGTATCCGTAATATTATTCAATAAACTTACTACTTAAGTAGTAATACAAAAACTGATAGTATTTGGAGTAATAAGACTTACTCATGTACATATAGTTTAAAGTTGAAACTATTTAAAACAAAAACAATTAATATGAAACTTAAAAAACATAGATTTAGAAACTATAGTAGAAAATTGTTGATTGTTCAAAAAATGGCTTGAGTTTCCCAAACAAAAAAGATACATAATTAAGGAACAAATATAGTCATCATGTTCAACTCTAAATACATTTCCTTAATCACCGACTTCCGTAATCTAACTCTCACATTTCAAAACAACATAGCATTAGCAGGTCGACCCAACCCACCCGATACCCAATCAAATAAATAGCTTAAAGTGCATGTAAAACATTGGACTTGTCTATAAAAACTATGTGTGTCACATTAAGAGTTAACATTTAATGCATTGTATCGAAATACATTACATAAATAAACCTAATGTAGTTTGGAAATTGGATAATTAAAACAAAATGGTTACAATTAACATTATAGTAATCCAAACTTAAAATAACAAAGACCCCATGTTTAGAATCGACTCCTCAAAAGTTTTTGAAGCACCTCAAAGTTATTCAAAAACAACTAGTTACTAAGCTAGTTAAAACATCTTAACCTAACAAGCATAAGTTGTATGCCTCAATCTAAACAAAGCTTTAATTTTAGAAAATTAATGAAAAATCCCCCTCGTGAAGCGACATAATGAACACTCTAAAAAAACTTTAAGATCCATTTAGAACTCTCTAGACTACATGCTCATAAACCTTACTCGACACAACTTAAATCGTATAATCACGGAATAAAACATAAAAAAGAAACAAAAATTATGCTAAAAATGTACCTAGATCCTTGTTAATCAAGTTTTTATATTCATCAATTGTTTCTTCATCCCAAGGATACCTACATCCAAACACAAAATACCGATTATCAAAAACTTGAAAACACAACACCAAACATTCAGTAAAAGCAATAAAAGTAACAAAATTTGTGACATTCGCGAATTTCTAGGTATACTTCTAACGACCGTATTCGTTTTATTTATTTATGATTATGTTTTGACCATATTGTATTCTTTTTATGTTTTATCGTATTCGTATTTCTCGTATTTTATGAGTATCGTATTTGTATTTTATGTGGTTCGAATCGTTATGTCTGGAACGTTTAGTTCTAAGTGCCTTTAGTATAAGTCTAGTATGCTCTTAAGATAAGTATAGGGGTTTTATGCCTTATTTATACGATTAAAATTAACGTTTAAAAAGTATTACAATTTTAGTCCTTCCAGAATTCTATTACAAATCTAGTCCTATGGGATTTTCTATTACACAAATAGTCCTAAAGTATCCTACCAACATTTTTGTCTTATTCCACACCAACCACTTTGTCTTATTCACCTACCCCTACCAAACAAACACCACTTTTCACCATCAAAACCCGAAATTTATTTAGGGTTTATGCACCTAAACGTATTCTGGACATAGGGTTTCGATATTTGATGATTTTAACACCTAAAAACACCCGGAATCGTATCCCGAAGGTAATTTTTCGTAAAACCCAGTTACGTCACGTAACTGAGTTACTGGAACGTAACTCAGTTACGAACCCGTAACTAATCCCGAAACTGTGGCACGTAACTCCCTATTTTGTCACGTAACTATGCTCGATTCCGTAACTACACCTTGTCACGTATCTGAGTTACGTACGTAACTCTCAGTTACGCGTTGCGTAACTCCTAGTTACGTGATGCGTAACTAGCTTGCTGTATTTTTCGAAACGTTTGTAATGCTGTTAAATCGATGTTCCTGTTGGTCATTTTAAAACCCGTATATGTCACACCCCGCTATAGCGGAAACACGGGGCGTGAGAGCTGGAATATCATTACACGGTCATAAGCAAATGTAAACGATTCAAGTCATTTCGATTTAAAAATAAACATTGTTCAAGATTCAACAACCAGGCAGTTCATAAGTTTAATTAAAGTACAAGTACAATTGTTCTAAAACAAATTCCCAAAATATGAAGGTCTTTTCCCAAGTAACGCCTCACGTGACCATATCGACCCTCCTTTGCCATGCATCCCGAACACTTACATTAATTTCCTGAAACATAAGATAAAGTGTCAACTACATAAAGTAGTGAGTGAGTTACAGTTTAGAGTTTCGGGAAAAGTTTCCAAAAATAGAAAGTTACTAAAATGGAAAGTTTCTAGAAATAGCAAGTTGCCAAAATAGTAAGTTGCAAACATATATTGACGTCATGAGTAAAAGAACGAGTAGACGTTTGAACATATATGTAAGTAGTAAAAGTTTGTACGTATGCGAGTAATGTAAATAAGTAAAACTCGTATAGTAAAGTTGTAGCGGAAACCAGGCGCTAAAAGTGAGCATATGCGTATGGGATATGTGTTTAACTAAATAAAGGTATCTCGTATCAATCACTTGGCATAATATAAGTAGTAAGTATACACTAAACCGATTGTATGGTCTTGATCTAGCCCAAAAATGTTTAATTGATTGTGTGTTTGATCTGAGTGGTAGTAATATGTACTTGGGACGCTAACCCTGAGTAAGGAGTGACCCCTCCTAAGTATCGATACTCATATGACTAACGGCTGTTGCTAATAGTGTATAAGTGTTACTGAGCCAAAATGGGCAATTGTTCAAAGTTCTAAAAGTTACATTGAGTTCTTACGGGCTTATATATCCATCAAGGATTGGGTGTTACAAGTGTCCTAGTTTAGTTAACCCGCTAAGGCAATAACACAAATACGCATAGTTGATTGTATGTACCAAGTTTGAACAGTTCTAAATAAGTTGTAAAAGTACCAAGTTTTGGACAAGTTCCAATTGTTTAATAGTTCGCAAAAAGTATTAAAAGTTACAAACATGTAATCTTATGTTTCCCCCAAATAATGTTTTAAAAGTACAAAAGTAAAAACAAGTGGGGTTGTAACTCACGGTTTGCGGAGATAGAGATATGAATAGCACAAAGAGAGCGGAACACGTCGGGAATCACAAACGACCTAGAACACCGGAAAGTTGTATATAAGTTTTATTGAGTTATGTTAAGTTTCAATTTAACATTTTTAAGTCTCAATTTAGTATGCTTAGATTCTGTCCCAAAAAGGTTATTACGGAAAGTTTATAAAGTTTGTATGTTCGTGTACGTTTTATAGTCCGAAAAGTCCAATTATGTACCAAAAGTGTCAAAGTTCCAAGTTAAAGTGTATAAGTCTCGAAGTTATTAAGTTTCTGAATTTGAAAGGTATTTATGGTGAAAATTGGGCAGCGCTTCCGCGTCATAAAAATTATGTCCATTTTCAAAACACTTTCCCGCTTTAAAATGCTCAATACAACGTTTAAACCAATAATACATAAGTTTCAAGTCCAAAAAGCTTTTCCAATAAAATAATATGTCAAAACAGTAGCTTACTAACATATATATAATCTGTGATAATTTATTTGAGCTTAAAATCACGTTTACGACCTTTAAAACGATGAAAATAGTGAACAGGACCATTCTGGCGGCGGCTGGAGGAAAACAGCCGCCGGCTGACCTTTAGCCGTCGGCTGAAATCCTTCAGCCGCCGGCCAAAAGGCTTCGGCCAGTTTTTAAGTTGTTTGTTTCTTCGATTTTTAAGCTTATTGAACGGTTAGATTTTACATGCAAACTGATATAACTTAAATATATGTATTTTCAAAGTAAAATCTCAGATTTCTTTTAGATTTATAGGTTAAATATATGGATCTAGCATAAAAACTCGTTTTTAGTCAAGAAAACGTTTTGAAGGTTTGAGAAAACTTATTTTCAGATTATAGATTGTACATGCAAGTAAAAATATGTATAAAAATAGTGAAAAGAAAGTGTTATACCGAAGAGGATAAAGATGTGATGGTTTGAACAAGATTTAGCTCCAAAAACGTCTTGGAAACCCGATTTAAACCTTTTCCCTTGATACCCTTTTCTTCTAGGACGATTTGTAAGTGTTAGGTGGTTGATTTTATGATGTTTAAGTGACTGATTTTTGAAGAAAAGTTTCTGTTTTGTTATGAGTTCTTGAGAGAGTGAGAGAGAAATGAGAGAGAGTTAAAGAGTGTGTGTGTTGTGTGTGTAAGTTTGATTTCAAAAATGAAAGAAAATGTGAATAAGGGTGATGTTTTCTGCTCTTGGGAAGCAAAAATGCAGTTAAAGTTGCCCAATACTCGAGTAAAAACGTTGCCCAATCGAAGAGCATGCAAAAATGAGTCATCATCTAGCTGGACAGCGAGATTCAGCCGCCGGCTGGCCAAAATCAGCCGCCGGCTGGCTTCAGCCGCCGGCTAAGTAAATTCAGCCGCCGGCTGGAATGAAAATCCAGCTTTTTGACGTTTTAAGTTTTCCGTTATAATTAGTTAGGGACAAGAATCATATTAGTTACCGTTAAGAACTTAGTCAAGTTCTTATTTTGAATATTTGGTGTTAGGATTTATAATTTGATTCCGACATTCGTTCCGACAATTAAAAGTACTACAAAAATGAACCCGAACAATATGAACATAGTAAAAGAGAACTAGAGCTTTGAACCGAATTAGTAACCGAGAATCACCTGAAATTTTGACGGTTGTCACATCATCCCCGGGTTGAAAGAAATTTCGTCCCGAAATTTGACTCGTCACATCAGGTAGAAGTATCTTTGAACAAGTGAGGATACTTTTGACGTATCTGGTCTTCACGTTCCCATGTGAATTCGTGACCACGTCGGGAGTTCCAACGAACCTTGACAATAGGAACACGGCTTTGTCTGAGTTGCTTGACCTCTCGGTCTACAACTTCAAGCGGTTCCTCGGTGAAGTTGAGCTTGTTGTCGATCTTGACCTCGTCGAGCGGGATGACGATGGTCTCATCGGATAGGCACTTTTTCAAGTGGGAGACATGGAACACGTTATGAACATTAGAAAGGACAGGCGGGAGTTGGAGCCGATAAGCTACTGGACCAATGCGCTCGATGACTTCAAACGGTCCGGTGTACCTCGGGCTGAGTTTACCGCGTTTCCCGAAGCGAATTACCCCTTTCCATGACGATACTTTGAGAAGTACCCGATCGCCGACCTGGAACTCGAGGGGTTTTCTTCGGTTATCGGCATAGCTCTTTTGCCGAGTACGGGACGTCTTCAGTCGCTCCCTGATGGTGGTGATCTTGTCGATAGTGTCTTGAACAATGTCGAGTCTTGTAAGCTGTCGATCACCCGCCTCTAGCCAACAAAGCGGTGATCGGCACTTACGTCCATATAAGGCCTCGAACGGGGCACACTTAATGCTAGCGTGGTAGCTGTTGTTGTACGAGAACTCGACTAACGGAAGATGACTGTCCCAACTTCCTCCAAAGTCAACTACGCATGCTCTAAGCATATCCTCAAGCGTTTGGATCGTCCTCTCGCTTTGACCGTCGGTCTGAGGGTGGTAAGCTGTGCTAAGATCTAGTCGCGAGATTTCTGAAGTGCTTTCCAGAAGCGAGACGTGAACCGACTATCTCTGTCAGAGATGATTGAGAGGGGCGTACCGTGGCGA
>CAJVGC010000065.1:46531021-46560295 GCA_910822075.1 Senecio squalidus
CGCCGCGCCGACAACTCCTACGGAAATTCGTCAGTTCCTAGGGTTGGCCGGCTACTATCGAAGGTTCATCGAGAATTTCTCGAAGATCGCTAAGCCACTCACCGAGCTCACTCAGAAAGATAAGGACTTTGTTTGGGGAACAAAACAGGAGGAATCCTTCCAGAAACTCAAACACCAACTTTGTCACGCACCAATCCTGTCTCTACCAGAGGGTACGGACAACTTTGTAGTATTCTGCGATGCATCCCATCAAGGACTTGGGTGCGTCCTTATGCAGAAAGACAAAGTCATCGCCTATGCCTCAAGACAACTCAAGGTTCACGAGCAGAACTACACTACCCACGACTTAGAGCTAGGAGCAGTCGTTTTTGCACTAAAGATCTGGAGGCACTACTTGTATGGGACTAAGTGCACGGTTTTCACGGATCACAAGAGTCTTCAACACATCCTAGACCAGAAGATGCTCAACATGAGGCAAAGGAGATGGATCGAACTGCTGAGTGACAACGATTGCGAGATCAAATACCACCCGGGTAAGGCAAACGTAGTAGCAGACGCCCTGAGTCGGAAGGAAAGGGTGAAACCATCTCGAGTTAGAGCATTAGGTATCCAGATTCAGACTAACCTTCAAACGCAAATCGCCGAGGTTCAGCGAGAAGCGTTGAAGCCTGAGAACCTAAAGGTAGAAACCTTACACAATCATGAGCAGGAGTTTGAACTCAAATCCGACGGGATCCATTACTTCAAGGGCCCGAGCATGGATTCCGAAGTCCGAGGATCTTCGAGGCTAATTTGGATGAAGGCCACCGTTCCCGATACCATCCACCCCGGTTCCGACAAGTTGTACAAGGATCTTAGGGAGTACTATTGGTGGCCGGGGCATGAAGAAAGATATCGCCTTGTATGTAGCCAAGTGCCTCACTTGCTCCAAGGTCAAGGCGGAGTATCAGAAACCTTCGGGACTTTTGCAACAACCGGAAATTCCTATGTGGAAATGGGAGCAAATTTCCATGGATTTCATCACCAAGTTACCCCGGACGGCAAAGGGTAACGACACAATTTGGGTAATTGTGGATCGTTTGACTAAGTCTGCTCACTTTTTGCCTATACGAGAGACCCACTCGATGGAGAAGCTCGCACAAATCTACATCAACGAGATCATCTCTCGCCACGGTACGCCCCTCTCAATCATTTCTGACAGAGATAGTCGGTTCACGTCTCGCTTCTGGAACGCACTTCAGAAATCTCTCGGAACGCGACTAGATCTTAGCACAGCTTACCACCCTCAGACCGACGGTCAAAGCGAGAGGACGATCCAAACGCTTGAGGATATGCTTAGAGCATGCGTAGTTGACTTTGGAGGAAGTTGGGACAGTCATCTTCCATTAGTCGAGTTCTCGTACAACAACAGCTACCACGCCAGCATTAAGTGTGCCCCGTTCGAGGCCTTATATGGACGTAAGTGCCGATCACCGCTTTGTTGGCTAGAGGCGGGTGATCGACAGCTTACAAGACTCGACATTGTTCAAGACACTATCGACAAGATCACCACCATCAGGGAGCGACTGAAGACGTCCCGTACTCGGCAAAAGAGCTATGCCGATAACCGAAGAAAACCCCTCGAGTTCCAGGTCGGCGATCGGGTACTTCTCAAAGTATCGCCATGGAAAGGGGTAATTCGCTTCGGGAAACGCGGTAAACTCAGCCCGAGGTACACCAGACCGTTTGAAGTCATCGAGCGCATTGGTCCTGTAGCTTATCGACTCCAACCCCCGCCTGTCCTTTCCAATGTTCATAACGTGTTCCATGTCTCCCACTTGAAAAAGTGCCTATCCGATGAGACCATCGTCATCCCGCTCGACGAGGTCAAGATCGACAACAAGCTCAACTTCACCGAGGAACCGCTTGAAGTTGTAGACCGAGAGGTCAAGCAACTCAGACAAAGCCGTGTTCCTATTGTCAAGGTTCGTTGGAACTCCCGACGTGGTCACGAATTCACATGGGAACGTGAAGACCAGATACGTCAAAAGTATCCTCACTTGTTCAAAGATACTTCTACCTGATGTGACGAGTCAAATTTCGGGACGAAATTTCTTTCAACCCGGGGATGATGTGACAACCGTCAAATTTCAGGTGATTCTCAGTTACAAATTCGGTTCAAAACTCTAGTTCTCTTTTACTATGTTCATATTGTTCGGGTTCATTCTTGTCGTACTTTTAACTTATCGGAACAAATGTCGGAATCAAATCACAAATCCTAACACCAAATAATCAATACAAGAGCTTGACTAAGTTCATAACGGTAACTAAAATGATTCTAGTCCCTAACTAATTATAACGGAAAACTTAAAACGTCAAAAAGCTGGATTTTTACTCCAGCCGGCGGCTGAAATTACTCAGCCGGCGGCTGATTTTGGCCAGCCGGCGGCTGAATCTCGCTGTCCAGCTAGATGATGACTCATTTTTGCATGTCACACGATTGGCCAACGATTTTTACTCGATTGTTGGACATTAATCACTGCATTGTGAACCCCTAGGCCAGAAAACAACATCACTTTAACTCTACATTCATTTTGTTTGAATCAAAAACACAAAATACACACACACCTTACAAACTCTCTCTATTTTCTTCAAAACTCAAACACAAAACAGAAACTTTACACCACAAAATCAGTCCTAAAAACACATCTTCATCCATAAAAATCATTTACAAATCGTCCTAGAAGAAAAGGGTATCAAAGGAAAAGGTTTAAATCGGGTTTCCAAGACGTTTTTGGAGCTAAAACTCATCCAAACCATCACATCTCTTTTTCCTTCGGTATAACACCTTCTTTTCACTGTTTTTATACATATTTTTACTTGCATGTACAATCTATAAACTGAAAATAAGTTTTCTCAAACTTTCAAAACGTTTTCTTGACTAAAAACGAGTTTTTATGCTAGATCCATATATTTAACCTATAAATCTAAAAGAAAACAGTGTTTTTACTTCAAAAATACATAAGTTTATGTTATATCAGTTTGCATGTAAAATCTAACCGTTCTTTAAGCTTAAAAATCGAAGAAACAACAACTTTAAAAACTGGCCGAAGCCTTTTGGCCGGCGGCTGAAGGATTTCAGCCGACGGCTAAAGGTCAGCCGGCGGCTGTTTTCCTCCAGCCGCCGCCAGATTGGTCCTGTTCACTATTTTCACCGTTTTAAAGGTCGTAAACGTGATTTTAAGCTCCAATAAATTATCACATATTATATACATGTTAATAAGCTACTGCTTTGACATATTATTTTGTTGGAAAAGCTTTTTGGACTTGAAACTTATGTATTATTCGTTTAAACGTTGTATTGAGCATTTTAAAGCGGGAAAGTGTTTTGAAAATGGACATAATTTTTATGACGCGGAAGCGCTGCCCAATTTTCACCATAAATTACCTTTCAAATTCAGAAACTTAATAACTTCGAGACTTATACACTTTAACTTGGAACTTTGACACTTTTGGTACATAATTGGACTTTTCGGACTACAAAACGTACACGAACATACAAACTTTATAAACTTTCCGTAATAACCTTTTTGGGACAGAATCTAAGTATACTAAATTGAGACTTAAAAATGTTAAATTGAAACTTAACATAACTCAATAAAACTTATTTACAACTTTCCGGTGTTCTAGGTCGTTTGTGATTCCCGACGTGTTCCGCTCTCTTTGTGCTATTCATACCTCTATCTCCGCAAACCGTGAGTTACAACCCCACTTGTTTTTACTTTTGTGCTTTTAAAACATTATTTGGGGGAAACATAAGATTACATGTTTGTAACTTTTAATACTTTTTGCGAACTACTAAACAATTGGAACTTGTTCAAAACTTGGTACTTTTACAACTTATTTGGAACTGTTCAAACTTGATACATACAATCAACTATGCGTATTTGTGTTATTGCCTTAGCGGGTTAACTAAACTAGGACACTTGTAACACCCAATCCTTGATGGATATATAAGCCCGTAAGAACTCAATGCAACTTTTAGAACTTTGAACAATTGCCCATTTTGGCTCAGTAACACTTATACACTATTAGCAACAGCCGTTAGTCATATGAGTATCGATACTTAGGAGGGGTCACTCCTTACTAAGGGTTAGCGTCCCAAGTACATATTACTACCAAACTGTGGTTCACTCAATTAAACATTTTTTTTGGGCTAGATCAAGACCATACAATCGGTTTAGTGTATACTTACTACTTATATTATGCCAAGTGATTGATACGAGATACCTTTATTTAGTTAAACACATATCTCATACGCATATGCTCACTTTTAGCGCCTGGTTTCCGCTACAACACTATTTTTAGCGCCTGGTTTCCGCTACAACACTATTTTTAGCGCCTGGTTTCCGCTACAACTTTACTATACGAGTTTTACTTATTTACATTACTCGCATACGTACAAACTTTTACTACTTACATATATGTTCAAACGTCTACTCGTCCTTTTACTTATGACGTCAATATATGTTTGCAACTTACTATTTTGGCAACTTACTATTTCTAGAAACTTTCCATTTTTGGTAACTTTCTATTTTTGGAAACTTTTCCCGAAACTCTAAACTGTAACTCACTCACTACTTTATGTAGTTGACACTTTATCTTATGTTTCAGGAAATTAATGTAAGTGTACGGATGCATGGCAAAGGAGGGTCGATATGGTCACGTGAGGCGTTACTTGGGAAAAGACCTTTGTATTTTGGGAATTTGTTTTAGAACATTTGTACTTGTACTTTAATTAAACTTATGAACTGCCTGGTTGTCAAATCTTGAACAATTTTTATTTTAAATCGAAATGACTTGAATCGTTTACATTTGCTTATGACCGTGTAATGATATTCCAGCTCTCACGCCCTGTGTTTCCGCTATAGCGGGGTGTGACAAACGTCACAGGAACCGGAACTAGGGCATCCAACCATTGTATTTGAAAACAAGACCAGAAAATTAAGTTTAAACATAATTCCCGCTTCAGAAGAATTGACAATAGCTTTGCAGATATCAGTTGCACGAACTTTATTGCCAGATAGAAACTGAGAATACCGGTGATTAATTAAAGGTCGATCCTCCATAGGAAGTTCATTTAAATCACAAATGTTCAAACCACCACAAGGAATACCAAGAATTTCATGAACAGCTCCCTCATTTATATTAATTACTTCAACTTCAAAGTCATATTCCTTGGATTAAAATTATCGACAACAAAATGACCAATATGTGCAGGAAGCCCATCACATGGCATCTTGTATAAACCACCAAAACCCATTTCTTTAAAACAAAGCTTCTGTTCTAAACTTAAATTATTCAATGCAATGAATAAACTATGTGGGGACATGCGAGTTCTAATAGCAAAAAATTTCTTTGGTTTAGCAACCTTTACCAAAACAGAATCATCAACACCATCAACACAAACTGATTTCCTTTTAGAAACAACCTCTTTCCCTCTTGATAAATCATCAAAGTTAATAGCAGAACGACGAAATGATGAAGTTCTAATTTCTTCAAGAATCTTACTTCTTGTGTACTTCTTAGACATACCCTGCGTTGTATTCTCTTTCTCGCTTTCATTAACAGTAGTGTCATAAACATAAGATGGACCTTCAAACACATGTGCTTGTGCTCCAATCACAGGTGATTGTTCTTCAAAAACAGGTGATTGTGCTCCAGTCACAGGTGATTGTGCTTCAAAAACAGGTGATTGTGCTTCAGCTGCAAAATAAAAACATAGCACAAACACATGTAACTACATATACAGATTCATGAAAAAATAAAACAAAAATATCATATAAAAAAAATATATATACAAAAACTGGATAAATTACCATTAACAACATCTTCAATAACAACAGGAGTAGGTGATTGTTCTTCAAAAACAGGTGATTGTTCTTCAATCACATGTGATTGTTCTTCAATCACAGGTGATTGTTCTTCAAAAACAGGTGATTGTGCTATCGTCACAGGTGTTTGTGCTCCAATCACAGGTGATTGTGCTTCAACTGCATAATAAAAACATAGCACAAACACATGTAACTACGTATACAGATTCATGAAAAAATAAAACAAAAACATCATATAAAAAAATATATACACAAAAACTAGATACATTACCATTTTCAACATCTTCAATAACAACAGGAGTATTGGGTGTGTTTTTAAATTTACTCAACCCAATTTTTTTGAATATCCGTTCACTTCTACGAGTACGACCTACAAAAGAACAATAAAAAAAATATAAAAAACAAACAATATCATATGTGACTGAATAAACCACCAAAAACAAAAAAGAAAAAAAAATATGTATAAAACAGTTGATAAAAGAAATCAAAAAAATACCTATAGATGACATGTTTCAACGGAAGAATTTGATGATAAGAAGAGCTTTATCTCGTTTTTCAATTGACGAATTAGAGTTCAAATCGATTTTCAATCGAAAAAATTTGGTTAAAAATGACTAGGTGAAATTGTGTTTCAAATTAGGATCTCTTTTTTGTTAAAGAGGAGAAGCGTGTGGAGTAAAAAAAGAGAAAAAGGTAAAAAAGACTAAATTGCCCTTCCGTGTCTTTTCCTTATAATTCATTTAAAGCCAACTTTTAATCTCAGCCACAATATTTAGGTGATCTTGTGGCTGAAAAGGTGATCCCTGTATCTCTAGCAAAAAAGAGATCCCATTTGAACCCTAATCTATATATATATATATATATATATATATATATACTAGATTATTTTCCCGCGATAGCGCGGATAAAAATAAAGTTTGACTCGTAAATTTTTGTTTATGTAAATTTTAAGTTATTATGAGAAGACAATGTCATGCGTATAATAACATATATACGTTTACGTTTATACCTATGTTGCTTATAGTTAAAATAATATATACACTTTTACGTTTATATACATGTTTTGATATTTTTATGAAGAGATTTTAGAATAACAATATGGTAAATCATAATCTAAATTGAACGATTTATAAGTAAATTAAACTTATGTTTTTTTATTTCAGTGGAGATGTAAATAAAAGAGAAAATTTAATTATGTATTGTAAAAGAGTATAAAATAGAAATAGTATTTGATGACATCATCAATCTGATCTAACCGCTGAAATCAAAGAAGATAACTCATCCAAATGATCATATTTCGCCATTTGGCATTTATGGCCCATCTTTTATTATATATTAAAGATATATATATATATATATATATATATATATATATATATATATATATATATATATATATATATATATATATATATATATATATATATATATATATATATATATATATATATACAAATGGGATCCTCAATTTTCTAGAGATCCAAGGATCCACTTTTTAGCCACACAAATTCACTTAGGGGTCAAAACCACAAAAGCTTCCTAGCCATTCATTTTTCCTTTTATATTTTTATTTTGTTTTTCATTTTTTTTTTATTTATTTTTTTTTGTTTTTTAATTCGGTTTTTTTTTTGCTATGTTTTACTTAACTTTTTTTTTTTTTAAAATCACTTGTGATTTTTTTGTAAAAAATTGAAATCATATGTGATTTTCAAAAACCAAAATTTATAAATTTTAAAATCACACGTGAATTTTTTTTTTTTTGTCGAAAATCACATGTGATTTTTAAAAACCAAACTTTATAAATTTTAAATTCACATTTGAAAATTTTGTTTCTGGAAAATCACATGTGATTTTATAAGCAAAATAGTTTTTAAGTTAAAAATCACATGTGATTTTGGTAAAAAATAATCAATAATTTATTAAAATCAAACGTGATTTTACCCATAAAATATTTGTAGATCGAAAATCAAATGTGATTTTTAAAAAGTAAGGTTGAAAATCAAATGTGATTTTCGGAAAAAAAAAAAAAAAAGAAAAAAAAAAGTAAATAAAAAGGAAAAGAAACAAGTAAATTTTTTTTTAGAAAAATAGTAAAAAAAATATTTTAGAAGAAAAAAAAAAACAAAGATATAAAGGAAAATGGATGGTTAGGAAGGATCTCTGGATCTGTAGCAAATTAGGGATCCTTTTGAACCCCAATTATATATATATATATATATATATATATATATATATATATATATATATATATATATATATATATATATATATATATATATATATAGTTGTTGTAAGTGTTTGTGGCGGCTGCTGATGAAAGAAAACCAAAAAAGTAGAAGTCGGCATAAGGGAATGTATTTAAAAAATATAGAAGCTACATTTAACATACAACCTGAGCTCATTGCTTTGGAAGCTTATTGTCGTAATGATACCAAAAGGGATCTAACCAATTAATATATAGTAAAATCTCTAAAGAATGAAGGACTGATGAGCTGTTTCGAATGGTTAAAACTCTAGATAGGATTTGTTAGAGGGTTAATGTTGTCATAACATAACATACTTTCGCAAAATATTTATTTTACATAATATACTTTTTTTTTGTTTATTTAGGTACCTCAACATCCTAAACCGAGTAATTAAACACCTAGTGACTTATTACCGGTAAAACGCATTACACAAAGATGACCATTTGGCGAAAGTATGTTATGTTTTGACAAAGGTAGCGGGTCAATTTGTATCTCAAAATCATTATTAAAATAAGTATGTTATTCATTTTAAAAGTTTCAAAAGGTTGGGGTACCAAAATAAACAAAAAAAAAGTATGTTATATAAAATAAACATTTGGAGAAAGTATGTTATGTTCTGACAACATTAACCATTTGTTAGAATATGTCCATTAAAAACATACTTTTCTCAGTTTATTTTAGCTTTTCCATTTTTAACGTAATTTACTTTTACGAAATAATCTTTAAATAAAATAAAAATTAAAATGTCACTTTTCAATTATTTTACGAACCAAATGTCAAAGGCAAATAGTTTTATCTATCATAATTCACAAAAATCACTCCTTAAAAGTGAGATATCACGTTCGAGGATATCACCTTAATTATAAGGAGTGTTCAAAATTACCGTCAGACCGAATCCGATCCCCGAACCGAACCGAATCAAACAACAATATAAGATAATTGCACAATGTGGTTCATGTTTGGTTTATAATATTTTAATATATACACTATGTGGATCATATTAGGATTGGTACTCAAATATAAACGAATAACCGAACTGGACAGTTTATTATTATAGTTATATTATTTCTTTATATTTATATAAATGTAAGTATTAAAGTTAGAAGTTGAATAGGTAAACATATAAATTAATAATTTATCAATTAAAAGAAGACAAAGTATTCGTTACATTTTTTAAAACTAATGAGATGTTTAAAGCAAATTCTCCAACTTCTTCACTCTATTTTACTATTTTCTAAAAAAATAAAGAATAAAACCTAAAAATAAATAATAAATTATGAATGAACCAGATAATTATAGATTTTAGTAATTATTTAAATTAATAATTTGTCAATTAAAAGAAGGCAAAGTTCTTGTTACATTTTTTAAAACTGATGAGATGTTTAAAGCAAATTTTCCAACCTCTTCACTCTATTTTATCATTTCTTAAAAAATAAAGAATAAAACCCTAAAAATAGATAATAAATTATGAATGAACAAGATAATTATAGATTTTAATAATTATTATGGATTATATAATCTTATTTACTTTTGTTTGTGTTTCGTATGTATGGACTCCCTTCTTTTTTTTTAAACTCGTATAGATTACTTTTGTATAAAATATTTATATTTGTATGAAATATACTAAGGTTAACCGCTTACCGAGGTTAACCGAATTTAAGGGTAAGTGCAAAATAAGGTTAGGTTGAGGTTCGTATTTTTGGCCAAATCACATAAGAAGTTAGGTTCGAGGTTTCTTAAAATTTCGAGGTTAACAGATTCAAAAACACCCATACTAAAAATGTAAGAAGGATTTTGCATTGGTTAATCATTCAAATGTTGAACTTAATTGAGGAAGGGCCAAGATGACACATAAAATTATTAATCAGTCAATTTTTTTTCTTTTTCAAAATCCAAATTTAGTTGCATGATATTTTATACAGAGATTTAATTCAAAAAGCGATTCATGATATCTAAACTCTGAATTGATAGTTCTATCTTTTCTAATGATTTAATAAATTAAGTGGGCAACGAAAAACTTTTAATCTTGGCTATTACAATATTAATTTTTATAAAGCAACTATTTTTCTACTTTAATATCTTCTATTTATTCTAATTTTTATTACTTTAATATCTTTTTAGGGTTTGCTAACAATAGCTCCCATACTATTGATAACAACAAACTCTTACTAATAAAAATCTCAAATAATTCATTTTTGTATCCATTGGTTATAAATCCAAAAATACATGCATCGTTAATTTAACTACGAAATTTCCTCAATGATTCTATTTTTGTTGGCTGTAAATCAGCAAATACAGTGGGTGTAAATATTATTGTAAGAGAATCAATATTGTATAAAGACAACATAGTATAAAAAATTGGTTATTAACAATAGTATGAGGGCCATTGGTAGCAATTCATTTTAAAATTTTAATATAATTTCGAGAGTAAACTGCAAAGAGATGGCTGTTGAAAACCACGTGCATGCTACATGTTTTCACAGGGCAAAAATACGAGGCACCAAAATGTAAAGGTGTTTTCTTTAAGTATGTATTTTCCTGAAACCAACTATTTAAATATAGACGTGTCGAAAAAACCGAAATTAAAACTGAAACCGAAAACGATCCAAAACCGAAAACCGAAACCGGTTCGATTTCTACAAAAATCGTCGGTTTCTAACCGGTTCGAACATATTTGTTGCATAACCGGTTTGGGGTCGGGTTTTTGGGAACCGGATTGGGAAATCGGTTTGAAAAAACGTTTTTGGAAACTAGCCGTTTTGTTTTGTTTTTTCTTTGAATTTGTGACCGTTACTAGCTGTTAGAGAGTCTCTTTTTTTTTCTTTTTTTTTCCCATGTTGTCATCTTAAAATTACTTTTAATATGTATATTGGGTTTGGGGTTAATCAAAGCATTCTAAGTTTCTCAAAACACTCTCAATACACTAAAAACGTAAAAAAAATAGGTTCGAAAATATCTCAAAAAATCATCAATAATCAAATTGCAACTCAAGTTTTACCGCTTCTACCAGTGTTGGTTTCAGAACAATTTTTTAAGTTCTTGAAACAACCCGAAACCCCAATATTTGGTGTAATTATGTTTGGTGTTGTTGTTGAATGTGAAAAGATGACGCAATGTAATAATTGCGGAATTCTTCTGAAACAAGAATCCACCCCGACGTTGAAGAATCATACCGAGAAGAATTGCAAAGTACTAAAACCCGTTCCGGATGCGGGTCAGTCATTGATGTGGCGAGATGGGGGTATTTTTTTATTTTCGGCAGAGCGGATGCGTCAAAATTTGCGGGTTTTATGATTCAATCTGCTTTGCCGTTCAATCACTTCGATAACTCTCGATTCACTATGATGGTTTAAAAGTATCTTTAACAGCGATATATCACGTAAGTAATGGTAATAAAAGGTTTTGAAACATTAAATCTATACTATATTATAAATCATCTCCCTCGAAGTCTTAATATCTTAAAATTTAAGTAATTAAAATTACTTTTTTACCCTTTATATACCTCTCACAAAAATCATCATTTAAAACAATTTAAGTAGTGTAAACATTTACATTGATGTTTCCTTAATTACCATAATAACTCTTAAATAATATAAAATTTAAACTAATTTTGAATGAACTCTTAAACATCCACAAACATTCAAATATTTTACCAAATATTATTTTAATGTAAAAACAATGTTAAGTCTTTGTGTTATACCATCGATCGATCTAAGTACATATTTTCAATTAATATTAAAAGATAAATGATATAAAATTTTGTCCAATTATTTAGTCTTATTTATTATAGGTAATAATATTATTGAGATTAAGAACATTTACGTTTGACATATATATTTTATTTGTTTTAAAGTTATAGTAATGTATTCTTTTATTAATTTCTCTTTTAGATGATGATATAATCAAATACAAGAAAGTAAGTTTGGATATCGAAAAATTAAGTGACTAATTGTGTAAGCGACATGAACACCGAAAATAACATTAGTAATCCTTCTTTTTAATATTGCAACAGGTGTTGGTATTATAATAGTTTCTCTTTGAAGATGCGTCTTAAATCGTGAAGGTTTGATAACGAATTCAATACTTTAAATATGAATACTACGTGAATTACTTGAAAAAAAATATAATATGACAATTTAGTTTCAACTTTTTTTTATGAACAAGTAGGACATATTGTTAAACAAAAAACAATAGAAATCCTCATAATATTTTGATAGTGAATAGAGATGTAATATAGTATTTAAATATGTGATTGTTGTTTAAATGAACAACATCATTAATAAGATCGTAACTTCCTTCAATGGATTTGATTTACATTTTCGCTTGAATATCTTTTTCAATGAATTAAATGAAAAAAAAATAAGTGGAATATAATTAAATATATTTAACTATAATAAAAAAAAAATTCTTGTTGAAATATATATTGAGCGGTTCGGTTAATTTGGTTCGGTTTTTTAGACAAGCCCATAACCGAACCGAAATATTCGGTTAATGACTGTCGGTTATTTGATCGGGTCGGTTAAGTGGGTTATTTCAGTTATGATTCGGTTAAATCGGTTTTTTGCTCACCCCTATGAAAATATACCAAATGAAATTGTCATCCTTAAAGCTATAATGATGACCTTTTATCCATGAAAATTAAATCAAATTCCAGTATTAATCAAAAATAAAGTCTTCAAGCTAAAAGATAAAAGTGATAAATTTTAGAACAATACATGTCCTTCTCAAGATCCAAAAATTATGTTTCATGTTATTTTAAATTTCGAATGGTAATAATATGTGATAATATAACATTATGTTTCTAATAGAACTTGATCTTGTTGCCATTGCAATAGATTCGTTAGATGTCGCGACTAATAACATGTCCAATAGAGAACGCCTCACTCGAACATTAAAGATTTTTCTCAATCTTAAAGATAATTCAGTGTGTAACATAAAATAAATAAAGCGATATTGTTGAACTATGTACTTAGGTCATAAAAAATAATCATATGAGATGAAACATTATTGGCTAAAAGACAAGTAATAGAGGTGGTAGATTGAATAAGGCTAAAAGGCAAGCTAAAATACGATATTATTATTTTTAGTTTTTACTTTTACAAATACACTATTAATAAATATTAGTTGAATAGAATAACATAAGTAGTCATTTTGTGTAATGGTAATAATCTTTTTTTCATACCCCTTAAAAACAACATTTTTTCTTTGTAATAACTTGAATCTATGAAAACGAAATGTTATTGACTGTCTATGATCGTCGATGCATCGCGCGGGTACTATACTAGTACAAATATAAACTTAACAACCAATGTTTGGTCCAGCAAGCAGGTGCTGCGCACCTGCTAACAGGTGCTAAGCACCGAGCAGGTGCTAAGCACCATGAAACAGGTGCTAAGCACCGAGCTGCTGGCAGCCCCAAAAATCGTTTTTAAATTGATAAAAATCGCCACTTTGAACTTGTTATCTCGAATCTGAATAAAAGCTATTGTAATAAACAAATACTTGTGTTTGGGATGACTTATTTTACATATTACATTTAGATTGAACTTGGTGAATTAGCTTAATAAGTGTTATAAAAATTGTAAGCGGGAAAGTGTTGAAAATTTGGATTTAGAAACTATAGTGCGGAAGCGCTGCCCGATTTTTGTAAAAACTAATTATAACACTTAAACAATAAACAAATCGTTGACTAACGAGTATAAAAGTTAACAAGTAATAATACTTACGCGAAAACTTGGTATAAAATAGGATTCCGGTGATTCCGAGCACCTTTGGAGCTTTTCCGAGCACGCTACGATCTTCGCAAACAGTGAGTTACAAACCCCTACTTTTTAAACGCTTTTATTACATTTTTGGGGTGAAATGCGAGTCTTAGGTTTAGACACTACTTTTAAGCTGAAACAAACGTTGAACGCTTAACGAAACGATCTGATACTTGAAAACTATTACGATACGCTTTATTACTTGAATACTATTACGAAACGATTTGATACTTGAAAACTATTACGATACGCTTTATCACTTGAATACTATTACGAAACCATGTGATACTCAATGCTATTACGAAAACACTTTGTATTTTGAATGCTACTATGAAATGCTTTGATATTTTGAATACTAAAACAAATAACTATTTTGCCGGCATTGTTGAGGGTTTTGCCAACAATGTCGAGGACACGAAAGCTATAATTGCCAATGACTAAAACAATCGATCGTCATGTTGCGGACTTTGTACAACATGGACGTGAGAAACCACTTAAAATTCCCGAAAACTACCAAGAACATTAGTTGCTATTAATCCCTTTGGAAAGGACCGTTAGCAGATATGGATAGCGCTATTAGGGTAGATTGACCCTCACCACAACGACCTATAACGATGGTGCATAATACTAAATGGGTAGGCTTTAGGCTTAGCAACGATCATTGGGCAATACTAGGATTGTCACATAGTCGCGCTATGTGGTCAATGCCTACGAACACGAAAACTAAACTACGCATTGCTATGCGTCAATCTTTTGAAAGCTATACTTTACGCATGGTTATGCGACTACTTTTTGAATGCTATACTTTACGCATGGTTATGCGGCTACTTTTGAATACTATACTTTTCGCATGCTTATGCGACAACTACATGAATGCTATATTTTACGCATTGCTATGCGTCGAAACCTGATTTACTTATACTTTACGCATTGCTATGCGTCAACGTTTTGATTACTTAAAACTTTGTAGCTCACTAACTACGTCTCCCGTAGTTAACACTTGACTCGTATTTTCAGGTTACGATTAAGCTTGCTGATGACTTTATGCTTTGGGCTGATGACTTCAAGAATGGGAAAGGGTTCGGGTGGCTTGGCTATGAACACTTAACTTGTATTTCGGATATGCAAACGATGCTTTAAACATTTGTAAACCTTGAAGCTATGTTTCTTTTAATATAATTTGGTGTGGAATTATAAACATGTGTATCGAATGCTATTGCTCTTCACATTCCGTGTTTCCGCTTTGGCGGGGTGTGACAGACTTGGTATCAGAGCGCAAGGTTATAGTGAATCCCGATTTTTCAAAAATCAAACTATAACCAATTTCTAAACGAAAGATTTTATATAGCCAAAACGTGAAGGCATTGTTTAACTTGAATTATTCGTAGCCTGATCACCTATGAATAATTTGGACTAAATTATGCCAGAACGGGATTGGTAAACATTAAACGAACCTCCCCGGGAATTCTTGAAGTCAGACCCACACAGACCTAGATGCTATACTTAAGATACTCTATGTGCTCAGCTTATTACTAACACTAACGTGAGCCGTATCTTCGAACTAACTAGTCCCCGATTTAGGCTAGGCCGAGGGGGAAATAATTAGCTTCGCCCGACAACGAAACGTTGTATGCTTTAGACTTATACTAAGATGACATTGAGACTTAGTGGGAATTTGGTCCCAATCACCTTTCTACGATGCGACGAAAGGACGAATGCAATCGTGTCAGACGATGAGATAGATACCCGACGAATACTCTTGAGGACTCACACCTTCCCTACGAACTCGATATACATTGCGATACCTTGTTGAGGTACATGAGCGTTGAGCTAACACCATCGTAAACTATTACCTTACCGTGTAACGACTCGGAGCTGGACTAGTTTCTACCGTCCCATGCCAACTATATCACCCGTTCTCTCGATAGAGACGACACACTCTCGACTATCAACACCGTATACACTTTATCCCACTAATCTTTACGCGACGCCTTTTTGGAAACTAGAAAGTATTCTCGCGTAAGACATGAGTGCAGTTGCAACTCGACATACTAAGTGATGCGCCCAAGATATCAGATAACTACGGATTAACACTGGAAAACATGATGGGTTCATGCGACAAGTTTATGGATCTCCAGAGATGGTCCAGAAGCCAATGTATCACAACACTCGTATTCACGAACTATCACTCGACATACCTCATACCAAATAAAGGATACATAGGGCAGACTAGACAACTCGATGCTAGTGGTGGAATTGCTACACGTAAGAGTTTTGAAAATCACTATTATCGCTCGCTCGCCTTAGTGCACCCAATATAGTAATCTTCGGTCGACACGAATTCTTAATCTAAATCGCATGATATGCCCCTAGCATAAACATGTACACCACATACCTTACTTTCACTTATCGACCTTATAATCATGCGAAATGATGGACAAAAATTGATGGTACTCGATTAAAGGACTAGCATTTATGAAATCGCAAGGAAATCTCAAACTTATTTAGGGAATCGTTGGTCAGTGTGGATTCCTAAACTCGAATACAAATCTAAGGTAACTTCAAAACAAGGTAGGTTTTGAAAGCACATCCTAAAACGAAGGATCATCACGAAGATATGATCACACTCTTATATTACGGTAAAACCATGGAATAGTTACTTGTCAAACATGTTGAAGTCATGTCTCTACAAGGAAATCATCTAAACATCTGCTCTACAATATGACCTTATTCACGCAAGGCGACATGGAAAGGACAACCCTAAACCGTGTACCCGAAAAAAACTCACAACCGAGGTAATAGCTCGTTGCTATTCAACCAAGAAGGTGCCCAAGGAAACCGATTAGTAGTAAGGGAGTACCGGAAGTATTTCCCGGTGACTCGCCCAAGCTATTACTAGTCCATTTAAGTAAACTTAAACATTACCTCGATACTCAACACAACTTTGGCATCCCGAGCATCATACGAGTTAGAGCCGTCGTTATACGAACTGAGGAAGCGAGATATGACCCCCGAGTAGTTGCAGCTCTGACACAATAATAGAAACGAATTGGTTGACCATTCAAGATGCGAAAATATTTTGCATAGATAAGACGATTAGGATGTTGTTAGAATATGGGAAGTAATTAATAGTACAAGGAGATAGGCCGGGACAAACTTCGAAACTTATACCGGTGATGAAAACGCGCAAATACTTGAATAAGGGCTGCTTTACATTGTTAGTAAACGCAAAGGACAAACAAACACAAGCAACAAACCTTAAGGACATGCCGATAGTTAGAGACTATCCGGAGGCATTTCCCGAAGAACTATTAGAACTACCACCACTGAGGCAAGTAGAGCTTAGAATCGAAGAAATTCCAGGAGCGACACGAGTGGCAAGGACGCCATCCCAAGTAACTCCGACTGAGATGCAGGGACTATGCAACCAAGTTCATAAGTCATTGGATAAGGACTTATCTGACCAAGCTTATCACCATGGGGAAAGTCGATCCTATTTGTTGAAAAGAAATATGGATCGTTCCGCATGGGTAACGACTACCGAGTATTGGATAAACTAACCGTCAAGAATCGATACCCTCCTCCACGAATCGACGATATTTTAATCTACTCGCGCACCAAAGGAAAATCGCGCAGAGCACTTAAAACTATTATTGGAATTACTCAAGGAACAACAAATTTACGCAAAGCTTGCAAAGTGTGAATTCTGGCTGCGTGAAGTCAAATTTCTCGGACACGTAGTTAATGGATCCGGAATTCACATTGATCCATCAAAAATCGAAACTATACGGAATTGGGAAACTCTCAAAAGTCCGACAGAAATCCGCGAATTTTTAGGACTAACTGGTTATTACCGACGACTCATTCAAGACTTCTCTAAGGAAAGCTAAACCCCTAACAAAGTTAACTCCAAAGAACGAGAAGTTCAACTGGGGAGATGCACAAGAACAAGCCTTCAATATCCTAAAAACGAAACTGTGCAATGCTCCGATTCTAACTCTTCCTGAGGGAAACAAAGACTTCGTAGTATATTGGGACGCATCTAACCTAGGATTAGGTTGTGGATTGATGCAACGAAATAAGGTCATAGCTTACGCATCGCGGAAACTTGAGAAACATGAGGTCAACTACGCTACGCACGACTTAGAACTAGGAGCGATAGTTTTTGCCCTCAAAATTTGGAGACATTACCTCTACGGAACCAAATGCGCAGTATCCACGGACCATAGGAGTCTGCAACACCTACTAGATCAGAAACTACTCAACATGAGGCAAAGGAGATGGTTGGAACTACTTAGCGACTACGACTGCGATATTAAGTATCACCCTGGCAAAGCAAACGTCGTAGCAGATGCCCTGAGTAGGAAGGAGAGGCAACAGACGACTCGAGTACGTGCATTAGGAATTTACCTTAAACCCGATTTGAGAACGCGCATAGCAAGTGCCCAGCATGAGGCTTTGAAGGCAGATAACATAAAGGTCGAGACCTTGCACAATCACGACGAAGACTTTGTGAGGAAGGGCGACGACGTCTATTATTTTAAGGATCGAGCCTGGATTCCCACGACTAACGAATTAAGGAAGACCATTATGGATGAAGCACACAAAACGCGATATTCCATTCACCCAGGGTCAAGCAAGATGTATAAGGACCTCAAGGAACATTATTGGTGGCCTGGAATGAAAAGCGACGTTGCTTTATACGTAGAGAAATGCCTCACTTGCGCGAAAGTGAAGGCCGAGTATCAAAAACCATCTGGATTACTACAGCAACCCGAAATTCCCGAGTGGAAATGGGAACAAATCACAATGGACTTCGTCACAAAGTTACCTCGAACATCAAAGGGTAACGACATGATCTGGGTTATCGTAGATCGGCTAACGAAGTCAGCACACTTCATTCCCATTAAGGAAAGTTTTAACGTAGAAAAACTTGTCCAAAATATACATCAACGAGGTAGTGACACGTCACGGAATACCCACGTCGATCATCTCGGATAGAGATACTCGCTTCACTTCCAGATTTTGGAAGGCATTCCAAGAATCTTCTTGCACTCGATTATATTTAAGCACGACTTACTATCCACGGAACGATGGTCAAAGCGAGCGTACAATGCAAATCTTAGAAGATGTGCTAAAAGCATGTGTTATTGACTTTGGAGGAAGTCAGGATAATCATATACCACTAACGGGATTCTCCAGTAACAATAGTTATCGCGCTAGTATCAAGGGTGCGCCTTTTAAGCTCTTTATAAAGGAAATGCGAATCTCCACTGTGTGGTTGGAACCGAGAGATCGACAACTAATTAGCATGGATGTAGTGCAAGAAACGATTGGTAAATCACAACGATAAAGGAACGACTAAGACTACAAGAAATCGTCAAAAGAGTTACGCTGGGATACGTAGAAAATACTTGGAATCTCAAATCAATGACAAAGAAATTCTTAAGGTGTCACCTTGGAAAGGTGCAATACGCCGCGGAAAAACACTAGAAAACTTAACCCCAGATACGTAGGACCATTTGAGGTACTCGAAGGAGTAGGTCCAGTTGCGTGTCATTGGGAACTACCACAAGAGCACGATAACATACATAACACTTTTCATGTGTCGATACTGAAAAGTACTCCTAGAACGAAACACTTATCACACCTTTAGAAGAAGTACAACTAGACGAAAAGCTCCAATTTATCGAGGAACCGATTGAATTCATAGACCGCTAAACTAAGAAACTAAGGCACAGTCAAATCCCTATAGTAAGGGTACGTTGGGAACGCTAAAGAGGCCCTGAATATACCTGGGAACGAGAGGATCAGATGATGCTTAAGCATCCTCATCTCTTCACTTCTCCCACAACGAATACTTCAAGTTGAAATTTCGGGACGAAATTCTTTCAACGTGGGGAGAATGTGACAACCGTCAAAACTCAAGTCGACAACGCTAACTTTTAACCTCGATACGCCATGCTTGCTACTTGCTATAACTAACTTTATGTGTTACGTGGTTACGTAGACACAACTCTTTAAGCTAAGCTCGATGTAACTCACACAAAACTTTTAACGTAGGTTTACGTTACTTAAACTTTAAACGTGCGTGTCTCGGAAACGGAATCCGAATCGGAATCAAACCAACAATTGAACTCTAAATACCAAGAAAACAACTAAGGAACTTTCCTAAGTTCATAACGTATCTTGATTAAGAACTTTCAGTTAACGAAAAGGTCCAACGAAGCAAAACGTAAAAACAAAAATCAGATAAAATCTGATTTTTATCCCGGTGCGCATCACCTGTTTCTTGGTGCGCAGCACCGGATGGCAGATTCACAATAATTACATTTTTAGTCCTCGTCTCGATTTTATAAAAACTCAATCAAATAAACCCGATTTTTACACTCAATTACTGCATTTTGGCAGCCCTTAGGCCATTATTATTACCCACCCTTCTCATTTGTTTTCATTTTTATTTTATAAAAACACCAACACACACACCAAAACACACATACACACACAAATCTTCTTCATTCTCTCTCTCAAGAACCTCTATCCCCTCCTCTCGTTTACAGCCCCAAATCACAACAAAAATCACCATTACAAACCATTCAAACATCAAAAGGAAGTAAGAAGAACCAAATGATTTCGGTTAAAAAGCTTTTCTACACTTTTGGAGCTCAAAACTCATCTAAAACATCATCTAAGCCTTTTCATTCGGTAGAAACTCTTCCTTTTTACTTATATTACTATTATAACCAATTGCATGTATGATCCAAGCTCTAAAATGAAGTTTTGATGAAGTCTTATGACCATTTTTATACAAAAACGGGTTTTGAATTAATGATGCTTAGATCTTCAAATTTATGGATAAAAGTTACATATAAACTGAGAAAATGATGATTAATAAAGTTTATAACAATTGCATGTCGAAATCTACCATCAAGATAACCGATTTAACCACCAAAAACGATTTTTGGAGAAGTCCAGCAAGCAGGTGCTGCGCACCTGCTAACAGGTGCTAAGCACCGAGCAGGTGCTAAGCACCGAGCTGCTGGCAGCCCCAAAAATCGTTGTTAACTTGATAAAAATCGCCACTTTGAACTTGTTATCTCGAATCTGAATAAAAGCTATTGTAATAAACAAATACTTGTGTTTGGGATGACTTATTTGACATATTACATTTAGATTGAACTTGGTGAATTAGCTTAATAAGTGTTATAAAAATTGTAAGCGGGAAAGTGTTGAAAATTTGGATTTAGAAACTATAGTGCGGAAGCGCTGCCCGATTTTTGTAAAAACTAATTATAACACTTAAACAATAAACAAATCGTTGACTAACGAGTATAAAAGTTAACAAGTAATAATACTTACTCGAAAACTTGGTATAAATAGGATTCCGGTGATTCCGAGCACCTTTGGAGCTTTTCCGAGCACGCTACGATCTTCGCAAACAGTGAGTTACAAACCCCTACTTTTTAAACGCTTTTATTACATTTTTGGGGTGAAATGCGAGTCTTAGGCTTAGACACTACTTTTAAGCTGAAACAAACGTTGAACGCTTAACGAAACGATTTGATACTTAAAAACTATTACGATACGCTTTATTACTTGAATACTATTACGAAACGATTTGATACTTGAAAACTATTACGATACGCTTTATCACTTGAATACTATTACGAAACCATGTGATACTCAATGCTATTACGAAAACACTTTGTATTTTGAATGCTACTATGAAATGCTTTGATATTTTGAATACTAAAACAAATAACTATTTTGCCGGCATTGTTGAGGGTTTTGCCAACAATGTCGAGGACACGAAAGCTATAATTGCCAATGACTAAAACAATCGATCGTCATGTTGCGGACTTTGTAAAACATGGACGTGAGAAACCACTGAAAATTCCCAAAAACTACCAAGAACATTAGTTGCTATTAATCCCTTTGGAAAGGACCGTTAGTAGATATGGATAGCGCTATTAGGGTAGATTGACCCTCACCACAACGACCTATAACGATGGCGCATAATACTAAATGGGTAGGCTTTAGGCTTAGCAACGATCATTGGGCAATACTGGGATTGTCACATAGTCGCGCTATGTGGTCAATGCCTACGAACACGAAAACTAAACTACGCATTGCTATGCGTCAATCTTTTGAAAGCTATACTTTACGCATGGTTATGCGACTACTTTTTGAATGCTATACTTTACGCATGGTTATGCGGCTACTTTTGAATACTATACTTTTCGCATGCTTATGCGACAACTACATGAATGCTATATTTTACGCATTGCTATGCGTCGAAACCTGATTTACTTATACTTTACGCATTGCTATGCGTCAACGTTTTGATTACTTAAAACTTTGTAGCTCACTAACTACGTCTCCCGTAGTTAACACTTGACTCGTATTTTCAGGTTACGATTAAGCTTGCTGATGACTATATGCTTTGGGCTGATGACTTCAAGAATGGGAAAGGGTTCGGGTGGCTTGGCTATGAACACTTAACTTGTATTTCGGATATGCAAACGATGCTTTAAACATTTGTAAACCTTGAAGCTATGTTTCTTTTAATATAATTTGGTGTGAAATTATAAACTTGTGTATCGAATGCTATTGCTCTTCACATTCCGTGTTTCCGCTTTGGCGGGGTTTGACACACTTAATTTGCGTTTCGATTTAATACACCTATTACATCTTGCAACCCAAAAAAAGTATTTTGACAATTCTTTTAAACGGTTATTTGCGGTTTATTATGCTAAATATAAAACCGCAACAAATGTTGCTTCAAGTTCTTTTGCGTCAACGTTTTCTACTTGTTCTAGCACGAACCCGAAAATTAAACTATATAATAATTTGAGACAAGAAAACATTAAACATGCTACGGGTGATGGACTGATTGGGATGACCACACAAATACCGAATATGGGAGATATACGGGAACCAATTTTTTTAGCCACTATGGGAGTACAAGAATTCTCCAATTTTGAGGTTTTCGCTGGGTGGAGAGAACAAGAATCTCAATTTCCCGTTCTAACCGCCATGGCCCGAGATTTACTAACCGTCCAAGCTTCTACGGTAGCTCGGAATCCGCTTTTTCTCTTAGTGATAGGATATTAACTTTACGAAGAACTAGACTCACATCGGCGGCAATGGAGATGTTTATTTGTTTGAATGATTACTTAGACGCGCCGGTGAACTAGACGTTGAAGCCAAAATACTCGATATCGAGGTGGAACAAGGCTTCGCAATATCACTTCGATGAATAAATCACTCTCGATGAAGCTTCCGGGGCATCTAGCTTCGAAGATGAACCCGTTGAAGATGACTTTATCGGCAAAGATCAATAATGAAATCAATTACAATGTTATTAGTTACATTTCATATAAAATAATGGTATTTTTTTAACCTTTTTATTCCAAATATCAAAATATTAAGCTTATGAAGATGTGTTCCAAGCTTATTTAGTAGAACATAATGTTTATGTATGATGTGTTACAAGTTTGTTTAATAAAAAGTGAATTTTAACGTGTTTTTTACAAATTATGCTTTTTTTGTGTATTAAATTTTAGAAACTAGTTTGGAACCGTTTTTTCAATCCGAACCGGTTCCAAACCAACTCAAACAAGTTCGAATGGTTTAGGTTATTTGGTGTTGAAAACCGATTTTTGACCAAATCAGTTTGGACTGTGTGACCAAAAACCGGTTCAATTTCAGGTCAAGTAATGTTTTGACGTCTACTTAAATACATAGGAGAAGTAGTATATAGCCTAGTCTAAAAAGCCCTCCCCAATTAATGTGTTTTAATTTGATGCCTCGTAAACTACTTATTAACTTGTATATCCACCTTTAGCATCCTATTTTATTAGAGTACTTTATATATGATTTTCAGTTTCAATGTTTATTTAAGTTTATAGAGAATATTTTAAATTATATGAGATCTTTAATTTGTAACAAGTTATTATGTAAAGTGCATGCTCGTGTTTTGCGAAGCTATGGAACATGTTAGCTTCACTCATATGCAAGGCTATATATGAGTGGAACACGTATAATAGCTATATTATATAGCTGTCTTTAGTGAAAGAATTTTGATTTTTAAGGGCCTATTTTGTAATACGATACAGGGTCTCTAAAATCCATAAAACGGTCCTCGCAAAGAGTTATGCTTATAAAAGTTTCGAAAGAGTTAGAGGGAAGGTGACCTTTTTCTTTTATACTTTGCTAAAACTAGACCATTTAATTCGTTTTCATTTTTTTCCTTTTTGATTTTTCTTTTTACTCCTTTTGATTTCAACTTCTTGTAACAGTATGACCAAAAAGCTTAAAGAAAATTATTAGTAGACGATATTGTTGATACACCGATATGCAACTTATGTCTTTTACAGAAAAGTTTGATAGTAATTAATATGTCAGTTTACTAGATCAAATTCTGTATAACACATGTTAAAAACCTATCAGAGTATATAGAAAGAACTTAATAAATTAGGGATATAATATGATAAAAAAAATTGTATACATCAAATAAAAATCAAAGTATATTTCTAAAACCTTGAATTTTTGGGGTCGGCAGACACAATTAGGAATCAACACAATAACTAATAGATATAAAAAGAAAAACAAATATAACACAACTATATACTTTGCTCAACTCGTACCACACATTACTGTATATAAACACGTTTACAAATAAACGCTTCTTACAACATTCTTAAATATCCTCACAACTCTCATTCTGAATAGTACAACTACAATAATGGATGCACCCTCATCATTTGTGTATCTCTGAAGATACACAAATGAGCAGAGAGAGACTCTCGATCGATTCTCAAAAGTCCTATATTTCCCTCACAACTCCTCCCCAAAATCCCAAACATATTACTCCTATTTATATGATACAAACTTGTTCTCCAAATTTACGTATTCATCAAGTTAACTTGATTTATGGTTCACCCATAATTTGAAAATATACCAAATTATTAACTAACACTACTACTTAGATAACATAAATCAAACACCATGAAATCCTCCCTTGATTCAAATTTCCTAAATTAATATCTATTTTAATGCGTGTCTTGTTGTTGATTTATGTCACCAATATGATTTAAGTGTAATGGGATTAATTTGTTTAACCAATGTAATCTTGATAAATATCGAACAAGTTCGGGAAAGTGTGGAGTGCACACTTGTTCGAACTTCTTTTGATTGTTTAGGGACGAAGCCCCTAAACGACAGGGTTTCAGGGGCAGCGCCCCCGCTAGCGGGGTCCAAGGGGTGGCAACCCCTGGAAGTTAGATACAGTTTTTATGTATAACACCTTTTTGTTGGTTAATTTTTTACTGGTACGATTTTAAAATTCATTGAAATACAAAACAATACACAGATTCAGACATACTGAGTTTTATCCGATTGAAGATTTCGATAGTACCATCGAAATACTTTGATTTGAAAGTGAAATCACGACTCTCAGTTACCAAAACCGAAATCCCCAATTTGCAACATGTCTCATCTTCATTGACACTCTAATAATTTCGTTTTGCCATTTTCGGGACACGCCGCTTGATATCTGCAATATAAAAGAAGAATTTGGGCAAAAGACATCAAATATTGAATTGTCGTCGTCATCATCTCTAAACCGTATGTCATCCGACAAACCAAAAGATTGCCTCTCATATACCAACATCAAAAACTTCAAAGATCTTCAACTCTGTGTAAGAACACGTGATCATAAACCGATGAAACTATAGATATATGTGTCTGATGTTAGGATGTTGTGAACGAATAGAAATCACACATAAAACAAACAAAATTTCAATAAACTCTAAAAGGATGTCCAAAAAATGGAGCTTCTATAAAATCTCTCTTTTCTTAATTCATCATCCAAAACTTCCGTTAAAACATAGAATTATTACATTATTATAACATAAACTAATCTTGGATAGAAAGCCAAAAACATCGAATAAAGAAACTAAATAATAATAAAAGATACTTATTATAATCTTTATATAAAATTAACATAAAATGTTACTAATAAATAGATAGATAACGACAATTTTTAGTTTCCGTTTTAACCTTTCAATCTTTTCAAATTGTTGAAAACACTTGACTTCCCATTTTTACCGTAGAACCGACGGCTATGCCAGATGAGCTGAAACTTGAACAAATGCCCTGCATCAGTTTCTTTGAACCTCCTTCTCGAAAATATCAATGATCTAAAGGTTAATGAATCTTGAATACTTGTTTTCCCATAGTTGTGTAGAAACCAACGATAAATATGCTCCCAACTTCGACATCTTATGTCTTCCAACAGAAACCTCTGACTAAAAATCTCTACATCGGATCTAACATCAACATGTGATGATCCAAAGAAAATATCACGACGGTCCTATGGCTAAGGAACTTGTAATGTAAATTCTACCATTGCATCGTAGATTATGACTAACGGAAAAAAAAAATTAAGTTTCTTCGTATTGGCTTCCTACAAGTTATGTGATTATTTCTACTAATTGAAAGGAATGTTTAACCCAAGTACATATTTAATATACTACTAATGAGCTAAGGTTCATTGTCTGAAATAAATTAAAAATATTGGGAAGATCCCACTTTTTATAGTAAAATTTAGTATACTTTTTCTCATATGGAATATGAGTTTGCATCCAACAATCTTCTTCTCAAACCCAAGTTCCACCTTTCAGGTCTCCCCTCCAAAGCAGCCCACTTGATCCAATATTTTTTATATCGTCAATATAATCGCGGGACACGCTCACCTGATTGTGGTCACGAGGAAGACTTTCATTACAAGCAACAAGCTTAACTACGCTTCAACGACCGGGACCTCGTGATTGTTTTGGGAGGTGGGGTCACTGGGAATCGCGCCACGTCCGCCAACCACATCATTCGCTACAATCGTAACTTTGCTTGTTGGGATAGGCCTCCACAAGTGGTGATCAACACAATGATAATAACCATAAACATAAATAGAGAAAACAAACAAAACACAACCAAATACTTGGTTCGGATCGTGGAGCCTAAACCACTACCACAAATCACTGTATATAAACGCGCTTACAAAAATGTACGCTACTCTCAACACTCTTAAATATTCTTACAACTCTCACTCTCAATGGAAATGTAGGCGTCGTCGAAATTATTGTATCTCCAAAAATAAGTACATGGACGAAGAAAGACTCTCATGAGTTCTCTCTTTTTCTTTCAACCTACACATGAAAAATCCTAACAACGAATTCCTAAACATATTGTTGGTATTTGAATAGTTTTAACAAATGTGTGTCCGTAAATGTGGGAGACTACGGGAGCGCACACATCGACATTTAGACACGACTATTAGTTTAATGTATTTTAGTAAATATTACTTAATGGGTTAAGTGTAATATTTATTAAATAGAGGGTTTATTATGTAAATAAGGAGGTTTCCTTATTGTAATATAACTCAAACTCTAAGATTTGAAAACCTATAAATAGAAGATAAACCCTAAACCCTAATGGATTGCAAAACACAAAAGTATCGACTAAAAGGTTTAGGTCGATCTCCTTATTTAAAAAAGGGTTTTATTTTTTATTTTGGTTTTTGTAATAAAGAGTTGCTGCTAGACAATTGTTGTAATAACCATTAAACAAGTACTAGCATACTAGTATGTCGCTAAAAGAAGGTGTCGCGTACGTAACCGTAGATTAGATCTTACAGTTAGATCTACGACTTTCGCTTGCTTCTAATTCAAGGTAATTCTTTATCCGATTTATTATTTACTATGTGATCCTAATTTCCGCTGCCATGAATTGTTTGACAATATTTATTATCTAAGTGACCTTATTAATATATTTTGGATCTAAAACATCAAAATTGAGGAGGATTTAGGGTTGGTTTATTGTATGATTTTACCAAATTAAAAAGTTAATTTGAAATCAATCTACCTTGCAATTTGATGTTTAATTACCTTATTTACTTTTATGCAAAATTATGTTTATAAAGTTACATGCATAACTTTGTAAGCATAATTAGATATATTGATATTGTTAAAAAGTAAATTGAATTAGTGACATATTATTAATTGTTAATTGAATATGTGCGACAAAAAAAAAAAGAAGGATTTGTATGATAAAAAGTTATGTGTGGTTTATTTGATATACGAATTGTTTACATATTGATAGCTTACGCAATCCAAACTTGTTTATTTGGACAGATGTATGTGGTCCGTTTCCTTTGAAACGGGAGTGATTCAATATGTAAACAATGACCATAGAGACTTTTTAGGCATTACCCAATTAGTTGCGTAGAATAATTCTAAATTGTTTATTATAAATATTGTTTGTCAAATGTCTTTTGAAAGAAACAAAATTAAATAATAAGACTAAAGAATTATTATGACGAGTTATTAATTTATTTGGCACTTTTATACGTTCTATAACGCATTTGGTTGGGTTTATATACCGTAATTTGGTCCAGCGACGGAACGTATAAATTTACAAAATATCTTAAAAACCATTGATTTAATAAGCGTGTGATTGGTAATTTATAACTAGATTGTACATGCTCAGTGTATTATTACCCAACTAGGCTCACCTACAATAGGGGACGATGTCTAGGAAAGTTATGCGGATGGGGTACACTCATAATGAGGCAATGCTATTAAGAAATGTTGAACCATTCGCTACACCTCACATACTTTCCTGGTCGTACTCTCGTAGAGCTACCGAAAGGGTTTTAATGATGACCATGTTACGATTAGTTGTATAAATTAGGTAATCATAGAAACACGTTTAATAACCAGTACAATAAAAACATTTTGTTTTTAATTAAATTACGTTACGAAATTGTTGCATGGAAATTGCGTACGTAGATTTTTAACACCCATGGAATTTAAGTCAATTGCTATCCGTATTGCCTAGACAACTTGTACTTGCTCGTCACTCTACGTGAGACGTAGGTGAAGTGTATCTAAGGAGGATTACCACTCATAGTGAGACTATGGTGGACTATCTGCAGTCTTTAGTCGGATGACTTAAATCGGGTTATGCAGTGAGACTGTAAACGCCGATAGCAATAAGATGCGATGAAACATGGTTAATGTCACGATCACCATATTGATGCTCGGATCGAATTATGACATTAAGTCCCATTTTCTAGGAGTTGCACCTATAAATGCAATTACGGATCGTCACTTACCTTTTGAGTATTATTTAGTTCCTAGCAGATCAACTGATGGAACGGTAATATGTCAATTGGGTCCTAGTCTTAACGGAAAGTAAACCATGGGTTTTACGTTTTGTTAAGAAACCTTATGTCGAAAGTACTAATGAGAACTTTCTTCTGTTTAGTAGAAATGGCACAAAATCCCGATTTAAGCGGGATTATGTCAAAAATCAAAACAATGTTCAAAAGCG
>CAJVGC010000065.1:46560395-46608293 GCA_910822075.1 Senecio squalidus
TTTGGTAATGTTGCGAAATACGATGACTACTAATTTTAGGCAATATAGGATTTGTTCCTTCAGTGAAAACTGAAGCTAGATACTAACTGAGCCACTCATGAATACTTAAGATGTTTGTCTGGCCAGACCCAAATAAGTCCAGAATTGTCTCGACTGTATTAGGTAATCTTAAGTGATTCGCGAAATGAGAAACAGTAGTTAAAATGGAATGATTTTGATCCATCAAAATATTTTAACTAAGTATCTGTAACAAAATGATATGAACCGAATTTAGGCTCACAGGTGAGTTTTGGAGAAACTTACTCGTACATTTATGGGAGCATTGATATGTTGCTAGACATTAATCAATGTTATCACGTTTTGTTTGAAAATTATTCAAAAGCGGGAGCTGTTGGTATTTGAATAGTTTTAACAAATGTGTGTCCGTAAATGTGTGAGACTACGGGAGCGCATCGCCATTTAGACACGACTATTAGTTTAATGTATTTTAGTAAATATTACTTAATGGGTTAAGTGTAATATTTATTAAATAGAGGGTTTATTATGTAAATAAGGAGGTTTCCTTATTGTAATATAACTCAAACTCTAAGATTTGAAAACCTATAAATAGAAGATAAACCCTAAACCCTAATTGATTGCAAAACACAAAAGTATCGACTAAAAGGTTTAGGTAGATCAGCTTATTTAAAAAAGGGTTTTATTTTTTATTTTGGTTTTTGTAATAAAGAGTTGCTGCTAGACAATTGTTGTAATAACCATTAAACAAGTACTAGCATACTAGTCTGTCGCTAAAAGAAGGTGTCGCGTACGTAACCGTAGATTAAATCTTACACTTAGATCTACGACTTTCGCTTGCTTCTAATTCAAGGTAATTTTTTATCCGATTTATTATTTACTATGTGATCCTAATTTCCGCTGCAATGAATTATTTGACAATATGACTTTAGTTGTATACCTATACATATGACACAAATTTGTTATTCAAATTATTAACTTACAATTCACTCATAATTTAAAAATATATCAAATTATTAACTACCACTATTTTATGTATCACGAATCTAAGTGACCTTATTAATATATTGTCTTCTAACATGACTGTAAAATATATGTTATGACCATTAAATAAATATAAAGTTTTAATATATAGATTGAAAATCACTAAAGTAGAGTAAAAAATTCTCTTTCTTTGTCATATATAAATTTCATTTTGAATGAAAAAATCTTACTTCAATTAATTTTTTTTATTTGTGAGCATATAAAAAATCATTAAAAGATTTATATTTAAGTTTTCAACTAACCATCAAATGTATTCTTTTTGATGATATACCATTTGACTTTGATTCCTTTTGAAAGTAATGGAGTAGTTATTTTGAGTTTTGACGATCCGTTTTAATTTTTCTAACAATTAAAAGATAACGTATGCTTAGTAGGACAATTTTGTCAAGATAAGAGAAACTTTCCATCAATCTACAATAATAGAATGACATAGTTTATATTTTTACCATTTAAGATAACTTTCTTTATAGATACACATGCACCTATACTGTCACACCCCGCTAAAGCGGAAACACGGAATGTAAGAGCTGGAAGATCATTACACGGTCATAAGCAAACATAAACGATTTAAGTCATTTCATTTCAAAATAGAATTGTTCAAAGTTCAACAACCAAGTAGTTCATAAATTTGAAAATAAAATACTAGTACAGGTTTCATTTAAAATTCCCAAAAATGAAAGGTCTTTTCCCGATAAGCGCCTCACGTAACCATATCGACCCTCCTTTGCCATGCATTCCGAACACTTACTTTAATTTCCTGAAACATAAGATAAAGTGTCAACTACATAAAGTAGTGAGTGAGTTACAGTTTAGAGTTCGAGAAAGTTTCTAAAAAATAGAAAGTTGTAAAACATATATTGACGTCATAAGTAAAAAGAACGAGTTGACGTTTGAACATATATGTAAATAGTAAAAGTTTGTATGTACGCGAGTAAAATAGTTAAATAAACTCGTATAATAAAGTTGTAGCGGAACAGTGCTAAAATAAAGTTGTAGCGGAACAGTGCTAAAATAAAGTTGTAGCGGAATCCAAGCGCTAAAAAGATGTATGCGTAGGGAGTATGTGTTTAACTAAATAGTAACTCGTATCAATCACTTGGCATAATATAAGTAGTAAGTATACACTAAACCGGTTGCATGGTCCTGAACTAGCCCAAAAAGTTTAATTGATTGAACATCTGAATGGTAGTAATATGTACTTGGGACGCTAACCCTGAGTAAGGAGTGACCCCTCCTAAGTATCGATACCCATATGATTAACGGCTATTGCTAATAGTGTATAAGTGAACCTGAACCAAAACGGGCAATTGAACAAAGTTGTAAAAATTGAACTGAACTCTTACGGGCTTATATATCCATCAAAGATTGGTTTCTAACAAGTATCCTAGATTTAGTTATCCTGTCAACACATATACGCATAATAGTTTGAACAAGTACCAAGTTTGAACAGTTTGAACAAGTTTCTAAAAGTTTCAATAAGTACCAAAAGTATCAAGTTTCGAACAGTTTCAAATAAGTTTCAAAGAACCAAAAGGTTACAAACATTTGATCTTATGTTTCCCCCAAATAATGTTTAAATGTACAAAAAGTAAAACAAGTGGGGTTGTAACTCACGGTTTGCGAAGAGAGATATGAACTAGCACAAAGGGAGGCGGAACGCGTCGGGAATCACAAACGACCTAGAACACCGGAATGTTGTATAAGTTATATTAGTATAATTTTGAGTTATGTTAAGTTCCAATTTAACATTTTTGAGTCTCAATTTATTATACTTAGATTCTGTCCCAAAAAGATTATTACGAAAACTTTATAAGGTTTATATGTTCGTGTACGTTTTATCATTCGATATGTCCCATTATGTTGAAAATGTGTCAAAGTTCCAAGTCAAAGTGTATAAGTCTCTTATTAAGTTTCTGAAGTTGAAAGTGTTATTACGGTGAAAATTGGGCAGCGCTTCCGCGCTTATAAAAATTATGTCCATTTTCAAAACACATTCCCGCTTAATATTCACAATATAACGTTTAAGCAATACACTCAAGTTTCAAGTCCAAAATCCTTTTTCCAACAATGTATAATATGTCAAAACAGTAGCTTTAACATGGATGTATGTGTTATGTGATTAATTATTTTAGCTTAAAATCAAGTTTACGACCTTTAAAACGACAAAAATAGCGAACAGGGCCATTTTGGCGGCGGCTGAATTATTTCAGCCCGCGGCTGAATTGCCGAGACAGATTTACAGTTTTGCCATTTTTGCGTTTTTAAGCGTTTTTGAGCTAGATTTCGACATGCAACTGAATATTCATCAAGATTACTTATATATATGCTCAAATATCAGTTTCTTTTGGATTTTTAGCCACAAATATATAGATCTAAGTCACCTTTTTGTTTAAACCCGTTTTTGAATATGGTTATAAACTTTATAAAAACTTATTTTTATGTGATAGATCATACATGCAAGCCAAGATATGTATAAAAATAGTAAAAAGAAAGTGTTTTACCGAAGGAGAAAGTAAAGTGACGGTTTGGATGAGCTTTAGCTTCAAAACGACTTGGAAACCCGATTTAAACCTTTTCCTTGTACCCTTTTGATCTTGGACGATTTTGTGTTTGATTTTAGTGATGTTTATGGACTGATATTGAAGGCTAGGTTTCTGTTTTGCTTGGTGTTTGAGAGAAAATTAGAGAAAAAAAGAGAGTGTATAATGTGTGTGTGTGTTTTGGTTAATTTGAAAAATGAAAGTAAAAGTGATTAAGTGTGTGTGTGGGTGGTGATTTCTGCCTAGGGAGTTTCACTTGGCAGTAATTTCTCAGCCAATCCCGAAATTAAAAGTTGGTCCAATCGAAAATCATGCAAAAATGAGTCATCATCCAGCTGGACAGCAGGATTCAGCCGCCGGCTGGATATATTCAGCCGCCGGCTGAATTCCAAAATCCAGCTTTTGACGTTTTGTTGTTTTCCGTTAATTAGTTAAGGACTAGAATCAATTTAGTTACCGTTATGAACTTAGTCAAGTTCTTGTATTGTTTATTTGGTGTTAGGATTTATATTTTGATTCCGACATTGGTTCCGACGATTAAAAGTACAATAAGTATGAACCCGAACAATATGAACACGATAAGAGAGAACTAGAGTTTTGAACCGATTAAGTAAATGAAAATCACCTGAAATTTAGACGGTTGTCACATCATCCCCGAGTTGAAAGAAATTTCGTCCCGAAATTTGACTCGTCGCATCAGGTAGAAGTATCTTCGAACGAGTGAGGATACTTTTGACGTATCTGGTCTTCACGTTCCCACGTGAATTCGTGACCACGTCGGGAGTTCCAACGATATCTGACAATAGGAACACGGCTTTGTCTGAGTTGCTTGACCTCTCGGTCTACAACTTCAAGCGGTTCCTCGATGAAGTTGAGTTTGTTGTCGATCTTGACCTCGTCGAGCGAGATGACGATGGTCTCATCGGGTAGACACTTTTTCAAGTGTGAGACACGGAAGACGTTATGAACATTGGAGAGAACTGGCGGGAGTTGGAGTCGATAGGCTACTGGACCAATACGCTCGATAACTTCAAACGGTCCGGTGTACCTTGGGCTTAGCTTGCCGCGTTTCCCGAAGCGGACTACCCCTTTCCATGGCGATACTTTAAGAAGCACACGATCGCCGACCTGGAACTCGAGGGGTTTTCTTTGGTTATCGGCGTAGCTCTTCTGCCGAGTAAGGGACGTCTTCAGTCGCTCCCTGATTGTGGTGATCTTGTCGATGGTTTCTTGAACAATGTCGAGCCTTGGGAGCTGTCGATCACCAGCTTCTAGCCAACAAAGCGGCAATCGGCACTTGCGTCCATATAAGGCCTCGAACGGAGCACACTTAATGCTAGCGTGTTATCTGTTGTTGTATGAGAACTCGACCAATGGAAGATGAGTATCCCAACTTCCTCCAAAGTCAGCTACACATGCTCTAAGCATATCCCCAAGCGTTTGGATCGTCCTTTCGCTTTGACCATCGGTCTGAGGGTGGCAAGCTGTACTAAGATCCAATCGTGTCCCGAGAGATTTCTGAAGTGCGTTCCAAAAGCGAGACGTGAACCGACTATCTCTGTCAGAAATGATAGAAAGAGGTGTACCGTGGTGAGAGATGATCTCGTTGATGTAGATTTGTGCGAGCTTCTCCATCGAGTGGGTTTCTTGTATCGGCAAGAAGTGAGCGGACTTCGTCAAAGGATCCATAATTACCCAAATTGTGTCGTTACTCTTTTCCGTCCGGGGTAACTTGGTGATGAAATCCATGGAGGTTTGCTCCCATTTCCACATAGGGATCTCCGGTTGCTGCAAAAGTCCTGAGGGTTTCTGATATTCTGCCTTGACCTTGGAGCAATTGAGGGGCTTGGCTATATGCGGGGCGATATCCTTTTTCATGCCCGGCCACTATCAATATTCTCGGGGATCCTTGTGTCATACGTCGGATTCCGGGTGGATGGAATATCGAGATCGATGGCCTTTGTCGGGAATGAGTTTGCGAAGGCTTTCGGATTTCGGATTTCATGCTCGACCCTTGACGTAGTGGGTTATGTCTGGTCTGAGTTCGAATTCCTTCCCGGTTGGCCATATGACCAAGGAAATGTACTCTTGGAGCCCGGATTCATGCTTCGAGAATTGGACGTACGATTTCCGACTTCTGGGGAGTTCTAGAATGGGCTCGAGGTGTTACACATGGTCTTCCTTGTTCCTGGAGTATATGAGAAAGTCGTTTATGAATACGATTACGAATTAGTCTAAGTATGGCCTACACACTCTGTTCATTAGGTTCATGAGTACTGCTGGTGTGTTGGTTAGACCAAACGGCACGACGGGAAATTCGTAATGTCTGTATCGAGTTCGAAATGCGGTTTTAGGAATGTCGGCTTTGCTGACACGAACCTGATATTAATCTGGGCGGAGGTCTACCCTTGAGATGCAAGTTGCTTCCAGCAACCGTTCAAAGAGGTCGTCGACTCTCGGGGGTGATTATCGGTTCTTCACGGCCAGCTTCTTAGGTTCACGATAATCGGTGTACAGGCGGAAAGATCTGGCTTTCCATTTGATAGGGGAAATTTGGGGCTCCCCAGGGGGCGAACTTGAGCGAACAGAGTCATGGTTTAGAAATTCCTGCAGCTGCTTGGCAGCTTTTGCGTTTCGGGTGGTGCTAGATGGCATGATGTCTTGGCGACCGGTGTTGCGACAGGAACGAGGTTGATACGGAATTTCAACTTGTCGATGCAGCGGTAGCCCATGCAAATCCTTGGGAAAGATTATGGGCGATCCTCGACTACAGGAATGTGTTGGACTCGGCTTTCCTTAGGTTTACGTCAGGCGACATCGGTAAGGGATGTGTCGTAGTCCTCCTCGAGGTACTTACGCCTTGTTAAGGAAGACATGGTGCGACGTTGTCATCCTCCTGAACGACGAGGGTCTTACCTCCTGAGAGGGGAATACGGATGGGTTTGTCGTAACAGACGGGCTCGGCTTGAAAATGAGATAACCGGTCCATTTTGACGATGACGTCAAAGCTCCCCAGTTCGATAGGAATTAGATTGATGGGGAAGGTTTTTGTCAGATGGGTGTATTGGACATCCTGAGATTGTATTCATAGCTTCGAACTCTTGACCGTTGGCATATTCGATAGTGAGCTATCCTTAAGAATTTTTTTTTTTTTATCCTAGGTAATTGAGGGGTCTAAATCCTAAGGAGACAAGGCTTCTTTCAGCTCCCATTGAATAGCACGGAAGAAAGATGGGAAAAGATAGAAAACGTACCCGTTACGATATTGGGGTCCGGACGGGCCTCTTTTGCTGTGATTGCGAGAGTACTGAAGGTTTTCGTAGTATGTGCTATGGGGCAAGTCCTACGAAGGTGTTGGTCGCTTCCGCACTCGAAGCACGCTGGTTTCCGACGCATTGAATGGGCAGTATTTGACAAGATGGCCCACCTTCCGGCAGTAGAGACATGTTAGGCAGTTACCGAGGTGGTGATAGTTGCACTTGTCGCATTTTGGGTGCGATCCAAGGTAGGTTTGGTTTACAGTCGTGGGTTTCTTGTTGCCGTTTCTGCTGGTGGGTTGATGATGAACCTTCCTTTTCTTATTCTTCCTTTGCTGGATGCGAGCTGGAGGAAAAGGGAGGTTGTTGGTTCCAAGGTTTTTGTCTTCATCCTGTTGGGTTGGTACAGGAGGGAGAAGGGGTTCGTTATTTCCGAGGTTTTCACCTTCTTCTTGCTTGATAGTGGCTGGGAAGAAGGGAGGGTTTCGGTCATGGTTGTACTCCGGGTAGTCGACGTTGGGGTTGTCGTCCCTGAAAACTCCGTTATTGATCCCAGCGATGATATGGGCGACCATGCTTGGGAGTGTCGCTTTGAACTGCGCGGTGATCTGCTCAGCCATAAGGTCAACGCGGCTTCTCTTGGGAGGCATGGTTCTACAATGAAAAGAAGGAATTAGTTTAGGACGCCCGAATAGGAATTTGTGATAAGAGTTTTAACTCAATGAACAAGTTACATTCACGCAAGAGTAAGGTAATAGAACAGAATGTACACGCACGACCAAGTTTCAAGAGATTCACACGATACGGATGCATATGTAAGAAAATGATTCAACACCGTACAAGATTCACAAGACAAGGTAATAGTAGATAATAATAAATGGAACTTCATTCATTAATATATAAGTGTTGGGTACAAGGTTCAAAGTAGAGAAGTACAGTACAATACAAATGAGGAAATAAGGAAAATGGCGCGAAGCTGTGCACATGTGAAAGTTACAACTCGGCCTACAGTACAATAAAGGAAATGAACTAATGGCGTTTCTCCAGAAACACCTTGACGACCAAAACCGCTACCAAAGCCCCCAGGACGAAGCACGTGCTGACAAGGCGCTGCACGGTCCGTGCAGTGGCCCGATCCGATGCGATGGGTCGTATCGACTGTTCTGCCAGTTTGTGCGCCGCGTCGGAGACTTCGAAGAGATGGAGACTCTACTGTCGGGCTTCCTCGGAGAGGGCCCGAACCTCGCGGTGTAGGTGGAGAAATGCAGCCGGTGGAGGAGGCTGAAGAGTGGGTGGCAACATAGGTCGGGAGGCTCCGGCCTCCTGGGCACGTCGCCTCTCCTCCATGAAGTGACGTTCCCACGCGTAGCGCTCCATGACCGGAGTGCGCATGGCGGGGTCGTACGGGTCCACGAAGGACTGAGGAGGTGCGGGTCGGGACGGGTCTGGTTGCTGACGCGCGGCCATTCCGGCGCGGGGCCCTTGGGGCTGAGGTGGCGCTGCAACGGGTGCCGATCGAGGGGGAGGTAATACGGTCCTCGGGCTAGACCCGTTACTGCTGCTGATAGTCATGGACGTGTCCTCCGTCGGGTCAGTCGTCTGATGACGCTGACTCTCGGAGGCCGTATGGCCCTCAGAGGGTTCGCGCAAAGGGGAGACGGCTTGAGAGAGGGATCGCGAACGTGACGATTGAGACATGACGGATCGGTGACGTAAAAAGTTTCGTAAGTATAAGAACAAGATAATGCTAAAGGAAAATAAGTAAGGAAATGCAGGTAAGGGTCGATCACGTGAGGTTGGGAATAGTAAGACCGGGAATTTTCGACTCAAAACCGTTTAACATTAGAAATTACGTTTTGTCCTTGCATAAGTCATTTTGAACTAGGCACGGGTGATCAGGCCATGCGTAGTTAAAAACAATCATGCAATCGCAAAATTAATTCACTAAAGTTTTGAACCCATAATGATTTTCCGAAAAGCCTTGGTTATAGTTTGGTTTCAAAAATTTTTGGAAATTTCTAAAACCGTTTTCGCTATAACCTGTGCTCTGATACCAAGTCTGTCACACCCCGCTAAAGCGGAAACACGGAATGTGAGAGCTGGAAGATCATTACACGGTCATAAGCAAACATAAACGATTTAAGTCATTTCATTTCAAAATAGAATTGTTCAAAGTTCAACAACCAAGTAGTTCATAAATTTGAAAATAAAATACTAGTACAGGTTTCATTTAAAATTCCCAAAAATGAAAGGTCTTTTCCCGATAAGCGCCTCACGTAACCATATCGACCCTCCTTTGCCATGCATTCCGAACACTTACTTTAATTTCCTGAAACATAAGATAAAGTGTCAACTACATAAAGTAGTGAGTGAGTTACAGTTTAGAGTTCGAGAAAGTTTCTAAAAAATAGAAAGTTGTAAAACATATATTGACGTCATAAGTAAAAAGAACGAGTTGACGTTTGAACATATATGTAAATAGTAAAAGTTTGTATGTACGCGAGTAAAATAGTTAAATAAACTCGTATAATAAAGTTGTAGCGGAACAGTGCTAAAATAAAGTTGTAGCGGAACAGTGCTAAAATAAAGTTGTAGCGGAATCCAAGCGCTAAAAAGATGTATGCGTAGGGAGTATGTGTTTAACTAAATAGTAACTCGTATCAATCACTTGGCATAATATAAGTAGTAAGTATACACTAAACCGGTTGCATGGTCCTGAACTAGCCCAAAAAGTTTAATTGATTGAACATCTGAATGGTAGTAATATGTACTTGGGACGCTAACCCTGAGTAAGGAGTGACCCCTCCTAAGTATCGATACCCATATGACTAACGGCTATTGCTAATAGTGTATAAGTGAACCTGAACCAAAACGGGCAATTGAACAAAGTTGTAAAAATTGAACTGAACTCTTACGGGCTTATATATCCATCAAAGATTGGTTTCTAACAAGTATCCTAGATTTAGTTATCCTGCTAAGGCATCAACACATATACGCATAATAGTTTGAACAAGTACCAAGTTTGAACAGTTTGAACAAGTTTCTAAAAGTTTCAATAAGTACCAAAAGTATCAAGTTTCGAACAGTTTCAAATAAGTTTCAAAGAACCAAAAGGTTACAAACATTTGATCTTATGTTTCCCCCAAATAATGTTTAAATGTACAAAAAGTAAAACAAGTGGGGTTGTAACTCACGGTTTGCGAAGAGAGATATGAACTAGCACAAAGGGAGGCGGAACGCGTCGGGAATCACAAACGACCTAGAACACCGGAATGTTGTATAAGTTATATTAGTATAATTTTGAGTTATGTTAAGTTCCAATTTAACATTTTTGAGTCTCAATTTATTATACTTAGATTCTGTCCCAAAAAGATTATTACGAAAACTTTTATAAGGTTTATATGTTCGTGTACGTTTTATCATTCGATATGTCCCATTATGTTGAAAATGTGTCAAAGTTCCAAGTCAAAGTGTATAAGTCTCGAAGTTATTATGTTACTGAAGTTGAAATGTAATTTACGGTGAAAATTGGGCAGCGCTTCCGCGTTATAAAAATTATATCCATTTTCAAAACACTTTCCCGCTTCACAATACATATAATAACGTTTAAACCAACAATACACAAGTTTCAAGTCCAAAATCCCTTTTTAAACAATGTATAAATCAAAACAGTAGCTTAACATGATGTATGTGTTATGTGATTAATTATTTTAGCTTAAAATCAAGTTTACGACCTTTAAAACGACAAAAATAGCGAACATGGCCATTTTGGCGGCGGCTGAATTCAGCCGGCGGCTGAATTATTTCAGCCCGCGGCTGAATTGCCGAGACAGATTTACAGTTTTGCCATTTTTGCGTTTTTAAGCGTTTTTGAGCTAGATTTCGACATGCAACTGAATATTCATCAAGATTACTTATATATATGCTCAAATATCAGTTTCTTTTGGATTTTTAGCCACAAATATATAGATCTAAGTCACCTTTTTGTTTAAACCCGTTTTTGTAATAATATGGTTATAAAACTTTATAAAAACTTATTTTTATGTGTTAGATCATACATGCAAGCCAAGATATGTATAAAAATAGTAAAAAGAAAGTGTTTTACCGAAGGAGAAAGTAAAGTGACGGTTTGGATGAGCTTTAGCTTCAAAAACGACTTGGAAACCCGATTTAAACCTTTTCCTTGTACCCTTTTGATCTTGGACGATTTTGTGTATGATTTTAGTGATGTTTATGGACTGATATTGAAGGCTAGGTTTCTGTTTTGCTTGGTGTTTGAGAGAAAATTAGAGAAAAAAAGAGAGTGTATAATGTGTGTGTGTGTTTTGGTTAATTTGAAAAATGAAAGTAAAAGTGATTAAGTGTGTGTGTGGGTGGTGATTTCTGCCTAGGGAGTTTCACTTGGCAGTAATTTCTCAGCCAATCCCGAAATTAAAAGTTGGTCCAATCGAAAATCATGCAAAAATGAGTCATCATCCAGCTGGACAGCAGGATTCAGCCGCCGGCTGGATATATTCAGCCGCCGGCTGAATTCCAAAATCCAGCTTTTGACGTTTTGTTGTTTTCCGTTAATTAGTTAAGGACTAGAATCATTTTAGTTACCGTTATGAACTTAGTCAAGTTCTTGTATTGATTATTTGGTGTTAGGATTTATATTTTGATTCCGACATTGGTTCCGACGATTAAAAGTACAATAAGTATGAACCCGAACAATATGAACACGATAAGAGAGAACTAGAGTTTTGAACCGATTAAGTAAATGAAAATCACCTGAAATTTAGACGGTTGTCACATATACATAAACATAAGTGTAAAGAATGTTTTAAACACAGGTTGTGCTTACGACATGATCATCTGCATTGAATTAACAGAGCTCTTACTTAATATATATTTTTGATATGGAAAACGATTGCTTTCAATTTAAAAGGAAAACGACAAATCACCTCCCATTGCAGAAAAAGGATATTTAATCAAACAAATTACAAATTCCGTCGTGCTAACACCGAAATCCAGATGTAGGAAGGATGAAGGACCCTTTATATTTAGCGGAATAAAAACATAAATGAGCGGGCTAAAAATGACATCGCGGCGGTGTAGTGGTGGATTCAAAATGAGTTTGTTGGTAAGCTTGGTTTGAGTTAATCAGATCGATTTAATCAAACTATAGATAATACGAATATACAATAAATAAAAGGATGGGTCGAAATCAATAAATACAATTAAAAAATTTGAGACTAAAAAACCCAATTATAACTCTTTTTTTTAAAAGCCACTTAAAATTTAATTTTATTTAAAATTAAATATCTCAAAACCGTAAATGTATTAAATAATAAATTACACCATTGTAACGAGCACTAAATTACCATTTATAGAGTACCCACTCGATATACTTTTGCGGGATTTTTTTCCGGGTTTTTTGATGGGTCTTAAAATTTTATATTATGAAATCACGATTTTATCACATATGATTTTAGTAGTTTGACATATTTGTTTTCTTTTTTTCTTTTTGATTCTAGTTGAATGTATATAATTAACAAATATATGTTTTGAAATTCATATTTAGTATTCAAATCATATGTGATTGTACCTTACGAATATCAACATTTGTCCGAAAACGGAAAAACAAAAAATCGTAAATTTTTATTTTTAATCCGGGTCTATATAGATTATACCTAATATAATATTTTTGTGTTTTAAAATTAACAATTAAAGTTGAAATCATGTGTTTTATTGTCTTATAAGAGTTTGAAATTCTACATACATATTAAAATCACATATGATATTCAATATACTCACATGTGATATGCATATTATCACATGTGATTTTTTTTGGAAACGGCAAATGCTTGTACAATGGAGCCTACTCGTAATATTCCAACGAGCACCCCAGATTCGAGCTCCGCATAGCGGGCAAACCCACCCCCCACGGGGGTTTCCAGGGGAAAATTCGACATGCGTGCCTTAAGAGGTGTGGATTAAATTACGCTATTGCGATGACCACAAGGGTCGAACCCACGACCTCAGCCCACATGGGTATAAAACCCGGTGCATCACAACCAGCTGAGCTGGAGATCATTTGCTATTATCACATGTGATATGCGTACTATCACATGTGATATGCATACTATCTATCACGTTTATATCAAAAAAATGAAGGAAAACAAAAATTTTCAAATATGATATACAATACTATCACATGTGATATGCGTACTATCACTTTTGATATACCTACTATCACATTTATGTTAAAAAAAAAATAAAGGAAAAGAAAATCGTCAAAAATTGATATTTTTTCTAATTTTTTTTTTAATTTATACGTTTTATAGTAATTCTCTTTTATAAAGTTTTACAAATTGGTGCTAATATCACATGTGATATTATCGTTACAATTTCAATACCCACAAAAAAAAGGTCTTCGAAAGTATATAATGTCAGTGCTCTAACTGAAGCTAAAAAACGAGATGGTCGCACCGGTGTAATTTGTTTCGTCTAACGATTAACGGTTTGTGAGATAAATTAATTTAAAAAGAAAAGTGGGTTTTGGTTTTAATCTCAGTCATTAAATTAAAATTGAGTGAATGGTCAAGATTGTATCTTTTAGTATTTAGAAAATTATGTGTTTTAATTGATCATTTTTCATAAAAAGATTAGTAAATCTAACAATATTTATCAAAACGTAGTTTAGCTAAAGGGAAAATTACCATTTTGGGACCTTTAACAAGGGTATTATACAAGATGTCTTCTTTTAGGAAGTAATTTACAAAGGGTATATTTGATAATAATAGTTGTACGGAGTTGGAGTTTAAGTTTAAGATGAAGATGTAGTGGGAGCTTGTGACGTCAGGGGATTAAGATTTTATTAGCATAAATGTGATTGGTAACATAATTAAAGCTTAAGCAATTATAAAATGACAAAGATGGACATAATTATAAAATTCATATTACTATCATGATTAATTACAAGGGTATACTCAAAATCCCAAGCCATTTTCAAAAACTATAAATGAGTGTTTGGCGTAAGTAACTAGAGCTAGAGTTTAGGTTGGAGTTGTAGTTTGACCTTATAGTTAGGGTTGAAGTTTATATATAAAGATGAAAAAACAGGTTTGGTAAAGTTGTTGGAGCTTGACCTTATTAGTGTAAAAAAAGACATAAAATGTTATATAAAAATATGTTATTTAATTATTATAAGGGGAATTTATATAATTTTATTTACCATAAGTTCAAACCCCTTTTATTAACAACTTCAAGTAGCTTATGATTTTGTAGCTTATCGACGCTTATCTTTTCAATAAGTCCCAGAGAAAATCCACAACCAAACAAAACTTATAGATAAAAACGTAAGTTCAAGCCCCAATAATCCCCCATAAGATCCCAACCAAACATACCTTGGGGCTTAAAATTTTAACTAACTCCTTTAAAAATTCCTCGTCCAAACAAGGTTTATTATAGAGTTTCTAAAATATCATAAGCTCGAGCCTTCATAATCTCCTAAACTCCCTCTCCTAAACATATCCAAAGTATCGCAAGGTTTGCTTTTTTATGCGAATTTGTGTTCGCATTATGTGAACTTGGGTTTGCATTATGTGAAAACGGACATACAAACCTTCAAATTCTTCCTTTCTTTCTTTCTCCTACTTGTTTTTACCGGCTTTTTACTATTTAAATTTCCAAACATTGTTGTGTAAAGATAACCCGAAAAAAAATATGTAACTCAAAAAGATAAGATAAGATCAAAAACTAATATACGTAACCCAAAGAAACAGACTGTAAATAAGATTTAACAATTAATAGTTAAAAAAGTATATTTAAGAAAAAAAGAAAAAAATCTAAAGAAAAAGAAAAAAATCAAACAATAATAGAGTGGTTCGTTACAATAGACTGTTTGGTGGGAGTCGCCATAAATAATAATATAGTATTATTATGTAATTTATTATTAACACTTCTATGAGTTTGTCTATAAACATTATTTATATATATAACCTGGTTGAACATTCTGAATATATTTGTAATTCATTAAATGCATGAGGTTATGTTTTAGAAATGTAGAAAAAAAATAAAACATGTAATAAATGTTTTATTTATTACAGGTAAGGGTGTTCGTTTTGATTAATCGGTTTAATCCGATCCAATTAAGTTAATCTAATTAGATTTTGATTTTTTAAATATGGATCTCAACCATCTAAATTATCTTAAGATCCGAACCAAATTTTCAATTCGGTTGGATCGGTTTTATATTTCGGTTTTTCTTGTTAACTAAATATACATGTCAATAATGACAATGAAATGTACATACAGTTTAAACAATTGAATTATGAACGTTGTAGTATTGACAATGAATTTAGTTTAGCAATAATGGGAAGGGTATGTATGTTTACGGTTCAAATAGATTGAAAAGATTTGGTCAATGAAAATAAAAGTTGGGGTTATTAAGTGTAGATTATAGCATATAGGTGAGAAAATTATTAAGGATAAGTTTTAGGTGAAAAATATAGGAAATAAACAATGATAAATAGTAGAAATTATATGCAAAATAATTAGGTAATTTTGTTATATAATAATATATGAGAAATAGATAATGATAAATAATTGTTCAGTTTATTTGGTCTATTCGGTTCATATAATATTAACCGAAAGCAATCCAAAAACCAAAATAATATTTCGCTTCTCATCCAAAGTCCAAACCAATCCAAAAATCTGAACTGTTTAGTCCGATTTGAATTATCCAATTGGACAATTCGGTTATATCCAAATAGTGAACACCCCTAATTGTAGGATTGTCAATAGCATTTTCCTATTAGGGGGAAGTGAATTTGAGGTTGTTGCATATGTAAGCTTACATGCGAAACTCATTAAAAACTATGTCGTTTTGTCGTTTATATGTTATCAAACGCTTGATTTGTCCTATATTCACCAAGGGATAGATGATCCCAAAATGATTGAGGTCATTGTTTATTATGAATAAATTATTAAAAATGTTTGTGATAGCTTCCCACTGATAGTAAAAAAACTCTATATTGTAAATAACGTGATTAAATAAAAAAAAATGTAAATCGATAGATATTAGTAAAGTTATTTTAATAAATATGATTAAAATTATATCGATTTGAAAAATTACTAACAAAACAACATGATTTGGATTGATTTTACATATAAGATTACATGTATAAGAACCTCATATTCAATTTTACCTTCCAGTTATTATATACCTTTTGCTTTGTTAAATTTCATCTAATAGCCCAAAATGTGTGAGTAAGAATTGTACCAAAATACTCAATGGTAATCTTCTTTTTCCTTATATGTTTCAATCCATGTATCGCAAAAAAAAGTCATAATAATTTGCAACCTTTGGGCCGTTTCCAGCCCATTTGGGCAAGTCCTACACAGGTATAGTGTTTTGATTCTAAATTGAGAAAATTATGAGAATATCAAATGTTTGGGGGTATATTAGAAAATGTTAAATATTTTAGAATATTTTACAAAATGTGATAGAGCTCGTATAATGCGAACATTCAAGATTATACAAACTTCAAAAAATGGCAAAAAATCAAAAATATGTGAACTATGACATCAATGGTCACATAACTGACGTTATAGTTTATATAAATGACATCATAGTTCGCATAAATGACATTATAATTCGTATAAATGATATCATAGTTCGCATAAATGACATCATTGTTCGCATAAATGATGTCACTATTTGTATAATTTTGATTTTTTCTAACCTTATATTTGGAAGAAAAAAAAATTACATTAAAATTGAATTTAATATTTTCATCTGTTTACTCTTCTAAAATTATATTGAATTGAATTTATTGTTTTCTCTAATAATTAGATCTTAATTAGTTGAATTTCTTTTTTTCTTTTGCTACTGAAGATTATCATAATTATTTAAGGGAATTTTTTCTTTAATATATTTTTTAACCAAAAAAATGTTAAAAAATACAAACCACAAGTTCGAATACATTTTGTATAATTTGGTTCGCATTATGCTAAGCTAATGACAATTTGTAAAATAGTTCAAAATTTTAACAATTTGTAATATATTTTTAACTGAAATTGCTAGTTTGGTAAATTTTCTCTAAATTTTTTTTATTCTTTTCCCTTTTGTACTTTAGTAAAATATTATATGGAGTAAATTGCATTTTTGTCACTTCAGATTTTTAATTCGCTTATTTTGTCCTTTAACTTTTTTCCTCTTATTTTTTGTCTTTAACTTTTTATTTTTCGTTTTTTTTCTGTGTCAAGTTATAGTTAATTTCTTTCATTAAAATACTTACAGAATTAGCTGAAAGGACCAAAATGTAATTTTTCAATTTATTTATTATTCATATTATATTTTTCAGCGCCTTTAATTTTTTCCCCACCTTTAAATATATCTCAGCCCCATTTTCTTCTTCACATTGTACTGTCTTGAAACTTTTACGGTTTTGAAGCTTTTATAATTTATAACCTACAAATTACTATAATTTCAAGAATGTTAAATAAACAATTATTTTGAACTTTAAACCGTAAATAACTAGATATAAAAATTTAACACATAACACCCACAAACACAAATTCAAGATCAAGCAAAGGCAACCAACAAATTTTAACGCAACAAAAGAAGCACCGACAACGATAATTTATTATGCCTAAAGAATAAAGATAAATATGATAAATTGGTATATCTCTAAATTTAGATTTCATTATAGAAGAAAAGATATTTTATAAAAGAATAAAAATTTCAGGAGATATATGAGATGCGAAAACAAAATGTAATAACTTAATTTAACATCTAGCTATTGATATATTGAAAGGTTCATTTCTCCTATGAGACGATCTATTCAAATTTTGGCAATTTATCTCTAAGGTGTTAAGTTCTTTATTTTATCACTATTTTAATATTGGGAAAATGTACATATGTCATCAAATTATTGAAATGTTTTTTTTAAGCCTTTCAAATACGAAGACAATTTTTGGTTTAGTTATAAAAAATGCTTTTTAATATTTCCTTTTTAATTTTCAAAAAATGAAAGGTTTTTTTTTTTAATCTCTAGAAAACTCTTTAAAATTTATGAATTCGTGTTTAATTGTTAAGTGAAAAACATTTAGATGTTTCCATTTCTAAAATGAAAAATAGTTAGAAAACTATAAAAACGAGTTTTCAAAATTTTAGTTATAAATTAGGAAAATGAGTTTTCTATTTAATGAAAAATGATTCTCAAATAGAGAAAGTTTAGACATACAAAAAATTTACAAAACTAAAAATGATATGTTATAACATTAGTGGATGAAAAAAAAATGAGAGAATTAGTCGAATAATTTGATAGGTTAACATTATAGTATAGAACCCGCGCGATGAAACGACGACGAGCAGTTATAGTGCGATAATGAATTCTTGTAGTTTCCAATTCGTCTCGTGATTTATGTCGTGAAAAGAATTGTTTATGGGTCGGTCTTTGGGACCAAAACAAATTATGCGGTAACGATTTCGGCTCAACCTTTCGGGATGAAAAAATTATTGATATGACAATGAGTTTCGATAGTTTCTTATTCGTTATTTCCGGCTATATATTAAGTATAACACTTTCTTATTTGGTCGTTCGTGTTATAATATGAATTTTGCGGTAAAAATTTCAAGTTTGGCAATTTGAGGCATACAAAAAGTTGTTATAATTGTTTTTCGTTCAACCATTTCCTCCACTAAGTGATTCTAGTGATAAAATATGTATATTTATTTGATACGATAGCTTTTGACTATAATGTGGTATAAGTAACAATACAAAGTCGTGATATCTAATAATTTCAAGTCCAACCCTTTAAACCCACTAATAATTATTTAGATTTATCATCTAATAATTTCTTGTTCGGTAATTCGCGTTATAAAAAGAATTAAGGGGTAATATGTTTTTTTGTTTCAGCCCTTTGAGTCACAAAAAATTATGGACTAATGGTTTTCTATGTATCCCTTCATGCCAAAAAAGAATTATTTATATGCACTAACCAGTTTCTTCTAGTTTTGTGATAAATAAGTCGAGTGTAATAGTTTTTGGTTCGTATGATATTGCGGCAGTGAAAGAGTTGTATTCGACAATTTATATTGTTTTAACAAATTCCGATATTTTCTCGTTCGTCTCAAAAATAAAGTAGTGTTATAGGGTAACATTATCTATTATGACCATTAACAAAATTCTGATACAGTGTCTTAACAAATTCCGATATTTTCTCTTTATTTGTAAACATTATACACTCTCAATCTTTTAGTCCATTAGGATTAATTTATTTCAGGTACTTATATCAAATGATCATTTTACCATGCTTGTATTAAATAGTTATAATTACTGTTTTTTAAAGATTATATAGATGTATGTTTATCTCTGCATTTTTTTAATACGTATCAAACATAATACAAAATCCGTTTTATAACATAAGTTTTTTTGTAATTTGAGACATAAATGTTAAATAATTACAAATACTTTATTATACAACATAAATAAAAAATAAATATATTATTATAATTTTATTATGTATTTGTATTTGTATTGTATTTTATTTGTATTGTATATCCACCTTTTAATTTTTTCACAAAAAACTATATATATATAATTATCAGAGATGATTATCAACTAAACTATATAATCAACACTAATATTTATTAAAGAATTAAAACTTAAAAAAACCCGAAAGCTTGTTTAATTTCTTTTAACAAACATTTAAACATAATCTATCTACAAAAGTAACATAAACAACCATCAAAACAATTTCTAGCAAAATAAATATAACTAATATTGGTAATACTACAAATTACAAACAATTTATCTTTGAAATAATGTAGCAAAATATTAGTAGTGGTTGTTCGAATTTTAATATAATTATCTGAAAAATTAAAATTTTAAAAAAAACTCTCTTCATACTTATTAGTGTTAACCCCGTCAAATCTGACTTGTTCACAAACTGGAAAAAAAAATCAAATACAAAAAATTAATTATGAATTAAAATAATACTTTTTTTTTTAATTTTATAAAAATAAATATTTTAAATATATTTGTCTAAAAGTTAACTTACCTAAAACATAAAATTAAAAAAAAAAACCTTAAATGCATTATTATGTAATAAATCATAAAGATATCCAATTTAATGGGCAAATAGGTAAATAAGTAATTTAACTTTATCAAAAATTTCTATATATTTGAATTGAATAAGGGTAAATAAATAATTTAAATTATTTAAATTTTAAAGGATTAAAAATATTGATGTGCCTAAAATAATCTATATTTTGTAGCCACATTTCTCATATTTACGCTCGTTTTCTGCAACTTTTGTTATGATTTGGTATATTTTCAGTAAGAATTGCAGATTAGAGTTATATTTGGATCATGGAGCGAAAAGGAGCTGAAACCGGCTTGAAACGGAGACAAACGAGCAAGAAATGCGAAGATTGGAAAACAGACGGCGGCTGAATCCTTTTAGCCGGCGGCTGAATTAGATTTTCACCATTTGTTCATAACGTGCCGCGGAAGCAACTTTTTCACCCGTGCATTTTAGCCGCCGGCTGAATTCAGCCAGCCGTCGGCTAAATCAGGCGGTCCAGTTATCTATAAATAAGGCTTCTAGGGTTCGGGTTTTGATCATCTTATTCATTATTTTCTATCTAAATCCATCCTGGAAAGCTGCAAGGAGAGTCCTAGAAGCCGTTGATCACGTGGAAGCTTTAGTTAATCATCATTAATCATCTTTGAAGTTAGCAACTGTTTGGTTTGAACTTTTATGCATTATTATCTTGATACAATGTTTTGTTTTAAGACCTTTATTGTTATTTGTTTACAATCCAACATGAGCTAAACTCATTAAGCGATTGCTTGGATTGTTGAACCTGGATTTATGTTTTAATCAAGTTTATGTTTGAACTAATTGGTTTTTCTATTATTGTTTACGTTTAATCGAGATCCATGTTTATTTAAAGTTATTAAATCTACTACTTAGCGTGATTGATAGATCTATAACATAACTAGCGTTCTTATAAGTTTATCAGTTATTTACGATTATATGATTTATTAGATAATTGTAGCTTGAGACTTAATTGAGATAGGCTAAGATATTAGTGATTTAATGAATTGAATGAACATGACAATTATATCAAAATTGAATAATTGAGACTTTTGTTAATTCGTAGTCGACAGATTAAATTGTAAACAATAGTGACATTAAAGCACAATTTAGAGTGGATAGTCTAAGATAGCTCTTGATGTACGATCATTCGTATGATCTTTCTCTAAAATTGTAGGATTAGATAACTCTAGCGGGAAATCTAGTTATCATAGAAATCACAGTTAAACCAATCAAACATATTCTTTTTAATCATGGTCCAGGTGAAACGTAATTCCAAGTAATCGTTGCTTTCTAAATATTGATTAAATCTAAAAGACTTTTCTAAACATTTTTTCATCCATAAATTCACTTAGTTAATTAAATTGCTATTTTACTTTAGTTATTTGTTTATGAAATATGTTCTCACAGAACTAAAACGCTCCCCATATTTACTTGCTTTATTTAGTTTAATTATATAATTTGAGATAACGGATATAAATACACGTTCCCTGAGTTCGATCCGGACTTACTGATTCTATATTATCGTACGATCAGGTACACTGCCTGTATTGTGTGTTAATCTACATTGGTAAAATCCTTTTCTAAACTTTAAATAATTTTATGTAATAAAATACACATCAAGTTTTTGGCGCCGCTGCCGGGGAACGGTAGCTATTTTTATTCGTAATTTTGAATTTGTAATTATTCGATCCTTTTGGAAAGATTTATCTTTCTGGAAGTTGCATTTACTTTGTATTACGTGATAATTGTTAATTGGACTAATCGGATTTTTGAAGTTACAATTTTTCAGGAAATTTGCACACAGTACTTTTTAACCGCCGGCTGAAGTAAAACAGCCGCCGGCTGATTACCAGCCGCTGGCTGATTAGCAGCTGTTTGTTTATTTTCCGTTTTATTGTAATTTTAATATTTCGGTTTGTTTAATTTTCAGTTATCACGGGCTACTGACATATTTTCTTCTGTTCTTATAGGTTTTGCATGACCTGGAGTTCAAATCCAAATCTTGTAGAGCCTTTCGAAGATCCGGAGAAAGCTTTTCGCATTCGACGCAGACTGTTTTCCCCAAAAGCTCAACCACTCACCAGTTTTAAAATTCACCAAAACAAAAGTTTCACTTCTGATTTTATGCCATCTTCTGACGAGGAATACAACCAGCTATCTGATCAAGATGACGAGAAACCAATCCCCAATTCACCAGTCACCGTATCAGATTCCGATTCAACTGAAGAATCAGAACACGAAATGGCAGTCAACATTAATGAGATCACTTTGGAGGAGTACTATGCTCTTACCCCGAACGTCACCACAGACGTTCCCAACCCAGCTATCACTCGAGGAGCCGACTTCCAGCTTAAGGGCCAGTTTCTCAAAGAACTTAGAGAGAACCCTTTTAATGGAGACGAGAATGAAGATGCTAATGTTCATGTGGAAAAGGTCATCGAGATCTCTGATGCTTACACTATTCCTGGTGTGACAAACGAGGCTGTTATGTTGCGGGTGTTTCCGATGACACTCAAAGGAAACGCAAAAAGGTGGATTGGGAACGAACCGGCCAATTCCATCACAACTTGGGCCGATCTGAGGGCCAAGTTTTTGAAGAACTACTGTCCCCCTTCAAAAACCTCTAAAATGATTGATGACATCAGGAACTTTACACAGGATATTGATGAGTCACTTTATCAAGCATGGGAGCGTTACAAAGACATGTTACACAAATGCCCCCAGCATGATCTCAACAATCAACAGGTTATCAAGACATTTTACAAAGGGGTTGATCGTCAAACTCGTAACGAGTTAGACTCTGAAGGCAAAATTCCACGAAAAATCCCAGCTGATGCTTGGGCTGCTATTGAAAAATCTGATAAACACTCCAAGCTATGGGAAGACGGTGGTAAAGGACGAAGGAAAATGGCTGATAACAGCGACGGTCTCGCTGCTATAACTAACAAACTGGATGCTATGGGAAGAGACATCAAGCGCGTCAATGAGAAAGTTCATGCTATTCAAGTCGGTTGCGAAATTTGCAACGGATACCATCTAACTAAGGATTGCCCTAGGAAGGATGAGGAGGAAGCCGCTGAAGAGGTAATGTATGGAGATTACCAGGGAGGAGACAGGAATAACAACAACTATCGCCAAGGAGGAGACAACAATGGTTATCGCAAGCCATAATCAGGGAAATTCAAATGGGCAGAAACCATTTCGGCAAGGACCACCGGGGTTCTATGCTAAGGAGGGCCCTAAGGCACCGTTTCCGCCAAAGGACGATTTGCATGAACTGATGAAACAACTCATGACAACAAATAATCAGTTTATGCAAACCACGATCAAGCGAATGGATGACACTGATTCCATCATCCGTAATTAAAGCGCTTCGATTAAGCAACTAGAAGGCACTATGGGACAACTAGCGAAAGTAGTACAAGAAAGATTTCTGGGACAGCTACCGAGCTTCACGGAAACAAATCCTCGAGATCACGTCAAAGCAGTTACCACCCGAAGTGGTAAAACTCTCAATTCTTCTTTTACATGTGTTACTAACAAAGTTCCTTTTAATTTTGAACAGGTTGACAAAGAAGACGGACACGAGAAAGCAGAAGCACCGATAAATTCTGCCACTGCTACATTTCAGCCGGCGGCTGTTGAAAACCAGCCGGCGGCTGTTGAAAACCAGCCGACGGCTGGATATCAACCGGCGGCCAAATCTACTCAGCCGGCGGCTGAACCACTGGTATCGAAGAAAACTCCACAGGCTGCTACTGCGAAGCCGAAAATCACGCCGGTGATTAAGGACTTCACACCTGCTGTTCCATACCCTGATGCTCTGAAGAAGGACAAAGACAATGTCACTTATCACAAATTTCTGGAGAACATGAAACAACTTCACATTAATATTCCGTTTATTGAGGCGATTGCTCAAATGCCAAAGTATGCGAATTATTTGAAGGATCTTGTGACGAATAAGAGTAAACTGGAAGACGCTTCCAAGGTCACCATGAATGCCCGCTGTTCCGCATTGATGCAAAACAAGTTACCTCTGAAATTAAGCGATCCAGGCGCTATTTCTATTCCTTGTTTAGTTGGCAATTTAACTGTGAACAATGCATTAGCTGATCTAGGAGCAAGTATTTCTTTGATGCCATATTCCATGTATGCCAGATTAGGTTTAGGAGAACCCAGACCTATTCGTATGTGCATTGAATTAGCTGACCGCTCTGTTCAATATCCTAGGGGAGTTGTTGAAAATGTTCTTGTTAAAGTTGACAAATTTGTGTTCCCTTGGGATTTTGTTATTCTTGATATGGTAGAGGACCCTAGAGTACCGATTATCCTAGGACGTCCATTTTTAGCCACTTCTCACTCCTTAATTGATGTCTTTAACCGTAGAATCACCATGCAAGTAGGACACGAGAAAGTTGTTTTTAATGTTAATGATTCAATGGACCATCCTTCTGTAGAAGATGATACTTGTTATTATTTAAATGCCTATGACATTTCCGATGATGAGTTTGTGCAGATGTTACTGGAGGATGATCAGACTGATTCATTCATTAATGAAGGCTGGTGTGGAGATTTTGACTCTGCAAAAGAGTTAGCTGAGTTTGATATGCTATTGGAGGAAGTCAAGTCTACACTGACCACTGAAAATCAGGAAACAAACGAAGAAAAACCACCAGCGAAATCCAGCCGGCGGCTGAAGAGTCAACCGGCGGCTGAATTGCCCAGTACAGGGATTTCGGTTCACGGTGTTCCATCTTCACGGGCTGAGATAATGGAGATTAAGACATCGATTGAAGAACCACCCAAACTGGAGTTGAAACCACTTCCATCCCATCTGGAGTATGCATATTTGCAAGGTACTAATGACTTACCCGTTATTATTTCTTCTAACTCATCTTGTGGGGAGAAAGATCGTTTATTGCAGGTACTTAAAGCTCATAAGCAAGCTCTAGCATGGAAGATCACTGACATTCGGGGAATTAATCCATCGTTTTGTACGCACAAAATTTTAATGGAGACAGACTTCAAGCCGGTCGTTCAACCGCTTCGACGTTTAAACCCGAAAGTGAAGGACGTTGTGAGGAAGGAAATCATCAAGTTGCTGGATTCGGGACTCATATACCCTATTTCTGACAGTCCATGGGTGAGTCCGGTGCATGTGGTTCCAAAAAAGGGAGGTATGACAGTTGTTGCCAACGAGAAGAATGAGCTGATTCCTACACGAACGGTAACAGGGTGGCGTGTCTGCATTGACTACCGAAAGTTAAATGACGCCACCCGCAAAGATCATTTCCCTTTACCATTTGTTGACCAAATGCTTTAACGGTTAGCCGGGAAAGCCTTTTATTGTTTCCTAAATGGTTTTTTAGGTTACTTCCAGATTCCCATTGAGCCGGAGGATCAAGACAAGACCACTTTCACGTGTCCCTTTGGCACGTTTGCCTATCGGAGAATGCCATTCGGTCTGTGCAATGCACCTGCTACGTTTCAACGGTGTATGATGGCAATCTTTCACGATATGGTGGAGCAATTTATGGAGATCTTTATGGACGATTTCTCGGTCTTTGGAGACTCATTTGATTCGTGCTTGGAACACTTGGAGAAGATGCTGGCAAGGTGCGAACAATCCAATTTGGTGCTTAACTGGGAGAAGTGCCATTTCATGGTCCGCGAAGGAATTGTTCTAGGACACAAAATCTCAAGTGCGGGGATCGAGGTGGATCAATCCAAAATTGAAGCTATTTCGAAATTACCTCCACCAACGAATGTCAAGTCGGTACGGAGTTTTCTAGGTCACGCAGGTTTTTATAGACGTTTCATCAAAGATTTTTCTAACATTGCGCGACCTATGAATCAACTCCTAGAAAAGGATTGTAAATTTAATTTTTCTTCTTCTTGTTTAACTGCATTTAACATTTTGAAGGAAAGATTGATTTCAGCACCGATTATGACTAGTCCCAATTGAGATTTACCGTTTGAGCTGATGTGTGATGCGAGCGATTACGCGGTCGGAGCAGTTTTAGGACAACCGATTGATAAGAGATTTAAACCCATTTATTACGCAAGCAAAACCCTTACAGATGCGCAGGAAAATTACACCACCACTGAAAAAGAACTGCTCGCTGTTGTTTTTGCGTTTGATAAATTTAGATCTTATTTAATTATGTCTAAAACTATTGTATTTACTGACCATTCTGCTTTGAAATTTCTTTTTAGCAAAAAGGATGCCAAACCACGATTACTCCGCTGGATTTTACTTTTGCAGGAATTTGATATTGAAATTCAGGACAAGAAAGGAGCGGAGAACTTGGCGGCTGATCATTTGTCTAGGTTAGAAAACCCGGAATTGGAGAGGCTAGATGAGTCAGTGATACGGGACACTTTCCCCGATGAAGCTCTAATGACGGTTAAAGTAAGTGACGAGGTACCTTGGTTTGCTGATATTGCTAATTACTTGGTTGCCAAAACCCTTCCCACGAATAAAACTTATCAGCAAAAGAAGCGATTCTTCGCTGATTTGAAACATTATTTTTGGGAAGACCCGTTTTTGTTTCGTGCTTGTGCAGATGGCGTAATTCGGAGATGTGTTGCTGGAGAAGAAAAGGACAAGATTTTACGCCATTGCCATTCGGGACCTGTAGGAGGACATCATGCTGCAAACTTCACAGCCAAACGTGTTTTTGATGTCGGGTTCTATTGGCCATCAGTGTACAAGGATGCTCAGGAATTTGTGAAGAAATGCGACGCTTGTCAACGGACCGGTAATATTTCTTCGCGCGATGAGATGCCACAAACGGGCATCCAGGTATGTTAAATTTTCGATGTATGGGGTATAGATTTTATGGGACCTTTTCCTTCAAGTCGGGGAAATAAATATATTTTAGTAGCCGTCGACTACGTATCAAAGTGGGCCGAAGCGAAAGCTTTACCCACCAATGATGCGCGGGTCGTCGTCAATTTTTTAAAACAATTATTTTCCCGGTTTGGTACCCTAAAGCTTTAATTAGTGATAGGGGTACACACTTTTGTAACGCCCAACTTGAGAAGGTGTTGAAACGATATGGAGTTAACCATAAGTTTTCAACAGCTTATCACCCCCAAACAAGCGGACAAGTCGAGATTACTAACCGAGGCTTGAAGCGCATTTTGGAAAAGTCGGTCGGTGCAAATCGTAAGGATTGGTCCGATAAGTTAGACGATGCTCTTTGGGCGCATAGGACTGCATTTAAAACTCCTATTGATTGTACTCCTTATCGTTTAATTTATGGTAAAGCATGTCACTTACCCGTTGAAATTGAGCATAAAGCCTATTGGGCTTTGAAGGCTGCCAATATGGAAATGATACCTGCAGGGAAGAACAGGTTCCACCAGATACAGGAGTTGGACGAGTTGCGCATGAACGCTTATGAGAACTCGTTATTTTACAAAGAACGGACGAAGAAATGGCACGATAAGCGTATCAAGACGGATAGGAATTTTATCGACGGTGATATGGTTCTACTCTATAATTCCAGATTGAAGCTATTTCCGGGGAAATTACGGTCAAGGTGGTCGGGGCCGTATATCATGCTAGATGTATTCCCTTACGGTACGGTCGAGATTGCCAACGAAAAGGGCGAAAGTTTTAAGGTGAATGGGCATCGATTGAAGAAATATTATGCCGATGGACGTGACAACCAGTTTGATTTATTTGGAGACGACGAGGAGCTCGATCTCCATGAACGTGACGGTTAACAAACATGGTTTGAGTCGAGCTTAACGACTCCTCACTAAACAAATAGCGCTTACGGGAGACAACCCGCTTCTTTTCCCTTCCTTTTATTTTGTTCAAAAAAAAAAAAATTAAAAAAAAAAAAAAATTAGAAAACAACAAAAAACCAAAAATATATGTACACTACGTGTTTTTCTATTTTAATCTTTGATTTTTTGTTTCAGGTCCACTTAGATCATCATATGAGAGCTGCTAAACATATCGGACACCAGGTTAGATCGTGTTAAATCACCGAACGAAAAAACATTTTTTTTTGGAACAGAAAATTTTAGCGGCGGCTAAATTTATTTGGCCGGCGGCTAAAAAATTCCAGCCGCCGGCTGAAACATAAGATTTTTAAAAAATATATATATCTCGTTTTTCTCTCACATTTCACACTTCACACACACTTATCTCTTTCCTAACCGGCGGTTGAGAGTAAAATTCACTATTTTCGTCGATTTTCTTCCATTTTTCAATTCCCTTTCTCTAATTCAAGGACCAAGGTATGGATTATTCACTCCTCTTTATTGTTTTTCTTTGATTTTTCATGAAGAACACAAATTGGGGGTTTTTCAAATCCAAAATTTTTATTGCTTGAATTTACAATTAATTGTTAGGATTCATTCCTTAGATGATTTGTATGCTTAGGCTTTGCTTAATTTCCAATTTCCATGGTTTAATTTTGTCGATAATAATTGAAAAATTAGGGCTTTTGCTAGGAGTTTGTAACTTGGTGTTACTTCAATTTGTTAGTAGGATTTATTTTTGCTACTGATTATTGGTTACATTGAGTTTGAAAATCAACTTTCCATGTTATAATTGACGAGAAGGAATTGTGTGTTTAAGTGAGTTTGGAATTGATAATTGAATTCTTGGTAGGATTTAGTTGGTTGAATTGGGATTATAGTTTCAGGATGTGGTTTAACAAATTCAGCGAGACTTATGTGTGCAATTTCGTGACTTGCATGTTATTTTTGATAGGGGTTCGTAAACAAACAGCACGAGCAGTTAACAGCAAAATGACAGCAATTAGGCATTTAGCCGGCGGCTGATTCTGGCCAGCCGGCGGTTTCCTTCCAGCCAAGTTAACCAATATGCAGCAATATCCAGTCTATGCCCCTAACGGTATTGATTGGACTTTCTTGAACGAGGTTATCCCACACGATACGCATTTTCAATCAGGAGCTGCTGAGATTGAGGAGATGTTAGAGTTTACTTATGGGGGATTTATCTGTCGAGCTTGGGATCGCTTATTTTCTATCAATGAGCCGATCTACATCGAGGCCACCTATGAGTTCTACAGCTCCTTCACTTTCAACCACGCCGACACCGATCCTACCCACAAAACCATACAGTTTCTGTTAGGGGGAGAGGTTAGGAAGATGACACTAAAGGAGTTTGGGGAGAAACTTGGGTTATTTGACGAGGCTGATCTAGCACACTCAGATTTTGATGACTTTATGGCTGAGGGGATTAAAACTCCCGACTATCGAGAAAACGCAGCAATTTGGGCCACCATAGCTAGTGGAGCATTAAGCACCGTACGGGCCCCATCATATACACAGATTCGGGATCCGAAGGTTCGGGCCATTTTTGCTATGTGGTTGGATTATGTACTTTTTATTATTTATTTGTGGTACTTAATATGTGTGCATGTGTTTTTCCCATTTTAGAACATCACCGATTTTAGTGGACGTAATGCCGAAAATCCGAATTTTCAATGGAAGCTATGCAGATTTTTTGAGGACGTTATGCTTTTACAGCTGTTTGAGCAAGGATTGACAGGCTCAGTAACTTGGGTTGGATTGATCACTCTCTTGGCCTCCTGCTCAAGCAGTGCAAACCTAACAGACTCTTGGCGAATCTAAGGTGGTCAAGAGATTGATCGGAAAAGCTTGACGGAATATGGTTAAGTACTCCGGTCAGTGAATATGTGAGGAAGATGATGAAGTTGTGGCCAAAACCTGAAGTGTTAAGTATTTATACCCAACACTTCCAGGTATTAACAACGTATGGCAATGATGACCATTTATGGCTCATCAATAGGATTCCAATGGCCATTAACGTCTATGTTATTAATATGACCTTATTAATGCTCTGACGGTTACACTCAAGGATTAGGCCTGAGTGTCTGACTGGTAGGAAGGTCTCCCGACACAGGGACGCTAAGTGCCGGGACACAGCCGGGATACGAGGCTTGGCTCCCGGACACTGCCGGGGCACGGGGCCTGGTTCCCGGATGCTGCCGGGACACGAGACCAGGTTCCCGGACACTGCCGGGATACGGGGCTTGTCTGCCGAGACACGGGTTCGGCTCCCGGGATATTGCCGGGACACGGGCTTGGTTCCCGGGACACCTGCCGGGACACGGGCTTGTCTCCCGGACACTTGCCGGGACACGGGCTTGGTTCCCGGACACTTTGCCGGGACACGGGCTTGGCTCCGGACACTTTGCCGGGATACGGCTTGGCTCCCGGACACTTTGCCGGGACACGGCTTGGCTCCGGACACTTTTACGGGATACGGCTTGGCTCCGGACACTTTGCCGGGATACGGCTTGGCTCCCGGACACTTTTCCGGGACACCGCTTGGCTCCCGGACATTTTGCCGGGACACGGCTTGGCTCCCGGACATTTTGCCGGGACACGGCTTGGCTCCCGGACATTTTTCCTGGTCGCGGGCTTCTGGTGTCGGTTCTAGCCTTTTTGTCACATTTTAGTGGGCTTAACCCAAATGTTAGGATTGATAGGCTATAAATAGAAGCCATCACCTACTAACACTATCATGCCCCCCCAGTTAGGTTTTAAAAATTAGGTTTTGAAGCCTAACTCTTCTGCTTTTTGGTAAGTTTTCTATTTTTTTTTTATTTTTATTTATTTTTTTTTTTTTTTTTGTTACTTGGCCGGCAGCCGGCATATAGCCGGCCTGTGTGCCGGCGACTTGGTTAAATTGTTTAGCCGGCATATAGCCGGCACTTTTGTGCCGGCGACTTGAAACTCGGTAGCCGGCATATAGCCGGCACTTTTGTGCCGGCGACTTGAAGGTCGGTAGCCGGCATATAGCCGGCACTTTTGTGCCGGCGACTTGAAGCTCGGTAGCCGGCATATAGCCGGCACTTTTGTGCCGGCGACTTGAAGCTCGGTAGCCGGCATATAGCCGGCACTTTTGTGCCGGCGACTCGGTTTTGTTTAGCCGGCATATAGCCGGCAGTTTGTGCCGGCGCCTTCGGTTTGTTAGCCGGCATATAGCCGGCAGTTTTGTGCCGGCGCCCCCCCTTTTTTTTTTTTTTTTTTTTTCTTTTTGTAACGGGGGTCTCTCTTTTTTGTTCAGGTGAGTTCCAACCAGAAGCGTCGGTTTTTGCGGGTAAGTTATTTTGTTTTTTCCATCCTCGCAACCTGAGTCTTATATTTATCTTATTTGAATTGTAGCAGTTTGCTATAAAAAGCTGAAATGGCTTCCCGAAAAGAGAAAGAGGTTAGGAAATGCAGTAGTGGCATTGATGATGTTAAGTTAGCGGATTTAATAACTAGGTTTCCATGCCTTAGTTCCTTCAATCCTGTAGCGCCTACCACAGACCAACGTGCCACTGACCCTCCTTCAGGAAAAATTACTTTATACACTAACCTTCTTACCCATTCAAACCTTAGACTTCCATGTAGCTCCTTTTATATGAAAGTGCTAACTCACTACAAAATTGGATTTGCCCAAATGCATCCTGTAGGTGCTGCTAAAGTTATGATGTTTGAGATGTTGTTGGTGGGTATGAAAATTGCTTGTTCTGTAGATCTGTTTAGGCATTTTTATAAACTGTGTAAATCTAGGGATTGGTTTAGCCTAGAACAGAGAGAGAGAAGCAAAGAGTGGAAACTGATTGAGAATCCTCCTGATAGTCTTAAGAACTGGCGGTTTGACTTTATCTTCGTGGATAGATCGTTTATTAAGCTTTGGTCAAGTGCCCTTTTTAGCTGGTCATCTAAGATACCCAACGGAGTAAATGAACTCCCCCACCTTTCCGTTTCTAAGGCGGAGGCATATGCACGCCTCCGCCGTATGTCTGTGAGGTATAGGATATGCCCCGAAGGGGTGCTGGTGATGACTGGAATTATTAAGGATGTGGAAGGGGAGACGGTTCCTGTCATTGTGTCGAAGACATCAAAGAAACGTGGGTCTCTGTAAAATCCTTTTTTGTCTTTATTCTTTCGGGAAGTTGATTGACATTTATATCGTTTCTTTCATGCAGTTATGGGGTTGCTAGATTTCTTAGTGGGGAATGAAGCATGTGAAGTAGAGGATCATTTGCCTGACGTAGCTTGCCAGATGTACAAAGCAGCTGGTGTTGATGTCCCTGCCGTGCCTCCTACAGGAAGAGAGGGGCAGGGCCTGGAGGTTAGGCCTCCGCTTCCAGAGAGTACTGAGGATGGAGATCTCGTAGTATCCCCTGCTGGTATTATTTCAAACCTTTTTTGGTCTATTTAAATAATAGCTATATATAACTGATGTTTTTTGTTTGTGTAGGTGATGATCTTGATCCCAATGATTACATGCTTGAAGAGCAGGATTCTTCTCGTCATAGACAAGGTACTTATGAGTTATGATTATTTTGCGCTGTGTGAGTAACTAACTTGTCTTTCTTTTGTGCAGTTGAGTTGGAGGATATTGGCTCTGACGATGGTCAGGAGCCATGCTTTGATGGTCCATCGGTGTTAGGAAAAAGGTCATCAATAAGTGTTGAGGATTATGACCTTCCTACACCCAAATCGAAAAAAGTGTTGTTCCCTGCTTCTCCACCTCTTGGAACAAATCTTGTAAGGCGTTATGGGGGCCTTCAGATGGCGCCCCATGGATCTACTAGTATGGCTCTTCCTGCTTCTGGCAGTGCTTCGCAACCTTCTGCACTTGTTGGCACGCCATCTGGTCAACGTTTTGTGCCTGCCTGGTCATTTTGTGTGGGTGACAATGGGCAAACTGTTGGATCTGTTAGGGATTTCATGGACAATGTTGTCCCGCCTCAACTTGTTATGCAGTCAGAGCTGCAAGGAACTTCTGAATTGCTGGATGATGCTGATATGAGCCTTTTTCATGGCTTTATGGGACATATACTTGCTAGGCAGCGCATATGTGAAGATCATGAAAAATTGAAAGTTACTTATTCGGATCTGAAGAAAGAGGTGGAAAGTTTGGCTGTGGTTAGGAAAGATCTTGAGGCCGAACGTGAGATTGTTTCCAGCCGGGACAAGGAGATTAGTGATCTTTCTGCCAAGATGTCCGACTTAGAGAAAGAGAGGGATGGATTGGTAAGGAAGACGCAAGAGTATGAAGATATCCTGTCTGCAAAGGATAAGGAGTTGGCGACAGTGACCAAGTGTTTAGAGGTTGAGAAACAGGCAGTTGAGTCTCAGTGCCAGCAACTTGATGCGGCCGTCCAGGGTAGAAAAGACCTTCTTGCTGTGTTTCCTGAGTTGTTCAAGCGATTACTTGATCATCCTGATGTGATGAATTTGATGTTGGAAGTTAATCGGGCTGCTCATGCATTTGGCAAACACATTGTAGGGACCAAGTTACGATCCGTTGCTGGTGATGCAGTGCTATCCTTCCTTGATCCTTTGGTAGGAAGTCAGATGCGAGCTGCTAATGCCTTGTTTGAAAAGAAAAATTTTCCTATTCTGGAGCGCATTGTCCAAGACTTGAACATTTCTGTTGAGGATCTTCTTGATATTGTTACACCACCAGTGTCTATGCCACCAGTGTAGTTTGTGTTCTTTTTTATATGTTTGAACATTTTCCTTTTCTGTTATGAATATCAGCTTTATAAGCTTTATGTTTATATTTTGTTTGACTCTATGAGTGATTTCTTTTTAATAATAAATGTTTATCCGTTGGATATTTATCTTATTACTTGTTTGCTATTTAAGCGTATTATATCAGTGATATATTATTTGGTTAACCGTTTATTTGTATTACTCGCGAGGTATGTCGCTTCCCTATGGGAAGTGCTTATCTTTTCTCAAGTAGATGAAAAGACGTGTTTGCATGTTTTGGCTTAGACATGAGTGTCTTATTTGGCCTTATGCTTGTGATGTTTGAACAATGTTCAAAAAGTAGAAAGATAATGCAGTGCATAATTGGGATAATATCAGACCAAACGTTTTATTATAAGGCATGGTATCCATGTCCTTGACAGAAATAAAGATTAAATTTCGACAAAACAAGAAAATATAGAATAAAAGTTTATCAGACCTTGATCTAGGTTTAGTTTATGCATATCTAATCTTCAATCATGAAGATGTGACCTTCTGGCGGTCCTGGTCGTTCAGTATCCTCCCGATTCTTTTGCCAGGCATACGTTTTCGGGGCTGAGGTCTTGTTGGTTTGTTTTCTGGCAGCTGGCACTAGATGTTCCAACTTCCCTTCGTCCAGCGCCCTTCTTATCTCTCCTTTCAATTCCCGACAGGCATTGGTGTCATGTCCATGGTCCTCGTGAAATTCACAGTACCTGTTCATGTTTTTTGTACCGGACCTGTGTGCCATTTGTGGTGGAGGTTTAAAGGTAGAGCCTACACGTTCTGTTTGCAGGATCTCTTTCGGGGTCTTGTTGAGAAATGGCTCGGATGAAGTTTTGTCATAAGGGCTGAACCTTCTATTGCCGCTGTTATCCCGTCTGTCATTTCTCCTATCTTCCCTCTGTTGGTCCTGTCTACCTGACGCTGACCCCCCGTTCCAAAGCTTGTCTTTCTTTCCAGCCACCCCCCTTGCCAAGGAGACAGTTTCCCTTGATCTTAAGAAGTCATAGGCCCTATCTGTCGCTTCCTTGAAGGTGGCGGGAGTCCTTTTTGCAAGTTTTTCCTGCAACTGACCAGGCAATAGGGAAAAGGTGAAACCTGAAATTTGTTGGCTTTCTGGCAAACCTGGGATCTTTTGGCATTCCTGAGTGTATCGCAGGATGAAGTCTCGCAAAGCTTCCCCTTCCTTCTGCCGGATTAGGTGGGCCTCCAGATGTGTCCTACGTTGTTTCTTTTGCTGAAAGAATTGGTAGACAAATTTTGCCTTTAGATCCGCAAAGTCTCTAATGCCCCTTTCTGGAAGGCCAGCAAACCAATCTCTGGCGAACCCTTGCAATGTTCCTGGAAACATTTTACAGGCTACAGGGTCTACCCATTTTTCTGTCATGATGGCCTGCTCAAACAAGGCCATATGGTCGTCTGGATCCCTTGTGCCGTCATAAGTGCCTACAATGGAGGGGACCTTCTGCTTGTCTGGCATCGGATATCTGGACACCCAGTCACAAAATTTCGAACTTACTATTGATACAGGCATAATAGCTTCTCTTGTCATTCCTCCTTCTGCTAGTTGCTGCAACAGTCGTAATAACTCTGAATTGGGATTTTGAGGTGGCACCGGTGTCGGCGCGTTCTGCCTCAGGCTATCCGCCAACTGTGTCAACAGGACATCTGTTTCGGATTGTTGGGGAATTACCTGTGGTGGTGCTGGCTGCAGGGATGCCAATAGTTGAGCCAGGAGGTGATTAGATGAGGTTGGTGCCGGGACCGATGCTGCTCCTTGGATATTCTGAAATGTTCCTTGAGTGCCGGGTTGGGATCCTGCTGAGGCAGACTGCCTAGGGGCTTCAAAGCCAGGAAGTTCTGGGACAGCCTGTCTAGAGGCCTCAGCGGCTTCTTCGTGCAGTGTTGAGGTACGAGCCATGGGGATCTGAAAACTTGGAACGTTTGGGGTTGGTATGGCAGATGCACTAGCTCCGGACACCCTTGTAGAATACAAAGGTCCAGTGGTTGTTGATCGATACAGGCGGGCAGGACCTGAATCCCCTAGTGTCCAATCCTCCAAGGCGGAAAATCCGTGCCTGCCTGTCCTCCCCATAGGACCTCTGTCAAACGTCATGTCTGTCTCCATGTCTGGTAAGAATGGACTGGATGGAATAGGCAATGAAACAAATGTACGAGGTGAGGAAACAGTCGTTGGTATCAGGGTTGTACTTCCTTCAGCTTGGGATGTGGTCACAACAGTCACTGGGGATGAGGTCACAGTAGTCATTGGTGGTGGTGTGGTGGTAGTTACCTCTGGGGCTGAGGAAATTATTGGTGCAGAGTTCATGTCTTCCATGATGAAAGAAGAAGTGGATTAAAGAAAAAATTTTGTGAAAATCTGGAAATGAAGGTAAAACACCGTTGCTAAAAACGTGTCCCACGGATGGCGCCAATGTTTGAGCAAGGATTGACAGGCTCAGTAACTTGGGTTGGATTGATCACTCTCTTGGCCTCCTGCTCAAGCAGTGCAAACCTAACAGACTCTTGGCGAATCTAAGGTGGTCATGATCGGAAAAGCTTGACGGAATATGGTTAAGTACTCCGGTCAGTGAATATGTGAGGAAGATGATGAAGTTGTGGCCAAAACCTGAAGTGTTAAGTATTTATACCCAACACTTCCAGGTATTAACAACGTATGGCAATGATGACCATTTATGGCTCATCAATAGGATTCCAATGGCCATTAACGTCTATGTTATTAATATGACCTTATTAATGCTCTGACGGTTACACTCAAGGATTAGGCCTGAGTGTCTGACTGGTAGGAAGGTCTCCCGACACAGGGACGCTAAGTGCCGGGACACAGCCGGGATACGAGGCTTGGCTCCCGGACACTGCCGGGGCACGGGGCCTGGTTCCCGGATGCTGCCGGGACACGAGACCAGGTTCCCGGACACTGTCGGGATACGGGGCTTGGCTCCCGGACATCTGCCGAGACACGGGTTCGGCTCCCGGGATATTGCCGGGACACGGGCTTGGTTCCCGGGACACCTGCCGGGACACGGGCTTGTCTCCCGGACACTTGCCGGGACACGGGCTTGGTTCCCGGACACTTTGCCGGGACACGGGCTTGGCTCCGGACACTTTGCCGGGATACGGCTTGGCTCCCGGACACTTTGCCGGGACACGGCTTGGCTCCGGACACTTTGCCGGGATACGGCTTGGCTCCGGACACTTTGCCGGGATACGGCTTGGCTCCCGGACACTTTGCCGGGACACCGCTTGGCTCCCGGACATTTTGCCGGGACACGGCTTGGCTCCCGGACATTTTGCCGGGACACGGCTTGGCTCTCGGACATTTTTCCTGGTCGCGGGCTTCTGGTGTCGGTTCTAGCCTTTTTGTCACATTTTAGTGGCCTTAACCCAAATGTTAGGATTGATAGGCTATAAATAGAAGCCATCACCTACTAACACTATCAACAGCCATACATTCTTTCCACTGCTATCTCCTTTCACAGCATACGACATCTAAATGGGGGAGTTTTTTTTTTCCTTTCTCTTTTTCTTTTTCCACTTATTCGCTGAAATTTTTATTACAATGAGGACATTGTACTGTGTAAGTGTGGGGAAAGGGTTAGGAAAGAATCTATTTGTCCTTAGGAACAATTTGTGTAAAAATTTAAAAACTTTTGACATGTTTCTCGTAATTAGTTTTAACTAGTTGCATAACTAGGCACACCTACCCGTTACATAATTGTGAGGATTTGAGCCTTTATAGCATACATTTTATATGCTTTTATCTTCAATTGTTATGAGTGTGCCGGTGACTTGTAGACTTTAGAACTTGACACTGTATACGCTTCGAGGCTATGAATGAGCATAAGTTTTACTTATTAGTAACTAGGAAAGAGGCAAAAGAATTAGGATTGTTAAACAGTTGTTTGGCCTATTCGTTTCTTATAGTCGGTAACTACACTGGTTATTTGACTCACACTACCTATCGAGCACTCGTTTTTAGTGTTTTTGACGTTTAGATACCATATTTGTGCCAAACCTTTTTCTTTTATCACCTTTCCATATATATTCCATAAATTGAGCCTAAATGTCTAAATCGTTTAATCCAGATATTTTTGTTGAAAATTTTCCTCTTTCTTAACTTGATTGATTATTAGACGGAATGTTATATATGATGGCGTGGAGTTGTTTAATTTACTTAAGTTCACGAAAGAAGTTACATGTGGATATAAGTTAAGAGTTATTCATGATTTTGATGGACCTTTTGAGCGGTGTCTTTAATATAAAAACAAAAAAAAAAATTTTTTATTAAAGCTCGTACTAGGTAGCCAATAATTGTTGAAGTGATTTAACGAAATTTGCGAGAAATAAAAATTCTCAATTGAAGCGTTGAAGAATTAAGGCGAAGTTTGGTCTTAGGAGTTTCATCAGAATGAGCCATTAGGGATAATCAATCGAGTTTTTGAAAGTAATATGGTTTTTGACTAAAATATTTGGATTTGTAGACTAATTGGAATTTGATTGTTTCATATCGTTCATATTAATTCACTTTCATCCCATTTTTCCATTATTTTACCCATCACCCATTGATATGACCATAAGACCTCTGAACTAGTTACTTAGACTCTATTGGTGGAGAAGCGTATCGTTATCAAGCCTATGATAGAATACTTGTCATGACTGAGCTTTGAGCGATTTCACATATATATTACACTTAGATTAGCTTTTTGAGTGATTGAGTTTTATACTTCCCAAATCGTGAGATGTTTAGTTATACATTTAAATTTTGGCTTGGTAATTATTAAATTCATCTTCGTAAATATTTTTTTTGGTAATTTACTCGATTCGTTGGGCATGTTATTTTTATTGAAGATGTTTGTTTTGTTCTAAATCTAATAGTTTACTTGAGGACAAGTAAGATTCAAGTGTGGGGAATTTGATGTGCCTAAAATAATCTATATTTTGTAGCCACATTTCTCATATTTACGCTCGTTTTCTGCAACTTTTGTTATGATTTGGTATATTTTCAGTAAGAATTGCAGATTAGAGTTATATTCCGATCATGGAGCGAAAAGGAGCTGAAACCGGCTTGAAACGGAGACAAACGAGCAAGAAATGCGAAGATTGGAAAACAGCCGGCGGCTGAATCCTTTTAGCCGACGACTGAATTAGATTTTCACCATTTGTTCATAACGTGCCGCGGAAGCAACTTTTTAACCCGTGCATTTTAGCCGCCGGCTGAATTCAGCCAGCCGCCGGCTAAATCAGGCGGTCCAGTTATCTATAAATAAGGCTTCTAGGGTTCGGGTTTTGATCATCTTATTCATTATTTTCAACCTACATCCATCCTGGAAAGCTGCAAGGAGAGTCCTAGAAGGCGTTGATCACGTGGAAGCTTTGGTTAATCATCATTAATCATCTTTGAAGTTAGCAACTGTTTGGTTTGAACTTTTATGCATTATTATCTTGATACAATGTTTTGTTTTAAGACCTTTATTGTTATTTGTTTACAATCCAACATGAGCAAAACTCATTAAGCGATTGCTTGGATTGTTGAACCTGGATTTATGTTTTAATCAAGTTTATGTTTGAACGAATTGGTTTTTCTATTATTGTTTACGTTTAATCGAGATCCATGTTTATTCAAAGTTATTAAATCTACTACTTAGCGTGATTGATAGATCTATAACATAACTAGCGTTCTTATAAGTTTATCAGTTATTTACGATTATATGATTTATTAGATAATTGTAGTTTGAGACTTAATTGAGATAGGCTAAGATATTAGTGATTTAATGAATTGAATGAACATGACAATTATATCAAAATTGAATAATTGAGACTTTTGTTAATTCGTAGTCGACAGATTAAATTGTAAACAATAGTGACATTAAAGCACAATTTAGAGTGGATAGTCTAAGATAGCTCTTGATGTACGATCATTCGTATGATCTTTCTCTAAAATTGTAGGATTAGATAACTCTAGCGGGAAATCTAGTTATCATAGAAATCACAGTTAAACCAATCAAACATATTCTTGTTAATCATGGTCCAGGTGAAACGTAATTCCAAGTAATCGTTGCTTTCTAAATATTGATTAAATCTAAAAGACTTTTCTAAACAGTTTTTCATCCATAAATTCACTTAGTTAATTAAATTGCTATTTTACTTTAGTTATTTGTTTATGAAATATGTTCACACAGGAACTAAAACGCCCCCCATATTTACTTGCTTTATTTAGTTTAATTATATAATTTGAGATAACGGATATAAATACACGTTCCCTGAGTTCGATCCGGACTTACTGATTCTATATTATCGTACGATCAGGTACACTGCCTGTATTGTGTGTTAATCTACATTGGTAATATCCTTTTCTAAACTTTAAATAATTTTATGTAATAAAATACACATCAAATATAAAGAGATTCTTTATAATATAATTAAGATTTGTCATGTCAATTTGTAATTTATTTTTTATAATTTCTTCGTATGTATAGTAGAAATTAAATACATTCTCAAAAACTATTTAAGTATTAATTTAATTTTATTTACAATACAAGAAAAAATCTTGCCAAATTTATAAAGGGAGAAAACAAAAACCAACCTAAAATAAAAGCTTTTGTCACATCTCAAATAGTAATATAGCAAAATATGATAATCCGGATAACTCAAATAGTCAAATTGTTTTTAAAGTCAATCTCAAGTCAACTTTTTTTAAGAAGAATAAATGCCCTTTTTGTTTTGTTTTACAAACTTTAGAAGATAATTTAGTTTTTTTATTTTTCACATATATTTTGTGACAACCGTCTAAAAATCAGGAACTCGTTCGGTTATTCTATCGGCGAAATTCTCTAGTTATTCCTTCATTATGTTCACTCGTGTGACAATCGTCCCAAGTTCGGGAAAATCCTTCAGTTACTTCCTCGGTTCGAATCTTTTGTTACTCTTTTGGTGTTCGTATTGTTCTAATTTCGTATTTACCTTATCCGTATTTTATCGAATCAAGTGTCGGAATAATCTCCGGAAATCAAATTATAAGTCCTAATACCAATAAAATCACTTTTCGAACTTTCCTAAGTTCATAACTAAACATACTTAAGAACTTTCAATTAACAAAAAGGTCCAACGAAGCAATAACGCAAAAACGAAAATTCCAAGTGACCAAAAATGGCCCGGTGCGCCGCACCTAGCACTATGGTGCGCCGCACCTCTCGCCAGTTTTCAAAAATATTACAAATTTGGTCCCTGCCTCGTTTCTACACATCCACCACCCATTTTGGCCAATAGAAAACGCCCCTTTTACTGCAAATGTGTTGTCCCTAGGTCAGTACTTCACCCCCTTTCATTTTTCATTTCATTTTCTTTATTCATTTTATCAAAAACACACACACACCATTATTTTCTCTTCATTCCTCTCAACTCCTCTCAAAAACCCTCAAGTGTTCTTCATTTCCAGAAAGTTTACACCACTAAAAATCAATTCCAAACCGTACAAATCGTTCATAACATCCAAAGAAAGCTATAGCAAACAAAAGATTTCAAAAAGGACCACCGTTGTAAAGAATTTTTGAAGATCAAATCCGACCAAAACTCAACATCCAAGCTATTCCTTCGGTAGATTACTTTCTTTTCACTTTTTATACATAAATAATCAATTGCATGTAAGATCTAACGGTTAAAAATGAGTTTTTATACAAATCTTTGACTTTTATGGTCAAAAACGTTTTTTAACCAAGAAACCCTTTAAATCTATGAATCTGTAAATAAGAATGTTGTAGAAACTGTTAAAATGAAGTTTTGGAAGATATTAACCAGTTGCATGTTCAATCTAAACAACAAAAACGAGTGTTTGTAAAGATTTATGTCATTTGTGTACAAAAACGATTTTTATCTAAATAATACTTAGATCTATGATTTTGTGGTTAAAAGTTGTTTAGAATCTGTGAAAACACTATTTTATAAAGTACCTACTGGTTGCATGTCGAAATCCTTAAGTCACAAAACGTTTTTAGCAAGAAAAACACAAAACGGGAAACGGACAGCAGCTAGGTGCGCAGCACCGAGCTGCTGTTCACCCGAAAATCGTCGTTTTTACTCGTTTCAAGTTTACGTTTGCATCCTGGACTTTTACCCTAATTACTGTGGACTGAGTTAAATAATATTTACAACATTGGTGAATTACTTTGGACTATTTGGACTATTGTGGACTATTGTGGACTATATTATATGTATTATTATGTTTTAGGTGATTTGTGAACGGAAGTGGCGGTGTAATTTTTGGACATGAAATTTGGGCGCGGAAGCGCTGCCCAAATTTCCCTAGAAATTATGAAACCACTTCAGTAAGCAAAAAGCACTTAAGATGTAATAATCAAAAACATTAAACTTTCAAACTAAACTCAACGTTAATCGCTTCGGACCAAATTTTCGGAACAATATTGGACTTAACCTTTATTTACAAACAAAAGTCACATGATATCTTCCAATACATAAAACACTTGATAAGAAGTTAACTCTTGAATTATATTGGTAATTCTTAGGCAATTCCGTGATTCCCGGCTCATTTCCGACCGACTCCGAGTTCCATACTCTTCGCAAACCGTGAGTTACATCCCCACTATGTTTTACTTTTAATACTTTTCAACATTATTTGGGGGAAGCATAAGATCATGTTTTGTAACTTATAAACAACTTGCAATACTTAAACTTTGGTTTATCAAACTTTGACATTGAAACGTCTACTTAATCGCTTATGCGTAAAACATTTCTTTCTCTACTTATACTATTGTTTCATCTCTTTAATTCAACTATTTATGGAATCTCGTTCTAAACTTTGAATCTATGAAGCATTTTAACTTAAATCTTACAAACTATCATGCGTATTTGTGTTAATGCCTTAGCAGGATAACTAAACTAGGATGCTTGTTAGTAACCAATCCTTGATGAATGTATAAGCCCGTAAGATCTCTTGAATGTTTTTAGTATCCTTAATTAAATGCCCGTTTTAGTCTCTCTCTCTCTTATACACTAGCCGTTAGTCATATGGGTATCGATACTTAGGAGGGGTCACTCCTTACTCAGGGTTAGCGTCCCAAGTACATATTACTACCTCACTCATTGAATTACTTACTTAAATATTTTTGGGCTGCCATCTCGACCATACAACCGGTTTAGTGTATACTTACTACTTATATTATGCCAAGTGATTGATATACAAGGTACCTTTAGTTAAGTTATAACACATATCCCATACGCATATACATTATTTTAGCGCCTGATTCCGCTTTATCACTATTTTAGCGATTGATTCCGCTTTATCATTATTTTAGCGATTGATTCCGCTTTATCATTATTTTAGCGACTGATTCCGCTTTATCATTATTTTAGTGACTGTTTTTCCACTATAATTACTATGCGAGTTTATTTATTCACTTTACTCGCTTACTTATAAACTTTTACCATTAACCTTCCATTTTTGGTAACTTTCTATTTTGATAACTTTCTATTTTGATAACTTTCTATTTTGATAACTTTCTATTTTCAGTAACTTTCTATTTCTGGTAACTTACTACTTTTGGAAACTCTTTCAAACTCTAAACTGTAACTCACTCACTACGTTTCGTAGTTGACACTTTATCTTATGTTTCAGGAAATTAATGTAAGCTTTTGGAATGCATGGCAAGGAGGGTCGATATGGTCACGTGAGGCGCTTAATGGGAAAGACCTTCATATTTTGGGAATTTTTGTTTAAAACTTGTATTTGTACTTTAAGTTAATTCGTGAACTACTTGGTTACTTTTTGAAATGTTGTATCTTTACCTTTCTAAATTTTCAATTGAAATGACTTGAATCGTTTATATTTGCTTACGACCGTGTAATGATATTCCAGCTCTCACGCCCCGTGTTTCCGCTTTAGCGGGGTGTGACAGACTTGGTATCAGAGCACAGGTTGTAGTGAAAACGGTTTTAGAAATTTCTAAAAAGTTTTTGAAACCAAACTATAACCAAGGCTTTTCGGAAAATCATTATGGGTTCAAAACTTTAGTAAATTAATTTTGCGATTGCATGATCATTTTTAACTACGCATGGCCTGGCCACCCCTGCCTAGTTCAAAATGACTTATGCAAGGACGAAACGTAATTTCTAAAGATAAACGGTTTTGAGTCAAAAACAAAATTCCCGGTCTTATTATTCCCAACCTCACGTGATCGACCCTTACCTGCATTCCTTACATATTTCCTCTAACATTATCTCTTTCCTGTACTTACGAAACTCTTTACGTCGCAGATCCGTTATGTCTCAGTCATCACGCTCCCGATCTCCCTCGCGTTCCCGGTCCCAATCCCAGCAGAGATCCGCGTCATCGCATGAGCCTTCCGAGGGCCGTACCGCCTCGGAAAGCCTCCGTCACCAAACCACGGATCCCACGGAGGATACCCCCATGGATGTGTCCAGCAGCATCGGGTCCAGCCCGAGGGCGGTGCAACCACCACCTCTACCGGTACCCGACGCCGCGCCACCACAGCCGTGTCGTCACAACGGCACGCAAACAGGTAATCCTCCCAGGCCGACTGCCAGACAGGATGGCAGCTCAGCAGGGTGCCCCCTACCGGCCCCCAACACCTCTCAACCCCTACCATCACCCGATTCCCGAGGTCCCACGCACCTCGGTAATGGATCACTACTCGTGGGAACGCCAGCTCCAACGAGAGGAGATGCAGCGCGCCCGCGAAGCCGAAGCTGCAAGGCAACTGATGCCGCAACCTCCCCCACCGGCCGCTTTCCTCCATCTCCACCGCGAGGTAAGAGAACTCGCCCAGGAGGCCCGACAGCAGGGCCACCTGTGACAACCGTCTAAAAATCAGGAACTCGTTCGGTTATTCTATCGGCGAAATTCTCTAGCTATTCCTTCATTATGTTCACTCGTGTGACAATCGTCCCAAGTTCGGGAAAATCCTTCAGTTACGCCCTCAGTTCGAATCTCTTGTTACTCTTTCGGTGTTCGTATTGTTCTAATCTCGTAATTACTTCATCCGTATTTTATCGAATCAAGTGTCGGAATAATCTCCGGAATCAAATTATAAGTCCTAATACCAATAAAATCACTTTTGAACTTTCCTAAGTTCATAACTAATCATACTTAAGAACTTTCAATTAACAAAAAGGTCCAACGAAGCAATAACGCAAAAACGAAAAATTTCAAGAGACCAAAAACTGCCCGGTGCGCCGCACCTATTGCCATGGTGCGCCGCACCTCCCGCCTGGATTTCAAAAATGTTACAAATTTGGTCCCTTTCTCGTTTCAAACATTCACCACCCACTTTGGCCAATCAACAACCATCTAATTACTGCATTTCACAGTCCCAATGGCAGATTTATTTTCCCCCTCTTTTCTATTTTCATTTTCATTTACAAAAAAATCAAAACACACACTTAAAACACACACATAACATTTTCTCTCAACTTTCTCTCAAAAACCCTCAAGTGTTCTTCATTTCCAGAAAGTTTACACCACTAAAAATCAATTCCAAACCGTACAAATCGTTCACAACAACCAAAGAAAGCTATAGCAAACAAAAGATTTCAAAAAGGACCACCGTCGTAAAGAATTTTTGAAGATCAAATCCGACCAAAACTCAACATCCAAGCTATTCCTTCGGTAGATTACTTTCTTTTCACTTTTTATACATAAATAATCAATTGCATGTAAGATCTAACGGTTAAAAATGAGTTTTTATACAAATCTTTGACTTTTATGGTCAAACACGTTTTTAACCAAGAAACCCTTTAAATCTATGAATCTGTGAATAAAAATATTTTAGAAACTGTTGAAATGAAGTTTTGGAAGATAATAACCTGTTGCATGTTCAATCTAAACAATAGAAACGAGTATTTGTAAAGATCTATGTCATTTGTGTACAAAAACGATTTTTACCTAAATAATACCTAGATCTATGATTTTGTGGTTAAAAGTTGTTTAGAATCTGTGAAAACACTATTTTATAAAGTACCTACTGGTTGCATGTCGAAACCCTTAAGTCACAAAACGTTTTTAGCAAGAAAAACGCAAAACGGGAAACAAACAGCAGCTAGGTGCGCCGCACCTGTGACCAGGTGCGCAGCACCGAGCTGCTGTTCACCCGAAAATCGTCGTTTTTATTCGTTTCAAGTTACGTATGCATTCTGGACTTCTACCCTAATTACTGTGGACTGAGTTAAATAATATTTACAACATTGGTGAATTACTTTGGACAATTTGGACTATTGTGGACTATATTTTATGTATTATTGTGTTTTAGGTGATTTGTGAACGGAAGTGGCGGTGTAATTTTTGGACATGAAATTTGGGCGCGGAAGCGCTGCCCAAATTTCCCTAGAAATTATGAAACCACTTCAGTAAGCAAAAGCACTTAAGACGTAATAATCAAAAACATTAAACTTTCAAACCAAACTCAACGTTAATCGCTTCGGACCAAATTTTCGGAACAATATTGGACTTAATCACTATTTGCAAACAAAAGTTACACAATATCTTCTAAACATAAAACACTTAATAAGAAGTTAACTTTTGTATTATATTGGTAATCCTTAGGCAATTCCGTGATTCCCGGCTCATTTACGACCGACTCCGAGTTCCATACTCTTCGCAAACCGTGAGTTACATCCCCACTATGTTTTACTTTTAATACTTTTCAACATTATTTGGGGGAAGCATAAGATCATGTTTTGTAACTTATTGCAATACTTAAACTTTGGTTTATCAAACTTTGACATTGAAACGTCTACTTAATCGCTATGCGTAAAACATTTCTTTCTCTATTTATACTATTGTTTCATCTCTTTAATTCAACTATTTATTGAATCTCGTTCTAAACTTTGAATCTTTTGAAGCATTTTAACTTGCATCTTACAAACTATCATGCGTATTTGTGTTAATGCCTTAGCAGGATAACTAAACTAGGATGCTTGTTAGTAACCAATCCTTGATGAATGTATAAGCCCGTAAGATCTCTTGAATGTTTTTAATATCCTTAATTGAATGCCCGTTTTAGTCTCAGCATTAGCCGTTAGTCATATGGGTATCGATACTTAGGAGGGGTCACTCCTTACTCAGGGTTAGCGTCCCAAGTACATATTACTACCTCACTCATTGAATTACTTACTTAAATGTTTTTGGGCTGCCATCTCGACCATACAATCGGTTTAGTGTATACTTACTACTTATATTATGCCAAGTGATTGAAATACAAGGTACCTTTAGTTAAGTTATAACACATATCCCATACGCATATACTTTATTTTAGCGCCTGATCCCGCTTTTACATTATTTTAGCGACTGATTCCGCTTTATCACTATTTTAGCGACTGACTCCGCTTTACCATTATTTAGTGACTGTTTTTCCACTATAACTACCATGCAAGTTTATTGTTCACCTTACTCGTTTGCTTAATAACTTTTATCATGAACTTTCTATTTCTGGAAACTTACTATTCTTGGAAACTTACTATTTTTTTTGAAACTCTATCAAACTCTAAACTGTAACTCACTCACTACGTAGTTGACACTTTATCTTATGTTTCAGGAAATTAATGTAAGCTTATGGAATGCATGGCAAGGAGGGTCGATATGGTCGCGTGAGGCGTTCATTGGGAAAGACCTTCTTATTTTTGGGAATTTTTGTTAAAACTTGTATTGTACTTTAAGTTAAATCGTGAACTGCTTGGTTGCTTTTGAAATGTTGTATTTTAAACCATTTACTCTTTAATGGAAATGACTTGAATCGTTTATATTTGCTTATGACCGTGTAATGATATTCCAGCTCTCACGCCCCGTGTTTCCGCTTTAGCGGGGTGTGACAGACTTGGTATCAGAGCACAGGTTGTAGTGAAAACGGTTTTGGAAATTTCTAAAAAGTTTTTGAAACCAAACTATAACCAAGGCTTTTCGGAAAATCATTATGGGTTCAAAACTTTAGTAAATTAATTTTGCGATTGCATGATTATTTTTAACTACGCATGGCCTGGCCACCCTTGCCTAGTTCAAAATGACTTATGCAAGGACGAAACGTAATTTCCTAAAGATAAACGGTTTTGAGTCAAAAACAAGATTCCCGGTCTTATTATTCCCAAACTCACGTGATCGACCCTTACTTGCATTCCTTACATATTTCCTTTAACATTATCTCTTTCCTGTACTTACGAAACTCTTTACGTCGCAGATCCGTTATGTCTCAGTCATCCCGCTCGCGATCTCCTTCACGTTCCCGATCCCAATCCCAGCAGAGAGCCGCGTCTTCTCATGAGCCTTCCGAGGGCCGTACCGCCTCGGAAAGCCTCCGTCACCAAACCACGGACCCCACGGAGGATACCTCCATGGCTGTGTCCAGCAGCATCGGGTCCAGCCCGAGGGCGGT
>CAJVGC010000065.1:46608393-46647888 GCA_910822075.1 Senecio squalidus
CCGACGAGTAGAATTCCAGACTGATCCCCACTCCTGGTGCAACTCCGGTCGCTAGGACACCTTACCGTCTAGCCCGTCGGAATTGCAAAAGTTGTCCAAACAACTTCAGGGACCCTTCGATCATAGTTTCGTTCGTCCTAGTTCGTCGCCGCGAGAAGCCCCTATGCTCATCGCTAGAAGAAAGACGAATCCTTTCGTACGTGCATCGATTACCGTGAATTCAACACTGACCGTCAAGAACCGGTACCCACTCCCGAAGATCGATGACCTCTTCAGTCAGTTGCAGGGAGCAACTTACTTCTCGGAAATCGACCTCCGCTCGGGTTACCACCAGGTTCGTGTCAGTGAAGCCGACATTCCAAGGACCACTCCTCGTCACCACTACGGTCATTACAAAATCCTAGTCATGCCGTCCGGTCTAACCAGCGCACCAGTGGTGTTCATGGACTCAATGGACCGAGCGGTAGACCCTACCTGGATAAATTCGTGATCGTATTCATTGAAGATATTATTATCTACTCGAGAACACCTGAAACTCATTTAGGACGCCAAATTCTCTAAGCAAGAGAATCTAGCCCCGAGATGTACACACTCTTCAGCCACGTAGTTAGCCAAAAAGGGATTCATGTGGATCCGGCTAAGGTAGAATGCGACCGAGAATGTCGAGCCCCGACGACTCCTAGCGGAAGTCCGTTAACTCCTAGAGTTAACCGACAGCCCTCGGAGGTCCAACGAGATTTCTCAAAGGTCGCTAAAGCCGTTCACCAGAGCTCACCTCAGGAGGACAAGACCTTGTCTACACCTCACAATATAAGACAGTAGGAAATGGATCGGACTGCTAAGTAACTGCGACCGCGAGAATCTAGGGAGAGACCTTATACAACCATCCGGAGAAGCTTCGAACGCAGGACCGATAGATTCCTACTACCAGGTCTACCCAATGACGGCAAATGAGGAACGACACAATTTGGGTAATTGTGGATCGTTCGATTAAGTCCGCTTCATTCTCGCCGAAACGAGGAACCCACTCAATGGAGAAGCTCGCACCTTGCCACGGTACACCTCTATCCATCATCCCTAACAAGGATAGTTGCTCACGTCTCACTTATGTAGCCCGTCTCAGAAACCTCTCGGCGCGCGACTGGATCTTAGCGCAGCCTACCACCTTTAGACACACCAACAGGGAGCGACGGAAGATGTCCCGCACTCGGCAGAAGAGCTACGCCGATAACCGAAGAAAATCCTCCCAGCCCCAGAGCGGCGAATCGAATCCTTCTCACCGCGTCGCCATGGAAAAGGGATAGCCCACTTCGGGAAGCGCGGAATGCTAAGCCCGAGATACGCCGGATCGTCTGACGTCATCAAGCACATTGATTCTGTAGCTTATCCACTCTGACTCCCGCCTGTTCTTTCCAACACTCATAACGTGTTCCATGTCTCACACTTGAAAAATTGCCCATTCGATGAGACCATCGTTCGCCCTACCCGACGAGGTCAAGATCGACAGCAAGCCCAATCTCATCGAGGAACCGCTCGAAGTTGTCGACCGAAAGGTCCAGCAACTCAATCGAAGCAGTGTTCCTATCGACAAAGTTCGCTAGAACTCCCGACGTGGTCGCGAATTCACGTAGGAACGTGAAGACCAGATACGTCAGAAGTACTCTCATTTTCTTTCAAGGATACTTCCACCTGATGTGACGAGTCAAATTTCGGGACGAAATTTCTTTCAACCCGGGGATGATGTGACAACCGTCTAAAAATCAGGAACTCGTTCGGTTATTCTATCGGCGAAATTCTCTAGTTATTCCTTCATTATGTTCACTCGTGTGACAATCGTCCCAAGTTCGGGAAAATCCTTCAGTTACTTCCTCGGTTCGAATCTTTTGTTACTCTTTTGGTGTTCGTATTGTTCTAATTTCGTATTTACCTTATCCGTATTTTATCGAATCAAGTGTCGGAATAATCTCCGGAAATCAAATTATAAGTCCTAATACCAATAAAATCACTTTTCGAACTTTCCTAAGTTCATAACTAAACATACTTAAGTACTTTCAATTAACAAAAAGGTCCAACGAAGCAATAACGCAAAAACGAAAATTCCAAGTGACCAAAAATGGCCCGGTGCGCCGCACCTAGCACTATGGTGCGCCGCACCTCTCGCCAGTTTTCAAAAATATTACAAATTTGGTCCCTGCCTCGTTTCTACACATCCACCACCCATTTTGGCCAATAGAAAACGCCCCTTTTACTGCAAATGTGTTGTCCCTAGGTCAGTACTTCACCCCCTTTGCATTTTTCATTTCATTTTCTTTATTCATTTTATCAAAAAACACACACACACCATTATTTTCTCTTCATTCCTCTCAACTCCTCTCAAAAACCCTCAAGTGTTCTTCATTTCCAGAAAGTTACACCACTAAAAATCAATTCCAAACCGTACAAATCGTTCATAACATCCAAAGAAAGCTATAGCAAACAAAAGATTTCAAAAAGGACCACCGTTGTAAAGAATTTTTGAAGATCAAATCCGACCAAAACTCAACATCCAAGCTATTCCTTCGGTAGATTACTTTCTTTTCACTTTTTATACATAAATAATCAATTTCATGTAAGATCTAACGGTTAAAAATGAGTTTTTATACAAATCTTTGACTTTTATGGTCAAAAACGTTTTTTAACCAAGAAACCCTTTAAATCTATGAATCTGTAAATAAGAATGTTGTAGAAACTGTTAAAATGAAGTTTTGGAAGATATTAACCAGTTGCATGTTCAATCTAAACAACAAAAACGAGTGTTTGTAAAGATTTATGTCATTTGTGTACAAAAAACGATTTTTATCTAAATAATACTTAGATCTATGATTTTGTGGTTAAAAGTTGTTTAGAATCTGTGAAAACACTATTTTATAAAGTACCTACTGGTTGCATGTCGAAATCCTTAAGTCACAAAACGTTTTTAGCAAGAAAAACACAAAACGGGAAACGGACAGCAGCTAGGTGCGCCGCACCTGTGACCAGGTGCGCAGCACCGAGCTGCTGTTCACCCGAAAATCGTCGTTTTTACTCGTTTCAAGTTTACGTTTGCATCCTGGACTTTTACCCTAATTACTGTGGACTGAGTTAAATAATATTTACAACATTGGTGAATTACTTTGGACTATTTGGACTATTGTGGACTATATTATATGTATTATTATGTTTTAGGTGATTTGTGAACGGAAGTGGCGGTGTAATTTTTGGACATGAAATTTGGGCGCGGAAGCGGTGCCCAAATTTCCCTAGAAATTATGAAACCACTTCAGTAAGCAAAAAGCACTTAAGATGTAATAATCAAAAACATTAAACTTTCAAACTAAACTCAACGTTAATCGCTTCGGACCAAATTTTCGGAACAATATTGGACTTAACCTTTATTTACAAACAAAAGTCACATGATATCTTCCAATACATAAAACACTTGATAAGAAGTTAACTCTTGAATTATATTGGTAATTCTTAGGCAATTCCGTGATTCCCGGCTCATTTTCGACCGACTCCGAGTTCCATACTCTTCGCAAACCGTGAGTTACATCCCCACTATGTTTTACTTTTAATACTTTTCAACATTATTTGGGGGAAGCATAAGATCATGTTTTGTAACTTATAAACAACTTGCAATACTTAAACTTTGGTTTATCAAACTTTGACATTGAAACGTCTACTTAATCGCTTATGCGTAAAACATTTCTTTCTCTACTTATACTATTGTTTCATCTCTTTAATTCAACTATTTATGGAATCTCGTTCTAAACTTTGAATCTATGAAGCATTTTAACTTAAATCTTACAAACTATCATGCGTATTTGTGTTAATGCCTTAGCAGGATAACTAAACTAGGATGCTTGTTAGTAACCAATCCTTGATGAATGTATAAGCCCGTAAGATCTCTTGAATGTTTTTAGTATCCTTAATTAAATGCCCGTTTTAGTCTCTCTCTCTCTTATACACTATTAGCATTAGCCGTTAGTCATATGGGTATCGATACTTAGGAGGGGTCACTCCTTACTCAGGGTTAGCGTCCCAAGTACATATTACTACCTCACTCATTGAATTACTTACTTAAATATTTTTGGGCTGCCATCTCGACCATACAACCGGTTTAGTGTATACTTACTACTTATATTATGCCAAGTGATTGAAATACAAGGTACCTTTAGTTAAGTTATAACACATATCCCATACGCATATACTTTATTTTAGCGCCTGATCCCGCTTTCACTTATTTTAGCGATTGATTCCGCTTTATCATTATTTTAGCGATTGATTCCGCTTTATCATTATTTTAGCGATTGATTCCGCTTTATCATTATTTTAGTGACTGTTTTTCCACTATAATTACTATGCGAGTTTATTTATTCACTTTACTCGCTTACTTATAAACTTTTACCATTAATCTTCTACTCTTGGTAACCTTCTATTTTTAGTAACTTTCTATTTTTAGTAACTTTCTATTTTTGGTAACTTTCTATTTTTGGTAACTTACTATTTTTGGTATCTTTCTATTTCTGGTAACTTACTATTTTTGGAAACTCCTTCAAACTCTAAACTGTAACTCACTCACTACGTCTCGTAGTTGACACTTTATCTTATGTTTCAGGAAATTAATGTAAGCTTTTGGAATGCATGGCAAGGAGGGTCGATATGGTCACGTGAGGCGCTTAATGGGAAAGACCTTCATATTTTGGGAATTTTTGTTTAAAACTTGTATTTGTACTTTAAGTTAATTCGTGAACTACTTGGTTACTTTTTGAAATGTTGTATCTTTACCTTTCTAAATTTTCAATTGAAATGACTTGAATCGTTTATATTTGCTTACGACCGTGTAATGATATTCCAGCTCTCACGCCCCGTGTTTCCGCTTTAGCGGGGTGTGACATATTTACTATATTATAAATCATTTCTCCCATATACTCTTAATTTCTTAAATTTTAAATAATTGAAATTACTTATCTACCTTTTATACCACTATTTAACAACATATAATCATTTTAAATCTTATTACAATTAATGTTAGTTACTAAAATTCTAACCATATAAATTAAATAAAAGAGAGAGAAAAAAGAATAGTTTAAACATGTAGACTTACATGTCTTTAATTACCACGATAACAATAACTAGAGTAATTCAATATCTATTAACCATTTTCGTATAATAAAACTACTTTTGTGTTTTGTTAAAAACAATATTGAAATATTGATTAAAGAATTTATGGTTGGAATCCAAAACTACTATGTGAGTCTATGTCATTATTAACGAGATTTATTTTTTAAACAAAGTGAGTCAAATGTTTAGGTCAAATTCATAAACAAGTTTGATTACAAACTCTACAAAAACTAATAAAGCTTGATAAAGTATGGGAAGTCGAAAGAATTTTACGATTATACAATTTTTCAACTTGGTTTTTTTTGTTATATTCTATTGTAAAAATTAATACATAAATAACATTTTTTTTTTTTTAATTTTGGATAGGAAACTTGTACAAAAATAAAATTAACTTCAATCAAATTGTCATTATTTGTAGCAAACTTTCTTTTCTATAAAAAAAAACCCTATAATTTTTATTTCATTATCATTTATATGTAAAATTTAACTTGAAATCTCGTTAAATCTTAAATATAATAATTATATGAATTTTTTCATAACATATGTGATATAACATATGTTTATCGTCTTATTTTGTCATCTTGACATTTTATTTGAATAATTGATGATAGAAAAACGCATTTGACTTTTATCATTGCAAATTGCAATTACTTTAATATTGTTGTTAGAATTTTGAGGTTTAGACTATGGGGTGTGGTGGGTGATTGGGAGTGATGATGTGGAGTGATATAGGTGATTTGTAGGAAAGAGAGTGTGATTTGTAGGAATTAGAGTGTGATGATTTGGAGTGATAAAAATGGGTGGTGTGGTTGTGTGTAAGTGATGATTATGTGGAGTGATTGAGTTTATTTTGTTATTTTATTATATAATTTTATTTAAAAAGTTATATTTTTATTAAAAATAAAAAAAAAAACACACTACAATTTATTTAAAAAAAAATACTACATTTTATTAAAAAAAAAAACATACTACAATAAAAAAAAAACATACTACATATATTGAGGAAAAAATTTATCGATAAGCCTTTTCTTTTCATCTTCCGCTATTGTTTTGTAAGGCTCCCCGAGATGACTGGTGTCCTGCATGATCGTCTTTAACGCTCTTGATCGCACTTTTTCTTCAGCAGTATCAGCAAATGCCCCGAACTTTTCCCCAATATACTTGAGTGATTCTTCGGCCCCCGAAGAAGAAGCAGCAGCTTTGCCCTTTCCTTTGCGCGCTTTTGCCTTTGCTTGATCTCTACCAATCGGTCTTGGAAGCTCTTCCTCCAAGTGAAGATCATCATCATCATCGTTGAGATCGATTCCAGCAAAAGACGATACCGGAGTGGCGGGAGTGGCGGGAGTGGAGGGGTTACTAGACTCCGATGTTCTACGCGCTTTTGAGGACCCTCCAAATGTTGGGACATTTTGACAAATCGGGCTTTTTCTCAATATTTGCCAAGACGCTAAATGTAGGAAACCCGCTTGCATTATGGTGCGGTATAACTCCAGAGCATGTTCGAGCACTTGTTGATCACTATGACCGCTTGGTCTAGTTTGTTGGGCTTGTCGAAAAATCCCGTTGAATTTTTTGACCTTTCTTCGTAAGTCGGTCCACTTGCTCGAAAGAGAGTCGTTGGTACGAAAGTAAGAGGGATCATCTTTAAGCATCTTGGCGAAGAATTTTTCACGAACACTATCCCAGTAAAGTGGTGAATGTTGATCATTTCCCAAAATGGGGTCCTCGGATGTCGACGACCACGCTGAAGCAAGTGCGATCTCCTCCTGTTCGGTCCACCTCTTCTTTTCGGTTTTGCCTCTTTGGGATTCGGTTTCTTTCTTCTTATGTTTCCTCTTCCCACGGGCCGGCATTCTTTGAGGTTGAGTTTCCGGAACAACTTCATCGTCTTCAGAATCGTCAACGTCAAATGGAGGCACTTGCGGAAAATTGGATAAATGGTCTTGGTTAAGCAATTGTTGGAACGACCCGCCTTGGTATAGCGGGTCTTGGGATGGTCGTTGTGGTGGTGGAGTTTGCTGGTAAAATTGGGGAAATTGGTTAGGGTTTGGAAGTTGGGTAAAGTTTTGAAATTGGTTTGGGTGTTGATATTGGTTAGGGTTTTGAAATGGTGGATATTGGTTTAGGTTTTGATATTGGTTTGGGTTTTGATATTGGTTAGGGTTGAACCATTGGTTCCATTGGTTGGGGTTGGGGTTGTTTTGATTGTTGTTGTTGTTGGGATCCATTTGAGATAATTGAAAGAATGTATAAAAATGGAGAGATTGTTATAAAAATTGAGAGAGAAAGAGAGATTGTTTATGGTTTTTGTTATAAAAATGAGTTGGTATTTATAGAAGATTTTTAGGTTTTTTATAAAAATGGTCGTTGCTCCTCTTGACCGTTGCTAGAAATCGACCCGTTGAAGCTCATTTTCCTCCCACCACGGCGTTATTCTGCACACGCCGTGGCTTTGAATTTGTCGATAACGCCCCCACCGGTGTGGGAGGAGGCGTTGTGGGGCGTTATAGGTCCTACGTGACGGCGTTATCCCCCCTTTTAACGCTCCACACCGTATAGTCTTATAGGGTAAAGAAATCATAACCAAATATTTCAATAAAATAGATATCACCTTTTAAAGAAATTAGCCGATCCCACTGTCATTTTAAGATAATTTAAAGAGTGTGTTCTTAATTATAGGCATTAAATCAAAATATGTTTGTAGAAGAGGATTTGCTGTTTCCAATATATCTCTCATGTTTATAGTTTGCTCTCTTATATAAAGTTTTCTATAAATGATGATATTATAAGACATAAACGGCCAATTAATCTCTACATAATAACAATCATAAAAGTCGCACGGTTACATGATCAAGTTATCAAAGACGTTTATAACAACCATTTTAAATGATCATAACATTTACATGTAAGGAATAATCACCGACATGACAAGTATGCAACTCAAAGTGAGGGGGTGTTTGATATCACCACGGACCAAAGACTCGGACTCAGACCACGGACCCGGTCCGTGGTCCGCGTGTTTGATAAACCAAGGTTGTCACGGACTCGGTCCGTACCACGGACCCATATCAAAGATTGAGTCTTTAATAAAAAAGTGAAGACTCATTTTTTCATTCAAAAAACCCAACTCTACCCTTCAAAGCTCATTTTTTATATGTTGAGATGATATAGAAAGGAACCAGAATTGATCTTATTTTGTCCTTTGTTCTAGATTTCGGGTACTTGCGGGCACTCTTTGTAGGAGTTAATATAATTACAGGTAACCTGGGCCTAATTTTTTTTTTTGAAGTTTAACTGAGAATTTTGATTATGGTTCCTACTATCTTGTTAGTTAGTTGTCTTGTTTGTTAATGGTGTTTCTAACTTGGATACCTTTTGTGACAATTATTATAGTAATTGGGTTGTTTGGTTGACCATTATATGTTTGATTAAATGTCTGAGAAATAATAAGAAAAAAAATATGATGCTGTAATATTAAAAATATGATGCTGTAATAAAACTTAATTGTACGCAATCATTGTTAGGTTTTTTTAATTTGGATTTTTTTTAATTTGAAGTTGTAAGACATTTGGATTTGTTTAATTTGGATTTTGTAAGAGATTTGAATTTATGTTTAATTTAGATTTATGGTTAATTTGGATTTTGTACGACATTCAATATAAAAATAAACAGAAGGGTAAAATAGTCATTTCTTCCAGTCAGCATAGCCAGTCCGAGGCATAATCAAACACAATAAACTCAGTCTGCACCTAGCTCAGTCTGAGCTCCAACTGAGTCTGTGCTCCAACTCAGTCTGCACCAACTCAGTCTGCAGCTATCAAACGGACCCTGAGTATGCATCTGCAGATGCTAGTTTACACTTGTAGATGTGCATCTGTTCCTTTAAAATTATGGTATACACTTGCAGGTGAAGCTCCGGACATGCAAATGATGGTATGGAGATGTCTATTTGACATTGCATGTTTGTCCATTTGATTGAATTGCTTTATTGCTTGATTGGCGTTTTAGGAGGCTTTGATAACTCTGAAGATGAAAAATAGGTAAAGATGCGAATTGATAATATTCAAAACTAACATTGGGTTTCAGATCTTGACGACTATAACCAATGAACAAGGTTGGTTAAATGGGAGGTAACGATGTTGAAATTACTTATTTATTTATTGAATTTGGATCAACGTTTTTATTAACCTACCATGATTCAATTGGATTTTAGCCACCATTTAAAAAAAAACCCCGACTATGTTAGTGATTCGGGGTAATAGTGACATCCAATTGACCCACGAACCTTACACCAAAGTGAGTTATCTCGTAATATTCACCTAAGGAGGAAATCTCAGAGGGAGCCTCGAACCCAAAGTTGGTAGCTCAACCTTTAGATGATGTTTGATAAGATTGAGTTAGTTGATAGGTAGCACTCGAGGATGCTCGTAGAACAATGAACTAGTTTATTTATGTTACACACATTTATGATGTTTTAAACTATGTTTTTATTGAATTAACAAAGTAAGAGCATATGTAGTGGAGAGTTGTATAGAGATTAATGTAGATGATTTGACATTGTATACATAACACCACTTAACTTATTATATTTAACATATTAAACAAGAATTATACCCCAAATTCTATAACGATTCAATAACATATAGGGTGACTTATATAAAGATGATTCCTTAAGCATACATCAAATAAAATAAGATATAATATGGGTCCAAGCTATTAAACTTTCTATATGGTTGTATGGATTATAAATATAAAAAACTAAAGTTGTATAGAATATGATGATCCTTATGTGGCATTTCATACAACTTTGTATAGTTGTATGGATTACGGATGCTCTAACATTGGTTTAGTTGATGTGTACGTGTCTTTTACTTAAGAGACACGTTAATCATGACTTTTAAAAACTTTTGTCGGTCGTCTAATTCACGATCTCTTTGAACCCTAAACGATACTAGTTGCGGAATAACTAATATGTATGTATATATGGTGAAGAACGACACAAATAATCTAATGATTGATATTATTAAGCTTACGTATTCGATTACAAACACGAACAATATCAAATCACTCGATTACAAGACTTTAACACTCAAAACTCACAGTTACTCGACCTAAGAATTAGCTCACGTAACTATTCGTGATGTGACAGCTCCGACAACTTTCAACAACAGCATTTATGATCCCGAGGTTGCTATTTATAGCTGACCCAAAAACCTAAACAGTTACGCAAGCGTAACTGTCTGGGATCAGTTACGCTGCGTAACTAAACAGTTACGCTGCGTAACTAAACAGTTACGCAAGCGTAACTAAACAGTTACGCAAGCGTAACAGTTAGTTACGCTGCGTAACTCAGTTACTCAGCGTAACTGCCTACGTAAATGCGTTTTGGACTTTACAACTCGATCTAAATACATTCTAACTCGACGACACATTCATAATGAATACAACTACAGACATTTATGTTCCAACAAACTCTCCCTTGGATGTAGCTTGTATTCTTCAAAATTTTCTTGAACTTTTGGTGTCGAGAGATCGAGAGTTGATCCTTTAAACTTCATAGAGGCCTTGTACGGTGTTCAGTCTGCAAACGATGACTTGCGAATCTTTCTGGCAGCTAGTCTTCATCATTAAGCAACGTGGCTCCATGAAGATCAGCTTCGAGTCCTTGACTTCCTGGAAGTGCTAAACTCTTCTAGATCCGATCTTTAAACTCTGCAAACCTAGCTTACAGAGACAACACTGACCAAATACGTGTTTTTGTTCTTTAAACTGATAAAATTTTTCGTTTTTCAGAAAACACGTGATAAAACCTTTTAACCTTGTACGATACATGACAACGAAGAAAATAAACGCAGAAATAAAATCTTTTTGGATTTTTGTTTGTTTTCTTAACCTAAAACCGAAAATCTTTCTGTGGTTTACATCTATAAGCTATTTACACTACTTTAGCAACCTACAAAGAGCAATTTTTTTTTGTTAGAGCTTAGTTTGCTTTTAGGATCATATCGCAGAAGTCAAATCATAAGAATCAGCCGATTATTAGTATATTTGTCCTCTTAAATACAACATAGACATCATATAAAAATTCATCCGATTATTTAAATTACATCTGTTTATATGGATCCCACTTATATTTACACTTAGCTAAATCCGAACTTCCCTCAAAGCGTCATCAAACCTCCAGTATTTATTTCGGAAAACTGTCACCTTATTCCTAGATTATTAACTACTCTAAGTATTGAAAACGCATACATATAGTATTAAGTTTAAGCACTTATGCCATTTTCATTATTTATTAGCTTTATTTAAGCTTTATAAGCTTTATTGACTCGTGAATTCCTCCCTCTGTCTCTGCCGTTTATCAAGTAAGCATCAAGAGTTACGGAATTCTTATTTGACTCTACTCTCCCCATGTCTCTGCCGTTTATCAAGTAAGCATCAAAAGTTACGAGTTTTACTTAGATTCAATTATTTATAACTCCTCAACCTTTATACTAACTCTAAGAAACTATGATTTCGCAACCTTATAGAATCCAAGAGCGCCTCAAGGTATTTTTGAGTTTTAATAGTCATATAAACTCTTTGAGTTTTAGATAAAAGCGACTTATTCTATTTATTTTTTTTTGTTTTTCTCTCAATTTATATCTTTTCCTCGCTTTTTCTATTACTCTCAGATACTTATTAATATATTTATTATAATATCCTATGGTGACAGATTCCAGGCACACCGAAAGTTTTCAGCTTATCACTGAGATGAACAAACTTAACCGTGTTACCCATTAAAAACAGTTTCGGAAGATTGTTTAGATGATATTAGCCGTACCTACTAATACATCGAACAAAAACTTATGACTTTTTGTTTTTAAAATCTGCGATGTACTATCATTTCCTAAGGTTTTTACAAACTTTCTCCCCCTCTTTTTATGTTTTTCTGATTTTTTAGAGTTATTCTGATTTTTCATAACTATACAAATCCTAAAAACTTAAAAAGAAAGATTTCGAAGTCACGATAAAAAAAATAGGTTTTTATCATTTTGGACGCTTTATACTCAATTGAGATTAGTAAATTTTGACTCAATGAGTTTTCAAAAACTTTATACTCTTTTGAAAAGAGTTTTGCATTTAAGCAAAAACGGTTTTTGTTCGAGTCCGCAACTGTTATGTGTTGCGAAGTCTAAACACTTTAAACTTTAAAATATAAAAATGTTTATTAAACTTGAAAATATATGTTTGTAACATAAAACGGACCACGTAACTCAAATAGGAACCGAAAACCTTCCGAACCACGTATCACACACAAACAATCATAAATTCAAGTAAAACAAACACATTTATACCAAAAGATGTATCAATAATTACAGACAACATAAATAATGTTTGAGCTGGGAATTAAGAAATACCAAAAATATCCAACTAATTTACTGCAAACAAAATCTACGCTGCATCTTCTTTCACCAACGACATGTTCTTCGAGTGATATCCGTTTGCAACACAGATACGGACTACATGAGAGAAGACATAACCGAAGGATTTCTCGTTCCACATCGCCATAATCATCTTCTCATCCAAGCGCTTCAAGTCATTCTCGGAAAGACAGAGGAGATGAATAGGATCATAGATCCTTAGCAGTACATTCCCCACGAAATCTGTCATACTGCTTCCCGAGAGTTTTCATCAAAGTACCAATCGTCAAGTGCTTCTAAAAAATCTTGAGGCAATGAAGGCATCCGGATACGCTTGAGAAGCTTGACCTCTGGATAGATATGTTGAATATCGCGCTTCCCGGTGGATGGATTCCGATGCTTTGACTTCTTTAACTCAGGCTTGGTGAGGGAAAAGTTGACATACTTCTTGTAGTAGATGTCTTCCCTAAGCTGGATGTAGAAGAGCTTGGCAGCATCTGAGGTGAGATTCTTTGGCTCCATGTCAGCAAGTCGTTCCAACTCATAATACGGCATGGAGCTGAAAGTAGCATACTTCATCCTCATATATTGCACCCCATCTGTTATGAGCAGAGCAAAGAAATCTGTGTTGTCGATGTAGCGCCATGATAGAATAAGCTTTTTACACGGGCCTACTAGCTTGCACCCTGCAGTGACACAAACTTTGTCAAAAACACCATGATCAAGCTCCCTCCCTTTGTTGTCGACGTAATGAACATAGTTCTTCACAGGAGGAGCTTGAATCTCTGGTGATGGTTCTCTCACTTCTTTAGACTTCCTCTTTGAACCTGAAGAGGAAGCAACTTTGTCTTTCATACCCGCCTTTGATTGTGATGCAGTTGCTTTCTTTAACCGTGCAGAATCAACCTTGTCCTCGAAGTCCTCGAACATAGTACAACTCCCGGGAACCACTTGTCGGTCGCCTAATCCACGATCTCTTTGAACCCTAAACGATACTAGTTGCGGAATAACTAATATGTATGTATATATGGTGAAGAACGACACAAATAATCTAATGATTGATATTATTAAGCTTATGTATTCGATTACAAACACGAACAATATCAAATCACTCGATTACAAGACTTTAACACTCAAAACTCACAGTTACTCGACCTAAGAATTAGCTCACGTAACTATTCGTGATGTGACAGCTCTGACAACTTTCAACAACAACATTTATGATCCCGAGGTTGCTATTTATAGCTGACCCAAAAACCTAAACAGTTACGCAAGCGTAACAGTTAGTTACGCTGGGTAACTCAGTTACTCAGCGTAACTGCCTACGTAAATGCGTTTTGGAGATCTAAATACATTCTAACTGGACGACACATTCATAATGAATACAACTACAGACATTTATGTTCCAACAACTTTCGTCGGAAACTCTCTTGAAATATTGATTGGAAAATAATAGTTTTGTAAAAGTTGAATTTTGAAAACTGAATTTCAAAAATATACAAACAAAATCGAGTACTTAAAAAATGAGTAAATTAACTTCTAATAAAAGTTAAGTCTTCTCAAATAAAAGACTTATCATTCGAACGCACAAACTCTGACTACTAGATCTACTCCACAATGGAAGCACGGATAATGAGCAAAAGCCTAAGCAAAAGTCATTTGAAATATGAACCTTAACATTAACTTCATTTTGAAGCCGATACCTTTTTTTTTTTTATCTTTTGATTTGTAAAAACTAAACGCAAAACAATTATGTCTGAAAACGATTGGATTTATGTAAAGCAACCAAAATCTCATAAAAGTAAGTCTAGCAGGGCGAAAAGGACGAGGTTCATTGTAACCTACCACACTCACAATGTCGCACTTTGGCAATGTGACGGTGAAGTGAGATCTAAGACATATCACGTATTTTCTCTCCAATAATTAATTACTATAATCTAATTAATATTTTTCAAAGTTTCATTATTTCCATTTACAAATCACTATTACGTTTATTCAAACATTACAAAATTTATTTTTTCGACAAAAATCATCATTTTATCATACATTCATTCATTTACTCTCTATTCATTTTGAATTTTCGAATTCAAATTCCAATCACATAATCAAACTACACTCATACATAAGTCCAAGATAGATAATTGTGATCTAAAAATATGACTTCTTGTTAATTTTTTTAATAAATATAGTTTTTCAAACACATATACTCAAAGTACAAAAGAAGCAATTTTTAGTTGAAAATAAGCCAACGTTCAAATTCGAATTCAAAAAAATCATCCACATGGCACAATCAGAAAAAGCCCAATATTCAAAATCATAAAAAAAAAGTAAAACACTTGTGAAACCCAATGCCCATTTAAAATTTACATTTCCACCCCTTAAAAATTTAACGATTTTCCAAAAAAGACAAAAGAGCCTTGTAGGGCCCACTTATTGTCCGCTCCTAACGAATACCTTGTTTTAATCCAACGGCCAAGATCAATCAGCATTTCAAATCAACTTCTTTCCCCGCCTTCAAAACTAATATTAAATATTATATATACATATATCTGTATCTATATTTTCTCTCTCACTCTGGTTTTTGAATTCGTTAAACCCTGGTCCGTTCTGACACAATTAAACGGATACTTTTCATTCAAAATTGTGTTAATTGAATTGGGTATTCGTTAAATTCTCTTGATTTCTTCTCAAAAGTAAACCCCCAAATTTGTGTTCAGTTTTAGGGTTTTGTTTTTGTTTCTTGAATAATGTCGATGGCAACACAGAATCGGAAAACGACGTCGTCTCTTACAAAACGACACGCGTCGGAGAATGTTGCCGGGAAATCCACGGCGGTACCACCACATATGGCGAAGAAACGCCCTGCTCTTGCTAATCTTACCAATCAAAGACCCCGAAACGCGTCGAATTCGGTACGAATAATTTCTTTCTTTATTTATTTCTGTTTAATTTTTTGGGTTTTTTTGTTTGATTTGATTTTGATTAATTAATTAATTGTGTACTATGTAGATGGTACCAAGTGTGACAAAGATCGGTGTTCCGTTGAAGCCGACTGGATTGAGTAGGAGTACATCTAAACCGAAGGCACGAAAAGATGCAACGATCGTTGTTCCTTGTGTCCAACCTACTAAAATGGATGTGTCTCCTTGTAAATCAGATGGTTTATCGGTCTCCATGGATGAAACAATGTCCACATGTGAATCTTTGAATAGCCCGGATGTTGAATACATTGACAACAATGATATTGTAGCAATCGAGTCCATTGAACGGAAAACGTATAGTAAACTCAACATTTCAGATCATGTAGAGACAACAGGTTCGTTGATTACTTAATTGTGGTTTGTTGGTTTCGATTTCTTTAGCTTTTTTGTTTAATTTTGTGAAATTTGATTGTTTGTAGGAAATGTGTGCAAGAGGGAGATTCTTATGGAGATGGGGACAAGTGAGAAGATTGTTGATCTTGATGTCGATTTTATGGACCCGCAACTGTGTGCAACTATGGCCTGTGACATTTATCAGCACCTTAGAGCATCCGAGGTGGGTTATTTTCTACTTAAATCACACGATTAACTTGCGGTTTTCATTTATTTATTTTGTAATTATTAATTACTTTTTATTTGTGATTTCAGGCAAAGAAAAGGCCTTCAATTGATTTCATGGAGAATGTACAGAAAGACATTAATGCAAGTATGCGTGCGATTCTGATAGACTGGCTTGTTGAGGTAAAAAAATACAGGACCATCTACATGAATATATTGAATGATATTGGTAATTTGTATATGTGGCAAATTGGGCAGGTTGTATGGTAAATGGGTTCGAGTCAAAAAAAGTTCTTTGTTTATACATAATTTTTGTAGATTTTGAAAAATGGGAGGCTCGGAATGGTTGGGTGTCCGGTCTAAATGGGGTCGAAATGGTAGGGTGTTCGGGGTCAACCAAGTTATTTTTTAGTATGGGTTGGGTGGATTGATAAAAAACAGTTTCCCCGTTTTTATGCCATTATGTTACATATATCAAACTATTTCCCCATTTTTATGCCAATATGTTTATAAAAATCAAACTAATTTGACAACAATCTACATTTTTTATATATAAATTGACGATGTGGGAAGTTTTAGACATTAATTTTTTTTTTTTTTTTAATTTGTTTTGATTTCGCGAGTTTGACCAGTTAGAGGATAGAAAATGACACGAATAGAAGTCTTGTGCTTTGTATTGATTATTTCTTTTAATATGGTTTAGATTTTGCTAATTTAAAATGTTACGAATGTATATAGGTTGCTGAAGAGTATAGGCTTGTGCCAGATACGTTGTATTTGACTATTAACTACATAGACCGATACCTTTCGGGCAATTTGATGGATAGGCAACGACTGCAATTGCTTGGTGTGGCATGCATGATGATTGCTTCGTAAGACATCTTTAATATATTTGTAGTAATCGATTATCTGTGTATTTTGTTCAAAAAAACCTTACGGATTTTAATTAAAATTTCAGAAAGTATGAGGAGATCTGTGCACCTCAGGTAGAAGAATTCTGTTACATTACCGATAACACATACTTCAAAGACGAGGTGTGTGTTTTCTTCATAATTAACATAAGTTTTATTTGATGCGTTATGGTTCTGTTGACTAAGAACTTTGACTCTAAACAGGTGTTACAAATGGAATCTTCGGTTCTGAATTTTCTGAAGTTTGAAATGACAGCCCCAACTGTCAGATGTTTCTTGAGAAGATTTGTTCGTGCTGCTCAAGGGGTAAATGAGGTATGAAGTCGATCATTTTATACTCACGTATTTCCATTGTTTGTCCTGTTCAAAGAAACTAGATTGGTTAATGTATGTTCAACTTCATGTCTTATCTTTACTGGATCAAATGCTTACATTGATTAGTTTTTAAAAGGTGAACGGGTCAAATTGGTAGAAAGTTTACCAACTGTTTCAAAAAAGGCGACAAGTATTTTAGGTGTTGGCCAACTCGACCCACACTAATAGGACCATCTGACCCGATCACATTCTGTTATAAATATTTAATATTCGACATTCAATATCCTGATATTTTGATTGATATGTAAACAGGCTCCTTCAATGCAATTAGAGTGTTTGGCGAGCTACATATCCGAGTTATCTCTTGTGGAGTACAATATGCTCCGATTTGCCCCTTCTCTTGTTGCTGCATCGGCTATTTTCTTAGCAAGATATGTTCTATATCCGTCACAGAAACCATGGGTATGTGTCATTCACTTTCTTAATTCTTTTCATCTGCTGGTTTCTCATGATATTGTGACGTAGAAGTTTGACTAAATTTGTTCAAATTTTACAGAATTCGACATTGAGGCATTATACTCAATATGAGCCATCCGATTTATGTGAATGTGTCAAGGCTCTGCATACACTTGTTAGTGAATGCCCGAGTTCTAGTTTGCCAGCAATCAGGGAAAAGTACAGCACACATAAGGTGCGTTAATTTGGAAACTCGCTTGACCAATTTAACCTATCTTTTAAGTACATGAATGTGAAGCTAACTTGGTGATTTTTACTTGAAACAGTACAAGTTTGTAGCAAAGAAGTCCTGTCCTCCACCATCCATACCGACGGAGTATTTTCAGAGCATTAGCAGCTAGGCTAGTTAAAACAGATGGGAATAACTGCAAGCTTTTTCTAACGATCTGTTGGAGAGTTTCCATGTGATTACAGCGCTTTCCCGCCCACCTGTTCATTTGTGTTCTGGTGACAATAAGATGATAGTCAATTAGAATCTTGAAGTGAATAGATGCTATGTTCTACTTCTGTCCTTATGCAATGAATAGATTCATGTGTTTTTTCTTTATCATGCCGTCATGCGTTTATAATTTTTCCTTTGAATCTTCAATAACTTATTGTGTGAACAATTAATTGAACATAAGAAAATCAAAGAGTTAAACAACATAAAGCCTTGAACAATACAATCTCGTTGAGATTTTGCAGGGAGTTTTAGTAACTGATTATAGGTTGAATGAAAAAATCTAAGTTGGTCTAAGTTAAGTTCTAGTAGATTATATACATTAAGCTATAGTATGGGTTACTCCAACGTCGGTATTGAAATCTGATTCGATGCTAGTATATCCGTATGTCGTTATCGATGAAGTTCTAGCAGGGTAAGGGTGTCACACCCCGCCTGCGGGGGAAACGCAGGGTGTGACCGATTGACAATCATCAATGAATAAAATTACGAATTTATCCAGGTAGGGTTTGCACACAGTGTTCATCAAATTCATGAATACAACCGGAGCATTAGTAAGACCGAAAGGCATAATAGTGAACTCGAAATGACCATAACGACTCCTAAAGGCGGTCGTAGGAATACCAGCTTCGTGAACACGTAACTGATCATAGCCAGAGCGAAGATCAATCTTCGAGAAACAAGTAGCTCCTCGAAGTTGATCAAATAAGTCATCGATACGGGGAAGAGGATATCGATTCTTCACAGTAAGCTTATTTAGCTCACGATAGTCAATACAAAACCTCATAGATCCGTTTTTCTTCTTCACGAATGAATCCAAGATTCTGCAACTCCTGCAACTGAGTATATAACTCGCACATTTCGAAAGGCGCAAGTCGATAAGGGGTTTTGGCCACAGGGGTGGCTACGGGAATCAGATCAATATGGAACTCGACCTGACGAAGAGGAGGTAGTCTAGGTAACTCATCAGGATAAACTCTAGAGAATTCTCGGACAATAGGTACGTCAGCAGTCTTCTTCTCCTCAATCTGCATGCTCATCAATCTCGCAGTCTTCTCCCCAAAAACCTCTAATGTAGAAACGTCTAACAAAGGAATTCGAACGAATTTCTCGAAACAATCGATCTCAGCACTATGTTTGGACAACCAATCCATACCCACAATGACATCAAAGCTACCAAGGTGGAACGACACCAAATCAATACCGAAAAGGTGGTTCTCCAAAATGAGAGTACAGTCGCGAACGATCTGATAGGATATGAAAGTCCTACCATTCGCTAATTCAATCTTGTAACCACGGACACAACTACTAGGTTCTATCCCAAGAAGCGATACACAATCAAGTGACACAAAGCTAACATCTGCACCCGAGTCAAATAAAACTGTAATAAAATGGTTGTTTAAAGAGAAAGCACCAACGACAGTGTTCGGATCCTACTGTCCCCAAGAAGCCCCCAATAAATATTGATATGCTTAAAATAATTGATATTTTTATTAATCATATTTCTCATTTTTACTCTAGTTTTCTGCATTTTTGTTATGATTTGGGTAGTGTTTTCATTTAGAAATGCAGATTGGAGTTATACTAGCATCATGGAGCAAAAAGGAGCTGAAACCGGCTCAAAATAATTGATATTTAGTAATCATATTTTTTACTCTAGTTTTCTGCATTTTTGTTATGATTTGGTTAGTGTTTTCATTTAGAAATGCAGATTGGAGTTATACTTGCATCATGGAGCAAAAAGGAGCTGAAACCGACTCGAAATAATTGAAATTAAATAATCATATTTCTCATTTATACTCTAGTTTTTTGAATTTTTGTTATGATTTGGGTAGTTTTTACATTTAGAAATGCAGATTGGATTTAAACTTGGATCATGGAGCAAAAAGGAGTTGTAACCGACTCAAAACGGAAGAAAACGAGCAAGAATGGTGAAAACTTGAAGAAACAGCCGGCGACTGAATTAGAAGTTCAAAAATGTTCCTAAGGACAAATAGACTTCTTCTTTTCGACCCCCTACCCACACTTAAATAATACAATGTCCTCATTGTACAAAAAATCAACAAATAAGGGTAAAAAGAGAAAGAGAAAAGAAGAAAAAGAGTTCCCCCATATAGATGTCGCGATTTCGTAGAAAGAGAAAGAAGTGGAAATAAAGTATGGCTGTAAAATCCAGCACAACGTCCTCAAGAAAAACCTTCGTATCCCCTTGTTGAAAAATTTACAGCATGACCTCCGCTTAAATCATCGATATTCTAAATAGGGGAAAAAACATAAACTCATAAAATACCACAACTTCAAATCACACATTAATCCTATTACAAAAGTCCAAATAAAGAGTACGTAAAAGAAAAATAGTTCATGCAAACAAACAAACATCCATCGAACCAACAATAACCAAATATCACCATCCAAATGGCCAGGAAGAGCGTTGGCGTTCCCGTTCGTCCCTATGTTGCTCCTCTGCTTGTTGCTGCTGAAACTCTAGCAGGCGGAGGAGGCTGGTAGGGTTCAGACCACAAATGGCCACGATCGAGAAGTGTCGAGGAAGAGGCTAGTAAATCCTGATCCATTGGAGCAGACTCGTGATCTGTATCTCCAAATGTATGAAACATGCCATCATAAGCCTGATAACTAATCCCCTGACGGTGATGATACTGAAAAAGCATCTCATCATGAAACCGCCCACGGTTTTCTACCTCATTCTGTAAGTACCCAATCTGTCGACCAACCATGCGGATATCGAAATTAAGATCATAGTAACGATCCTCCATTCGGGTGGCAAAAGTATCCAACCGAGTCGACATACTATCCATATTGGTAGTCAAAGCGGCAATCTGAGCATTAATACCCATCTCATGCCCTGGTGGTGCATCCTCCTCTGCGGGTTCCTCCACGATATTGCTACTACTACTCCCAAAAGCCCTTTTAATAGGAGCCCATCGATAAGAAACAAAATTTTCGGGTGCAACAAACTTATCCACAATACCAACATATTTAAACCAGTGTGCCCCCAGAAGTCACATACTCGGTTTCAATTGAGTATACTGATCAAAACGAACTCCACGGAATCCTAAATTCCGACCAATCATGGTAACAAAATGACCTCCACGAACCACACTTCCGGGCCTTGCACCCTTAAAAACATTCGTCATCCATTTTTCCAAAATATACGACACATTCATAAGCCGTTTCTGAACAATACACCCACGCACAAACATTTCATCTTTGTGGGCTTTATCAATCCCCGACTTCCTTCCTATGACAAATATCATCACAAAAATAACACGAATTTTTGGGTCACGAATATTCGTATAAGATGGCGCACGATCACCCGTTAAAACCCCGTCGGCCATAGTATTCAACATATCCGCATTCTTGGAATGATTAAAAGTTTTAATCCCACATGCCATAAACTCATCAAAATCCGGCGGTTAAATCTGGCCAGCCGACGGCTAAAAGTTCATGAGTTGAAAATCTCACTTTTTATTCCGGCCTGTTTTTGCGAACTTTTTATTTTCCACACTGTTCTAACTTGTTTATTTGGTTGTTTGAATGGTGTTTTTTGTGCAGTAAATGGCTGGAATGCTGCACAATACGCGATTCCTCCACATGTACCTCATTTTGATCCTACCCATTTGTACTTGCAATTTTTCCGAAAGACGAATCACTGGTCTTACTCGCCAAAAGAAAGCTGAATTTCAGGAAAGATTGAATGCAATGCAAGATTATCCGGTTTTTTCCCAACAAGCTATTGATTGGGGATTTTTGTCTACCGTTGGACCACATGATTCACGTTTTAATTTCGGGGCTGCTGAATTGGAGGTTATGTTGGAAGTAACTTATGGGGATTTCATTTGTCGAGCTTGGGAGAGATTATTTAGGATTCATGAACTAATTTATATTGAAGCGACATATGAGTTTTATTGTTCATTCGAATTCAAATGATGATGCGAAGACAGTGACTTTTCTTCTTGGGGGTGAATATCGGAAATTAACTCTAGCTGAGTTTGGTGAAGCATTGGGATTGTTTGATAAAGCAGATTTAGCACATCCGGATTTTGATGAGTTTATGGCAGCTGGGATTAAAACTTTTAATCATTCCGAGAATGATGGGATTTTGATGAGTTTAAGCATATCATCACAAAAATAGCACGAATGTTCGGGTCACGAATATTCGTATAAGATGGCGCACGATCACCCGTTAAAACACCATCGGCAAAAGTATTCCACATAGCCACATTCTCGGAATGATTAATGGTTTTAATCCAAGCTGCCATAAACTCATCAAAATCCGGATGTGCTAAATCGGCTTCATCAAACAATCCCAATGCATCACCAAACTCAGCTAGAGTTAATTTCCGATATTCACCCCCAAGAAAAAAAGTCACAGTCTTCGCATCAGCATTTGAATTCGAATGAACAATAAAACTCATATGTCGCTTCAATATAAGTTGGTTCACGAATCCTAAACAATCTCTCCCAAGATCGAGAAATGAAATCCCCATAAGTTACTTCCAACATATCGTCCAATTTAGTAGCCCCGAAATTAAAACGTGAATCATGTGGTCCAACGGTAGCCAAAAATCCCCAATCAATAGCTTGTTAGAAAAATCCGGATAAGCTTGCATTGCATTCAATCTTTCCTGAAATTCAGCCTTCTTCTGGCGAGTAAGACCAGTGATTCGTCTTTCGACAAATTGTAAGTACAAATGGGTAGGATCAAAATGAGGTACATGTGGAGGAATCGCGTATTGTGCAACATTTCCAGCCATTTCCTACACAAAAAACACCATTCAAACAACCAAATAAACAAGTTAGAACAGTTCGAAAAATAAAAAGTTCGCAAAAACAGGCCGGAATAAAAAGTGAGATTTTCAACTCATGAACTTTTAGCCGCCGGCTAGCCAGATTTAGCCGCTGGATTTGGATGAGTTTATGGCAGCTGGGATTAAAACTTTTAATCATTCCCCGAATGTGGAATACTATAGGCGATGGGGTTTTAACGGTTGATCGTGTGCCTCTTATACGAATATTCGTGACCCGAAAATTCGTGCTATTTTTGTGATGATATTTGTTATAGGAAGGAGTCGGGGATCGATAAAGCCCACAAAGATGAAATGTTTTTGAGTGGGTGTATTGTTCAGAAACGGCTTATGAATGTTTCGTATATTTTGGCAAAATGGATGATGAATGTTCTTAAGGGCGCAAGGCCCGAAAGTGTGGTTCGTGGAGGTCATTTTGTTTCCATGATTGGTCGGAATTTAGGATTCCGTGGAGTTGGTTTTGATCAGTATACTTAGTTGACACCGAGTATGTGACTTCTGGGGCACATTGGTTTAAATCTGTTGGTATTGTGGATAAGTTTGGTGCACCCGAAAAATTTGATTCTTATCGATGGGCTCCTATTAAAAGGGCTCGTGGGAGTAGTAGTAGCAATATCGTGGAGGAACCCGCAGAGGAGGATGCACCACTAGGGCATGAGATGGGTATTAATGCTCAGATTGCCGCTTTGACTACCAATATGGGTAGTACGTCGACACGGTTGGATACTTTTGCCACCCGAATGGAGGATCGTTAATATGATCTTAATTCCGATATCCGCATGGTTGGTCGACAGATTGGGTACTTACATAATGAGGTAGAAAACCGAGGGCGGTTTCATGATGAGATGCTTTTTCAGTATCATGAGCGTCAGGGGATTAGTTATCAGGCTTATGATGGCATGTTTCATACATTTGGAGATACAAATCACGAGTCTGCTCCAATGGATCAGGATTTACCAGCCTCTTCCTCGACACTTCCCGATCGCTGCCATTTGTGGTTTGTTCCCTACCAGCCTCCTCTGCTTATAGAATTTCAGCAGCAACAAGTAGAGGAGCAACATAGGGACGAACATGAACGCCATCGCTTTTCCAAGCCATTTGGATGATGATAGTTGGTTATTTTTGGTCCGATGGATGTTTGTTTGTTTGCATGAACTATTTTTCTTTTACGTACTCTTTATTTGGACTTTTGTAATAGGATTAATGTGTGATTTGAACTTGTGGTATTTGATGAGTTTATGTTTCTTTCCCTATTTAGAACATCGACGATTTAAGCGGAGGTCATGCTGAAATTTTTTCAACAAGGGGATACGAAGATTTTTTTGAGGACGTTGTGCTGGATTTTGCAGCCATACTTTCTTTCCACTTCTTTCTCTTCCACGAAATCGCGACATCTATATTGGGGGGGGGGGGGGGGGGGGCTATTTTTCTTCTTTTCTCTTCTTTTTACACATTTGCTGATTTTTTGTACAATGAGGACATTGTATTATTTAAGTGTGGGGAGGTGGTCGAAAAGAAGAAGTCTATTTGTCCTTAGGAACATTTTTGAAAAATTCAAACTTCTGGCAGTTCAACACTAATAGTCGGCGGTTGGGATAATCTAGGCATTGGTTGTGTATTGTTAGCTAACTACTAGAAGTGGCTGTTTTGAAAATTTTGTGTCATGTTTATCGTAATCAGTTTTAACTAGTTGCATAACTAGGCGCACCTACCATATTATATTTTTGTGAGGATTTGAGCCATTATAGCATACATTTTATATGTTTTTATCTTTATTTTTGTATGAGTGTGCCGGTGACTTGTAGACTTTAGAACTTGACAATGTATACGCTTCGAGGCTGTGAATGAGCATAGGTTTTTATTTATCAGTAACTAGGAACGAGCGCAAAAGAATTAGGATTGTTAAACCCTTGATTGGCCTATTCGTTTCTTGTTTATAGTCGGTACCTACACTGGTTACGTGACTCACACTACCCAACAAACACTCATTATTAGTGTTTAAGAGGTTTAGATACCATTATTTGCGCCAAACCTTTTCATTTCATCACCCATTCACATTAATTTCCATAAATTAAGCCTTCATGTTTTAAAAGTCAGTTAATCCAAATATTTTTGTTGAAAATTTCCATGTTTTATAAACTTGGTTGATTGTTAGAAGAATCGATGTATATTGTGGCGTGGACGTTTTAAGTTTTTGGGTTCACGAAGAAATTCACATAGTGGATGCAATAATGAAGAAGTTTTCACAATTTTGATAGACCGCGGCGTCCTTTAAGAAAAGTTAAAGCCGGTACTAGGTAACCGATATTAGTCGAAGTAATTTAACGACCTTTGCGAGATATTTTCAAGTTAAAGTGTAATTTAATGACATTTAAAGCTTGACGAACGCGTTGGGTAATCGTTGGAGAATTGAAGCGAAAATTGGTTTGGGGTTTTATCAGAAGTTGTCACTGGAGAAAATAATCAACCGAGTTTTGAAAGTAATATGGTTTTTAACTAAAATATTTGGATTTATAGACTAATTGGAAATTCCATTATTATTGTTCCATCTTTATCATATCATTTATACTTCACTTTCATTCATTTTCATTCCATATTCCATTATTTTACCCATCACCCATTGTTACAACCATAAGTCCTATGAACTAGTTATCTAGACTCTATTGGTGGAAAAGCGGATCGTTTTCAAGCCTATGATAGAATACTTGTCATGACTGAGCTTTGAGCGATTTCACATATATTACACTTAGATTAGCTTTTCGAGTGATTGAGTGTTATACTTTCCAAATTGTGAGATGTTTAGTTATGCATTTAAATATTGGCTTGGTAATTATTAAATTCATCATTTTTTTGTAATTAACTTAATTCGTTGAGTATTTTTATTTTTATTGAGGATGATTGTTTTGTTCTAAATATGATAGTCTACTTGAGGACAAGTAGGATTCAAGTGTGGGGAATTTGATATGCTTAAAATAATTGATATTTTTATTAATCATATTTCTCATTTATACTCTAGTTTTCTGCACTTTTGTTATGATTTGGGTAGTGTTTTCTTCTAGAAATACAGATTGGAGTTAAACTTGGATCATGGAGAAAAAAGGAGCTGAAACCGACTCAAAATAATTGATATTTTTATTAATCATATTTCTCATTTATACTCTAGTTTTATTAATTTTTGTTATGATTTGGGTAGTGTTTTATTTAGAAATGCAGATTGGAATTAAACTTGGATCATGGAGCAAAAAGGAGCTGAAACCGACTCAAAACAGAAGAAAACGAGCAAGAATGGTGAAAACTTGAAGAAACAACCGGAAACTGGATTTACTTAGCCGACAACTGAATCAGAAGTTCCAGAATGTTCGTAACATGTTGCGGAAGCAAATTTTGTACCTGCGTAGCGAACCGCCAGGTGAAAGGTGTTGACCATAATGTCTATCTAAGCAACTTCTAGGTTACGAATAAGAGATCCCTTTTACCACTTTTTCATCCACTTATCGACCAGAAGAGCTGCAAGGAGGAGTTTAGAAGCACTCGATCACGTTAGAAGCCACGATTAACATCCGTTTGTCGTGTTTGAAGATTGTTTACGTTGGTTTATCTTTTTTAGCTTAATTCGTACTTAAACATGTTTTTGTTTATGACTTCTTTTGCTGAAATTATTCAATCTATCATGAACTAAATCTAATTAAGTGTTTGCTTGCATTGTCTAGCTTGATATTATGAATCAATAAGTTTTATGTTGAATTAATCGGTTTCTCCTTTATTGTTATCGTTTAATCGTAATACTTGTCTAATTAAAATGATTAGGTTAACTACTTATCGTGATTGATAAATCTTTGTCATAACTAAGGTATATAGGTTTATTAGTTATTTATAATTGTTTAACTTGTTAATTAGTTATAGCTGAAACTTAAATATTAAAATGAAAAATATGTTTGGTAACAGTGTTGGAGCTTGAGCTTATAGGTATAAAAAGATAAAAGGGAATATATATATATATATATATATATATATATATATATATATATATATATATATATATATATATATATATATATATATATATATAGGGTGAGGTTCGGGTAAGAACGGCCCAAAGTATAGGAACGCTAAGAACCAATGCTGTCCGTCCGATTAAGGTGATGATCAGTAGTAACCACTTACTACTGATCAACAGAAACCACTTACTACTGATCAGCAACAAATTCTGGCCGTCCGATTAAGAATTTTATATCAAAACTCGCAGTGCTGATCAGTAGTAGGTGATTACTATTGATCAGTAGTAAGTGGTTACTACTGATCATCACCTTAATCGGACAGGCAACATTGGTTCTTAGCGTTCCTATACTTTGGGCCGTTCTTACCCGATCCAATTACTATATATATATATATATATATATATATATATATATATATATATATATATATATATATATATATATATATATATATATATATATATATATATATATATATAATATATATATATATATATGTATATATATGTATATATATGTATATATATATATATATATATATATATATATATATATATATATATATATATATATATATATAGAGGTGGGTTCATTTAGGAACCACTAAATATTTAGGAACCATTAGGAACCAATATTCACCAGTGTATATATATGATATTCACCAGTATATATAAAGCATATGTATATATATATATATATACACTGGTGAATATTATATGTATATACACTGGTGAATATTATATGTATATACACTGGTGAATATCATATTAAATATACACTGGTGAATATCATATATATACACTGGTGAATATTGGTTCCTAATGGTTCCTAAATATTTACATGGTTCTTAAATGAAACCAACTCTATATATATATATATATATATATATATATATATATATATATATATATATATATATATATATATATATATATATATATATATATATATATATATATATATATATATATATATATATATATATATATATATATATATATATATATATATGTTTCAATTAAAATTAAGGGTATTTATGTATTTTTTTCTACCATAAGCTCAAACACCTTTCATAAGCTCTTTCAAGCGGCTTATGGTTTTGAGATTTTTCGGGACTTATATTTTCATAAGTCCGTCGAAACAAACAAGGCGTAGGAAGTGGATTATCAAAAACGATAAACTTAAGCCCGATAATCCCCCAGAATCCCTTCCGCCAAACACACGCAGCGAAATATACAAATTAAACTTGAGATAAAAGTTATATATTTCCGGGGCGAAGTCCGGGCATATAAAGTGTAGTTTATTTCAAATATGTAAAGATTTTAATTATTTTATTGATGTGGTGTAGTATATACCTAACTTGTCTTCAACGATGATGTAGTAACACATATTTTTCAGTTAAGCTAAAGAAAGTAGAAAAAGGAAATTGAAAGGAAATTGAAAGGAAAAGAATGAAGAAAAATAAGTAGTTTAATTTGTGTTTTTGGGTTATATGAAAGTAAACAAAATGAAAGAAAATTTTATATTTATTATGTTTTTAAGTTGAAGAAAAAGAAAGTAAAATTGACAAAAATATTTAGAATTACAATTATACTCTTTCAATGCATAACAAAAAAAACTGAAACTAACCATATGATCTACAAACAATTTTAACAAAATAATCGTAAATATAACCCAATTATATTAGGATTTTGCTAACTAGCCCGGGGGCAATGGATATAATGAAAATTATCTGTATAAATATATTGTATCATAACAAAAAAATAACTATTAACAAAAAAACGCAAAAATACATAGTTTGTTGATTGTACTATAATTGTTTAACCACTTTTAAACATACTGCCGAGACTATGTTTAACATTTCCATTATATTAAGATGATATGATAAATTGAATCGAACCACAACCAGCAAACAAACCCTTAAGGTACTTTGACAGTTTGCTTCAACCAAACAATTTATTCTTTCTATAAAAAATCCATTAATTAGGTTATATAATTAGCTACAAAGAAACGAACCGGAAAAGTTAAACGGACAAGATAAATATACAAAAATGAGAGAGGAGGTGTGTCCTGGAAAATTAAACTATTAAATTCAAAAGATTGATATTTTGGTAATTTCAAATAAAAATTAGTATTATATTTTACTCCCATTCACAATCACGGTAAAAGCACCCGGTATGATAATCACGATTCTGGTGATTGTAGGATTAATTTTGCTGACGTGGCAGAGAGGATCATGATTCTGAGATTTTGGGTGGTATGATAATGAGAATTGTGGGAGTTGTGAGACCCACTATTTTTTTTTCTTCCTTTTTTCTCTTTTTTAACAATTAAATTAAATTAAAAAAACATTATATTAAACACTAAAATATATTTAACTAAAGTAGACAATTAACAAAATTATCTTTTTTAAATATAGCTAAATTTCAAAAATAAAATAAAAAATGTAAGTAAAAAACAACTTTGGGATAAAAATGTAAGTAAAAAAACTTTGGGATAAAAATACAATTAGCTAAACTATTAAGCCAAAAAGATAAAATTTAACAAAAAGAGAAAAACGATTTATCTTCTTCCTCATCCACAAACCTGCAAAATGAAATTGAAAGTTAAGATTAAGAAAAGAAAGGAAAAAGAAACAAGAAAAGAAAGGAAAAAAAATAAGATTATAATTAAGGAACGAAATATAAACAAGAAAAGAAAGGAAAAATAAATAAAAATAAAATCAAAACGAGTCGTTGCGGTGGCAAAGAGCTCCACAACGAGCTCGAGAACAACGAGCGGCGGAGTGAAGAATGAGCAGCAACTCTCGTTATGGTGGAGAACGAGCAGCAACTCTCGTTATGGTGGAGAACGAGCAGCAACTCTCGTTATGGTGGAGAACGAGAGCCCACAATGAGCCTATAATCACCCATACCGGGTGCTCTGATAATGGTCTAGAACGAGAGCCCACAACGACCTTATTTCCCCACAATTGTGTTTTCTTTCTTCCCCTTTAACTTATGAAAAAAAAAATAGTAGAACACGTTTTTTTATTTTACGTACTTTAAAAAATAGATCTTAAGAACACAGTATTTGATGAGGTTAGTAGGGATTAGCCTATGCATATATATATATAGGTAATCCCTAAAACCTAAATACTAACATGGGCTTTTATTGCTTAAAGCCCTGCTGCTACAGGCAAGCCCATTGAGCAAGACACGCATGTCAAGATTGTACAACATGTATGTCATTGCCTGACAGGCTGTCATCACCTGCAGTCGCCTGACAAGCTGTCAATCGCCTGTCATACGCCTGACAGGCTGTCATCGCCTGACAGGCTGTCATCGCCTGACAGGCTGTCATCGCCTGTCAGGTGGTCGACATAGGACATCACTTACCAAGCACCGCCTGTCAGGTTGTCTTAGGTTGTGAGACGTCGCTGTCATCGCCTGTCAGGTGGTCGACATAGGACATCACTTACCACGCACCGGCTGTCAGGTTGTCTTAGGTTGTGAGACGTCGCATCTTAACAATAATAAAGTAGAAGACGATTAGTATACCACTGATTGATTATTATGGCAGTTTAAGTATTCATGATGGTCATTAATTGATGGACGTTCCCTATGCTTGAAACTGGTAATATAAATACATAGTCTAATCATGATCGAAACACACTACTTCACTTCAACACACACACACAAAAGCTTAAACAGAGTTCATATACTCCTGCTTTCACCTTCAACCTTGATCACCCTAGGTTCGTCAAGAACTTACTGGGTTTGCACTGTGATCATCACAGGAGATCCAAGGTTGACATCACCTATTCCTTGTGTTTGACAACCACTGCTCGAACATTGGCGCCATCCGTGAGACACGTTTTTAACGGCGTTTCATTTTTTTTCCAAATTTTTTCTTTTTCCCATATCCCGTAATCAATCGTTTCCATGGAGGCAACAAATGCATCCCAAGTCATTTCTTCAGTACCAGAAATAACCACCGTGATTACCACCGCACCGGAAACGGTGACGACTTCACCCCCTGCTTTTCCTCCATCCCCTGGTCGCCTCTCACTGTCAGAGCCATACGTTGACTCTGAGTGGACGGTGTCGGATCTACGGTCGACGCGTGGGTATCCCTCTTTAACCAGTCCCCTTTTTTCCACAAGGTTTGCGGGAACAAGTACGTTTACTCCACCACCGCCAGTGACATCTATCCCTCAAGCTCTTTTTTCCAATGGGACAAGCTCTCAGGAAGATGGCACTGATCAGGTAAGACAGCATGTGTCGAATGCTCCTCCGACTGCTACTCAAGGGGTTCAGGAGGATACAATTGTGGAGCTGCTTCGAAGGTTGTCTCAGAGTACCCAACCACCACCACCGACTCCTCCTCCACCTACTTCCTCAGATTTGTTGTCTCAGCTGGTGGCAGCGTTGCGCCCAGCCCCACAGCCGACGCCTGCTCAGCCAGTAGACCCATTGTCTCAGTTATTGCAGCAACTTGGACAGCCACACATTCAGACACCACCCCCATCTCCACCACCGGACACATCTAACGACGTGTTGCGAGTATTGCAAACGCTAGTGGCAGCAGCAGTACCACCCCGTGCAGCCACTATGCCCCTGTCAGTGGTTAGTTCCAAGTTCTGTGACTGGGTGGCCCGATTCCCACTCCCAGATAAGCAAAAGGTTCAATCCATAGTTGGTACTTACGACGGTACAAGGGACCCCGACGACCACCTTGCTCTTTTTGAACAAGCCATTATGACGGAGAAATGGCTAGACCCAGTTGCTTGTCATATGTTCCCTGGAACATTGCAGGGTTTTGCTCGTGATTGGTTTGCTGACTTACCAGACAGGAGTATTCAAGATTTTGCAGATTTAAAGACTAAATTTGTGACTCATTTTGTGCAGCAAAAAAAGCAGCAGCGAACTCATATAGAGGCGCATCTCATACGACAAAGGGAAGGCGAGGGGCTACGAGATTTCATCCAGCGTTACACTCAGGAGTGCCAGAAAATTGCCGGGCTGCCCGAAAGTCAACAAATTTCCGGTTTTACTCTTTCCTTGCTCCCAGGTCAATTACAAGAGAAACTGATCAAGCGAACTTCAGTGACTTTCAAGGAAGCCACTGACCGAGCATATGATTTCCTCCGATCCAAGGAAACTGTTACTCTCACAAGGGGAGTTCTAAACAGAAAAGACAAGTGGGGGAGCTCATCAAGCGCTAGACAGGACAATCGCCATGAAAGCAGACATGATAGCAGGCGTGACCATCGCAGGGATTTCAGGCGAGACGACAGAGACAGAGGTAACAGGAGGCCTACTCCATATGACCGTGGTACAGGTCCCAATCTCAGTAAAAGTCCAAGCGAGATATTGAAGACAGAACAGGTGGGAGCAACTTTCAAGGCACCTCCTCAGATGTTGCACAAGTCCGGGAAGAAAAATATGAGTAAGCGTTGTGATTTCCATGAAGATTATGGTCATTGTAGAGAGCTAAAGGCTGAAATCAAGCGCGCCTTGGAGGAGGGGAAATTAGAACACCTTGTACCAGGAGCAAGACAGCAAGCAGTCAGAAATCCGGCTGAGAAGAGTTATGCCTGGCAGAAGAAAGGTGATAACGGTGATCATCCCGGACCGCCTGATGGCCAAGTGTTCATGGTTCGGGGTGAGACATCATTTAAAAGAAAAGCAGCTGTCCTCCAGGACTGGATGATGGTTCCTATCTCATTTCCTCCTGTGGCGGCCACTTCCAATAATCCTGTAGTCATTAAGATCCGATTATCCAACTATGAGATTAACAAATCTTATATTGATACAGGTTGTTCTACTGATATCGTATTTGAGCATTGTTTCAGGAAGCTACCCCAAACAGTGAAAGATACAAAACGACCAGCGCTTGCACCATTGGTCGGTTTTTCTAGAGAAACACACTGGCCTGTGGGAGAAATAACTTTACCAATGATGATGGGCGAATATCCACAGTATAGGATTGAAATGGTAGATTTTGCCATTGTCAACGCCCCATCAGAATACAACGTTCTTCTTGGCAGACCATCCCTAGAGAAGTTCAAAGCCATACCTTCCACTATACATGGCATGGTGAAGTTTCCTACACCATCAGGAGTTGCTACTATCAGGGGGCAGATGTCATGGCCACAAGAATGCAAGCAAGTAGAGAACCCAATGCAAGGCGCTGATCGGGCTCATCGGCCAGCGGAGGTAACAGAAGGTTCAGAGACCAAGGTAATAATCAATGACAATTTTCCTGATCAACCTGTCATCATTGGCTCACAATTACCTTCACAGATAAAAAGCAAGCTCATTAGTTTGTTAAAATCAAGCCTCGATGTTTTCGCATGGCAGACTTCTGATATGACAGGTGTCCCTAGAGCCTTTGCCGAGCACGCCTTGAATGCCAATCCCAACATTGTTCCAATCAAGCAGAAAAAGCGTGGCCTTGCCATTGATCGTAGCAAAACAGCATGTGAGCAAGTCAAGAAGATGGTGGAAAGCGGCATAGTCAGGGAGGTAAAGTACCAGACTTGGATTGCCAACCCGGTCATGGTCAAGAAAGGTGATGGTTCATGGCGGTTATGTGTCGACTTCAAGGATATCAATAAAGCATGTCCAAAGGATAACTACCCGCTGCCAGAGATTGACTGGAAGGTAGAGTCCTTGGATGGTTTCCGGCTGAAGTGTTTTTTAGACGCTTACAAGGGTTATCACCAGATCCACATGAAGCGCAGTGACGAAGATAAGACAGCTTTCCATACAGACCAGGGCATCTACTGTTTCCAAAAAATGCCATTTGGTCTAAAAAATGCAGGTGCAACGTACTAGCGCTTGATTGATCAAACATTCAAGGATCAGATTGGACGAAATGTGGAGGCTTATGTCGACGACATTGTCATCAAAATCAAAGCGGAGGATTTCATGCTGGCAGACATAAAGGAAACTTTCGAGACACTGCAGAAGATCAATATGAAGCTTAACCAGCTTTGGAATGGAAGAGGGCAAATTCCTGGGACACATTATCACGCCAAGAGGTATTAAGGCTAATCCAAAGAAGATACAGGCTGTTTTGGACATGGTCTCCCCATACACCAAAAAGCAAGTGCAAAGTTTGAATGGTAAGTTAGCAGCGCTCAGCCGATTCCTTTCAAAGGCCGCTGACTGGTCCCTACCCTTTTTTCACACTTTGAAAGGCTGTATAAGGAAACAAGATTTTGCATGGACACCTGAAGCAGAGTCATCATTTCAAGAGCTAAAGAAGTTCATGACCACCCTGCCTACACTAACAACTCCTGTACCCGGAGAAACATTAGTGATATACCTGGCTGCTTCTATGGAATGTGTTTGTGCAGTTATGATGGCACAACGCGGGTCGACTCAGATGCCAATTTACTTTGTCAGTCAGGCGTTGAAAGGGCCAGAAATAAATTACCCATGCATGGAGAAATTAGCCCTTGCTTTGGTACATACGGCTAGGCGTTTGAGACGTTACTTCCAAGCTCACCCCATTCATGTCTTAACAAACAAACCAATTAAGCAGGTACTGGGAAAACCCGAAGTGTCGGGACGCTTAGCTAAGTGGGCAGTCGAGTTGGGCGAACATGAAATCTCATTCCATCCAAGAACTTCAATGAAAGGTCAGATCTTGGGTGATTTCCTTGCAGAGGTAGATGGTGAAGACAAGGAAAAACAAGAAGAGGAGGATACACCATGGACGCTTTTCACTGACGGTGCCTCTAATTTGGAGGGATCTGGAGTTGGTTTAATCCTTACAGACCCCAATAAAAATGAATACACTTATGCTCTCAAGTTTGAGTTTCCCACCACTAACAATGAAGCAGAGTATGAAGCTTTATTAGCAGGCTTGAAAATTGCTAGAAAGATGGGGGTAAAAAGCATATCTGTATTCGTAGATTCCCAACTGGTTGCTAATCAAGTCAATGGAGCATTCGTTGCCAACCAAACCTCCATGCAACTGTACTTGGAAGAGGCTAAAAAGGTAATCTCCTAATTTACAAAGTTTACCATTGAGCAGGTGCCCAGAAATCGTAACAAGTTGGCTGATGCACTGAGCAAGTTGGCTTCATCCGCCTTCGCCCATCTCAAAAAAGACCTACTGGTGGAGATCTTGAACGAAAAATCCATTGCACGACCAAAGGAGGTTACTGCTGTTACAGAAGAAGAATGTTGGATGACTCCGATCTTTAATTTCCTCAAACATGACGTACTACCAGCCGATCCACAGCTAGCAAGGAAAATACGTATGAAGTCACCAATGTACACGTTGGTGGACAACCGCCTGTTTCGGAAATCTTACTTGGGACCACATCTACGCTGTGTTGGCCCAATACAGGCTAAAAATATTATTCAAGCTGTACATAGCGGGAGTTGCTCCCTGCATGCTGGTCCACGCTCTGTCACTAGTAAAATCATGAGATTGGGGTACTTTTGGCCAACAATGCATCAAGATGCAAGGGATGAAATCGAAAAGTGTACAGCCTGTCAGCAGCACGCTTCTGTCGCCAAATTTCCGAAGCAAGATCTTATCCCCGTTACTACTGCATGGCCATTTTATAAATGGGGGATTGACATTGTCGGTCCATTTCCACCCGGTGTTGGCAATGTCAAGTTTCTCATTGTGGCTGTTGACTACTTTACGAAGTGGATAGAGGCAAAGCCCTTGGCAACTATCACAGGGAAGCGCGTTATCAATTTTGTATGGGAACATATAATTTGCAGGTTTGGGGTACCACATGTCATGATCAGTGACAATGGCAAGCAGTTTGCAGAAAATCCGTTCAAAACTTGGTGCTCTGACATGAACATACAACAAAAATTCACGTCAGTCGCACATCCCCAGGCCAACGGCCAAGTAGAAGTCATGAACAAAGCCATCGTCAAAGCAATCAAAGCAAAGTTGGGCAAGCGCAAAGCTGCATGGCCAGATCTATTACCAGGTATCCTCTAGGCTCATAGAACTACACCAAATACAACTACATCTGAAACACCTTTCAGTTTGGTTTATGGTACTGAGGCAGTCATTCCTCCAGAAATTACTCATCCGACACGAAGGGTCATGGACTTCAACCCGGAAGCTAATGAGGAGGCCCTGCGCGAAAACTTAAACATCGTGGAAGAGCGTAGGGAGATTTGCTCTCATCAAGCAAGCCGCCAGTCATAGGCAGATGGCAAGTATTACAATCAGCGAGTCACCATCTCTCATTCCAGCCAGGCGATTGGTGTGGAGGAAAAATGAGGCCAGCAGGGTGGAAAGCCAAGGCAAACTAGGCCCTACATGGGAGGGACCTTATCAAGTGCTCACTACACATGGCAATGGATCTTACACCCTGTCAGATCTTGACGGGCAAGTTATTCCCAGGACATGAAGGCCATGACCTGAAGAAGTGTTATGTTTAATAATTTGGTTTGATCATGTATCCCAACTTTTATTCAATACATCAATAAAATAACACTTTTCCTTATGTACAATGTTACAACACAATGCACAATGACATAGTCAAGAACATAGTTCAATAAGCACGCCAAGTCAGACAAATTTTGCTTGATTCATACCATGCATTTATTTTATCTTTTAATCTATTTGATAAAATATAATGCACTCCTACTTGGAAGCGACATCCTCGCGCGAGTAAACATTTTTTCAACGGTTAACCAACAAATACAGACATCATTTCTATAGCAAAGTACACGCATAGAAAGAAAACAAGTAATTTCAACCATAGAAATTCCACACAAAGCCTACAAGGCCATAATCCAATCACAAAAAAAAAACTAAGTCACAAAGTCATAACGTATCAAGTGCACGAATAAAGAAACGAAGGTTACGATTCTGACTGTGGTGACAATAAGTCAATAATAGCTGCAAGTGGCAACTCCAAATCTTGCACTAGGGTACTCATAATGGGAAAGTCCCTCTCTGCAAATACCTCGCTTGCACGAGCCATGTGGGCATGTGTTGCAGGATCCAAATGAGGCAAAACCAAGGGAGTATCGGGGAGGTGCATCTTTCACTTTCTTGCTGGCAACATGTCTTCCAAACATATGAGACGCGCGGTTGAAGTCATTCAAAACTTTAGCAACATCAGGATGTTTAAGCATCAAATCAAATAGCTGAGGCAATGCAGCAACCAAATCTTTTCTCTTCTGCACGGCAACATCGCTCTCTGCACGCATTTTGACAATCGCTTGCCTCTCAATCTCTAGCTCAGCATCTTTTTCAAGTAGTCGTTTCTCTTTCAGAGCCAACTGCTCTTCCCGGGCACTCAAGGCTGCTGACATTTTATGTTTCTCCGTCTCAACCTTAGATAAATTTATCCCTTGTTGGGACACTTTCTCAGTCAGCACACGCACCTCCCCTTGATAACGACAAGCTTCAGCATGTTCAAACACTAGATCTTTCTTTAGAGAGATAATATCCTCCTTGCTATTATCTAGTTGTACCTGCAACTCGGCACAAGACTTCTTTAATTCCCCCTGTTCACCTGTCTGACATACTCCATAAAGCTATTGAACATATTTACATCCGCTGCATTAATTAAACCCCCTGTACTTTGCTTATAGATCCGGTAGCCAAGAGGAAGGGTAGTATATTGCAAGTTGGAACACTGCGCCACGCAAAGCTTGGTTAGATGGTAGCATCGTAGACCCAAGAAGAAACGCCGATCGTTCCAAACATGTTAGAGGTCTTTCCAAATGTAGTGTTAGCTCCGCATGATTTGGTAACCAGGGTGGCATCAGAGGGCAAACTAGTGGGAAAGGACAATTTTGGCACCTTAGACGAAGGGATGTCATAATCACTCAGATCTAAGCTCGTCCCCCGTTTGCCCAATCCTAACATATCTCGACCATCCAACCTGGGATCGGGGAGGGACGTTGCCCCCAGATCATCAAACTCCTCTGCACATTCATAATAAAAATGTTAAGCAGCGGGTAATAAGTTGGCAATGACTATAATTACGGTGTTACCTGTTTCGTCATCGTTGTCATTGTCAGAAATAGCCTGTGATGTCGACTTTCATTTCTAGCAGCACCTGTGAAACAAAAGCAAAAAACTGATTATATATTTATCATGATAAATACATATGTATAAAGTTTGTGTACTTACTTGGAGTGGTGTTTGATACAACATCAGTGGTTGATGTCAAGTCACCCTGCTGAGTTAGATGAGAGGTGTTCCAGGTTCTTGTGCACCAGGGATAACATCAGCAGGATGAGTTTCAATCTCATACTCCATACAATCAGGATCTCCCGCCATAAATCCATCAAACTCATAGCTGCAAGGAAACATACAATACAGTATATGCAAAAAGCTAATAAAAGTATGTAAGTAAAGTAGGAACCCACGTTTCCCAGTCTCCGAGTCCCTTATCACAGGCTTCATTCCTTCATCCCAGTTATCCGAAATACCAGCCAACACCAAAGCACCTTCCTCATACACCCTAAACTTAATTGTCTTTTGTAAAATCTGCCTACACAACCTAGGAGGCTTCAGATTTGGAGGCTCGTTATGTCCTTATCAAGCCCAGTTTTTCAATTAACCAGGTTACTAGCCCAAATATTTCTAAAAGCCGTATCGACAAACACATACCTATATCTCCAATTCCTATGACTAGTCGCACAATCATAAATGAATTTTTGCTTCCTATCTCTCACCTCTATCGAATACCAATCATTAGATTTAGTCAATTTATAGCATTTCCTAAACAAAGACACTGTTGGTTTTATTCCCATTGCCACCAGCAACATCTCAAAAGTCACGACTTTTGAACAAGCTACCGGATGTAACTGTGCAAATCCCAGCTTGTAATAGTTCAACACATTCAGGTAAAAGTGGTGGCAGGCAAGTCTAAAATTGCAATGGAAAGGTAATGAATATAAAGGGCCGACTTTCCCTTTCGGAGGAGAATTGGCTCGGTGGTGTTCGCTAGCTACGATAGCATTATATTCCTAAGGCATGGGTACAATGCCATAAGTCTTCCTAGCATTTGTCATCGATTCTGCTAGGGCTACGATCAACTGAGGGCACTTCTTTTACTGACACTGGCTCCCCCATGTCAAACAAAGGTAACTATGGTATGCCTAATAAATAACACGGTATATCAGTTATTGCTAGCAGGCGACAAAATGAATGCAAAGGACAAGTAAGTCACATACCTGCAGGATAGCTTCCTAACACAACAACCAATTACTCCAAGACAAACAATTACAATAGAAGGTTTAGCGTACGACTAAAAACATCAAACCAGCTTGTACCGGCTAAATTGCGGTACCCGGGCAACAAAAAGCCGGTACCAGGGCAAAACAGCCGGTACCGGGCTAAATGCTGTACCCGGGCTATCCCGGTACACGGGCAAAACCGGACCCGGGCAAAAATGCCGGTACCCGGGATAAAC
>CAJVGC010000065.1:46647988-46703136 GCA_910822075.1 Senecio squalidus
AATATTTCACCATTTATGAACAAAAAAACGGGATTTTTGGTAATTGCATGGCTAGATCCTTGAAATTTATGGTTAAAAACACTAAATAAACTATTAGACATCTATTACCTAAGCTCAGATCAGGTTGCATGTCAAAATCTACTTAAAAACACAAATTTCTTCAAAAACGAACTTGACCAAGAACCTGTCACAGTGACCGCAGCGCAGTCGCTTCACCGCGGCGCGTCAAGGAATAATCTGTGACCGCGGCGCGGTCATACTGCAGACAGACTGCACATATTACTAAGTCTAAATCGTTTTCACTCGTAACTTTAAACATGTATCTAAACTTATGTTCGGAACTGAGATATATGAACCATAATCTGTAATGTGACTAACTTACATAAAAAGGAACTAAATGGACAAGTTTTATGTGACATTGTTTTGGAAATGTATTCATTGAAATTGTTAAGCGGGAAAGTGTACAAATTTTGGAATCAATGATTTTGGCGCGGAAGCGCTGCCCAATTTTCTATAGACCTAAACCCGACACTTAACATATAAACACATAAACATTAATACTCATTAAACCTTGGTATTTCATTAGGATCTCGTGATTCCGGTCCATTTCGATTACTCCTTGCACGCTTAGCTCTTCCCCGCAAACAGTGAGTTACATCCCCACTTATTTACTGTTTTCAATTATCTTTTGGGGAAACAAGAGATCTAACTGAACTTTTATGAACTCTATTGAACATTTTTGACAAACTTATGCTTAATTAGTTTTATGGTCGTTTGGCCTTTGATAAACTAATGGTTCGCCACCTTTATTCGGCTCTTGATTCAAACTATGTTAAACCCATTTAATGTCATTCTCGGCACTCACATGTACTTTGATTGATCGTATAACTACCATGACTCTTGAGGAATATAGCTACTCTAAGTGACTACTACTAGTTTAAAAATAACATCAGTGCCTAATTTTCACCACACACTATTAGCTTTGTTAAGCCGTTTAGTAACTATTGGTATCGATACTTAGGAAATGACCGTTCCTTACTTAAGTGGCGACTTAAGTACATATTACTCGATCAGAAATGACTCCCCGTAGTAGTCGGGGTAAGAGGCATCACGGTTGGTTAATCGGTTAGTGTGAACACTTAAGTTATTATGCCAAGTAGTCGTTATACATGTAATCAATCATAGTTTACTTATCATGCGCGTATAGAGTTATACGACTTCCGCATCTATCTCTAAATCAACTATTTTGGTTCGAACTATTCTTAAGTCTTAATCTACTTTTAGAAACTACTAAGTATAGTTATACTTAGCTCAAAACCTTTTTAGTCGAGGACTAGAAAACTGTAACTCACTCACTACTTTATTGTAGTTGACACTTTATCTCTTGTTTCAGGAAATCAGTGTAAGTCACGGAATGCAATACTTGGATGGGTCATGGAAAGTCATGTGAAGTTATGAATCGGGAGAAGACCTATTTTGAACATGCTTTTGGGAATTTTTAGCAAACAATTTATTATGTTATGTCGTGATGTACTTTTCAATACTTGGTTATCTTTAAATTGTAAACTCTTATTTATCGTTAAATGACTTGAAACCGTATGTTTTTATTATAACTCGTGTAATGATATCTTTGCTCTTCACACTTCCGTGTTTCCGCTTTAGCGGGGTGTGACAAAAATCTTTAATACTAGTTCCTCTCGAATACTAATATCTTTAAACTAATTATAGACCGATTAGTTATTTCATAAACTATTTTGTAATGTCACAAGTTCCTCTCGAATACCTATGATGAATTACTAACAGTTTATATAAAAGTTTAAATAATATTCAAAAACTGATTACAATTGGTTTTTCGATTAAACATAAAATCCAGTTCAACATATACGTAATCAAATAATAACCTACATAATTGATCACATCATCCAAGTGAACGTTAAGAAATTTAGCTACTCATAATGATAAAAACGCAACACAATAGAATTGAATGAAACATCTTTATATTAAAAGTAGTAACGAAAAAGATTAAAGTACCAATGATCCGAATGCTTAAAACAACGTAATTAACGAGTCTAACAATACCAAAATACTCCAAGAATTCGTGGTCCCAAGCTAGGGTTTCCAACTCTCCAATAGTTGCTTACAATAATGATAATGATGATTAAACCTAAAAAACTGCTACATTAAACGTGACAAAGGACTGCAGCCCAAAACTCCGCGGGACGGGAGTCCCAGGCTATTTTTTCAGTTTTCTTGTTTTGCTGCTCGTTTTTGCTTCATCTCTCGTAACCAATTGTTTCTAGTCTCAAAATATAACGGGAATACAACATCGACCCGTTTTCTTCATTTTCAGCTCCAATTGTGTCACTTCCTCTCCAGAACTCCGGCTAATACCTGTATAACATTTTAATACCACAATTGCCCGAAATTCCCAAAATCCGCTATGAATTAAACTTTAAAAAGACAAATATCGCATATAATAATATGACTAAAATATGCGATATCATTCCCATCGAGGAAAGTTTTAACGTGGAAAAACTTGTCTAAAAATACATCAACGAGGTAGTGACTCGTCACGGAATTCCCACGTCAATTATCTCTGACAAAGACGTTTCACTTCCAGATTTTGGAAGGCATTCCAAGAGTCTTCCGGCACACGATTATATTTACACACGGCTTACTATCCACGGACCGATGGACAAATCTTATATGATATGCTAAAAGCATGTGTTATTGACTTCGGAGGAAGTCAGGATAATCATATACCGCTAACAGGAATCTCCTATAACAATAGTTACCGCGCTAGTATCAAGTGTGCGCCTTTTAAGCTCTTTACGAAAGGAAATGCGAATCTCCACTGTGTGGTTGGAACCAGGAGATCGACAACTAATTAGCACGAATGTAGTGCAAGAAACGATTGATAAATCACAACGATAAAGGAACGACTAAGACTGCTAGAAATCGTCGAAAGAGTTACGCTGAGATGCGCAGAAAAGACTTGGAATCTCAAATTGGCGACAAAGTACTTCTTACGGTGTCACCTTGGAAAGGTGAAATACGCCGCGGAAAACACTAGAAAACTTAACTCCAGATACGTAGGACCACTTGAGATACTCGAAAGAGTAGGTCCAGTTGTGTGTCGTTGGGAACCACCACAAGAGCACGATAACACGCATAACACTTTTCATATGTCGATACTGACATAGTACTCCTCGAACGAAACACTTATCACCCCTATAGAAGAAGTACAACCACACGAAAATCTCCAATTTATCGAGGAACCGATTGAAATCATAGAACGCGAAACTAAGAATTTAAGACGCAGTAAAATCCCCATAGTGAGGGTGCGATGGAATGCTAAACGAGGCCCCGAATATACCTGGGAACGAGAGGATCAGATGATGCTTAAGTATCCTCATCTCTTCACTTCTCCCATAACGAATACTACAAGTTGAAATTTCGGGACGAAATTCTTTCAACGTGGGGAGAATGTGACAACCGTCAAAACTCTGATCGAGAACGCTAACATTTATCCTCGATACGAATATCTGTTACTTGCTATAACTAACTTTATGTGTTACGTGGTTACGTTGACATAACTCCTTAAGCTAAGCTCTTTGTAACTCACACAAAACTTTAACGTAGATTTACGTTACTTAAACTTTTAACGCGTGTGTCTCGGAACCGGAATCGGAATCGGAATCAAACCAACAATTGAACTCTAAAATACTATGAATACACACAAAGAACTTTCCTAAGTTCACTTGAAATCAATCGGGAACCTCAACGAACAAAAATACCTAACGAGAACGAAAAACGGATTTCGGCCGAACCAGCCATTCAGCCAACGGCTGGATGGACTCAGCCAACGGCTGGGCTTCAGCCGGCGGCTGAGATCCTCCAGCCGGCGGCTGGATGTTGCTGAACAGGTGTTCGATGACTCATTTTTGCATGTAACTTGAGTGGGACACTTGTCGAGCAACGATTGGACCTCCACTTCTGCCAGAAACCTCAGTCCCAAGAGGTCATTACCTTCATTTCTTTTCTTTTCTTTCACTTTAACAAAACACAACACACACTCATTTACGCACACTTAAAACTCTCTCCAAAAATCCTTTTGATTCCAGTCCATTTCCAGCCTTAAAACACCTAGAAACTACCATAAAAACACCATCAAATCGTTCTAATAACAAGGGGGTAGAAGGGGTTGCATAGGAACCGGGTCAAGAAAATGATTTCTACACTCTTGGAGCTTAAATCACCATCTAAACATCATCAAAGCTTTTCCATCGGGTAAAAACTCTTCTATTAGTTACTACTACCTTCTAAACTCATTGCATGTATGATCTAACCCATAAAAACAAGTTTTTTATAAAGTTTTATAACCATTTTATTACAAAAACGGGTTTAAACAAAAAGCTTACTTAGATCTAGGTATTTGTGGCTAAAAACCCAAAAGAAACTGATATTTGGACACATATATAAGTACTCTTGATAAATATTCAGTTGCATGTCGAAATCTAGCTCAAAAACGCTTAAAAACGCAAAAATGGCAAAACTGTAAATCTGTCTCGGCATTTCAGCCGTAGGCTGAAATAATTCAGCCGCCGGCTGAATTCAGCCGCCGGCTGAAATAATTCAGCCACCGGCTGAATAGGTCTGTTCCCAAAAATCGTATTTTTAAATCGTTAACGGAGAAATCGAGAAACATATAATTTTCACAGTTTTTAAACACAGTATAACAGAATACATATTTGTACTTTGAATGATAAAATGAGGTATTTAAATAACTAATTCATAATGACGATATTTGATGATATGTTATGAATCGTATTAAGCGGGAAAGTGGATAGGAAATTTTGGAGATAAATTTTATAGCGCGACAACTATTTGAATACTATACTTTTCGCATGCTTATGCGACAACTACATGAATGCTATATTTTACGCATTGCTATGCGTCGAAACTTGATTTACTTATACTTTACGCATTGCTATGCGTCAACGCTTTGATTACTTAAAACTTTGTAGCTCACTAACTACGTCTCCCGTAGTTAACACTTGACTCGTATTTTCAGGTGACGATTAAGCTTGCTGATGACTTTATGCTTTGAGCTGATGACTTCAAGAATGGGAAAGGGTTCGGGTGGCTTGGCTATGAACACTTAACTTGTATTTCGGACATGCAAACGATGCTTTAAACATTGTAAACCTTTGAAGCTATGTTTCTTTTAATATAATTTGGTGTGGAATTATAAACTTGTGTATCGAATGCTATTTCTCTTCACATTCCGTGTTTCCGCTTTGGCAGGGTGTGACAGACTTTGTATCAGAGCGCAAGGTTATAGTGAATACCGATTTTTCAAAAATCAAACTATAACCAGTTTCCAAAACGAAAGATTTTATTTAACCAAAACGTGAAGGCATTGTCTAACTTGAATTATTCGTAGCCTGATCACCTATGAATAATTTGGACTAAATTATGCCAGAACGGGATTGGTAAACATTAAACGAACCTCCCCGAGAATTCTTGAAGTCAGACCAACACAGACCTAGATGCTATACTTAAGATACTCTATGTGCTCAGCTTATTGCTAATACTAACATGAGCCGTATCTTCGAACTAACTCGTTACCGATTTAGGGTAAGTCGAGAGGGAAAGAGATAGCTACGTTAGACAACGAAACGTTGTGTGCTTTAGACTAATACTAAGATAACGTTAAGACTTAGTGGGAATTTGATCCCATTCACCTTTCTATGATAAGACGAAAGGACGAGTACAACCGTGTCAGACAACGAGGTAGATACCCGACGCATACTCTTGAAAACTCACATTCCCCTACGAACCTGATATACGATAGTGATACGTTATCAAGGTATAGGAGCGTTGAATTAACATTATCGAAAGCCATTCATACAATCGTAAACTATTGCATTACCGTATAACGAATCGGATCGGGACTGGTTTATACTGTCCCATGCCGACTATTTCTCTCGTTCTTTAGGCGGAGACAACACATTCTCGACTATCGACACCGTATACGCCTTATCCCACTAATCCTTACGCGATACCCTTTTATGGCAACTGGGAAGTATTCCCACATAAGACACATGAGTGCAGTTACCACTCGACATGCTAAGTGATGCCCCCAAGATATCCGATAACTAAGAATTGACACTGGAAGACATGATGGGATAACGCGACAAGTTTACGGATCTCCAGAAATGATCCAGAAGTCGATGTATCATGACACTCGTATTCGAAAACTATCACACGACATACGTCATACCAAATAAACGATACATAGGGCAGACCAGAAAACTCGATGCTAGTGGTGGAGTTGCTACACGTAAGGGTTTTGAAAATCACTGTTATCGCTCGCTCGCCTTAGTACACCCAATATAGTAATCTTCGGTCGACACGAACTCTTAATTTAAATCGCAATACCTTACTCTCATTTAGTGACATGATAATCATGCGAAATAATGTACAATAATTGATGGTACTCGATTAAAAGACTAGCATTTATGAAATCGCAAGGATATCGCAAACTTATTTAGGGAATCGTTGGTCGGTGTGGATTCCTAGACCCGAATACAAATCTAAGGTGACTTCAAAACAAGGTAGGTTTTGGAAGCATACCCTAAAACGAAGGATCATCACGAAGGTATGATCACATTCTTATGATTAAGATAAACCACGGAATAGCTATTTGTCAAACATGTTGAAGTCATGTCTCTACAAGGAAATTATCTAAGCATATGCTCTACAATAAGACCTTATTCACACAAGGCGACATGGAAAGGACAAGGTTAAACCTTATACCCGGAAAACACTTACGACCGAGGTTATGGCTCGTTGCTATTTAACCAAGAAGGTGCCCAAGGAAACCGATTAGTAGTAAGGGGGTACAGGAGGTATTTCCTGGTGACTTGCCCGAACCATTACTAGCCCATTAAGAGACTTAAACATTAACTCAAAACTTGGCACAATCCTTGCCTCCCGAGCATCATACAATTTAGAGCCTTCGTGATAGGAACTGAGGAAGCGAGATACGACCCCCGAGTAGTTGCAGCCCTGACACGGTAACAGAAACGGATTGGTTGACCATTCAAGATGCGAACATCTTTTGCTTAGATAAGACGATTAGGATGCCGTTAGAAGATGGGAAGTAATTAATAGTACAAGGTGATAGGCCGGGCCAAACTTCGAAGCTTATATCAATGATGAAAACGCGCAAATACTTGAATAAGGGCTGCTTTACATTGTTAGTAAACGCAAAGGACAAACAAACACAAGCAACAGACCTTAAGGACATGCCGATAGTTAGAGACTATCCGGAGGCATTTCCCGAAGAACTATTAGAACTACCACCACTGAGGCAAGTAGAGCTTAGAATCGAAGAAATTCCAGGAGCGACACGAGTGACAAGGACGCCATCCCAACTAACTCCGACTGAGATGCAGGGACTATGCAACCAAGTTCATGAGTCATTGGATAAGGATTTATCCGACCAAGCTTATCACCATGGGGAAAGCCGATCCTATTTGTTGAAAAGAAATATGGATCGTTCCGCATGGGTAACGACTACCGAGTATTGGATAAACTAACCGTCAAGAATCGATACCCTCCTCCACGAATCGACGATATTTTAATCTACTCGCGCACCAAAGGAAAATCGCGCAGAGCACTTAAAACTATTATTGGAACTACTCAAGGAACAACAAATTTACGCAAAGCTTGCAAAGTGTGAATTCTGGCTGCGTGAAGTCAAATTTCTCGGACACGTAGTTAATGGATCCGGAATTCACATTGATCCATCAAAAATCGAACTATACGGAATTGGGAAACTCTCAAAAGTCCGACAGAAATCCGCAAATTTTTAGGACTAACTGGTTATCACCGACGACTCATTCAAGACTTCTTTAAAGAAAGCTAAACCCCTAACAAAGTTAACTCAAAAGAACGAGAAGTTCAACTGGGGAGATGCACAAGAACAAGCCTTCAATATCCTAAAAACGAAACTGTGCAATGCTCCGATTCTAACTCTTCCTGAGGAAACCAAAGACGTTGTAGCATATTGTGACGCATCTAACCTAGGAGTAGGTTGTGTATTGATGCAATGAAATAAGGTCATAGCATACACATCGCGGCAACTCAAGAAACACGAATTCAATTACGCTACTCACAACCTATAATTAGGAGCGATACTTTTTGCCCTTAAAAATCTGGAGACATTATCTCCATGGAACGAAATGCACGGTATTCACGGACCATAGGAGTCTGCAACACATACTAGATCAGAAGCTACTCAATATGAGGCAAAGGAGAGGGTTGGAACTCCTTAGCGACTACGACTCTAATATTAAATATCACCCTGGCAAAGCAAAACCGACTTGAGAACTCGTATAGAAAGTGCCCAGCATGAGGCTTTGAAGGCAGATAACATAAAGGTCGAAACCTTGCACAAACACGACAAAGATTTTATAAGGAAGAGCGTCGATGTCTATTACTTTAAGGACCGAGCCTGGATTCCTACGACTAACGAATTGAGAAAGACCATTATGGATGAAGCACACCGAACACGATATTCCATTCATCCAGGGAAAAGCAAGATGTATAAGGACCTCAAGGAACATTATTGGTGGCCTGGAACAAAAAGAGACGTTTCCTTATACGTAGAGAAATGCCTCACTTGTGCGAAAGTGAAGGCTGAATACCAAAAGCCATCCGGATTACTACAACAACCCGAAATTCCCGAGTGGAAATGGGAACAAATCACAATGGACTTCGTCACAAAGTCACCTCGAACATCAAAGGATAACGACATGATCTAGGTTGTAGTAGATCGACTAACGAAGTCAGCATAATTTATTCCCTGATATCGCATATTTTAGTCATATTATTATATGCGATATTTGTCTTTTTAAAGTTTAATTCATAGCGGATTTTGGGAATTTCGGGCAGTTGTGGTATTAGAATGTTATACAGGTAAGTGACACAATTGGAGCTGAAAATGAAGAAAACGGGTCGATGTTGTATTCCCGTTATATTTTGAGACTAGAAACAATTGGTTACGAGAGATGAAGCTAAAACGAGCAGCAAAACAAGAAAACTGAAAAATAGCCTGGGACTCCCGTCCCGCGGAGTTTTGGGCTGCAGTCCTTTGTCACGTTTAATGTAGCAGTTTTTTAGGTTTAATCATCATTATCATTATTGTAAGCAACTATTTGAGAGTTGGAAACCCTAGCTTGGGACAACGAATTCTTGGAGTATTTTGGTATTGTTAGACTCGTTAATTTCGTTGTTTTAAGCATTCGGATCATTGGTACTTTAATCTTTTTCGTTACTACTTTTAATATAAAGATGTTTCATTCAATTCTATTGTGTTGCGTTTTTATCATTATGAGTAGCTAAATTTCTTAACGTTCACTTGGATGATGTGATCAATTATGTAGGTTATTATTTGATTACGTATATGTTGAACTGGATTTTATGTTTAATGGAAAAACCAATTGTAATCAGTTTTTGAATATTATTTAATCTTTTATATAAACTGTTAGTAATTCATCATAGGTATTCGAGAGGAACTTGTGACATTACAAAATAGTTTATGAAATAACTAATCGGTCTATAATTAGTTTAAAGATATTAGTATTCGAGAGGAACTAGTATTAAAGATTTGAACAATAAAAACGTGATTGTGGTTGTTAGTTAACTAGATTAAGAGAGATCGGTTTAGTTAATTAAGAAGCTATTCGAGAGGAAGCTTTATAAGATTAAATCATAAAATCGGCTTAGGTACTTATTGCTTAGTTGTCAAACGTAGAAATTATTCACGGGAGTGGTAACTATACATGAGACAGTTAAAGTTTTAATGGGAAACGAGAGTTCAAGTTAAATACCTTTTTAAGTAGTTCAACATTGTTAGTAATTAAGTGATAACCGTAGTAATTGTGATCAAGTCCAAGTGAATGTATTTTTCATCAATTGTTTACAAACCAAAATCTTTTCAGCGATTCTTCTGAATCATTTAGTTTCTTAAGTTTTAGTAGTTTAAGCACCGTGACAATTCGGTCACAAACACCCACTTTTGTTTTATTAATTATTAATTATTTTTCAACCATCAGTCCCTGCGAACGAACCTGATTTACCTAAAACTATAGTATACTTGATTAGGTCCACTGCCTAAGATTGTGTAGTCGAGTCGTAAGTATTTCTTATTTTTAATATATACTCGATTTCGATCATCAAGTTAACCTTTGCTTGCCCTCAAGCAAATCCAGTTCAATTCAATTTAATTACCAAACCATGATTTAAAAAGCATAACCAAAACACCTCGCGAATTATTGGGAGTAATTCACATAAATCTCTCGAACTAGTCTAGAGGGTATGTAAAATATTCTGTAAATCCGCTCAATTGCTCAGTCATGGTGAGTTTTCTATCATAGACTTGATAAAGTATCGTTCCTCCACCACTAGAGCCTAGGTACAACTAAACGGGGACTTTTATTCGGGATGTAATGTACAAGTAAAGGCTTGTGAATAAATATATAGAGGTTAAATGGGTAAATAAGTAAAAGTATACAAATAAATGTAGTATACATCTAAACTTAGAATGAATCCGAACTCCTAAACGTTGATGAACCAATTGCACCGTATAAGTTCAAATTCTTCCGAATTACATAACTCATAATACAACTACTTCTACTTTATTTCTTCAAAGACTCAAAATACATAAAACTACATAACTTTACAACTCTTTTTTTTTTCCTTCTTTTTTTTCTTTTTTCTTTTTTTGAATGAATAAATATATGATACAAAGGCTAACGATATTCGATAATTTCTGTCACACCCCGCTAAAGCGGAAACACGGAAATGTGAAGAGCTGGAAAATCTTTACACAGGCCATATCAAACATAACGGTAAATGAGTCATTAATTAAAAGTAAAAGAGTTTAAAATCCCATTCGAACAACCAAGAGACAATAGTTTAATACATTGGAACACAATCAAAATGTTTCGTTAAAAATTCCCAAAAACAATGGCCAAATCTTTTCCCAAAGAGGTTCTCACACGACCGCCTCGACCCTTCCATGCCATGCACACCATGCTTACACTAATTTCCTGAAACATAAGATAAAGTGTCAACTACGAAAGTAGTGAGTGAGTTACAGTTTAGATAGTCAACATAAAAATATGAGTAAAGTATATAAAGTAAGGGTTTCCAAAAAGGATAATAGCGGAGAAAAGTCGCTTAAAGATTCTATATACTTTTAGAAAAATCCAAGTAACGGGCGAGTCGGTGCCCTAGATTTGTAAAGACCAAATAACATTGAATTTAGTCAAATAGTAGAAGCGGATAACAATCGCTAAATTTTTATAAGTTTATGTGTAGGTAACTAATTAGATTGCTTGTATCAACATCTTGGCATCTATAACTTAAGTGTTCACACTAATCCGATTATCAACCGTGCGGCCCCAACTCCCCGCCTCTCCAACGGGAAGTTAAAAGAGAAACTCAGTAATATGTACTTAGACTGCCATCTAAGCAAGGAACGGTTCTTTCCTAAGTATCGATACCCATAATTACTATACGGCTAAATAGTTAATAGTGTGTAAAAGGCTAAAGAGTAAGTGGGCACTAAGTAGTTTTGTTTTAAAAGAGAGTGAGACAACATCACTTAGGATACGTGTTATAGTTCCATCAAGGGTTGGTTACGCATACAAGCATCAATAATATAGTTGAGTCAAAAGAAACGAACCAATAAATACCATTAGAGAAAAAATGTTTTACGCATAAGAGTCAAATAGTCAAATTTTGATGTATTGCAATTTGTTTCATAAAGCTTAAAATATAAATAATCTTATGTTTCCCCCAAATTCATGTAAAAATATATAAAACAAGGGGTTGTAACTCACGGATTGCGAAGAGATTGAGAACTCAGAAACTCGGTCGGAGTATGAAAGCCGGGAATCACAGATTGCCTAATAATACCAAGGTAGTTTAATGAGTTGTTACATTATTATGTTCTTTATTTAATAATATAGATAAACTTTGTTAAACTTTAAGTGTCAAAGTCAAGTATGGTTAAAAATAGTCCGAAAGGTAATTGTATCGTTTTTGTCCAAAAGTCCGATTTACCGTTTTAGATGATTAGGCCTTAGGTGCTTTTGCTCGCTGAAGTGACTTACAATTTCTAAGGAAATTTGGGCAGCGCTTCCGCGCCCAAATTTCATGCCCAAAAATTGTACTACCACTTCCGCTCACAAATCACCTAAAACACGATATATACATTTTATAGTTCATTTTAAGTCCAAATGGTCCACACAAGTCACCTTTATTATTACTTTCATTTATCTCAGTCCCAACATGATATCAGTAAAAAGTCCAGAATGTAACATGTTCTTAAAACGAGTAAAACGACGAGTTTTCGGGGAGACAGCAGCCCGGTGCGCAGCACCAGTCAGGGGGTGCTGCGCACCTCCTTGCTGTTTTCCCGTTTTTGTGATTTCTCTTGTTAAAAACGTATTTTCACCCATGGATTTCGACATGCAACCGGTTAAAACTTATTAAAACATCTTTTTAACAGTTTCTAAAATATATTTGGTTACAAATCCGTGGATCTAAAGAGTATTTATGTTTAAAACGTATTTGACCATAAAAAGTCATAGATTTATGTAAAAATACATTTTCAACCGTTAGATCTTACATGCAATTGAATATTTGTGTAAGAATAGTAAAAATAAAGAAATCTACCGAAGGAAAAGCTTGGATGATGAGTTTTTGGTCGGATCTTAGCTCCAAAAATCTTTACAACCGTGGTCCTTTTTCGAAATAACAACACCCCCGAGCTTCTCTTGAAGTTTAGAACGATTTGTATGGTTTATAAATGGATTTTGATGGTGAAATGCTTCTGGAGTGGAGGTGTTCTTGAGAGTTTTTAGAGAGAAAAGAAAGTATGTGTGTGTTTTTGTTTTTGTGAAATGAATAAAGAAAATGAAATGAAAATGTGGGTATAGGTGAATTGGGACTGTCACAATGCAGTAATTAGGGGAAAAGGGACGTTTTTGATTGGTCAAAATGGGTGGTGGGTTGTAAAAACGAGCAAAGGACTAAAATTGTAAATATTTTGAATTTCTGGCGCGAGGTGCTGCGCACCACAGCACTAGGTGCGGCGCACCGGGGCATTTTTGCCATTTTTCAAAATTTTCGTTTTTACGTTTTGGCTTCGTTGGACCTTTTTGTTAATTACAAGTTCTTAATTATGATAAGTTATGAACTTAGGAAAGTTCAATAGGTGTTTTCCTTGATATTAGGACTTATAATTTGATTCCGGAAGTTATTCCGACACTAGTTCCGACAAAGTATAGACTTAAAAGTTACGAACTAGAATAATGCGAACGAGACAAAGAAGTAACCTACGTTTCGAACCGATATAATAATTGAATAAGTACCTGAATTTTGACGGTTGTCACATCCTCCCCGGGTTGAAATAAATTTCGTCCCGAAATTTAGTGCGTCCTATCAGGTAGAAGAGTTCTCGAACAGATGGGGATACTTCTGACGGAATTGGTCTTCACGCTCCCACGTGAATTCGTGACCGCGTCGAGAGTTCCATCGAACCTTGATTATCGAAATACGGCTCTGTCTAAGCTGTTTGACCTCGCGGTCGACAACTTCGAGCGGTTCCTCGATGAAGTTTAACTTGCTGTCGATTTTGACCTCGTCTATAGGGATGACGATGGTCTCATCAGACAGACACTTTTTCAAGTGTGAGACATGGAACACGTTATGAACACTTGCGAGAGCCTGAGGAAGGTGGAGACGATAAGCAACGGGGCCAATACGCTCAATGACTTCAAATGGACCGGTGTACCTCGGACTCAGTTTACCGCGCTTCCCGAAGCGGACTACCCCTTTCCAGGGTGATACTTTGAGGAGTACACGGTCGCCAACCTGGAACTTGAGGGGCTTCCTTCGGTTGTCAGCGTAGCTCTTTTGTCGGGTACGTGACGTCTTCAATCGTTCGCGAATAGTGGTGATCTTGTCGATGGTCGCCTGGACGATATCGAGTCTCGTAAGTTGTCGGTCGCCAGCCTCTAGCCAGCAAAGCGGTGACCGGCACTTACGCCCATAAAGAGCCTCGAATGGTGCACACTTGATGCTGGCATGGTAGCTGTTATTGTAGGAGAACTCGACCAAGGGGAGGTGAGTGTCCCAAGTTCCTCCGAAGTCTACCACGCATGCTCTCAGCATATCTTCAAGTGTCTGGATCGTCCTTTCGCTCTGGCCGTCAGTCTGAGGATGATACGCCGTGCTGAGGTCTAATCGAGTACCTAAGGATTTCTGAAGAACGTTCCAGAAGCGGGAGGTGAATCGGCTGTCCCTATCTGAGATGATGGAGAGTGGGGTTCCATGACGAGAGACGATCTCGTTGATATAGACTTGAGTGAGCTTCTCCATCGAATAATTTTCCCGAATTGGCAAGAAATGAGCGGATTTCGTCAGACGGTCCACGATTACCCAGATCGTGTCGTTACCCTTAGCCGTACGGGGCAACTTGGTGACGAAGTCCATAGAAATTTGCTCCCACTTCCACATGGGAATTTCTGGTTGCTGAAGTAAACCTGAGGGCTTTTGATATTCCGCCTTGACCTTGGAGCAAGTAAGGCACTTAGCTACATACAGGGCGATATCCTTCTTCATGCCCGGCCACCAGTAGTATTCTCGGAGGTCCTTGTATAACTTGTCGGATCCCGGATGGATGGAATATCTAGATCGGTGGCCCTCGTCCAAAATGAGTTTGCGGAGATCCTCAGATCTCGGAATCCATGCTCGACCCTTGAAATAATAAATTCTGTCCGACTTGCGTTCGAATTCTTTCTCGTGCTTATGAAGCGTTTCGGCCTTAATGTTCTCGGGCTTTAACGCCTCTTGCTGCGCGTTTGCAATCTGCGCTCGAAGGCTCGTCTGAACTTGCATACCCAATGCTCGAACTCGAGATGGCTTTACCCTTTCCTTCCTACTCAGGGCATCTGCTACTACGTTTGCCTTACCCGGGTGGTATTTGATCTCGCAATCGTAGTCACTCAACAGTTCTATCCATCTTCGTTGCCTCATGTTGAGCATTTTCTGATCTAAAATGTGCTGGAGGCTCTTGTGGTCATTATAGACCGTACACTTAGTACCATACAGGTAGTGTCTCCAAATCTTCAAGGCAAACACGACTGCTCCCAATTCTAAGTCGTGGGTGGTGTAGTTCTGCTCGTGGATCTTAAGCTGCCTGGAAGCATAAGCGATGACCTTGTCCTTCTGCATTAGAACGCATCCAAGTCCTTCGTGGGAGGCATCGCAAAACACTATAAAGTTATCCGTGCCCTCTGGCAGAGACAAGATCGGTGCGTGACATAATTGGTGCTTGAGTTTCTGGAAAGAATCCTCCTGATCTTTTCCCCAGATAAAGTCCTTATCCTTTTGAGTGAGTTCGGTGAGAGGTTTTGCGATTTTTGAGAAATTCTCAATGAATCTTCGGTAGTAACCCGCTAATCCTAGGCACTGACGGATTTCTGTCGGGGTTGTCGGAGCTTGCCATTTTTCAATCGCTTCGATTTTGGCTGGATCTACATGAATCCCTTCTTGGTTTACCACATGACCAAGGAAATGTACCTCTCGGAGCCAAAATTCACACTTCGAGAATTTGGCGTACAACTTCTGTTCCTGGAGGAGTTCCAAAATGAGTTTAAGGTGCTTCGCGTGATCTTCCTTATTCTTCGAGTAGATGAGAATGTCGTCTATGAATACGATCACGAACTTGTCTAGGTATGGCCTACACACTCTGTTCATCAAATCCATGAACACTGCTGGTGCGTTGGTCAGACCAAAAGGCATGACAAGGAATTCGTAATGGCCGTATCGGGTGCGAAAAGCGGTTTTCGGGACGTCGGACTCACTGACGCGAACCTGGTGATAACCCGAACGGAGGTCGATCTTGGAGAAATAAGTTGCACCCTGCAACTGGTCGAAAAGATCGTCGATCCTCGGGAGAGGGTATCGGTTCTTGACGGTCAGCTTGTTCAACTCTCGATAGTCGATACACATACGGAAGGATCCGTCTTTCTTCTTGACGAAGAGGATTGGGGCTCCCTAGGGGGACGAACTTGGACGAATAAGACCATGGTCTAGGAGTTCTTGTAACTGTTTCGACAGTTCCAGCATTTCGGGTGGCGCCAGACGATATGGTGTCTTGGCAACCGGCGCTGCTCCAGGGATGAGGTCTATTCGGAATTCCACTTGTCGTTTAGGTGGAAGCCCAGGTAAATCCTCGGGAAAGACTTCGGGATGATCCTTGACTACGGGAATATCTTGGAGTCGAGTCTCAGAAGGTTTACGCTTGACGACATGGGCAAGGAATGCGTCATAGTCCCTTTGAAGGTACTTGCGCATTTTGATGGAAGATACGATGCGGAGTTGTCGTCCAGGCTTGTCTCCCTGAACAACGAGAGTCTCTTTTTTTCCGAAAGAGGGATACGAATAAGCTTATCGAAGCAAATGATTTCCGCTCAGAAGCGGGATAGCCAGTCCATCCCAACAATAATATCAAAACTTGAAAGCTCGATAGGAATTAGATCGATGGGGAAGATTTTATCAGATAGGCACAGTGAACACCCTAGGATTATGTCCTTAGCTTCAAATTCTTGACCGTTAGCATACTCAACGGTAAAACTATCCTTAAGAACTTCAGATTCTAACCCTATGAGGGGTCTAAATTCTAAGGAAATAAAACTCCTCTCGGCTCCTAAGTCGAATAGTACGGAAGCAAAATGATCGTTGAGGGAAAACGTACCAGTGACAGCGTTGGGGTCCTGACGTGCTTCCTCCGCCGTCAATCCGAATGCGCGACCCCTACCTTGCCCTACTTGATTCTGTAGAGTTCGGTTGAGCTTTGGGCAGGTATTGCGGAGATGCTGGTCGCTCCCGCATTCATAGCACGTCAGTTTCTGAGCTGGAGTAGTTGTCTTGTCATGGCAGTACTTGGCAAAGTGTCCTACCTTCTGGCACTTGAGGCATACCGGGCAGTTCCCGAGATGGTGAAAGCTGCACTTGTTGCACTTTGGGTGTGGCCCGGTGTAAGACCCAGATTTAGCCGGTGGTGCAGATGTAGGTGCAGGTGCAGGTGAAGCAGTCATGGCGTAGCTTCGGGTCTTCTTCTGGTTGCGGTCGCTTCTCCTTGGGGTTGACTCGGCCTTCCTCTTCTCACCTGACTCCTTCTTGGAGGATCCAGGAGCGGTGAGGAGGTTGCTGGTAAGACGATGGGCCAGGATGATTGCACTCTGGAGGGTTTGAGGCTCGGCTGACATGACCATGCCACGGATTTCCGGAACTAGCCCAGAGATGTACAGGTCGATCCGGTTCTCCTCGGGGGTTACCAGCCTTGGAACCAGTCGGGCGAGTTCGTGGAACCGGGTAGTGTATTTCTCAATATCATTCCCAACCATCTTGTGGTCCCACAGCTCAGCCTCGAGCTTCTTAATCTCCCCTCTTGGGCAGTATTCCTCAATGAGCAAGTTCTTGAAGGTGTTCCAGGGAAGGGCATAGGCATTGTCACGTCCTCGGGTTTGGACAACAGCGTTCCACCATGACAGAGCTCGACCATGGAATACGCATGACGCGTACTCCACCTTGTTCGCCTCGGCACATCGGCTGATGTGTAGGACCGATTCGATACTCTCGAACCATTGGACCAACCCTACAGCACCAGTTGTGCCGTGGAACTCCTTAGGCTTGCATGCCATGAAGCTCTTGTAGGTGCATGGAGGAGGGTTCGGTTGCTGGTTCTGATTCTGATTTTGGTTTTGATTGTTCTGCAGTTGCTGTTGCTGTTGCTGTTGCTGCTGCTGCTGTTGCTGGTGATTGTTGACGTTGGCGTTGATTCCGGCGGTGATCTGAGCGATCATGTTGGGCATCGCAGCTTGCAACTGTTCGGCCACTTGCTCGGCGATGATGCTAGCATTAGTGCGAGGAGCCATGATTCTACAATCAGAAGAACAAATTTAGTTTAGAACGCACGAATGGAATATGATAAGAGTATAATTTAAGTGACCATAAATAGTTATAGCACGAGATTAAAATGATTGATCAAGTAGTACACGCAAGATTAGGATTTAAGAGGTAGAATAGTAATAGTCGTAATAAGCACAAGATTCACAAGATAAGTAACACTAGATAATAATAAATGAGACTTCATTCATTAAACAAAAGAGTTGAGTACAAGATTCGAATAGAAAAATACAGTACAATACATAAAGGATAATAGATACTAGCCTAATCGTACACAATGGAAAATTTACGACTAGCTAGAGGTATGAGCCGCAATGATCCTAGTGACTTCGGTCGAAGATCATCAAGGCGACAATAGCCAAAATCAGCGCTCCCATGGCCCAGATGACATAGATAAGGGTTTGCACAGTCCGGGCTGTGGTTTGAGCCGACGCGATGATCCTGATTGCCTGTTCCACCAGCTTGTGGGTTTCGTCGGAGGCTTCGAATAGGTGAAGGGCCTGCTGCTGAGTTTCGCCTGCAATCCTCTAAACCTCGTGGAATACACTGCGGAATGCCTCGGGTGGAGGAAGTCGGAGGCTAGGTGGTACTCCTGATGGAGGTGATCCGGCCCCTCGGGCACGACGCACGTCCTCTAGGAACTGGCGTTCCCATGGATAGACTTCCATAACTGGAAGGCGTCTGGCTGGGTCGTACGGGTCCACGGATGGCTGACGAGGTGCGGTTTGGAACGATCCCGATTGTCGAAAAGGTGTTGCAATAGGTGTTGCACGAGAGGGTGGTAACACAGTCCTCGGGCTAGACCCGTTGCCGCTGCTAATAGTCGTGGAGGTATCTTCGGTTGGTAGAGACGATTGAGACATGACGGATCTGATACGTAAAGAGTTTCGTGAGTACTGGAGGACAAAAAGAAATGATAAAGGAAATGTGTAATGAGATGCATGTACGGGTCAGTCGCGTGAGAATCGGGAAAAGACAATACCGGGAATTTTGACTCAAAACCGTTAACAATAGTAATTACGTTCCGTCTTTGCATAATCCATTTTGAACTAGGCATGGGTGATCAGGCCATGCGTAGTTAAATTATAAATATGCAGATCACGGAATTAATTCTCTAAAGTTTAGACCCATAAATGATTTTCCGAAAAGTCTTGGTTATAGTTTGGTTTCGAAAACTTTTTTTTTTTTTTTTTTTTTGAAAAATTTTTAAAACCGTTTTTCTCTATAACCTGTGCTCTGATACCAAGTCTGTCACACCCCGCTAAAGCGGAAACACGGAAATGTGAAGAGCTGGAAAATCTTTACACAGGCCATATCAAACATAACGGTAAATGAGTCATTAATTAAAAGTAAAAGAGTTTAAAATCCCATTCGAACAACCAAGAGACAATAGTTTAATACATTGGAACACAATCAAAATGTTACGTTAAAAATTCCCAAAAACAATGGCCAAGTCTTTTCCCAAAGAGGTTCTCACACGACCGCCTCGACCCTTCCATGCCATGCACACCATGCTTACACTAATTTCCTGAAACATAAGATAAAGTGTCAACTACGAAAGTAGTGAGTGAGTTACAGTTTAGATAGTCAACATAAAAATATGAGTAAAGTATATAAATTAAGGGTTTCCAAAAAGGATAATAGCGGAGAAAAGTCGCTTAAAGATTCTATATACTTTTAGAAAAATCCAAGTAACGGGCGAGTCGGTGCCCTAGATTTGTAAAGACCAAATAACATTGAATTTAGTCAAATAGTAGAAGCGGATAACAATCGCTAAAATTTTATAAGTTTATGCGTAGGTAACTAATTAGATTGCTTGTATCAACATCTTGGCATCTATAACTTAAGTGTTCACACTAATCCGATTATCAACCGTGCGGCCCCAACTCCCCGCCTCTCCAACGGGAAGTTAAAAGAGAAACTCAGTAATATGTACTTAGACTGCCATCCAAGCAAGGAACGGTTCTTTCCTAAGTATCGATACCCATAATTACTATACGGCTAAATAGTTAATAGTGTGTAAAAGGCTAAAGAGTAAGTGGGCACTAAGTAGTTTTGTTTTAAAAGAGAGTGAGACAACATCACTTAGGATACGTGTTATAGTTCCATCAAGGGTTGGTTACGCATACAAGCATCAATAATATAGTTGAGTCAAAAGAAACGAACCAATAAATACCATTAGAGAAAAAATGTTTTACGCATAAGAGTCAAATAGTCAAAGTTTGATGTATTGCAATTTGTTTCATAAAGCTCAAAATATAAATAATCTTATGTTTCCCCCAAATTCATGTAAAAATATATAAAACAAGGGGTTGTAACTCACGGATTGCGAAGAAATTGAGAACTCGGAAACTCGGTCGGAGTATGAAAGCCGGGAATCACAGATTGCCTAATAATACCAAGGTAGTTTAATGAGTTGTTACATTATTATATTCTTTATTTAATAATATAGATAAACTTTGTTAAACTTTAAGTGTCAAAGTCAAGTATGGTTAAAAATAGTCCGAAAGGTAATTGTATCGTTTTTGTCCAAAAGTCCGATTTACCGTTTTAGATGATTAGGCCTTAGGTGCTTTTGCTCGTTGAAGTGACTTACAATTTCTAAGGAAATTTGGGCAGCGCTTCCGCGCCCAAATTTCATGCCCAAAAATTGTACTACCACTTCCGCTCACAAATCACCTAAAACACGATATATACATTTTATAGTTCATTTTAAGTCCAAATGGTCCACACAAGTCACCTTTATTATTACTTTCATTTATCTCAGTCCCAACATGATATCAGTAAAAAGTCCAGAATATAACATGTTCTTAAAACGAGTAAAACGACGAGTTTTCGGGGAGACAGCAGCCCGGTGCGCAGCACCAGTCAGGGGGTGCTGCGCACCTCCTTGCTGTTTTCCCGTTTTTGTGATTTCTCTTGTTAAAAACGTATTTTCACCCATGGATTTCGACATGCAACCGGTTAAAACTTATTAAAACATCTTTTTAACAGTTTCTAAAATATATTTGGTTACAAATCCGTGGATCTAAAGAGTATTTATGTTTAAAACGTATTTGACCATAAAAAGTCATAGATTTATGTAAAAATACATTTTCAACCGTCAGATCTTACATGCAATTGAATATTTGTGTAAGAATAGTAAAAATAAAGAAATCTACCGAAGGAAAAGCTTGGATGATGAGTTTTTGGTCGGGATCTTAGCTCCAAAAATCTTTACAACCGTGGTCCTTTTTCGAAATAACAACACCCCCGAGCTTCTCTTGAAGTTTAGAACGATTTGTATGGTTTATAATTGGATTTTGATGGTGAAATGCTTCTGGAGTGGAGGTGTTCTTGAGAGTTTTTAGAGAGAAAAGAAAGTATGTGTGTGTTTTTGTTTTTGTGAAATGAATAAAGAAAATGAAATGAAAATGTGGGTATAGGTGAATTGGGACTGTCACAATGCAGTAATTAGGGGAAAAGGGACGTTTTTGATTGGTCAAAATGGGTGGTGGGTTGTAAAAACGAGCAAAGGACTAAAATTGTAAATATTTTGAATTTCTGGCGCGAGGTGCTGCGCACCACAGCACTAGGTGCGGCGCACCGGGGCATTTTTGCCATTTTTCAAAATTTTCGTTTTTACGTTTTGGCTTCGTTGGACCTTTTTGTTAATTACAAGTTCTTAATTATGATAAGTTATGAACTTAGGAAAGTTCAATAGGTGTTTTCCTTGATATTAGGACTTATAATTTGATTCCGGAAGTTATTCCGACACTAGTTCCGACAAAGTATAGACTTAAAAGTTACGAACTAGAATAATGCGAACGAGACAAAGAAGTAACCTACGTTTCGAACCGATATAATAATTGAATAAGTACCTGAATTTTGACGGTTGTCACAATTTCAATGCCTTAACACTTCTAACTTCAATCCTCATGTATACAATCAATAGCAATCTCAAAACTAAGTTCGGATTCATCTAAAAATGAAAAGAAAGGCTAATGTACAAAATATTTAGTGGATTTAAATGAAACGAATAAGTTAGGCGCAAAGTGGTTAACTAGAGTATCTAACACTAAAAGTAAGTGTTACAAAAGGGTTACATGGAAATTAGCTAACCAATGTGATTAAGCTATAATTATTTAACAAGAAACGAATAGGCTAAATCAAATGGTTTATTCCTAAATTGCCCCTAACGTTGTACCAAATTACACTAGGTTACCCTAATGTAATGCTCATCTATGGTCTCGAAACGTATGACTATGTCAAGTTCTAAAGTCATCAACCAACGGCACACTCATACAAAAGAAAAAGTAGCATTTAAAATGAATGCTTTCAAGGCTCAAAATCTCACTTCTCTTTAAGTAGGGTATAAAATGTGCTAGGTTATGCAACAGATTAAAAATTTCTCAAGACATGTCATCATTTTTTTTTTTTTTTTTAAATTTTTTTTTTTTTACTGACCTAACTAAACATAACGGATGTTTTTCCTCAACCCCCCCATACTAGAGTTGGACAATGCCCTCATTGTAAAAAACGATACAGAACAAAGGAAAAACAAGACAGACAAAGAAGACAAAGTACGTTAACATTAGCTAGCACAAATAAATAAATAAAAACAAAAATAAACTAAGAAATAAAATAAACGTAATGGATCTAAAGGGGATAAAACTAGCTAATTTCCCGACCCCCCCCCCCCCCCCCCATACTTAAATAACACATTGTCCCTAATGTGTTCCATCTATAAAAAAAATAAACTACTGGAAATTAAAGACTAAAAATACAAAAATAAAATAAAATAAAGAAAACAAAACAAAACCGTGCGTGGCGCTTTGATGTTGCCTGATTTCCCGACTCCACTTCGCACGTGCTGAATTTACTGTCAGAACGTGTCAATCGAGTCATCCAAGATAAAGAGATCGTTGGAGGCATCAAGCGCATCATTCCTTTTGACCCATTCGTCATTCCACTCCCTCGTTTCCCGATAAATTAAACAAGTCACAAATGGTCGAAAGTGGACATGAACATTTCCGGGCTCTTCTTTGAAATAACTCCTAACCGGTTTCACATATATATTCTTGTAAAAATCCCAAACCGCAACATGCGTATCCCCCTCAACCTCCTCCATGATAGTTTCCCAACACTCTATTTCCTTGTTTACACCATCGCCTATTTCCCCATTCTTTGTGGTACTTAAGTCGACATTTAAATCGAACATTCTTTCTAATCCGTCCCAAGTAATATCTCCATAGTCACCAATAACTGACCCATCCGAGATTCCTATATCCAATCCGAGGAAGTCTTCCAATTCCTCATCTAAACTCTTTACCCAATGCATTTTATCCCAAAATTTAGCTTCTCTTGCAAACGGTTTTGGCGGTTCAGGTTGTACCTTCGCTTCCTCCTCTTTAAATTGTTGAAAAATTTCCGTGTCATAAACTTGAACCGGTGGACTAGTAGCTGATTCGGATGTGGCTATATATATTTGAACTACCGGGTCCTCTAATTCTTCCTCGTCCGACTCAAAATCACTGTCAAAATCGGAAACGGGTTCTGAGATAACACTGCGTCGCAGTGAGTGTGACTGCGGCGCAGTGGGTTCAGGTTCAGCTCCTTCTTTGTTTTCAGTTTCTTCATCCCAATACTCATATCCCCACCGTGTTGAAATTGCATTTACTTGTTCCTCTTGTTGACCCCTTGCTCTTTCTTCCAACTCCTCCAACTTCCATTCTAACCGTTGTTTTGTGACATCAAAATCCTGACGATCAAGTTCAAGTCGAAGATTTAGCAATTCCAATTGGTTAAGAACCCCATCATCTAACTGTTTGTTCATTTCAACAAAGGATTTAAACAAGTCTTTTAACTCTTGCTCTTCTTCTTCCTTCGGTTGATTTTCCTCATACCAAAATTCCCGTTCGTAGGATTGATTGTTCCCTCGTCCTCTATCATATCTATGACCATATCCAAAATCACATATTGGGTCTTGGTAATTCCCCTTATCCGAATATTCATAATAGTTGTTATCTCTCCTGTACATCGTCTAATATCTACAACCTTTAAATCACAACTAAACAAAAACCAAAACGTGAAAAGCACCTGATAAACAATTAAAGTAACTTTCAAGTAATTGATACCTAAAAGGATCGAATCAAAAATTATTAATTAAAATCAAAAACTACAGTCCCCGGCAGCGGCGCCAAAAACTTGATGATCGAAATCGAGTATATATTAAAAACAAGAAATACTTACGACTCGACTACACAATCTTAGGCAGTGGACCTAATCAAGTATAGTATAGTTTTAGGTAAATCAGGTTCGTTCGCAGGGACTGATGGTTGAAAAATAATTAATAATTAATAAAACAAAAGTGGGTGTTTGTGACCGAATTGTCACGGTGCTTAAACTACTAAAACTTAAGAAACTAAATGATTCAGAAGAATCGCTGAAAAGATTTTGGTTTGTAAACAATTGATGAAAAATACATTCACTTGGACTTGATCACAATTACTACGGTTATCACTTAATTACTAACAATGTTGAACTACTTAAAAAGGTATTTAACTTGAACTCTCGTTTCCCATTAAAACTTTAACTGTCTCATGTATAGTTACCACTCCCGTGAATAATTTCTTCGTTTGACAACTAAGCAATAAGTACCTAAGCCGATTTTATGATTTAATCTTATAAAGCTTCCTCTCGGATAGCTTCTTAATTAACTAAACCGATCTCTCTTAATCTAGTTAACTAACAACCACAATCACGTTTTTATTGTTCAAATCTTTAATACTAGTTCCTCTCGAATACTAATATCTTTAAACTAATTATAGACCGATTAGTTATTTCATAAACTATTTTGTAATGTCACAAGTTCCTCTCGAATATCTATGATGAATTACTAACAGTTTATATAAAAGATTAAATAATATTCAAAAACTGATTACAATTGGTTTTTCGATTAAACATAAAATCCAGTTCAACATATACGTAATCAAATAATAACCTACATAATTGATCACATCATCCAAGTGAACGTTAAGAAATTTAGCTACTCATAATGATAAAAACGCAACACAATAGAATTGAATGAAACATCTTTATATTAAAAGTAGTAACGAAAAAGATTAAAGTACCAATGATCCGAATGCTTAAAACAACGAAATTAACGAGTCTAACAATACCAAAATACTCCAAGAATTCGTGGTCCCAAGCTAGGGTTTCCAACTCTCCAATAGTTGCTTACAATAATGATAATGATGATTAAACCTAAAAAACTGCTACATTAAACGTGACAAAGGACTGCAGCCCAAAACTCCGCGGGACGGGAGTCCCAGGCTATTTTTTCAGTTTTCTTGTTTTGCTGCTCGTTTTTGCTTCATCTCTCTTAACCAATTGTTTCTAGTCTCAAAATATAACGGGAATACAACATCGACCCGTTTTCTTCATTTTCAGCTCCAATTGTGTCACTTCCTCTCCAGAACTTCGGCTAATACCTGTATAACATTTTAATACCACAATTGCCCGAAATTCCCAAAATCCGCTATGAATTAAACTTTAAAAAGACAAATATCGCATATAATAATATGACTAAAATATGCGATATCATTCCCATCGAGGAAAGTTTTAACGTGGAAAAACTTGTCCAAAAATACATCAACGAGGTAGTGACTCGTCACGGAATTCCCACGTCAATTATCTCTAACAAAGACGTTTCACTTCCAGATTTTGGAAGGCATTCCAAGAGTCTTCTGGCACACGATTATATTTACACACGGCTTACTATCCACGGACCGATGGACAAATCTTATATGATATGCTAAAAGCATGTGTTATTGACTTCGGAGGAAGTCAGGATAATCATATACCGCTAACAGGAATCTCCTATAACAATAGTTACCGCGCTAGTATTAAGTGTGCGCCTTTTAAGCTCTTTACGAAAGGAAATGCGAATCTCCACTGTGTGGTTGGAACCAGGAGATCGACAACTAATTAGCACGAATGTAGTGCAAGAAACGATTGATAAATCACAACGATAAAGGAACGACTAAGACTGCTAGAAATCGTCGAAAGAGTTACGCTGAGATGCGCAGAAAAGACTTGGAATCTCAAATTGGCGACAAAGTACTTCTTACGGTGTCACCTTGGAAAGGTGAAATACGCCGCGGAAAACACTAGAAAACTTAACTCCAGATACGTAGGACCACTTGAGATACTCGAAAGAGTAGGTCCAGTTGTGTGTCGTTGGGAACCACCACAAGAGCACGATAACACGCATAACACTTTTCATATGTCGATACTGACAAAGTACTCCTCGAACGAAACACTTATCACCCCTATAGAAGAAGTACAACCACACGAAAATCTCCAATTTATCGAGGAACCGATTGAAATCATAGAACGCGAAACTAAGAATTTAAGACGCAGTAAAATCCCCATAGTGAGGGTGCGATGGAATGCTAAACGAGGCCCCGAATATACCTGGGAACGAGAGGATCAGATGATTCTTAAGTATCCTCATCTCTTCACTTCTCCCATAACGAATACTACAAGTTAAAATTTCGGGACGAAATTCTTTCAACGTGGGGAGAATGTGACAACCGTCAAAACTCTGATCGAGAACGCTAACATTTATCCTCGATACGAATATCTGTTACTTGCTATAACTAACTTTATGTGTTACGTGGTTACGTTGACATAACTCCTTAAGCTAAGCTCTTTGTAACTCACACAAAACTTTTAACGTAGATTTACGTTACTTAAACTTTTAACGCGTGTGTCTCGGAACCGGAATCGGAATCGGAATCAAACCAACAATTGAACTCTAAAATACTATGAATACACACAAAGAACTTTCCTAAGTTCACTTGAAATCAATCGGGAACCTCAACGAACAAAAATACCTAACGAGAACGAAAAACGGGATTTCGGCCGAATTAGCCATTCAGCCAACGGCTGGATGGACTCAGCCAACGGCTGGGCTTCAGCCGGCGGCTGGATGTTGCTGGACAGGTGTTCGATGACTCATTTTTGCATGTAACTTGAGTGGGACACTTGTCGAGCAACGATTGGACCTCCACTTCTGCCAGAAACCTCAGTCCCAAGAGGTCATTACCTTCATTTCTTTTCTTTTCTTTCACTTTAACAAAACACAACACACACTCATTTACACTCACTTAAAACTCTCTCCAAAAATCCTTTTGATTCCAGTCCATTTCCAGCCTTAAAACACCTAGAAACTACCATAAAAACACCATCAAATCGTTCTAATAACAAGGGGGTAGAAGGGGTTGCATAGGAACCGGGTCAAGAAAATGATTTCTACACTCTTGGAGCTTAAATCACCATCTAAACATCATCAAAGCTTTTCCATCCGGTAAAAACTCTTCTATTAGTTACTACTACCTTCTAAACTCATTGCATGTATGATCTAACCCATAAAAACAAGTTTTTTATAAAGTTTTATAACCATTTTATTACAAAAACGGGTTTAAACAAAAAGCTTACTTAGATCTAGGTATTTGTGGCTAAAAACCCAAAAGAAACTGATATTTGAACACATATATAAGTACTCTTGATAAATATTCAGTTGCATGTCGAAATCTAGCTCAAAAACGCTTAAAAACGCAAAAATGGCAAAACTGTAAATCTGTCTCGGCATTTCAGCCGCCGGCTGAATAGGTCTGTTCCCAAAAATCGTATTTTTAAATCGTTAACGGAGAAATCGAGAAACATATAATTTTCACAGTTTTTAAACACAATATAACAGAATACATATTTGTACTTTGAATGATAAAATGAGGTAATTTAAATAACTAATTCATAATGACGATATTTGATGATATGTTATGAATCGTATTAAGCGGGAAAGTGGATAGGAAATTTTGGACATAATTTTTATAGCGCGGAAGCGCTGCCCAAATTCTATTGGACATACTTATAACACTTAAACAACAAATCATTCGTTGACTAACGAGTTTAAAAGCTAACGAGTTATATACTTACACGAAAACTTGGGTTATACTAGGATTCCGGTGATTCCGAGCACCTTCGAGCTATTCCGAGCACGCTAGAAATCTTCGCAAACAGTGAGTTACAAACCCCTACTTTTTAAACGCTTTTATTACATTTTGGGGTGAAATGCGAGTCTTAGGCTTAAACACTATGTTTGAGCTGAAACAAACTATGAAACGCTTTATTACTTGAATGCTAAACGAAAACGATTTGATATGCAATGCAATTACGAAAACACTTGTATACTTTGAAAGCAATTATGAAAAACTTTGATATCTTGAATACTAAAACGAATAACTATTTTTTTTGGCATTGTTGAGGGGTTTGCCAACAATGTCGAGGACACGAAAGCTAAATTTGCCAATGACTAAAACAATCGATCGTCATGTTGCGGACTTTGTACAACATGGACGTGAGAAACCATTGAAAACTCCCGATAACTACCAAGGACATTAGTTGCTATTAATCCCTTTGGAAAGGACCGTTAGTAGATATGGATAGCGCTATTAGGGTAGATTGACCCTCACCACAACGACCTATAACGATGGTGCATAATACTAAATGGGTAGGCTTTAGGCTTAGCAACGATCATTGGGCAATACTAGGATTGTCACATAGTCGCGCTATGTGGTCAATGCCTACGAACACGAAAACTAAACTTTACGCATTGCTATGAGACAATCTTTTGAAAACTAAACTTACGCATGGTTATGCGACAACTATTTGATAACTAAACTTTACGCATGGTTATGCGACAACTATTTGAATACTATACTTTTCGCATGCTTATGCGACAACTACATGAATGCTATATTTTACGCATTGCTATGCGTCGAAACTTGATTTACTTATACTTTACGCATTGCTATGCGTCAACGCTTTGATTACTTAAAACTTTGTAGCTCACTAACTACGTCTCCCGTAGTTAACACTTGACTCGTATTTTCAGGTGACGATTAAGCTTGCTGATGACTTTATGCTTTGAGCTGATGACTTCAAGAATGGGAAAGGGTTCGGGTGGCTTGGCTATGAACACTTAACTTGTATTTCGGACATGCAAACGATGCTTTAAACATTGTAAACCTTTGAAGCTATGTTTCTTTTAATATAATTTGGTGTGGAATTATAAACTTGTGTATCGAATGCTATTTCTCTTCACATTCCGTGTTTCCGCTTTGGCGGGGTGTGACAGACTTTGTATCAGAGCGCAAGGTTATAGTGAATACCGATTTTTCAAAAATCAAACTATAACCAGTTTCCAAAACGAAAGATTTTATTTAACCAAAACGTGAAGGCATTGTCTAACTTGAATTATTCGTAGCCTGATCACCTATGAATAATTTGGACTAAATTATGCCAGAACGGGATTGGTAAACATTAAACGAACCTCCCCGAGAATTCTTGAAGTCAGACCAACACAGACCTAGATGCTATACTTAAGATACTCTATGTGCTCAGCTTATTGCTAATACTAACATGAGCCGTATCTTCGAACTAACTCGTTACCGATTTAGGGTAAGTCGAGAGGGAAAGAGATAGCTACGTTAGACACGAAACGCTTTATGCTTTAGACTTATACTAAGATAACATTAAGACTTAGTGGGAATTTGATCCCATTCACCTTTCTATGATGCGATGAAGGGAACGATTAGAACCGTGTCAGACAACGAAGGTAGATACCCGACGCATACTCTTGAAAACTCACATTCCCTACGAACCTGATATACGATAGTGATACGTTATCAAGGTATAGGAGCGTTGAATTAACATTATCGAAAGCCATTCATACAATCGTAAACTATTGCATTACCGTATAACGAATCGGATCGGGACTGGTTTATACTGTCCCATGCCGACTATTTCTCTCCGTTCTTTAGGCGGAGACAACACATTCTCGACTATCGACACCGTATACGCCCTATCCCACTAATCCTTACGCGATACCCTTTTATGGCAACTGGGAAGTATTCCCACATCAGACCATGAGTGCAGTTGCAACTCGACATACTAAGTGATGCACCCAAGATATCCGATAGCTAAGGACTGACACTCGAAGACATGATGGATTCATGCGACAAGTTTACGGATCTCCAGAAATGATCTAGAAGCCGATGTATCATGACACTCGTATTCGCAAACTATCACTTCACATACTTCATACCATATAAACGATACATAGGGCAGACCAGACAACTCGATGCTAGTGTGGAATTGCTACACGTAAAGTTTTGAAAATCATTCTGTTAGCGGCTCGCCGTCGCCTTAGTACACCCCAACATAGTAATCTTCGGTCGACACGAATTCTTAATTTGAATCGCAGGATATGCCCCTAGCATAAACATGTAATGCCGCATACCGTACTTTCATTAGTGGACATTATAATCAATAGCGAAATAATGTACAATAATTGATGGTACTTCGATTAAAAGGACTAGCAGTTATGAAATCGCAAGGATGTCGGCAAATTTATTTAGGGAAATCGATGGTCAGTGTTGGAGTCCTAGACCTTCAATACAAATCTAAGGTGACTTCAAAACAAGGTAGTTTTGGAAGCATACCCTAAAAATCATCACGAAGGTATGATCACATTCTTATGATTACGATAAACCACGGAATAGCTATTTGTCAAACATGTTGAAGTCATGTCTCTACAAGGAAATTATCTAAGCATATGCTCTACAATAAGACCTTATTCACACAAGGCGACATGGAAAGGACAAGGTTAAACCTTATACCCGGAAAACACTTACGACCGAGGTTATGGCTCGTTGCTATTTAACCAAGAAGGTGCCCAAGGAAACCGATTAGTAGTAAGGGAGTACAGGAGGTATTTCCTGGTGACTTGCCCGAACCATTACTAGCCCATTAAGAGACTTAAACATTAACTCAAAACTTGGCACAATCCTTGCCTCCCGAGCATCATACAATTTAGAGCCTTCGTGATAGGAACTGAGGAAGCGAGATACGACCCCCGAGTAGTTGCAAGCCCTGACACGGTAACAGAAACGGATTGGTTGACCATTCAAGATGCGAACATCTTTTGCTTAGATAAGACGATTAGGATGCCGTTAGAAGATGGGAAGTAATTAATAGTACAAGGTGATAGGCCGGGGGCAAACTTCGAAACTTATATCGGTGATGAAAATGCGCAAATACTTGAATAAGGGCTGCTTTACATTGTTAGTAAACACAAAGGACAAACAAACACAAGCAACAGACCTTAAGGACATGCCGATAGTTAGAGACTATCCGGAGGCATTTCCCGAAGAACTATTAGAACTACCACCACTGAGGCAAGTAGAGCTTAGAATCGAAGAAATTCCAGGAGTGACACGAGTGGACAAGGACGCCATCCCAACTAACTCCGACTGAGATGCAGGGACTATGCAACCAAGTTCATGAGTCATTGGATAAGGATTTATCCGACCAAGCTTATCACCATGGGGAAAGCCGATCCTATTTGTTGAAAAGAAATATGGATCGTTCCGCATGGGTAACGACTACCGAGTATTGGATAAACTAACCGTCAAGAATCGATACCCTCCTCCACGAATCGACGATATTTTAATCTACTCGCGCACCAAAGGAAAATCGCGCAGAGCACTTAAAACTATTATTGGAACTACTCAAGGAACAACAAATTTACGCAAAGCTTGCAAAGTGTGAATTCTGGCTGCGTGAAGTCAAATTTCTCGGACACGTAGTTAATGGATCCGGAATTCACATTGATCCATCAAAAATCGAACTATACGGAATTGGGAAACTCTCAAAAGTTCGACAGAAATCCGCAATTTTTAGGACTAACTGGTTATCACCGACGACTCATTCAAGACTTATCTAAAGAAAGCTAAACCCCTAACAAAGTTAACTCAAAAGAACGAGAAGTTCAACTGGGGAGATGCACAAGAACAAGCCTTCAATATCCTAAAAACGAAACTGTGCAATGCTCCGATTCTAACTCTTCCTGAGGAAAACGAAGACGTTGTAGCATATTGTGACGCATCTAACCTAGGAGTAGGTTGTGTATTGATGCAATGAAATAAGGTCATAGCATACACATCGCGGCAACTCAAGAAACACGAATTCAATTACGCTACTCACAACCTATAATTAGGAGCGATAATTTTTGCCCTTAAAAATCTGGAGACATTATCTCCATGGAACGAAATGCACGGTATTCACGGACCATAGGAGTCTGCAACACATACTAGATCAGAAGCTACTCAATATGAGGCAAAGGAGAGGGTTGGAACTCCTTAGCGACTACGACTCTAATATTAAATATCACCCTGGCAAAGCAAAACCGACTTGAGAACTCGTATAGAAAGTGCCCAGCATGAGGCTTTGAAGGCAGATAACATAAAGGTCGAAACCTTGCACAAACACGACAAAGATTTTATAAGGAAGAGCGTCGATGTCTATTACTTTAAGGACCGAGCATGGATTCCTACGACTAACGAATTGAGAAAGACCATTATGGATGAAGCACACCGAACACGATATTCCATTCATCCAGGGAAAAGCAAGATGTATAAGGACCTCAAGGAACATTATTGGTGGCCTGGAACGAAAAGATACGTTGCCTTACGTAGAGAAATGCCTCACTTGTGCGAAAGTGAAGGCTGAATACCAAAAGCCATCCGGATTGCTACAACAACCTAAAATTCCCGAGTGGAAATGGGAACAAATCACAATGGACTTCGTCACAAAGTCACCTCGAACATCAAAGGATAACGACATGATCTAGGTTGTAGTAGATCGACTAACGAAGTCAGCATACTTTATTCCCATCGAGGAAAGTTTTAACGTGGAAAAACTTGTCCAAATATACATCAACGAGGTAGTGACTCGTCACGGAATACCCACGTCAATTATCTCGGACAGAGATACTCGCTTCACTTCCAGATTTTGGAAGGCATTCCAAGAATCTTCTGGCACACGATTATATTTAAACACGGCTTACTATCCACGGACCGATGGTCAAAGCGAACTTACAATACAAATCTTAGATGATATGCTAAAAGCATGTGTTATTGACTTCGGAGGAAGTCAAGATAATCATATACCGCTAACAGGAATCTCCTATAACAATAGTTACCGCGCTAGTATCAAGTGTGCGCCTTTTAAGCTCTTTACGAAAGGAAATGCGAATCTCCACTGTGTGGTTGGAACCAGGAGATCGAAAACTAATTAGCACGAATGTAGTGTAAGAAACGATTGATAAATCACAACGATAAAGGAACGACTAAGACTGCTAGAAATCGTCGAAAGAGTTACGCTGAGATGCGCAGAAAAGACTTGGAATCTCAAATTGGCGACAAAGTACTTCTTACGGTGTCACCTTGGAAAGGTGAAATACGCCGCGGAAAACACTAGAAAACTTAACTCCAGATACGTAGGACCACTTGAGGTACTCGAAAGAGTAGGTCCAGTTGTGTGTCGTTGGGAACCACCACAAGAGCACGATAACACGCATAACACTTTTCATATGTCGATACTGACAAAGTACTCCTCGAACGAAACACTTATCACCCCTATAGAAGAAGTACAACCACACGAAAATCTCCAATTTATCGAGGAACCGATTGAAATCATAGAACGCGAAACTAAGAATTTAAGACGCAGTAAAATCCCCATAGTGAGGGTGCGATGGAATGCTAAACGAGGCCCCGAATATACCTGGGAAAGAGAGGATCAGATGATGCTTAAGTATCCTCATCTCTTCACTTCTCCCATAACGAATACTACAAGTTGAAATTTCGGGACGAAATTCTTTCAACGTGGGGAGAATGTGACAACCGTCAAAACTCTGATCGAGAACGCTAACATTTAGCCTCGATACGAATATCTGTTACTTGCTATAACTAAATTTATGTGTTACGTGGTTACGTTGACATAACTCCTTAAGCTAAGCTCTTTGTAACTCACACAAAACTTTTAACGTAGATTTACGTTACTTAAACTTTCAACGCGTGTGTCTCGGAACCGGAATCGGAATCGGAATCAAACCAACAATTGAACTCTAAAATACTATGAATACACACAAAGAACTTTCCTAAGTTCACTTGAAATCAATCGGGAACGTCAACGAACAAAAATACCTAACGAGAACGAAAAACGGGATTTCGGCCGAACCAGCCATTCAGCCAACGGCTGGATGGACTCAGCCAACGGCTGGGCTTCAGCCGGCGGCTGAGATCCTCCAGCCGGCGGCTGGATGTTGCTGGACAGGTGTTCGATGACTCATTTTTGCATGTAACTTGAGTGGGACACTTGTCGAGCAACGATTGGACCTCCACTTCTGCCAGAAACCTCAGTCCCAAGAGGTCATTACCTTCATTTCTTTTCTTTTCTTTCACTTTAACAAAACACAACACACACTCATTTACACACACTTAAAACTCTCTCCAAAAATCCTTTTGATTCCAGTCCATTTCCAACCTTAAAACACCTAGAAACTACCATAAAAACACCATCAAATCGTTCTAATAACAAGGGGGTAGAAGGGGTTGCATAGGAACCGGGTCAAGAAAATGATTTCTACACTCTTGGAGCTTAAATCACCATCTAAACATCATCAAAGCTTTTCCATCCGGTAAAAACTCTTCTATTAGTTAGTACTACCTTCTAAACTCATTGCATGTATGATCTAACCCATAAAAACAAGTTTTTTATAAAGTTTTATAACCATTTTATTACAAAAACGGGTTTAAACAAAAAGCTTACTTAGATCTAGGTATTTGTGGCTAAAAACCCAAAAGAAACTGATATTTGAACACATATATAAGAACTCTTGATGAATATTCAGTTGCATGTCGAAATCTAGCTCAAAAACGCTTAAAAACGCAAAAATGGCAAAACTGTAAATCTGTCTCGGCATTTCAGCCGCAGGCTGAAATAATTCAGCCGCCGGCTGAATTCAGCCGCCGGCTGAAATAATTCAGCCGCCGGCTAAATAGGTCTGTTCCCAAAAATCGTATTTTTAAATCGTTAACGGAGAAATCGAGAAACATATAATTTTCACAGTTTTTAAACACAATATAACAGAATACATATTTGTACTTTGAATGATAAAATGAGGTAATTTAAATAACTAATTCATAATGACGATATTTGATGATATGTTATGAATCGTATTAAGCGGGAAAGTGGATAGGAAATTTTGGACATAAATTTTATAGCGCGGAAGCGCTGCCCAAATTCTATTGGACATACTTATAACACTTAAACAACAAATCATTCGTTGACTAACGAGTTTAAAAGCTAACGAGTTATATACTTACACGAAAACTTGGGTTATACTAGGATTCCGGTGATTCCGAGCACCTTCGAGCTATTCCGAGCACGCTAGAAATCTTCGCAAACAGTGAGTTACAAACCCCTACTTTTTAAACGCTTTTATTACATTTTGGGGTGAAATGCGAGTCTTAGGCTTAGACACTATGTTTGAGCTGAAACAAACTATGAAACGCTTTATTACTTGAATGCTAAACGAAAACGATTTGATATGCAATGCAATTACGAAAACACTTGTATACTTTGAAAGCAATTATGAAAAACTTTGATATCTTGAATACTAAAACGAATAACTATTTTTCCGGCATTGTTGAGGGGTTTGCCAACAATGTCGATGACACGAAAGCTAAATTTGCCAATGACTAAAACAATCGATCGTCATGTTGCGGACTTCATACAACATGGACGTGAGAAACCATTGAAAACTCCCGATAACTACCAAGGACATTAGTTGCTATTAATCCCTTTGGAAAGGACCGTTAGTAGATATGGATAGCGCTATTAGGGTAGATTGACCCTCACCACAACGACCTATAACGATGGTGCATAATACTAAATGGGTAGGCTTTAGGCTTAGCAACGATCATTGGGCAATACTAGGATTGTCACATAGTCGCGCTATGTGGTCAATGCCTACGAACACGAAAACTAAACTTTACGCATTGCTATGAGACAATCTTTTGAAAACTAAACTTACGCATGGTTATGCGACAACTATTTGATAACTAAACTTTACGCATGGTTATGCGACAACTATTTGAATACTATACTTTTCGCATGCTTATGCGACAACTACATGAATGCTATATTTTACGCATTGCTATGCGTCGAAACTTGATTTACTTATACTTTACGCATTGCTATGCGTCAACGCTTTGATTACTTAAAACTTTGTAGCTCACTAACTACGTCTCCAGTAGTTAACACTTGACTCGTATTTTCAGGTGACGATTAAGCTTGCTGATGACTTTATGCTTTGAGCTGATGACTTCAAGAATGGGAAAGGGTTCGGGTGGCTTGGCTATGAACACTTAACTTGTATTTCGGACATGCAAACGATGCTTTAAACATTGTAAACTTTTGAAGCTATGTTTCTTTTAATATAATTTGGTGTGGAATTATAAACTTGTGTTTCGAATGCTATTGCTCTTCACATTCCGTGTTTCCGCTTTGGCGGGGTGTGACATTATAACAATACAAATAATCTGGTTTATTGTTATTTTTCCAAAACCCGTTCTGTTTTTACAAAACTGTTTTAAATTCAGTCCGCAAAACTGATATTCGTTACGTAACACTTACGCTAACGTAACTAACAGTTACGTGACCAACATAACTAGCAATTACGTGACTTAGCAGACGTAACTAACAGTTACGTGACAAACAGTTACGCTACGTAACTAACAATTGTAACTAACAGTTACGTGACTAACAAATGTAACTAACAGTTACGTGAGTAACAATTACACTAGCGAAACTAACAGTTACGCTACGTAACTAAGGAACGTAACTAACAGTTACGTGAAAACGGTAACTAATAGTTACGTGACATAACTAACAGTTACGTGACTAACAAACGTAACTAACAGTTACGTGAAAAATGTAACTAACAGTTACGTGATTAACAGTTACGTGTACAACAACGAGAACCGTAATAGTATTTCAGAAATTGTTATTCTAAACTTGATCCACAACCGCTTTTAAACAAAATGGAAAGAAATTATATGGATATAACAAGTTCCAAACTGATCTGAAGGACACTGATTAAAGGATTTATAATAAATAAACTGTTTTCAAATTTTCCGTTCACTGATTTAAAACCAATAATCTATTTTAAACGTTAATAATATGATATTTAACGACAATTACGCTTGCGTATCTAACAGTTACGCTACGTAACTAACAGTTACGCCGACGTAACTAAGTAGCGAAACTAACAATTACGCTTACTAGACTAGCAGATACGCCACGTAATTAACTTACGTAACTGACTAGCGTAACCAACAGTTACGCTACGTGACTAACAGTTACGCTACGTGACTAACAGTTACGCTACGTAACTAACAGTTACGTTGAAAAAGCAGCTGTTCAAAAAAGAGTCGAAACAAAACTCGTTTGAGTCCAATCTTTTCTGATTATAAACGGTATTATAAGAAGAAAAACTTGTTTTAAGATTGTAGAAAGGGATACCGTTTATATTGAACAAAATACAAATTACATACAATGTAACGAAATTACAGAAAGATGTAAACGAAATTACTGCCAAGGCTCGTGATAAACACGATTCCCTTAAAACAAATTTCGCGTATATTCACACGAATTGTTTTCCCAGGGTACAATGACAAAAAACAGTTTATTACGAAACTGCTGGAGCAAGCAACTTGCCTGAAAATTGCAATCGGAAAAATCTCAAAGTAGAATAGATAGGAGGAAAAGGTGTGTGTTACTGAGCCAAAATCGGTCCGATTTTATAGGCAAAAGAAGCGTTTTTCTGTATTAATTTTGTTTAATAGCATTAAACCTCCGAATTCAATACCAAAGACTGTAACGGTTTTAGTTACGCTAACAGTTACGTTAGCGTAACTAACAGTTACGTAGTTACGCTAACGTAACACACAGTTACGCTACCTAACTAACAGTTACGTGACTAATAGTTACGCAAAGTAACAAACAGTTACGCTACATAACAGTTACGTTACCTAAACACCCATCTTTAGGTGTCGATATCTCATTCACCTTAACTCCTTTTTGGACGTATAATATATCGTTGAAAAGCCCTTTCTAAGGGCTACACATTCATATTAAATATTCTTCATAAATATTAAATATGCATAACTTTATATACGTCCAAAGTTGATGAAAATATCATATTTTTATCAACATTTTCCAATACTTACAAAACTTTAATATTAAGTCAATGTCTTTGGAAAAATCAAAATTACGTTAATATCCTTCCAAAACATGAAAAATTCTCATATATATCCAAAATAATAAATTAATAATATTTAAATAATTTTAATATTAAAATTATTCATCTAAATATTAATTAAACTTTTTAGTCAAGTATGTTAGGTTTAATCCAACATTAACCAATATATCTCAATTTCATATACTCGCGATATAAATTTAAAAAAGATTGATTTCTATAATTTTCATCCTAACATATTGGTTAATGTTGGATTAAACCTAATATACTTGAGTAAAAAGTTTAATTAATATTTAGATGAATGATTTAAATATTAAAATCATTTAAATATTATTAATTTATTATTTTGGATATATATGAGAATTTTTCATAGTTTGGAAATATATTAGCGTAATTTTGATTTCACAAGAACATTGATGTAATATTGAAGTTTTGTAAGGACGTAGATGTAAATCTCGCTCATTTAAAATTTATCGAGGGCAATGAATTCAGATTCCATCGTTCATCTTTCTATAACCGTTTGTTTGCAAGTTTCCATGCTACAGCAGTACCTCCAAGTGTAAACACGTATCCACTTGTTGATCGAGAATCTTTTATATCAGAAATCCAGTTTGCATCACTATATCTTTCGATAACAGCTGGATGTCTATTATAGTGTAGTCCATACTCTCACGTGTATCTTACATACCGAAGTAATCTTGTCATACTTTTCCAATGATCAGAACTCGGATTACTGGTGTACCTACTTAGCCTACTAACAACGTATGCTTAGTCGGGTCTGGTACAACTTATCAGACACATTAGACTACCAATGATTCTTGAGTATTCTAGTTGGGAGACACCTTCACCTCTATTCTTAGATAGATGTTGACTGGTGTCTATTGGAGTTCTAGCTAGGCCGGAATCCCCCACATTGAATCGCTCTTGAATCTTGTCCACGTAATGTGTTTGATTTAACACAAGACCATTTTGGGTTCGTGTGATCTTGATTCCAAGAATCACATACGCTAGGCCCATGTCTTTCATGTCAAATTTGGATTTCAACATATCCTTTGTTGAGGTTATTATCTTATCGTCACTACCTATGATAAGCATATCATCTACATAGAGACATAATATAACATAACCCTTAGGTGTGTCTTTCACATAAACACACTTGTCACATTCATTTATTTTGAAACCATGTTCCAACATGACGTGATCAAACTTTTGATGCCATTGTTTGGGAGGTTGCTTTAGGCCATATAATGACTTAACCAGCTTGCAAACTTTGTTCTCTTTCCCAGGGGCAATAAAACCCTCAGGTTGTTTAATGTAAATTTCTTCCTCTAAATCGCCATTTAGGAAAGTTGTTTTTACATCCATTTGGTGAATTTCCAAATTTCTAATGGCGGAAATAGCAAGTACCATCCTGATGGAGGTGATTCTCGTTACAGGAGAATACGCATCAAAATAATCTAGACATTCTCGTTGTCTGTAACCTTTGATCACTAATTTTGCTTTGTATTTATCAATACTTCCATCCGCCCTCATTTTCATTTTAAAGAGCCATATATAGTCTAGTGCATTGAAACCCTGAGGAAGGTCCACTATTTCCCACGTATGGTTTTGTAAAATAGATTCTATTTCACTTTTGATGGCTTCTTTCCATTGAAGTGCTTCCGAAGAGGTAACCGCTTCACGGTAGGTTTTAGGTTCATGTCTACCATGAATGTGAGGAAGTCGGAACCAAACGATTTCTCAACCCTAGCCCTTTTACTTCTTCTAGGCTCAATATCTTCTTCCACATGTTGTTCTTGTCTCTCACTTTGGACCGACTCATCAACGAGTGTAGAAGAACTTCCAATTTCCGTGTTTAAACAGGGAAATATATTTTCAAAGAATGTAGCACTCCTTGATTCCAATATCGTGTTCTTCTGTATATCGGGATTCTTAGAATCATGCACAAGAAATCGATAAGCACTACTATTGTGAGCATATCCAATGAATATGCAATCTACAGTTTTAGGCCCTATCTTTAAGACCTTAGGTGCCGACACTAGTACTTTGGCTAGGCACCCCCACACTCGTAGGTATTTATATGATGGTTTTCTTCCCATCCAAATTTCATATGGGGTTTCCTCTTTACTCTTTCGAGGTAGCTTATTTAAAAGATAAGAAGCTGACATGATAGTTTCCCCCCACATGTTTGGACTAAGTCTAGAACTTATCAACATGTCATTAACCATTTCTTTCAAGATACGGTTCTTTCTTTCGGCGATACCGTTTTGTTGAGGTGAATAGGGGGCGGTGAGTTCATGTCTAATACCATGTTGCTCACAAAAGTTAGCAAATGGTGACACATAGTCACCTCCCCTATCACTTCTAATGACCTTGATTTTCTTATTAAGTTGATTCTCAACTTCATTCTTGTAAAGAATGAACTTATCGATGGATTCATCCTTACTTTTAAGTAAGTATACATAGCAATATTTCGTGTTATCATCGATAAAGGTGATGAAGTATTTGTTTCCACCTCTTGCGGGAACCGATTTTAAGTCACATACATCGGTGTGGATCATATCAAGGGGTTCGGTTATTCTTTCAACCGATTTAAACGATGATCTTGTTTGTTTGGCCTCAGCACATGTTTGACATTTATAGCTGAATCAATGTGGAAAGATGGTATGCATTTAAATTTAATTAACCGACAAATGGAATTAAAATTAACATGACCAAGACGTGCATACCAAATATTAGAAGACTCAAGCAAGTAAGCGGAAGTAGTATTAATTTCATTAATATCACGCTTAAAAGTCATTACATTCAATTTGAACATGCCACTAAGGGCATATCCCCTACCAACATCCACACCACTTTTGGTCAACACGAACTTATCTGATTCAAACACCAAACGAAAACTAAACTTTTCGAGAAGCCAACTCGACACAAGATTCTTACAAATCTCCGGAACATAGAGCACATTGTTCAAAGTGTGCTCCTTTTCCGAGGTCATCTTGAGTATCACGGAACCTTCCCCTTTGATATCGGCCGTAGCCGAGTTTCCCATGAACAACTTCTCACCAGTCTCAACATCCTTGAAGGTGGTAAACATGTTCTTGTCCGAGCAAACATGACGGGTAAAACCCGTATCAATCCACCATTCCGTTGAGTTTGATCCCACCGAGTTAACTTCGGAGATCATATTAGTGACATCGGTCACCATGGCAGCAAGATCAATATAATCATTCACCAGATTAGCTTAACGGGGATTCTCCCATTTTGGCATCTTGCAGCTCGCAGCTCTATGACCCGTCTGATCACAACCCGAAATATTTTCGGGTTTTTCCGCATGATTAGCAACAGTGTTCGCAAGTGGTGCTCCCACAATTGGAGTTACCGTTACAACGGATTTCATGATCGGTGCAAGCATAGTTGAGGTCACAAGAAGATGAGTCGATATTCTGAAATTCGCAAAGTAAAGAATTAGACAACTTGCTTTATAATTGTTTAACAATCAATAATAACAATAATAGTAATCTGTTTATAACAATACAAATAATCTGGTTTATTGTTATTTTTCCAAAACCCGTTCTGTTTTTACAAAACCGTTTTAAATTCAGTCGGCAAAACTGATATTCGTTACGTAACACTTACGCTAACGTAACTAACAGTTACGTGACCAACATAACTAGCAATTACGTGACCTAGCAGAAGTAACTAACAGTTACGTGACAAACAGTTACGCTACGTAACTAACAATTGTAACTAACAGTTACGTGACTAACAAATGTAACTAACAGTTACGTGAGTAACAATTACACTAGCGAAACTAACAGTTACGCTACGTAACTAAGGAATGTAACTAACAGTTACGTGAAAAACGTAACTAATAGTTACGTGACATAACTAACAGTTACGTGACTAACAAACGTAACTAACAGTTACGTGAAAAATGTAACTAAGAGTTACGTGATTAACAGTAACGTGTACAACAACGAGAACCGTAATGGTATTTCAGAAATTGTTATTCTAAACTTGATCCACAACCGCTTTTAAACAAAATGGAAAGAAATTATATGGATATAACAAGTTCCAAACTGATCTGAAGGACACTGATTAAAGGATTTATAATAAATAAACTGTTTTCAAATTTTCCGTTCACTGATTTAAAACCAATAATCTATTTTAAACGTTAATAATATGATATTTAACGCCAATTACGCTTGCGTATCTAACAGTTACGCTACGTAACTAACAGTTACGCCGACGTAACTAAGTAGCGAAACTAACAATTACGCTTACTAGACTAGCAGATACGCCACGTAATTAACTAACGTAACTGACTAGCGTAACCAACAGTTACGCTACGTGACTAACAGTTACGCTACGTGACTAACAGTTACGCTACGTAACTAACAGTTACGTTGAAAAAGCAGCTGTTCAAAAAAGAGTCGAAACAAAACTCGTTTGAGTCCAATCTTTTCTGATTATAAACGGTATTATAAGAAGAAAAACTTGTTTTAAGATTGTAGAAAGGGATACCGTTTATATTGAACAAAATACAAATTACATACAATGTAACGAAATTACAGAAAGATGTAAACGAAATTACTGCCAAGGCTCGTGATAAACACGATTCCCTTAAAACAAATTTCGCGTATATTCACACGAATTGTTTTCCCAGGGTACAATGACAAAAAACAGTTTATTAGGAAACTGCTGGAGCAAGCAACTTGCCTGAAAATTGCAATCGGAAAAATCTCAAAGTAGAATAGATAGGAGGAAAAGGTGTGTGTTACTGAGCCAAAATCGGTCCGATTTTATAGGCAAAAGAAGCGTTTTTCTGTATTAATTTTGTTTAATAGCATTAAACCTCCGAATTCAATACCAAAGACTGTAACGGTTTTAGTTACGCTAACAGTTACGTTAGCGTAACTAACAGTTACGTAGTTACGCTAACGTAACACACAGTTACGCTACCTAACTAACAGTTACGTGACTAATAGTTACGCAACGTAACAAACAGTTACGCTACATAGCAGTTACGTTACCCAAACACCCATCTTTAGGTGTCGATATCTCATTCACCTTAACTCCGTTTTGGACGTATAATATATCGTTGAAAAGCCCTTTCTAAGGGCTACACATTCATATTAAATATTCTTCATAAATATTAAATATGCATAACTTTATATACGTACAAAGTTGATGAAAATATCATATTTTTATCAATATTTTCCAATACTTACAAAACTTTAATATTAAGTCAATGTCTTTGGAAAAATCAAAATTACGTTAATATCCTTCCAAAACATGAAAAATTCTCATATATATCCAAAATAATAAATTAATAATATTTAAATAATTTTAATATTAAAATTATTCATCTAAATATTAATTAAACTTTTTACTCAAGTATGTTAGGTTTAATCCAACATTAACCAATATATCTCAATTTCATATACTCGCGATATAAATTTAAAAAAGATTGATTTCTATAATTTTCATCCTAACATATTGGTTAATGTCAGATTAAACCTAATATACTTGAGTAAAAGGTTTAATTAATATTTAGATGAATGATTTAAATATTAAAATCATTTAAATATTATTAATTTATTATTTTGGATATATATGAGAATTTTTCATAGTTTGGAAAGATATTAAGGTAATTTTGATTTCACAAGAACATTGATGTAATATTGAAGTTTTGTAAGGACGTAGATGTAAATCTCGCTCATTTAAAATTTTAATAAATTTTTTTAGTAATATTTATAATAATATTATAATTTGGAAATAATTAGAAGTTATAACAAATTAATACTCTATTTACAAAAGTTATATTAAAATAAAAAAATATTTATGTTACCCTATTCTATTGTCTTTGACTATCAAAAAAATAACTTAATTATTTTCTCGTTTTTTAATATGTTTTTAATTTTACCTTAGTATAACTTTATTAAACTAAATATATATGTTCTTATTTTTCTTAGTAAAAACAAACATCTTTAAAACTCTTTAAATGTAAATGTTCTTTAATTTAATTTAGTATTACCATGAAACAAAAAAATCAAATAACATAATAATGATTGCTTTCTTAGTAAGAAAAAATAATATGGATTTATTTTTCTTTCCTTCGTAATTTGTACATACATTTTATCATTGCATTCATAACTGATTTACTATTACGTTAAAAATAGAGAAATCAAGTAGCATAACAAAAGTTAATTAATGGATATTTCGAAAAACTTTGTTTTCTTATTAAGATATAAATTGTATTGGTATTTTTTTTTTTAATTTCATTTGCATGTTAAGTTAAGTTGGAACCAAAGGTATATTATTTTATTAAACATAAAAAGATTATGCATCGAAATATTTTATTATTTACTTAAATTTTATAGAATATTATAGACTTTTATTATTTATTTTTATCTAAACAAAAGTAATAATTAATTTTATATAAGTCTAGGGGTAATGGAAATACTTGTTATAAGTGCAAGATACTATGAGTTAAATATATTTATAAGGGGTAAAATATGATAAAATCAGATTTATTTAAAAAAGGGCGGAGAAAGTGTTGCGGAGGGAATTTGAACCCACACTTCTCAATTCATTCCTTCCAAACCGTAACCATGAAACTTAATATATATTATAAACTATTTTTATTGTACTATTTACCAAATAGTTATATTTATCCTACTAAATGTTAGGAGATATAATTCTCTCATCCTTATATTTATCTTATGCAACAAATTCTTCCTCTTGTCCTATAGATTTCAACTATGTCAAAAACTTCCATGGGACATTTCCTACTTCACGATGCCGAGCGCGAGCGCCATTAACGCTATGGAACATTGTTGCTCCACTCTTCGTAGCGTCTTTGGGATCGGCTTCTCTTATTATCTCAAAGAGTTCATCTTAAAAATGATTCCTAAGCTTGTTTTGTAATTTGTTTGATGGACAATGGGAAGTCGGGTCAAAATATAACAATAACAACAACAACGACAACAATAATAATAATAATAATAATAATAATAATAATAATGATAATAATAATAATAATAATAATAATAATAATAATAATGGAGTAAAATCATCATTTTGATAAAACTATCATAATTAAGTTAACTCTAATTGACGAAAAGACTATCGGTGTGCAAAAGTTCAAATTAAAGGTCCTTTCACGTAATTTTTTCAAAAAAAGGGACTGAAAGTATCATATTAAACAAAGGAAAATGACCATTTGTGTAATTAACTCTTACCTAATTGAAAATAAATGCTTCTATTGGTCAATAGAAGTTTTGTTATTTAAAAAAATATTTTCAATTATTTTGTGTTTGTATAAAACATTATGTATTATTATATGAATACTTAAACTCGTGAGTATAATTTAGATTCATATTCATAATCATTAAATTTATTAAAACTTTATAATATAGGAAAAAGAAAAGCATCACATTTAAATTGCTTATGTAATATTCCAAGTTTATAGCAAAATTAGTCAATTATTTTTAATCCAAAAGTAACTTTTTGATTATTACATCTAATTGAAAACGTTTATGATAATATCTAAAAGAAAGATGGTAAATCATCGAAAAAGATGTAGAAAAATTTGTATTGAAATGAAAGCGAGCTATTATTAACTTTGGGAGATTTGTTTTTAGATTTCTTCAATTTCATAAATAGTAAATAGGTAAATGAAGAAAAATATAAAGATAATGGTGAAAATATGAGTAATGTCGAGATAGAAAGATGAAAGCAAAAGTGATGAAAAAAAGTTTGATTTCGTTTAATAAAGGTTAAATGGATTTTTCTTCTTTAAATAAGGGGATTAATATTAATTTTGGAAATTATTGTATTAAAAGAGTGATTATTTAATTAAATTTGTTAAAATAAAGAGTTTGTTAATTAAATTATTAAAATAAAAGATTAGATTTTTTTTTTAAATACTCCTATTAATCAATTATTTTATAAAAATCTTTTTTATAATGAAAAAATTGAAAATTCCAGTTTTGGTAGATGGTTTGTAAACAACTAAGGGGGCGGTTGTTTCAAAGTAAGAAATTGGAAAAGAAATGGGAAAAACAATGAAAGAGAGATTAATCATTACCCAGTTTTATTATCCTCTTTTTGTTGAGTAATGGTTTATTGTCTGTTAATGGATATAGTGGACAATGATTGATTACCTAATAACAAACCACACTATCAATGATTATTATTACCATTGTTTAACCCCTATTAACCTTAACCAAATACACTCTAAAGTCATGATAATAGAGATTCCATGACTTAATATCATACAGAAAAAGATAATGAAAAATTGGATCCAACATAAACTTAAAGTAGGTTCAACAATTCAAATTATAAATGTTAAATTAATATATAACTCATGTGTCCATAAGACAATAAGAATAATAATAATAACATTATAATATACATATCTCCAAGTGTAAATCCAAATTACAATATATAAAAGTTGTTTGGTAGAATTAATTATTTAATTTAGCTTTTATTTTATTTTAAATATATATTGTGGTGATAAATTTGACTTGACTGACACCACGTGAAATATAAAAATGACCCAACTTTATTTATTCAAACAACGACAATATACGAATTTAAAAAGGTTATCAACATGTGACCATATTCACCATGAACCATACATTATTCAAACCTATATATGTATATTTTTTATCCAATCTTTATATTTAGCCTATCAAATTCAACAAGGTGTACTCTGTTATCATCAATCAGTTCAAATTAAATAACGAATAAAACAAACAAATGTGATCTACATTACAATAAATAAATGATTAACATAAGAACCTCTAGAACTATATAACACACGTCTATTTCCATGTTACAAATGTAGGTAAAAAACATTATTTCTTCAGTTTCATAAACATTATTCAACTTTTTAATTATATTTATTTTAAAAATATTATTGTATTTTTTATATATTAAAGATTAAAATACAGTAACTTCTTTTATTCTTAATTTTTTTTTAATTTTTTAAACTTTACAAACGTGTTTAATATAAAGACATGATAGAAAAAGTTAATAAAAAAATACTATATTAATTACATTTATTATATTTCGACTATCTTATGCTTTTAAATATTATTTTTGAAAAGGAGGTAGTAACTTGTTTTTCAAAAGATGTACGTTCTCTCTAAGTAGATGTGTTTACATACCACATTACACTAGTATAGTACCTGCACGGTGCAGCGGGGATAATAAACTATATTAGATATAATTATATTACGAATATTTAACTACGGAAATTAAATACGCACAACGATAAAAACATAAAATGTATTTAAACTCCAATCATAATGTAAAATGTGAAGATACAAACTTTTAAAAGATAGTAGTTTGTTACAATTCTTGTTGTCCTTGTACTTGTTAAAATATTTGCCCATCAATAGAAAATAGACGTTTTTTCTATTTCTTGATTGGTTCAAACTCACTTTACACTTTTTTTTTTCTTGAATTGAGTTCTCTAATAGTTTTATATCTCGTTATCGGTTCTTCTTGGTAAGCTTCTTGCAATTGTTGACCATCTAAAACAACATTGTAATGTCAAATAAACCTACCTATAAGTAAGAGCTTTTAAAAGATAAAGATAGTATAAAATGGTCTCATATTTTTTAAAGAAAATGAGTAAATACCTTTTTTAATGACTGATCTCAGATAGTTTAGTTATTCTTTTCAACCCTACACTTAAACATAAACAAATAAATATTTTTTAGCATATGAAACCTCATCAAGTTCAATTAGGACCGACATTTGTGTATGTGTTGACCCGACTTCCCATTGTCCATCAAACAAATTACAAAACAAACTTAGGAATCATTTTTAAGATGAACTCTTTCGACTTCGTATTCTCCATCAATTTTTGCATGGTTTGTAATCGAACTTTTTTATGAATTTGACCTATTTGTAAACAAATAAATACCGTTAATTACGGTATGGACTTATATGTTAGTTTTGGTTTTCAATCATAAATTCTTTAATCAATATAAACGAAATTGGTTATTGTTATTATGGTAAATAAACATTTCTAAGTCTACATGTTTAAATTATCTTTCCGTTCATTTACTCTACAAGGCTAAAACTTTATTAACCAACATTATTTAATTATAAGTTATTTTGAATAATGATATGTGGTGAGAGATATAAAAACAGTAGTTAAGTAATTTCAATTACTAAGGTTTTAGAGAATTAAGACTATGTGAGAAATGTTTTATAATATAGTAGAAATAGATTATATTATAGTGTAGATTTAGTATACGTATTTTAGTAGAAAAAAATGCATAATATTTTAATTATTTTAAGTTTATAATTTCTAGTTTTTAAATTAAATAGAAATTTTTTTTTTTTTTAATTACATAGGAATTATAAGTTAATTTGTTAGATGTGAAATATTTTTTAAATTAATTAGGAAAGAGAGTATTGTTTGACTTAAATAATAATAAATATAGATTAAGGATAGTAAGGTAATTTTAATTAACTTTAAAGTTAATTAAAATTACTTACTATCCTTAATCTCTATTTATTATTATTAAAGTCCAAACAATACTCTCTTTCCTAATGAATTTACAAAAATATTTCACACTTCTAACAAATTAACTTATACTTCCTATGTAATTAAAAAAAAAAAAATTTCTATTTATTTCAAAAACTGAGAAAATTATAAATTTATTTATAACACCATAACTTAAAATAATTAAAATATTATGCATTTTTTCTACTAAAATACGTATACTAAATCTCACACTTAATATAACTTATTTCTACTATATTATAAAACATTTCTCACATAGTCTTAATTCTCTAAATTGAAATTACTTAACTACTTTTTTATATCTCTCACCACATATCATTATTCAAATAAACTTATAATTAAATAATGTTGGTTAATAAAGTTTTAGCCTTGTAGAGTAAATGACGGAAAGATAATTTAAACATGTAGACTTAGAAATGTTATTTACCATAATAACAATAACCAATTTCGTTTATCTGATTAAAGAATTATGCTTGAAAACCAAAACTAACATATATAGTCCATACCGTAATTAACGGGATTTATTTGTTTTACAATAGGTCAAATTCATAAAAAGTTCGATTACAAACCATGCAAAAATTGATGGAGAATACGAAGTCGAAAGAGTTCATCTTAAAAATGATTCCTAAGTTTGTTTTGTAATTGTTTGATGGACAATGGGAAGTCGGGTCAACACATACACAAATGGCGGTCCTAATTGAACTTGATGAGGTTTCATATGCTAAAAATATTTATTTGTTTATGTTTAAGTGTAGGTTGAAAAGAATAAACTACTATCTGAGATCAGTCATTAAAAAAGGTATTTACTCATTTCTTTAAAAAATATGAGACCATTTTATACTATCTTTATCTTTTAAAAGCTCTTACTTATAGGTAGGTTTATTTGACATTACAATGTTGTTTTTAGATGGTCAACAATTGCAAGAAGCTTACCAAGAAGAACGATAACGAGATTATAAACTATTAGAGAACTCAATCAAGAAAAAAAAAAGTGTAAAGTGAGTTTGAACAATCAAGAAATAGAAAAAACGTCTATTTTCTATTGATGGGCAAATATTTTACAAGTACAAGGACAACAAGAATTGGAACAAACTACTATCTTTTAACAGTTGTATCTTCACATTGTACATTATGATTGGAGTTAAATACATTTATGTTTTTATCGTTGTGCGTATTTAATTTCCGTAGTTAAATATTCGTAATATAATTATATCTAATATAGTTTATTATCCCCGCTGCACCGTGCAGGTACTATACTAGTGTAATGTGGTATAAACACATCTACTTAGAGAGAAGTACACTTTTGAAAAACAAGTTACTACCTCCTTTTCAAAATATATTTAAAAGCATAAGCTAGTCGAAATATAATAAATGTAATTAATATAGTATTTTTTATTAACTTTTTCTATCATGTCTTTATATTAAACACGTTTGTAAAGTTTAAAAAATTAAAAAAAAATTAAGAATAAAGAAGTTACTGTATTTTAATCTTTAATCTATAAAAAATACGCAATAATATTTTTAAAATAAATATAATTAAAACGTTGAATATGTTTATGAACCTGAAGAATAATGTTTTTACCTACATTTGTAACATGGAAATAGACGTGTGTTATATAGTTCTAGAGTTCTTATGTTATCATTATTTATTGTAATGTAGATCACATTTGTTTGTTTATTCGTTATTTAATTTGAACTGATGATGATAACAGAGTACACCTTGTTGAATTTGATAGGCTAAATATAAAGATTGGATAAAAAATATACATATAGAATAATGTATGGTTCATGGTGAATATGGTCACATGTTGATAACCCTTTTTAAATTCGTATATTGTCGTTGTTTGAATAAATAAAGTGGGTCATTTTTATATTTCAAGTGGTGTCAGTCAAAGTCAAATTTATCACCCACCAATATATATTTAAAATAAAATAAAAGCCTAAATTAAATAATTAATTCTACCAAACAACTTTTATATATTGTAATTTGGATTTACACTTGGAGATATGTATATTATAATGTTATTATTATTATTCTTATTGTCTTATGGGACACATGAGTTATATATTATTTTAAACCTTTATAATTTGAATTGTTGAACCTACTTTAAGTTTATGTTGGATCCAATTTTCATTATCTTTTCTGTATGATATTAAGTCATGGAATCTCTATTATCATGACTTTAGAGTGTATTTGGTTAAGGTTAATAGGGGTAAACAATGGTAATAATCATCATTGATAGTGTGGTTTGTTATTAGGTAATCAATCATTTCCACTATAATCCATTAACAGACAATAAACCATTACTCAACAAAAAGAGGATAATAAAACTGGGTAATGATTAATCTCTCTTTATTGTTTTTCCCATTTCTTTTCCAATTTCTTACTTTGAAACAACCGCCCCCTTAGTTGTTTACAAACCATCTACCAAAACTGGAATTTCAATTTTTTCATTATAAAAAGATTTTTATAAAATAATTGATTAATAGGAGTATTTAAAAAAAAATCTAATCTTTTATTTTAATAATTTAATTAACAAACTCTTTATTTTAACAAATTTAATAACTAATCACTCTTTAATACAATAATTTCCAAATTAATATAATCCCTTATTAAAGAAGAAAATCCATTTAACCTTTATTAAACGAAATCAAACTTTTTTTCATCACTTTTGCTTTCATCTTTCTATCTCGACATTACTCATCTTTTCCACATTATCTTTATATTTTTCTTCATTTACCTATTACTATTTAGAAAGTGAAGAAATCTAACTAAAAACAAATCTCCCAAAGTTAATAATAAGCTCGCTTTCATTTCAATACAAATTTTTCTACATCTTTTTCGATGATTTACCATCTTTCTTTTAGATATTATCATAAACGTTTTCAATTAGATGTAATAATCAAAAGTTACTTTTGGATTAAAATAATTGACTAATTTGCTATAAATTGGAATATTACATAAGCAATTTAATGTGATGCTTTTCTTTTCCTATATTATACAGTTTTATATAAATTTAATGATTATGAATAATGAATCTAAATTTACTCACGAGTTTTAAGTATTCATATAATAATACATAATGTTTTATACAAACACAAATAATTGAAAATATTTTTTTAAATAACAAAACTTCTATTGACCAATAGAAGCATTTATTTTCAATTAGGTAGAGTTAATTAACAATGGTCATTTTCCTTTGTTATATGATACTTTCAGTCCCTTTTTTTGAAAAAATTACGTGAAAGGACCTTTAATTTGAACTTTTGCCACCGATAGTCTTTTCGTCAATTAGAGTTAACTTAATGATAGTTTTATCAAATGATGATTTACTCCATTATTATTATTATATTATTATTATTATATTATTATCATATTATTATTATTTATTATTATTATTATTGTTGTCGTTGTTGTTGTTTTGTTATATTTGACCGACTTCCCATTGTCCATCAAACAAATTACAAAACAAGCTTAGGAATCATTTTTACGATGAACTCTTTGAGATAATAAGAGAGCGATCCCAAAGACGCTACGAAGAGGGAGCAACAATGTTCCATAGCGTTAATGGCGCTCGCGCTCGGCATCGTGAAGTAGGAAATGTCCCATGGAAGTTTTTGACATAGTTGAAATCTATAGGACAAGAGGAAGAATTTGTGCATAAGATAAATATAAGGATGAGAGAATTATATCTCCTAACATTTATAGGATAAATATAACTATTTGTAAATAGACAATAAAAATAGTTTATAATATATTAAGTTTCTGGTTACGGTTGGAAGGAATGAATTGAGAAGTGTGGGTTCAAATTCCCTCCGCAACACTTTCTCCGCCTTTTTTAAATAAATCTGATTTATCATATTTTACCCCTTATAAATAATTTAACTCTAGTATCTTGCACTTAACAGTATTCCATTACCCCTAGACTTATATAAAATTAATTATTACTTTTGTTTAGATAAAAATAAATAATAAAAGTCTATAATATTCTATAAAATTTAAGTAAATAATAAAATATTCGACTAATCTTTTTATGTTTAATAAAATAATTACCTTTGGTTCCAACTTAACTAACATGCAATGAAATTAAAAAAAAAAATACCAATACAATTATATCTTAATAAGAAACAAAGTTTTTTGAAATATCCATTAATTAACTTTTTTATGCTACTTGATTTCTCTATTTTTAAAGTAATAATAAATTAGTTATGAATGCAATGATAACATGTATGTACAAATTACGAAGGAAAGAAAAATAATAAATCCATATTATTTTTTCTTACTAAAAGCATCATTATTAGGTTGTATTTGATTTTTTTGTTTCATGGTAATACTAAATTAAATTAAAGAACATTTACATTTAGATAGTTTTAAAGATGTTTGTTTTTACTAAGAAAAATAGAACATATATATTTAGTTTAATAAGTTATACTAAGGTAAAATTAAAACATATTAAAAAACGAGAAAATAATTAAGTTATTTTTTGATAGTCAAAGACAATAGAATAGGGTAACATAAATATTTTTTTATTTTAATATAACTTTTGTAAATAGAGTATTAATTTGTTATAACTTCTAATTATTTCCAAATTATAATATTATTATAATATTACTAAAAAAATTTATTAAAATTTTAAATGAGCGAGATTTACATCTACGTCCTTACAAAACTTCAATATTACATCAATGTTCTTGTGAAATCAAAATTACCTTAATATCTTTCCAAACTATGAAAAATTCTCATATATATCCAAAATAATAAATTAATAAATTTAAATGTTTTACTATTTAAATCATTCATCTACATATTAATTAACCTTTTACTCAAGTATATTAGGTTTAATCTGACATTAACCAATATGTTAGGATGAAAATTATAGAAATCAATCTTTTTTAAATTTATAGCGCGAGTATATGAACTTGAGATATATTGGTTAATGTTGGATTAAACCTAACATACTTGAGTAAAAAGTTTAATTATATTTAGATGAATAATTTTAATATTAAAATTATTTAAATATTATTAATTTATTATTTTGGATATATATGCAGAATTTTTTCATGTTTTGGAAGGATATTAACGTAATTTTGATTTTTCCAAAGACATTGACTTAATATTAAAGTTTTGTAAGTATTGGAAAATATTGATAAAAATATATTTTCATCAACTTTGTACGTATATAAAGTTATGCATATTTAATATTTATGAAGAATTTATATGAATGTGTAGCCCTTAGAAAGGGCTTTTCAACGATATATTATACGTCCAAACGGAGTTAAGGTGAATGAGATATCGACACCTAAAGATGGGTGTTTGGGTAACGTAACTGCTATGTAGCGTAACTGTTTGTTACGTTGCGTAACTATTAGTCACGTAACTGTTAGTTTGGTAGCGTAACTGTTTGTTACGTTGCGTAACTACGTAACTGTTAGTTAGGTAGCGTAACTGTTAGCGTAACTAAAACCGTTACAGTCTTTGGTATTGAATTCGGAGGTTTAATGCTATTAAACAAAATTAATACAGAAAAACGCTTCTTTTGCCTATAAAATCGGACCGATTTTGGCTCAGTAACACACACCTTTTCCTCCTATCTATTCTACTTTGAGATTTTTCCGATTGCAATTTTCAGGCAAGTTGCTTGCTCCAGCAGTTTCCTAATAAACTGTTTTTTGTCATTGTACCCTGGGAAAACAATTCGTGTGAATATACGCGAAATTTGTTTTAAGGGAATCGTGTTTATCACGAGCCTTGGCAGTAATTTCGTTTACATCTTTCTGTAATTTCGTTACATTGTATGTAATTTGTATTTTGTTCAATATAAACGTATCCCTTTCTACAATCTTAAAACAAGTTTTTCTTCTTATAATACCGTTTATAATCAGAAAAGATTGGACTCAAACGAGTTTTGTTTCGACTCTTTTTTGAACAGCTGCTTTTTCAACGTAACTGTTAGTTACGTCGTAACTGTTAGTCACGTAGCGTAACTGTTAGTCACGTAGCGTAACTGTTGGTTACGCTAGTCAGTTACGTTAGTTAATTACGTGGCGTATCTGCTAGTCTAGTAAGCGTAATTGTTAGTTTCGCTACTTAGTTACGTCGGCGTAACTGTTAGTTACGTAGCGTAACTGTTAGATACGCAAGCGTAATTGGCGTTAAATATCATATTATTAACGTTTAAAATAGATTATTGGTTTTAAATCATGAACGGAAAATTTGAAAACAGTTATTTATTATAAATCCTTAATCAGTGTCCTTCAGATCAGTTTGGAACTTGTATATCCATATAATTTCTTCCATTTGTTTAAAAGCGGTTTGGATCAAGTTTAGACAAT
>CAJVGC010000065.1:46703236-46727012 GCA_910822075.1 Senecio squalidus
GGAACGTAGTGAATTGGGCTCACCCATGGACTATCTGAGATTGGGTAAATAATTCTTGCATCCAACAACTTAACAACTTCCTTCTTAACGACATCTGTCATATTCGGATTTAGCCTCCGTTGTCTTTGAACAACGGGTTTTATGTTATCAAGAAAATTAATTTTATGTTTGCAAAATTCGGGGCTAATTCCAGGTATGTCAGATATATGCCAAGCAAAGGCCTTTTTATGACCTTTAAGGACTGTCAATAATCGAGCTTTTTCGTCACCCGAAAGTGATGACGAAATAACAACTGGTAATAAATTCGTACCTTCAAGAAAAGCATACTCTAAATGTTAAGCTCCAAGTCGGTAGATGGTTCTTCAATTGAAGACTTTATCCTCATGCTCTGGTCCAACTTCAATTCCTATTTGACTTCAATCTCCACTTCTTCGAACTTCTCGTCCTTCAGTTCCTCCTCCAAGCTAGCTTCTATCTCTAGAATTTATTGCCAATCTGAATCATCAAACACATCAATCCGAAAACAGGTTTCATGAGTGGAATAAGAATGGGTCATGGCTCTATCTAGTGTAAAAACAATTATTTCTTCCCCAACCCCCAATGAAATTTGCCATTTTTCAGACGAATAATTGCGTCAGCTGTGTTTAGGAATGGTCGTCCAAGGATAAGTGGAACCGTGACATCTTCATCCATTTCTAGAATCACAAAATCAACAGGGAAGGTAAATTTTCCTACGTTTACTAGCATGTTTTCAGCAATTCCTAACGGGTATTGAAACGATCGGTCGACTAGGCAGATACTCATCCTAGTGGGTTTTAACACTCCTAGGGCAAGTTTAGCATATAGTGAATACGACATCAGATTTATGCTAGCTTCTAAGTCAGCCAACGCACTGCAACTGTACGTATTGCTGAAGTTACACTGGATCAGAAAACTCCTTGGGTCATCCAACTTGGTTGGTATCGTGTTTTTCACCAAGGCTGAACATTCTGCGTTTAAAAACGCGACTTGCTCCTCTGATGACTTTCCCTTATCCGTGACCAACTCCTTGATGAATTTAGCGTAGTTTGGCATCCCTGCAATCAAATCAACAAGAGGAACATTAATATTAACAGATTTAATCATGTCACAGAATTTACCGTACTGCTCCTTCATTTCTCCTTTCTTAATCGTTGAGGATATGGGATACGTGGCTTATAAGCTTTGATTGGAACTTCCTCCACTGGTTCAGGTGTTTTAGCCTTGGGTTGAACTAGTGGTGCCTCGTCCTCATCGTCCTCGATCTCGAAATCATCTACAACTGGTTCTGTAGTGGAAGGTGGCGTCCTGTCTGACAGTTTCTCTCCGGTTTCTTCTTGATCTTTTCCGTAAGCATGTCCCGATCGTGTGGTAATTGCGTTCACGTGCTCGTCTCTGTGTTTTGGACATTGCGGAATTCCTTCGTTTCTTCCAGGAGGTTGATATTTTGGCGCTTGATTGTTGGAACTGTTTTCCTGATTCTGTGGTCGTGGATTCTGCTGCGTATTGCTCGGTAATTGGCCTGGTGGCCGGTTTGAGTTCCGCTCATTCATCCTATCGAATCGTCTCTCCAAGTCTTGCATTGCTGCCTGCTGATTTCTCTGCCCTTGCTCGATGTGATCATTTAAAACTTTTAATTGGTTACTAACAGCGTCATTCTTCGAGTTTTGGGTGTGGATGAACGATTTCATAAGATCTTTTAGGCTTTGATCTTCATCTTCGTTCTTCGGTGGATCGTATCTCTGTCGTAGCGGGGATCGTGTATTGTTCCTTTGCCATCCGTTGTCTCGATTGTCACCCCGGTTGTAGTTACCTTCGCGGTTTTGCCAATTCGTTCCCCAATTAGGATAACCATACTGTGCGTAGTTGGCATCCTCCACTTGTCGGTCACACTCACTAGCGTAGTGAGGTCCTCCGCATCCTTCACATCCATTCTTGACTAAGTGCATGTCTTTCTCTATCCTTCCCATGCGTTTATCAATCATGTCCGCTAATGACTTTACTTCTTGAACGACAGAGGATATTTCGTGGTTACTCTCAGCTTGAGCAACATGGCCCCTATGTTTTCGGCCTCGACCATCGTCTCGATATTCCCTTGATAGGCTTAAGACTAGCTTGTCTTCCATTAGGTTGTATGCTCTATTAGTGGTCTTGTACATAAAATCCCCTCCTCCGGCTAGATCCAATTCGTTTTGTGACTCCTTGGTTAATCCGTAAAAGAAAATTTCTATGATGTTTTCCTTGCCCAGACCGTGACCATAACAACTTCTCAGCATCTCCTTCAATCTATCCCATGCTTCAGTGGATGTCTCTCCATCTTCTTGTCGAAATCCTCTGATATCTCTAAGTAACTTCCTACCCAAGGCGGGTGGGAAAAAGCTTTTAATGAAGGTTTCGCGCATTTGTGTCCATGTTGTGATTGAATTTTCATTCAGCTCCTCGAACCAAACCTTCGCATCTCCGGTGAGAGACTAAGGGAATAACCTTAGCTTGACACTATCGCTCTTACCTTGACCGTATTTGAACATCTCACATAGCTCGTTGAATTTGGTTATGTGTTTATGCGGATCTGAATTGAATCGCCCATCGAAAGTATTGTCTTGGATCATCTTGAGATGGTGACCCTTGACAACGAAATCATCACCCAAGTCCGGGGTGGTGATTACCGACCCTCGGGTGGGTGGAACTGATACAGTTGCGGCCCGTCGGTGCATTGGCATGTCCAAAGGATCCATAGCTGGTTGCGGTTCCAGTTTGTCTTCACAAATTAATTCTTCGACCTCTGATTCTGAAGCGCTTCCTCCTCCTTCTGAAGATGAGATATCTTCAAATTTGACTGGCGTGAGTAGTCCAAAACCTGGTGGTGTCTGAATTAAAAAGTTTCCTTTCTTCTTGCCTCACTTCTTCGATACTCCTGGATTTGACTTTGGACTCGCGAGTGGTAATCCCGATGCCCTTGTGTTCATCAACTACCTGAAAATACCTGAAAAAGATAGAAACAAGAAAAGCGTAAAACGTACCGGGTGTAATAATGTCACACCCCGCTAAACCGGAAACACGGAATGTGAAGAGCTGGAAGATCATTACGCAGGTCATATTAAAACATAACGGCATTCAAGTCATTTAAAAATATTAAAAGAGTTTACAAGTTCAAGAAAACAACCAAGTCATAGAATTTAGTACACAAATACATAAGTTTAAAGTTCCAAAATAAAATTCCCAAAAGTAGTGAACAAGTCTTTTCCCGAAAAGGTTCTCACACGACCGCCTCGACCCGTCCATGCCATGCACTTCATACTTACACTAAATTTCCTGAAACATAAGATAAAGTGTCAACTACGAAAGTAGTGAGTGAGTTACAGTTTAAGTAGTTCGGCAAAAATATAAGTAAAGTATATAAAAGTAAAAGTTTCCAAAAGGAGGTTAGCGGAGAAAAGTCGCTTAAGATTTATATACTTTTAAAGTTCAAGTAGCGGGCAAATCGGTGCCCTAAGTTCGTAAAGACTAAGTAGAGTCAAATTTAGTCAAATTGTAGTTGCGGAATCAATCGCTAAAAAGTTCGTAAATTTATGCGTATAAGTAACTAATTAGACTTCTTGTATCAACCTCTTGGCATCTATAACTTAAGTGTTCACACTAATCCGATTGTTCAACCGTGAGGCCCCTCTTCCCGCCTATCCTACGGGAAGTTGTTCAAGTTCTTAGTAATATGTACTTAGACTGCCATCTAAGCAAGGAACGGTTCTTTCCTAAGTATCGATACACATAATTACTAAACGGCTCTGTAGTTAATAGTGTGTAAAGTTCTAGAAAAATTAGCTGGGCACTAAGTAGTTTTGTTTTAAAAGAGATAGTTGTTCCGTCACTTAAGATCATGTTATAGTTCCATCAAGGGTCGGTCCGCATACAAGCATCAATAATTAGTTTAGCCAAAAAGGGGGCAAGCCGGTAAGTTCAAGTAGAGTAAAAGTGTTTTACGCATAAGAGTTCAAGGAGTTTGTCCAAAATAGTTCAATAAGTTTCAAAGTCAAAATAGTTCATAATTTGTAATAAGTCATAGTTCACAAAGTTGCAATTTGTTCATAAAAGTTTTCAAGTACAAATAGTCTTATGTTTCCCCCAAAAATCATGCAAAATACATATAAAAATAAGGGGTTGTAACTCACAGATTGCGAAGAATAAGATACGGAAGTCGGAAATGGAATCCGGGAATCACGGGTTGCCTAATAATACCAAGATAGTTTAATTAGTCATTATATTATTATGTTCTTTATATAATAATAATATAGAATAAATTTTATTAAACTCTAAGTGTCAAGGTTAAGTATTGTTAAAATAGTCCGAAAAGGTAATTGTTACGTTTTTGTCCAAAAGTCCGATTTAACGTCTTTGATTATTATGTCTCAAGTGATTTTGCTCGCTGAAGTGGTTTACATTTTTCTAAGGAAATTTGGGCAGCGCTTCCGCGCCCAAATTTCATATCTAAAAATGTACCTACCAATTCCGCTCACAAATCACCCTAAACACGATAACATATATAATATAGTTCAATTTAAGTCCAAATAGTCCATACATGTCCAAAATGTTATTACTTTTACATAATCAGTCCCAAAGTGTCATAAGTCAAAAAGTCAGCGGTCACAAATGGTCCAAACGTGCTAAAAACGACAAGTTTTGGAAAACCAACAACTCTGTGCGCCGCTGTGAGCACCAGAACGGCGCACAGAAGCTGAAAACTTCACCCGTTGCGTCGTTGTGTGCCTTAGGACGACGCACATGACGCGGATTTTCGAGTTTTTGTTAAAAAAACGTATTTTAAGCTTTAGATTTCGACATGCAATAGGTTTAAACTTATTAAAACATCATTTTAACAGTTTATAAAGCATTTTTTTAGTTACCAAATCATGGATCTAAAGGTTATTTCGTTTAAAAACTTTTTTGACCATAGAAAGTCATAAATTTGCATAAAAACTTATTTTGAACCGTTAGATCTTACATGCAAGTGTTTATTTGTATAAAAATAATAAAAAGACAGAAATCTACCTGAGGAAAAGCTCGGATGATGAGTTTTGGTCTGATTTACGCTTCAAAAATCTTTACAAGATTAGTCCTTTTTCGAAGTAAATGACACCCCTTGCTTCTCTTGATGATTCAAACGATTTGTATGGATTAAAATGGTGTTTATGTTGCTGGAAATCACTGGAACAAGTGGGTTTTTGAGAGAAAACTTGAGAGAGAAGTGTATGTGTGTGTTTTTGGTTTGTAAAAATGATTTTGTAAAATGAAAATAAAGATAATAATGAAAGAGTGTGTTGGGGACTGTCAAAGGACAGTAATGAGAGCCTGGAATCGAGAGTGATTGGTTGAAAAAGTGGTGGAATGGAGACATGCAAGAATTTCAAATCTGTTACAAAAATCGTCCTAGACCTTTTTTTGTAAGAAATTTTGTGTTTTGGCTGATTTTGTATAAGTGTTTCGTTGGACCTTTTCGTTAACTAAAGTTTTAAAGTATGTTTCATTATGAACTTAGGAAAGTTCATTAGGGGTTTTCTTGGTATTAGGACTTATATAATTTGATTCCGGTTGTGATTCCGACGTTGTCGCGGTTCCGATTATTGAAAAGTTAAAGACTAGATAGACCGAAAGAGACATAGAGTATAAAAATGCACCTGGAATTAGACGGTTGTCACAAATAACAATTAAAAGTAACTCTTAAGTAAATAAATACTCAAAAGGATCGTATCACAAATTCGAAACAAAAACGAAAAATCAGTCCCCGGCAGCGGCGCCAAAAACTTGATGTGTAAAATCTAGTCTTAATTTTAACCTACTATTTCACGTAATTACACACTTATAGGCAGTGGACCTATTCGTATGTAATATAGTTTAAAAGCAAGTAAATGTTCGTTCGAAGGGACTAATTTGGTTTTTAGATTTCGAATTAATAATATTGGTTTGGTTTTGGGGGTTTTTATTGTAACAAAAGACCGATTAAAAGTTGCAAAATAATTAGTAAAAAGTGATTAATAAAAATCGAGTGAGAAAGTAATTGAAATTATCAAATATTGGAAATAATACACTTGTTTGACACTTCACTTATTTTCCATTTAAGTTTACGAAATTGATTGAATATAAAACTTCTAAGATATAACAAAAGTCCTCTCAAATCTTTTATTAACTTTAACTATCTCAAATTATAATGTTCCTCTCGAATACAGTTATAATTATTAATAATTAAGCGTTAAGTAACAAGCCTGTATTTAGATATTTAACCTTATAGAGTTTCCTCTCGAATAACTCCTCTAAATATTAAGTACTCTCGAATCTTAACAACTAGACTCACTCATCTAAGTTTAATTATTTAAGTTGATATTATTAGGTCCTCTCGAATCCTAACAATTTTAAACCGATTATAGACCGACCGATTATTTCATATAAATTATTTAACCTATCTAGACTCCTCTCGAATACCTAGAATGTTGATTAATTAACTTATGTATAAACAACTTTATAATAATATTTTAAAACTTAGACAAATAAGGACTTTTGGTTAAAAACAAATACCTAAACAATCAATAACGAAAACTCAAACTTCAAATAAGATCCGTTAATCAAACAAGCGTAAAAAGAGTTTAGCTACACATTATTGAGTAAAAAACAGCACACAAAATAGTAGAAAACATCCTGGAAAATAAGTATTAAAAAGAAAGAAAAGCAAACTAAGAAATCTTCAAACATGTCGTGACCGAATATTACGAATAACAAATTCCTAGCTTCAATCCTTGCCTCCAAACGTAAACTCCAGCTCCAGTAACTTAAAAATATTAATTGCTGAAAAATCTGGATGTTTTGGGGTTGTATTTATAGGCAAAAACTAGATAGAGTTCGTATTCGAAACCAACACCAAATCTTTAAAAACACAATGATGGGTCGTGGCTGTTGGTCTCAAGAATGAGGCATGCATGTGCTACTTTCCAAAAATAACAAACTTACACCACGTGAAGTCCTCTCCAAAAGAATCCTAGTTCCAATCAAATTCAAGAACAATATACACTATTTTTGGTTTCCTAATTAATATAGGACGATGGAATTAATTAATCATATGGGAGTGAAAATTGTTTTCATGATTCGGATAATATTTGGTTTCTTCACTGCCACTATAAGAGCCCATGAACTAATTTAGTTTTCGTCATATACCATATTATACTACCACTTTATTTGTTTAGCCAACTTGGCCTTTCAATTGATTTGTATACGAAATCCATTTACTCGAGTGTATTGTAGTAATTTATTCTCAAGTCTACCATGCAAAATTGTCATCCTCGATTCCTCGTCAGAAATCACTATTTTTCGTTATTTAAACTCATTTCTTCCTCCATTTCCACTTCCCGACCATATAAACCTGTAAAATGGACAAAAACACTTTTCCACACGATTAAATGTAAAAACCTATCATATACATCATGTTTACTATGAAAAATGACCAGATATCGCATATAAATAACTATATAAATATGCAATATCAGTGTTTATAAATAACATATTCATAATATTCCTTTCACTCGTTATTACCTTCTTTCATTACCTAGCTTGAGTGTTCGAGTATTTTAGGGAAGGCGCCCATAAATCCTCTTAACCATATATATTAAGTTGTTCAGGAAACGAAGTACAATACAATGATTTTACCACCACCACCTTAATCTCTATCATTTTTACCCTTCTAATAACTTTGACATAAATAAATGATGTCATCTTCGATCCACGAACTATAAGCCATATCATTGTGCTTCTTTGTAAAATACTTCATAATCACGGTAGACGGTATTAGCATAAATTATGGTTGTAAATGAGTCGAGCCGAGTACCACCAAATTCAAGCTCGCACTCGACTCAGTTACTAAAACTCAAACTCGAAACTCGACTCAAACTTTAAATTTCAAGCTCGGACCCGACTCGGTTACTAAAACTTGTACTCAAGACTTGAGTTTGAGCTTGATTGTTTATGCATTTCAAGCTCGAGCTTGGTAAATATTTGTTATATCAACTCAAATAGACTCACGTCGAATACATATTTCTCTATATAGTACGTGGAAAAAGTGTAATTTAACTTAAACTAAATTAGGCTCGCAAGCCTCACGAATCGAGTATCTTGGAGCTCGAACTCGACTCGAAAGTTTACTCGAATAGCTTAATCTTGAGTCGTTTAAATTGAGTCGATTCCAAATAACTTAGGAGTTGATCTAGGATAGCTCGTGAACTATCTCGCCTCATTTACACCTCTCTACATAATCGATGAGCACTTGGAAGACCAAACTAACATAATTTCTTTTATTAAATACTAGGGATGTTCACGGGCCGGTTGGGTTCGGGTAGGTTAGAATTTTTTTTTAACTTTATTCGCAGGTCGGGTATCTCCTTTTAACTACCCTAACCCAACCCTAAAGATGCGTTTATCTTAACTTCGGGTACCCTAAACAAGATGGTTACCTATGATTCAGGACACGAGTACCTTATAATTAGAGATAAGTAAATACGTAAATAAAGAAAAATGAAAATTTAATAGTTAAAGAGAATCATAACAAAATTAAGCTACACTATATATATATATATATATATATATATATATATATATATATATATATATATATATATATATATATATATATAACACTAGAGATTAGTTAATGCAAGAAATATTAGGGATTAGTTTATGCGAAAACTTATATTTTTGTGAGAATAACTAATTTGGGACCACTAGGTTTTTTTAAGCTCAAATTAATTTATATTTAAATAAAAAGGACAATTATAAATTGATAATTTATGATTTATATTTAATTTAATTTTTTAATCCTTTTTATTTTCTCTTTTCTCATATCCCCTCCTAACCTTGTAATTAATATACGGAAAGAAATCCACTTTCTACTAAATTTTTAGTAAAACTCAAAGTTGAACGCCTATCTAAATTTTTTTAAATAAGTCATTTGATTATAGCATTCGAAGTTCATAAACAAGAATATTCATAAAGAAAAAAAATCAATGTTTACACATGAATAAACTATATGAACTAAAAATATTAAAGATAAAAATATGAAAGAACACAAATATCTAATATGGCGAAATCAATGTGTGTTCTGGACAACATCACTGGAAAAAAAATATTATTAACATTCTTCTAAGAAAAAAACATCGATGTTCATGTCTGATCATGCATTTGTTCGCATATGAACATTCTATGCAATTCGCATCATCTTCGTATTCATCATTATTTCTCGTTTTGTATATGAAGATAATGGGTAAACATGTTAACAAATCTTCATCTTGTATTGCAGATCTACTCATCTTAAGAAATGAACACAGTCTACTAGCATTATTATCTTTGAGTTAATCACCTCATATTTTTAATGGTCACAAATGAACACCGTCTACTAGCCTTATTAATCTTTTAAGTTAATAACCATCCACCTATACCAAAATAAATAAATATTAGAACCCTAGAATCAATTATTATTATTTTCATATAAAACAAAAAGTATGACAACTATAACAAACAAACATTAATACATGAAAGAAAGCCTAACATAAAAACTCTTTTAAAAACAATGCATGACTACATACTATTATTTTTATTAGTTCCCATATAAATATGTTTCTTATATACCATAACATAGAGCAATCTACATAATAACACAAAACTATAAAAAGTAAACATCGTTTTTGATTAAATAGAAAGAAAAATTAAAACTTAAACATAAATAAATGTTTAATTAAAACACAAAAAAGTAAATAAAACTATTAACTAAAACAAAAAGAAAACAAGACAGGAAAAGAAGAAATTTAAAGGAATCAAAGCAATTTACGTAATGGATTAAAGCTCAAAATACTAATTCCATCATAAAGCCATATCAATACATATATATATACCTGGCAATCTTGACCCAAATGCTTAAGTTTGGGTCAATTTGGGTAATTAAATTAATGTTGTGGGTGAATTTGGGTTGTATAATATTTATATGCGGGTCATACTGGGCTGAGTAATAAGAAGTTTGAATGAACAACGGGTTGGGTGGAGATAGGTTGAAGAAAACCAAAGAATGAAGTTATTATGTTATGTTGGATGTATCCATGTGCCATATTCTTAAAGCAAATAGTTTTTTCCTTTCTCTCACTCTACCTGTCCATATATTATTTTAATTTTTAATATTCTAATTAGTTGAATAATTATTTTGTTTTTTTTTTATTAAAACGAAAAGAAATCAAATAAATATGATTTTCATTTGATTTTTGACTATAAATTTTTTTCCTTAAAAGTTTTCAATAATAAAAAATAGCATCATAAGTTAAAACTAATATGATTAACATTATAAGTTTGAATTAATCTAATCTGATTATTTCAATATAAAATTATTATATATTATATATTATATATTAAATTTATATTATATATTTTTATAATAGTATAATGTAAAAAGTGACCCAATACGAGGAAAAAACTTGTACAATAAAACTAATATATGCATCAATTTTATAATCTAAAGTAAACTTATAATTTCTAAACTTTTAAATAATTCATTAAAATAAGTTTGATTCACGTAAAAATAAGTTTACAAGAATTGTAATAAAGTTAATCTAATTAACTTTTAACGAAAACAATGCTTATATTTTGTTGATTCACACTTTTCCTATATTTATTTACTAATATTATAATAAAAACTTTTATCTAAATTATAAAATAATTATTAAACATAAAGAAAATGTTAAAAAAAAGTAAACGGGTCAATCGGACCAATACAATCCGTTTTGACCCTAATCCGTTTGACCCATTTTCAACATGACCCATATTGACCCTAACCCATTTTGCCACCCCTATATTTAACTAACCACCGTAAATCACAAATATAAAGGCCTACTAAAAGAGACGGGTGCTAGAATTAAATTTATTTAAAAGGCTCTACATCATCATCTTCATCCGCTTTAGAAATTTAGAAGTGGGTTAGATCTGGTAATTTATATAGGGAACAATTTTAGGGTTGAGAATGAAAGAGAGATAGATTTTTCAGGATACAATATGAAGTTACTTTAATACCATTTTCACCCTTATAATATATCACTTAGAGTTAATTACACGGATGGTCCTTTTCCTCTTACCCAAATGGCACTTTTTGTCTTGTTTTCTGAAAAATTACATGGATAGTCCTTTATTTTGAATTTATGCACATGGACAGTCCTTTAGTCCGTTAGGGTTAACTCAATTCTGTTAGTTATATTATAATGCTCAATTTACCCTTTTTGTCTTATTCGCAAAGGACCGTTTTTGTAATTTTTTTTCTTTTTATTTGTTTTGGAGCCAATTATCTCCTCACCACCACCACCAAAGTCTTATTTTCGGGCAAAGGAAAGATAGTAGAATTTCTTGCGGGTGTTCACCGTAAAATCGTTATTTTCCCTAATTCCTCTTTGTCATTATTATCTTTATCTTCGGTTTTAGCCTTGAAAAATGGTTAGGTTAACATATTAGACCAACACTTGTTATTCTTGAAGATATGGACTAAAACATGTTAAAATGTGATATTAACGGAAATTAACATATTTACTATACTAGTATGTAAAAACTACACACATACATATATATAAGGGTTGGTAAATGTTAATTGAACCTACTACAACTTTCACACATTTTACATTTTAACTTTAAAACGTCAAACAACTCAATTTTCGACAAAACGTAAAATTCGTAAATCTGGATTTCATGCCAGTGCGACGCACCGGGCCTCTGTTCCTCGAAAAATTGTTTTTGCATCAAATCTGTTGCGACGCATTTGCTTTGTGGTGCGCCGCAGCGAAGCCCCAGATCGTGTTTTATGATTTTTAACAACTCTAAACACTTATATAAGTAAACTAATATATATATATATATATATATATAGATCTATATATTAGTTTACTTATATAAGTGTTTAGAGTTGTTAAAATCATAAACACGATCTGGGGCTTCGCTGCGGCGCACCACAAAGCAAATGCGTCGCAACAGATTTGATGCAAAACAATTTTTCGAGGAACAGAGGCCACGGTGCGTCGCACTGGCATGAAATCCAGATTTACGAATTTTACGTTTTGGTCGAAAATTGAGTTGTTTGACGTTTTAAAGTTAAAATGTAAAATGTGTGAAAGTTGTAGTAGGTCAATTAACATTTACCAACCCTTATATATATGTATGTGTGTAGTTTTACATACTAGTATAGTAAATATGTTAATTTCCGTTTAATATCACATTTTAACATGTTTAGTCCATATCTTCAAGAATAACAAGTGTTGGTCTAATATGTTACTAACCATTTTTCAAGGCTAAACCGAAGATAAAGATAATAATGACAAAGAGGAATTAGGGAAAATAACGATTTTACGGTGAACACCCGCAAGAATTCTACTATCTTTCCTTTGCCCGAAAATAAGACTTTGGTGGTGGTGGTGAGGAGATAATTGGCTCCAAAACAAATAAAAAGAAAAAAAATTACAAAAACGGTCCTTTGCGAATAAGACAAAAGGGTAAATTGAGCATTATAATATAACTAACAGAATTGAGTTAACCCTAACGGACTAAAGGACTTGTCCATGTGCATAAATTCAAAATAAAGGACTATCCATGTTAATTTTTCAGAAAACAAGACAAAAGTGCCATTGGGTAAGAGGAAAAGGACCATCCGTGTAATTAACTCTAAGTGATATATTATAAGGGTGAAAATGGTATTAAAGTACTTCATATTGTATCCTGAAAAATCTATTCTCTCTTTCATTCTCAACCCTAAATTGTTCCCTATATAAATTACCCACTTCTAAATTTCTAAAGCGGATGAAGATGATGATGTAGAGCCTTTTAATAAATTTAATTCTAGCACCCGTCTCTTTTAGTAGGCCTTTATGATTTGTGATTTACGGTGGTTAGTTAACTATAGGGGTGGCAAATGGGTTAGGGTCAATATGGGTCATGTTGAAAATGGGTCAACGGAATTAGGGTCAAAACGGATTGTATTGGTCCGATTGACCCGTTTACTTTTTTTTAACATTTTTCTTTTATGTTTAATAATTATTTTATAATTTAGATAAAAGTTTTATTATAATATTAGTAAATAAATATAGGAAAAGTGGAATCAACAAACTATAAGCATTGTTTTCGTTAAAAGTTAATTAGATTAACTTTATTACAATTCTTGTAAACTTATTTTTACGGTGAATCAAACTTATTTTTAATGAATTATTTTAAAAGTTTAGAAATTATAAGTTTACTTTAGGATTATAAATTGATGCATATATTAGTTTTTATTGTACAATTCCTCGTATTGGGTCACTTTTTACATTATACTATTATAAAAATATATAATATAAATTTAATATATAATATATAATATATAATAATTTTATATTGAAATAATCAGATTAGATTAATTCAAACTTATAATGTTAATCATATTAGTTTTAACTTATGATGCTATTTTTTATTATTGAAACTTTAAGGAAAAAATTATAGTCAAAAATCAAATGAAAATCATATTTATTTGATTTCTTTCGTTTTTAATAAAAAAAACAAATAATTATTCAACTAATTAGAATATTAAAAATAAAATAATATATGGACAGGTAGAGTGAGAGAAAGGAAAAAACTATTTGCTTTAAGATATGGCACATGGATACATCCAACATAACATAATAAACTTCATTCTTTGGTTTTCTTCAACCTATCTCCCACCCAACCCGTTGTTCATTCAAACTTCTTATACTCAGCCCAGTATGACCCGCATATAAATATTATACAACCCAAATTCACCCACAACAACATAATTTAATTACCACAAATTGACCCCAAACTTAAGCATTTGGGTCAAGATTGCCAGGTATATATATCTGTATGATAGGCTTTATGATGGAATTCGTATTTTGAGCTTTAATCCATTACGTAAATTGCTTGATCCTTTAATTTCTTCTTTTCCTGTCTTGTTTTCTTTTTGTTTTAGTTAATAGTTTTTATTTACTTTTTTGTGTTTTAATTAACATTTATTTATGTTTAAGTTTAATTTTTCTTTCTATTAATCAAAACGATGTTTCCTTTTATAGTTTTGTGTTATTATGTAGATTGCTCTATGTTATGGTCTATAAGAAAATATTTATATGGGAACTAATAAAAATAATAGTATGTAGTCATGCATTGTTTTTAAAAGAGTTTTTATGTTAGCTTTCTTTCATGTATTAATGTTTGTTTGTTATAGTGTCATACTTTTTTGTTTATTATGAAAATACTAATAATTGTTCTAGGGTTCTAATATTATTTATTTTATTTTGGTATAGGTGGATGGTTATTAACTTAAAGATCTAATAAGGTAGTAGACGGTGTTCATTTGTGACCATTAAAAATATGAGGTGATTAACTCAAGATAATAATGTAGTAGACTGTGTTCATTCTTAAGATGAGTAGATCGCAATACAAGATGAAGATTGTTAACATGTTTACCATCTATCATATACAAAACGAGAACTAATGATGAATACGAAGATGATGCGAATTGCATTGAATGTTCATATGCGAACAAATGCATGATCAGAATGAACACGATGGTTTTTTTCTTAGAAGAATGTTAATAATATTTTTTTTCCAGTGATGTGTCAGAACACACATTGATTTCGCCATATTAGATATTTGTGTTCTTTTCATATTTTATCTTAATATTTAGTTCATATAGTTTATTCATGTGTAAACATTTGATTTTTTTTCTTTATGAATATTCTGTTTATGAACTTCGAATGCTATAATCAAATGACTTATTTAAAAAATTAGATAGGCGTTCAACTTTGAGTTTTACTAAAAATTTAGTAGAAAGTGGATTTCTTTCCGTATATTAATTACAAGGTAGGAGGGGATATGAGAAAGAGAAAATAAAAAGGATTAAAAAATTAATTAAATATAAATCATAAATTATCAATTTATAATGTCCTTTTATTTAAAAAATAATTTGAGCTTAAAAAAACCTAGTGGTCCCAAATTAGTTATTCTCACAAAAATATAAGTTTCGCATAAACTAATCCCTAATATTTCTTGCATTAACTAATCTCTAGTGTTATATATATATATATATATATATATATAATAGATATATATATATATATATATATATATATATATATATAGTGTAGCTTAATTTTGTTATGATTCTCTTTAACTATTAAATTTTCATTTTTCTTATTTACGTATTTACTATCTAATTATAAGGTCGCTCGTCCTGAATCATAGGTAACCCTTGTTAGGGACCCGAAGTTAAGATAAAGCGCATCTTTAGGGTTGGGTTAGGGTAGTTAAAAGGAGATACCCGACCTGCGAATAAAGTTAAAAAAAAAATTCTAACCTACCCGAACCCAACCGGCCCGTGAACATCCCTAGTATTTAATAAAAGAAATTATGTTAGTTTGGTCTTCCAAGTGCTCATCGATTATGTAGAGAGGTGTAAATGAGGCGAGATAGTTCACGAGCTATCCTAGATCAACTCCTAAGTTATTTGGAATCGACTCAATTTAAACGACTCAAGATTAAGCTATTCGAGTAAACTTTCGAGTCGAGTTCGAGCTCCAAGATACTCGATTCGTGAGGCTTGCGAGCCTAATTTAGTTTAAGTTAAATTACACTTTTTCCACGTACTATATAGAGAAATATGTATTCGACGTGAGTCTATTTGAGTTGATATAACAAATATTTACCAAGCTCGAGCTTGAAATGCATAAACAATCAAGCTCAAACTCAAGTCTTGAGTACAAGTTTTAGTAACCGAGTCGGGTCCGAGCTTGAAATTTAAAGTTTGAGTCGAGTTTCGAGTTGAGTTTTAGTAACTGAGTCGAGTGCGAGCTTGAATTTGGTGGTACTCGGCTCGACTCATTACAACCATAATTATGCTAATACCGTCTACCGTGATTATGAAGTATTTTACAAAGAAGCACAATGATATGGCTTATAGTTCGTGGATCGAAGATGACATCATTTTTATGTCAAAGTTATTAGAAGGGTAAAAATGATAGAGATTAAGGTGGTGGTGGTAAAATCATTGTATTGTACTTCGTTTCCTGAACAACTTAATATATATGGTTAAGAGGATTTATGGGCGCCTTCCCTAAAATACTCGAACACTCAAGCTAGGTAATGAAAGAAGGTAATAACGAGTGAAAGGAATATTATGAATATGTTATTTATAAACACTGATATTGCATATTTATATAGTTATTTATATGCGATATCTGGTCATTTTTCATAGTAAACATGATGTATATGATAGGTTTTTACATTTAATCGTGTGGAAAAGTGTTTTTGTCCATTTTACAGGTTTATATGGTCGGGAAGTGGAAATGGAGGAGAAGAAATGAGTTTAAATAACGAAAATAGTGATTTCTGACGAGGAATCGAGGATGACAATTTTGCATGGTAGACTTGAGAATAAATTACTACAATACACTCGAGTAAATGGATTTCGTATACAAATCAATTGAAAGGCCAAGTTGGCTAAACAAATAAAGTGGTAGTATAATATGGTATATGACGAAAACTAAATTAGTTCATGGGCTCTTATAGTGGCAGTGAAGAAACCAAATATTATCCGAATCATGAAAACAATTTTCACCCATATGATTAATTAATTCCATCGTCCATATTAATTAGGAAACCAAAAATAGTGTATATGTTCTTGAATTTGATTGGAACTAGGATTCTTTTGGAGAGGACTTCACGTGGTGTAAGTTTGTTATTTGGAAAGTAGCACATGCATGCTCATTCTTGAGACCAACAGCCACGACCCATCATTGTGTTTTTAAAGATTGGTGTTGGTTTCGAATACGAACTCTATCTAGTTTTTGCCTATAAATACAACCCCAAAACATCCAGATTTTTCAGCAATTAATATTTTTAAGTTACTGGAGCTGGAGTTTACGTTTGGAGGCAAGGATTGAAGCTAGGAATTTGTTATTCGTAATATTCGGTCACGACATGTTTGAAGATTTCTTAGTTGCTTTCTTTCTTTTAATACTTATTTTCCAGGATGTTTTCTACTATTTTGTGTGCTGTTTTTTACTCATAATGTGTAGCTAAACTCTTTTTACGCTTGTTTGATTAACGGATCTTATTTGAAGTTTGAGTTTTCGTTATTGATTGTTTAGGTATTTGTTTTTAACCAAAAGTCCTTATTTGTCTAAGTTTTAAAATATTATTATAAAGTTGTTTAATAAGTTAATTAATCAACATTCTAGGTATTCGAGAGGAGTCTAGATAGGTTAAATAATTTATATGAAATAATCGGTCGGTCTATAATCGGTTTTAAAATTGTTAGGATTCGAGAGGACCTAATATATCAACTTAAATAATTAAACTTAGATGAGTGAGTCTAGTTGTTAAGATTCGAGAGTACTTAATATTTAGAGGAGTTATTCGAGAGGAAACTCTATAAGGTTAAATATCTAAATACAGGCTTGTTACTTAACGCTTAATTATTAATAATTATAACTGTATTCGAGAGGAACATTATAATTTGAGATAGTTAAAGTTAATAAAAGATTGAGAGGACTTTTGTTATATCTTAGAGTTTTATATTCAATCAATTTCGTAAACTAAATGGAAAATAAGGAAGTGTCAAACAAGTGTATTATTTCCAATATTTGATAATTTCAATTACTTTCTCACTCGATTTTTATTAATCACTTTTTACTAATTATTTTGCAACTTTTAATCGGTCTTTTGTTACAATAAAAACCCCCAAAACCAAACCAATATTATTAATTCGAAATCTAAAAACCAAATTAGTCCCTTCGAACGAACATTTACTTGCTTTTAAACTATATTACATACGAATAGGTCCACTGCCTATAAGTGTGTAATTACGTGAAATAGTAGGTTAAAATTAAGACTAGATTTTACACATCAAGTTTTTGGCGCCGCTGCCGGGGACTGATTTTTTTTTGTTTCGAATTTGTGATACGATCCTTTTGAGTATTTATTTACTTAAGAGTTACTTTTAATTGTTATTTGTGACAACCGTCTAATTCCAGGTGCATTTTTATACTCTATGTCTCTTTCGGTCTATCTAGTCTTTAACTTTTCAATAACCGGAACCGCGACAGTGTCGGAATCACAACCGGAATCAAATTATATAAGTCCTAATACCAAGAAAACCCCTGAATAACTTTCCTAAGTTCATAATGAAACATACTTTAAAACTTTAGTTAACGAAAAGGTTCAACGAAACAATTATGATAAATCAGCCAAAAACAAAATTTCTTACAAAAAAAGGTCTAGGACGATTTTGTAACAGATTTGAAATTCTTGCATGTCTCCATTCCACCACTTTTTCAACCAATCACTCTCGATTCCAGGCTCTCATTACTGTCCTTTGACAGTCCCCAACACACTCTTTCATTATTATCTTTATTTTCATTTTACAAAATCATTTTTACAAACCAAAACACACATACACTTCTCTCTCAAGTTTTCTCTCAAAAACCCACTTGTTCCAGTGATTTCCAGCAACATAAACACCATTTTAATCCATACAAATCGTTTGAATCATCAAGAGAAGCAAGGGGTGTCATTTACTTCGAAAAAGGACTAATCTTGTAAAGATTTTTGAAGCGTAAATCAGACCAAAACTCATCATCCGAGCTTTTCCTCAGGTAGATTTCTGTCTTTTTATTATTTTTATACAAATAAACACTTGCATGTAAGATCTAACGGTTCAAAATAAGTTTTTATGCAAATTTATGACTTTCTATGGTCAAAAAAGTTTTTAAACGAAATAACCTTTAGATCCATGATTTGGTAACTAAAAAAATGCTTTATAAACTGTTAAAATGATGTTTTAATAAGTTTAAACCTATTGCATGTCGAAATCTAAAGCTTAAAATACGTTTTTTTAACAAAAACTCGAAAATCCGCGTCATGTGCGTCGTCCTAAGGCACACAACGACGCAACGGGTGAAGTTTTCAGCTTCTGTGCGCCGTTCTGGTGCTCACAGCGGCGCACAGAGTTGTTGGTTTTCCAAAACTTGTCGTTTTTAGCACGTTTGGACCATTTGTGACCGCTGACTTTTTGACTTATGACACTTTGGGACTGATTATGTAAAAGTAATAACATTTTGGACATGTATGGACTATTTGGACTTAAATTGAACTATATTATATATGTTATCGTGTTTAGGGTGATTTGTGAGCGGAATTGGTAGGTACATTTTTAGATATGAAATTTGGGCGCGGAAGCGCTGCCCAAATTTCCTTAGAAAAATGTAAACCACTTCAGCGAGCAAAATCACTTGAGACATAATAATCAAAGACGTTAAATCGGACTTTTGGACAAAAACGTAACAATTACCTTTTCGGACTATTTTAACAATACTTAACCTTGACACTTAGAGTTTAATAAAATTTATTCTATATTATTATTATATAAAGAACATAATAATATAATGACTAATTAAACTATCTTGGTATTATTAGGCAACCCGTGATTCCCGGATTCCATTTCCGACTTCCGTATCTTATTCTTCGCAATCTGTGAGTTACAACCCCTTATTTTTATATGTATTTTGCATGATTTTTGGGGGAAACATAAGACTATTTGTACTTGAAAACTTTTATGAACAAATTGCAACTTTGTGAACTATGACTTATTACAAATTATGAACTATTTTGACTTTGAAACTTATTGAACTATTTTGGACAAACTCCTTGAACTCTTATGCGTAAAACACTTTTACTCTACTTGAACTTACCGGCTTGCCCCCTTTTTGGCTAAACTAATTATTGATGCTTGTATGCGGACCGACCCTTGATGGAACTATAACATGATCTTAAGTGACGGAACAACTATCTCTTTTTAAAACAAAACTACTTAGTGCCCAGCTAATTTTTCTAGAACTTTACACACTATTAACTACAGAGCCGTTTAGTAATTATGTGTATCGATACTTAGGAAAGAACCGTTCCTTGCTTAGATGGCAGTCTAAGTACATATTACTAAGAACTTGAACAACTTCCCGTAGGATAGGCGGGAAGAGGGGCCTCACGGTTGAACAATCGGATTAGTGTGAACACTTAAGTTATAGATGCCAAGAGGTTGATACAAGAAGTCTAATTAGTTACTTATACGCATAAATTTACGAACTTTTTAGCGATTGATTCCGCAACTACAATTTGACTAAATTTGACTCTACTTAGTCTTTACGAACTTAGGGCACCGATTTGCCCGCTACTTGAACTTTAAAAGTATATAAATCTTAAGCGACTTTTCTCCGCTAACCTCCTTTTGGAAACTTTTACTTTTATATACTTTACTTATATTTTTGCCGAACTACTTAAACTGTAACTCACTCACTACTTTCGTAGTTGACACTTTATCTTATGTTTCAGGAAATTTAGTGTAAGTATGAAGTGCATGGCATGGACGGGTCGAGGCGGTCGTGTGAGAACCTTTTCGGGAAAAGACTTGTTCACTACTTTTGGGAATTTTATTTTGGAACTTTAAACTTATGTATTTGTGTACTAAATTCTATGACTTGGTTGTTTTCTTGAACTTGTAAACTCTTTTAATATTTTTAAATGACTTGAATGCCGTTATGTTTTAATATGACCTGCGTAATGATCTTCCAGCTCTTCACATTCCGTGTTTCCGGTTTAGCGGGGTGTGACATTATTACACCCGGTACGTTTTACGCTTTTCTTGTTTCTATCTTTTTCAGGTATTTTCAGGTAGTTGATGAACACAAGGGCATCGGGATTACCACTCGCGAGTCCAAAGTCAAATCCAGGAGTATCGAAGAAGTGAGGCAAGAAGAAAGGAAACTTTTTAATTCAGACACCACCAGGTTTTGGACTACTCACGCCAGTCAAATTTGAAGATATCTCATCTTCAGAAGGAGGAGGAAGCGCTTCAGAATCAGAGGTCGAAGAATTAATTTGTGAAGACAAACTGGAACCGCAACCAGCTATGGATCCTTTGGACATGCCAATGCACCGACGGGCCGCAACTGTATCAGTTCCACCCACCCGAGGGTCGGTAATCACCACCCCGGACTTGGGTGATGATTTCGTTGTCAAGGGTCACCATCTCAAGATGATCCAAGACAATACTTTCGATGGGCGATTCAATTCAGATCCGCATAAACACATAACCAAATTCAACGAGCTATGTGAGATGTTCAAATACGGTCAAGGTAAGAGCGATAGTGTCAAGCTAAGGTTATTCCCTTAGTCTCTCACCGGAGATGCGAAGGTTTGGTTCGAGGAGCTGAATGAAAATTCAATCACAACATGGACACAAATGCGCGAAACCTTCATTAAAAGCTTTTTCCCACCCGCCTTGGGTAGGAAGTTACTTAGAGATATCAGAGGATTTCGACAAGAAGATGGAGAGACATCCACTGAAGCATGGGATAGATTGAAGGAGATGCTGAGAAGTTGTTATGGTCACGGTCTGGGCAAGGAAAACATCATAGAAATTTTCTTTTACGGATTAACCAAGGAGTCACAAAACGAATTGGATCTAGCCGGAGGAGGGGATTTTATGTACAAGACCACTAATAGAGCATACAACCTAATGGAAGACAAGCTAGTCTTAAGCCTATCAAGGGAATATCGAGACGATGGTCGAGGCCGAAAACATAGGGGCCATGTTGCTCAAGCTGAGAGTAACCACGAAATATCCTCTGTCGTTCAAGAAGTAAAGTCATTAGCGGACATGATTGATAAACGCATGGGAAGGATAGAGAAAGACATGCACTTAGTCAAGAATGGATGTGAAGGATGCGGAGGACCTCACTACGCTAGTGAGTGTGACCGACAAGTGGAGGATGCCAACTACGCACAGTATGGTTATCCTAATTGGGGAACGAATTGGCAAAACCGCGAAGGTAACTACAACCGGGGTGACAATCGAGACAACGGATGGCAAAGGAACAATACACGATCCCCGCTACGACAGAGATACGATCCACCGAAGAACGAAGATGAAGATCAAAGCCTAAAAGATCTTATGAAATCGTTCATCCACACCCAAAACTCGAAGAATGACGCTGTTAGTAACCAATTAAAAGTTTTAAATGATCACATCGAGCAAGGGCAGAGAAATCAGCAGGCAGCAATGCAAGACTTGGAGAGACGATTCGATAGGATGAATGAGCGGAACTCAAACCGGCCACCAGGCCAATTACCGAGCAATACGCAGCAGAATCCACGACCACAGAATCAGGAAAACAGTTCCAACAATCAAGCGCCAAAATATCAACCTCCTGGAAGAAACGAAGGAATTCCGCAATGTCCAAAACACAGAGACGATCACGTGAACGCAATTACCACACGATCGGGACATGCTTACGGAAAAGATCAAGAAGAAACCGGAGAGAAACTGTCAGACAGGACGCCACCTTCCACTACAGAACCAGTTGTAGATGATTTCGAGATCGAGGACGATGAGGACGAGGCACCACTAGTTCAACCCAAGGCTAAAACACCTGAACCAGTGGAGGAAGTTCCAATCAAAGCTTATAAGCCACGTATCCCATATCCTCAACGATTAAGAAAGGAGAAAATGAAGGAGCAGTACGGTAAATTCTGTGACATGATTAAATCTGTTAATATTAATGTTCCTCTTGTTGATTTGATTGCAGGGATGCCAAACTACGCTAAATTCATCAAGGAGTTGGTCACGGATAAGGGAAAGTCATCAGAGGAGCAAGTCGCGTTTTTAAACGCAGAATGTTCAGCCTTGGTGAAAAACACGATACCAACCAAGTTGGATGACCCAAGGAGTTTTCTGATCCAGTGTAACTTCAGCAATACGTACAGTTGCAGTGCGTTGGCTGACTTAGAAGCTAGCATAAATCTGATGTCGTATTCACTATATGCTAAACTTGCCTAGGAGTGTTAAAACCCACTAGGATGAGTATCGCCTAGTCGACCGATCGTTTCAATACCCGTTAGGAATTGCTGAAAACATGCTAGTAAACGTAGGAAAATTTACCTTCCCTGTTGATTTTGTGATTCTAGAAATGGATGAAGATGTCACGGTTCCACTTATCCTTGGACGACCATTCCTAAACACAGCTGACGCAATTATTCGTCTGAAAAATGGCAAATTTCATTGGGGGTTGGGGAAGAAATTGTTTTTACACTAGATAGAGCCATGACCCATTCTTATTCCACTCATGAAACCTGTTTTCGGATTGATGTGTTTGATGATTCAGATTGGCAATAAATTCTAGAGATAGAAGCTAGCTTGGAGGAGGAACTGAAGGACGAGAAGTTCGAAGAAGTGGAGATTGAAGTCAAATAGGAATTGAAGTTGGACCAGAGCATGAGGATAAAGTCTTCAATTGAAGAACCATCTACCGACTTGGAGCTTAAGCAACTACCGGTACATTTAGAGTATGCTTTTCTTGAAGGTACGAATTTATTACCAGTTGTTATTTCGTCATCACTTTCGGGTGACGAAAAAGCTCGATTATTGACAGTCCTTAAAGGTCATAAAAAGGCCTTTGCTTGGCATATATCTGACATACCTGGAATTAGCCCCGAATTTTGCAAACATAAAATTAATTTTCTTGATAACATAAAACCCGTTGTTCAAAGACACGGGGCTAAATCCGAATATGACAGATGTCGTTAAGAAGGAAGTTGTTAAGTTGTTGGATGCAAGAATTATTTACCCAATCTCAGATAGTCCATGGGTGAGCCCAATTCACTACGTTCCAAA
>CAJVGC010000065.1:46727112-46803570 GCA_910822075.1 Senecio squalidus
AGCTAACACAACACAGTATAAAGACTAAGTCCCTTCTACATCAAGGAAAGGCTCTTAGTCCCTTCCGGCTCTCGCTCCCGGCCTTCTGGCTCCCTGCCGTGTCCCGGCAAAGTGTCCGGGAGCCAAGCCGTGTCCCCGGCAAAGAGTCCGGGAGCCAAGCCGTGTCCCGGCAAAGTGTCCGGGAGCCAAGCCGTGTCCCGGCAAAGTGTCCGGGAGCCAAGCCGTGTCCCGGCAAAGTGTCTGGGAGTCAAGCCGTGTCCCGGCAAAGTGTCCGGGAGTCAAGCCGTGTCCCGGCAAAGTGTCCGGGAGCCAAGCCGTGTCCCGGCAAAGTGTCCGGGAGCCAAGCCGTGTCCCGGCAAAGTGTCCGGGAGCCAAGCCGTGTCCCGGCAAAGTGTCCGGGAGCCAAGCCGTGTCCCGGCAAAGTGTCCGGGAGCCAAGCCGTGTCCTGGAAAAGTGTCCGGGAGCCAAGCCGTGTCAAAGTGTCCGGGAGCCAAGCCGTGTCCCGGCAAAGTGTCCGGGAGCCAAGCCGTGTCCCGGCAAAGTGTCCGGGAGCCAAGCCGTGTCCCGGCAAAGTGTCCGGGAGCCAAGCCGTGTCCCGGCAAAGTGTCCGGGAGCCAAGCCGTGTCCCGGCAAAGTGTCCGGGAGCCAAGCCGTGTCCCGGCAAAGTGTCCGGGAGCCAAGCCGTGTCCCGGCAAAGTGTCCGGGAGCCAAGCCGTGTCCCGGCAAAGTGTCCGGGAGCCAAGCCGTGTCCCGGCAAAGTGTCCGGGAGTCAAGCCGTGTCCCGGCAAAGTGTCCGGGAGCCAAGCCGTGTCCCGGCAAAGTGTCCGGGAGCCAAGCCGTGTCCCGGCAAAGTGTCCGGGAGCCAAGCCGTGTCCCGGCAAAGTGTCCGGAGCCAAGCCCGTGTCCCGGCAAAGTGCCCGGGAACCAAGCTCGTGTCCCGGCAAGTGTCCGGGAGACAAGCCCGTGTCCCGGCAAGTGTCCCGGGAACCAAGCCCGTGTCCCGGCAAGTGTCCCGGGAGCCCAGCCCGTGTCCCGGCAATGTCCCGGGAGCCCAGCCCGTGTCCCGGCAATGTCCCGGGAGCCGAACCTGTGTCCCGGCAGATGTCCGGGAGCCAAGCCCGTGTCCCGGCAGTGTCCGGGAACTTGGCCCCGTGTCCCGGCGATGTCCGGGAACCTGGTCTCGTGTCCCGGCGGTGTCCGGGAGCCAAGCCCCGTATCCCGGCAGTGTCCGGAACCTGGTCCCGTGTCCCGGCAGCATCCGGGAACCAGGCCCCGTGCCCTGGCAGTGTCCGGGAGCCAAGCCTCATATCCCGGCTGTGTCCCGGCACTTAGCGCCCCTGTGTCTGGAGACCTGCCGATCAGTCCGACACTCATGGCCTGGCATGTATAAAGATTTGTGTAGACCAACACTGGTGCTTTGGAGTTCGTCTCACAGTACCATACTCCTGACATCCTACCAGTCAGACACTCAAGCCTAATCCTTGAGTGTAACCGTCAGAGCATTAATAAGGTCATATTAATAACATAGACGTTAAGGGCCATTGGAATCCTATTGATGAGCCATAAATGGTCATCATTGCCATACGTTGTTAATACCTGGAAGTGTTGGGTATAATACTTAACACTTCAGGTTTTGGAGACGCCAACATTCCATCCTCTCCACACACACAGTATTAGCTCACCAGCATACCTACTTGCCGTAGTAATCATATTCCAATCACCTTCTTCAACCAACCACTTGACCACCTTAGGCTCGCCAAGAGCTTGATAGGTTTGCACTGCTTAGCAGGAGGTCAAGAGGTTGAACCCCAAACACCCAAGTTACTGAGCCTGCTACTATTTGCTCAAACAACAATAATAATAATAATAATAATAATAATAAAAGAAATTAAAAGAAAAATAAATAAATGAAGTAAAAGAATAATAAAAATTACAAAATGGTCCTTAAAATAAGACAAAAAAGGGTAAAATCAACATTTTGATAAAACTATCATAATTAGGTTAACCCTAATTGACCAAAAGACTATCGATGTGTAAAAGTTCAAATTAAAGTCATTTCACGTATTTTTCAAGAAAAGAGACTGAAAGTGTCGTATTAAATAAATAAAAATGATCATTTATGTAATTAACTTTTACCTAATTTAAAAAGACTCCTATTGGTCAACAGAAGCTTTTTTCTTTAAAAAATAGTTTCAATTATTTTGTGTTTGTGTAAAACATCATGTATTATTATATGAATACTTAATCTCGTAAGTATAAGTTAGATTCATATTCATATTCATTAAATTAACTAAAACTTTATAATATAAAAAAAAGAAAAGCATCACATTTAAAGTGCTTATGCATTATTCCAAATTAATATCAAAATTAGTCAATTATTTTTAATCCAAAAGTAACTTTTGTAATATGGTGGATTATAACATCTAACTAAACACGTTTATGATAATATAAAAAAAAAAAAGATGGTAAATTATTGAAAATGATGTAGAAAAATTTGTATTGTTTTATATTAAAATGAAAGCGAGCTATTATTAACTTTGGGAGATTTGTTTTTAGATTTCTTCAATTTCCTAAATAGTAAATAGGTAAATGAAGAAAAATATTTAGATAATGGTGAAAAATGAGTACTGTCGAGATAGAAAGATGAAAACATATGTGATGGAAAAAAGTTGATTGTTTTTGTTTAATATTAAATGGATTTCTATTTTAAATAAGGGTGTTAATATTAATTTTAGAAATTATTGTGTTAGAAGAGTGATTATTCAATTAAATTTATTAAAATAAAAAGTTTGTTAATTAAATTATTAAATAAAGGATTAAATTGTTTTTTTTTTTAAATAATCCTATTAATCAATTATTTTATAAAAATCTTTTTTATTATTTTTTTATGAAAATTCCAGTTTTGATAGATGGTTTGTGAACAACCAAAGTTATGATAATAGAGATTCCATAACTTAATATCATACAGAAAAAATAATGAAAAATTGGATCCAACATAAACTTAAAGTAGGTTCAACAATTCAAATTATAAATATTAAATTAATATATAAGTCATGTGTCCATAAGACAATAAGAATAATAATAATAACATTATAATATACATATCTCCAAGTGTAAATCCAAATGACAATATATAAAAGTTGTTTGGTAGAATTAATTATTTAATTTAGCTTTTATTTTATTTTAAATATATATTGTGGTGATAAATTTGACTTGACTGACACCACGTGAAATATAAAAATGACCCAACTTTATTTATTCAAACATCGACAATATACGAATTTAAAAAGGTTATCGACATGTGACCATATTCACCATGAACCATATATTATTCAAACCTATATATGTATATTTTTTTATCCAATCTTTAGCCTATCAAATTCAACAAGGTGTACTCTGTTATCATCAATCAATTCAAATTAAATAACGAATAAAACAAATAAATGTGATCTACATTACAATAAATACATGATTAACATAAGAACCTCTAAAACTTTATAACACACGTCTATTTCCATGTCACAAATGTAGCTAAAAAGTATTATTTATTCGTTTCACAAACATTATTTAACTTTTTAATTATATTTATTTCAAAAATATTGTTAAATTTCTAAATACTAATGATTAAAATACAGTAACTTTTTATTTTATTTTTAAATTTTTTTAACTTTTCAAACTTTAAAAACAACTAAAGTGTTTAGTATAAGAATATAGTAGAAAATTTAATAAAAAAATTACTATATTAACTGCATTTATTATATTTCGACTATTTTACGCTCTTCGACATTATTTTTAAAACGGAGAAAGTAAAATACTAGTAACTTGTTTTTCAAAAGATGTACATTCTTTCTAAGTAGATGTGTTTACATACCACATTACATTAGATGAACATGATATATCATATTTGCTTCCTTGTTAAACTAAGAACGACAATAATGAGAAAATATCTTTTCTTGTTTTTCGTTTGTCTTGTAAGTCTCTCATCTTTAAGTTTATCTCATGGATCAAATTCATCTTCATGTCCCATAGATTTCAACTATGTCAACACCTTCCCATGGGACATTTCCGACTGCACGATGGCGAGCGCGAACGCCATCAACGCTACGGAGAACTGCTGCTCAGCTCTTCGTAGCGTCTTTGGGATCGGCCTTTCTTACTATCTCAAAGAAACAAAAACTTTCTACCTCCCAACCCCGGAAGCCTCGGCTTCTTGCATCTCGGATTTCCAGTCCCGCCTTTCCTTAATCAAGGACATACGTAAAACTTTCTCAACATGCCTTAAATCGACTAATGAATTTGTCGCGACCCCGACGAATTGTGCTGGGATCATTACGGTGTCGGATTGGTTGGATATTGCAGGTCCTACTCCCATGTTGGATGCATCATGTGATGGAGATCTTTCTGGGACTTTCAAGTGTAGATCCTGCCTTGATGCAGGCATGGCTGTTAATTCTCGGTTAGTATCTTTGCGCCATAACTCGACTAAATGTTTCGAAGTGACTGCTATATATGCTGCTGGAATGATCAATAGTTTAGGCCCGGGAAACATTCCAACTGCTGATTGCATACTTGGTATAACTTTGTCTAAACAACCCATATCAAAATCTAATTCGTCGAAGAAACACTTGATTTTCGCCATTTTAGGAGCGTTGATCGGAAGTATAGTTGTTTTGGGTGTTATTTTGGTTTATATGAGATGGAATCATATAAGGAAAAAAACCAAACTGAATAGAGAGTTTGTAAAAAATGTAAAAGCTAAAGTTTTGCCCAACACGGGCGCAAAATGGTTTAGTGAAGACGAGCTCGATCTAGCCACAGACGGGTTTTCACAACAAAACTTTATAGGTCAAGGTGGTTTCGGGGTTGTTTACAAGGGGACGCTTGTAGATGGAACTGTTGTAGCCGTAAAAAAGATGACCAGTTTTGATGTAGAAGCGGACAATGATTTTGTTAACGAGGCTGAGATTATAAGCAAGATACGCCATCGAAATCTTCTTCCTTTGAGAGGGTTTTGTGCAACAAGCGATCCGGATGGTGGAAGCGAAAGGTACCTTGTTTATGATTTTATGCCAAATGGTAGTTTACATGATCATATATTCATGGACAAGAAAAAGTTAAGTTGGCCTCAACGAAAATCAATCATTCTTGATGTGGCTAACGGGTTATCTTATTTGCACAACGGGATCAAACCTGCGATATTCCATCGAGATATAAAGGCAACCAACATTCTTTTGGATTCAAATATGAAAGCCCTTGTTGCGGATTTTGGATTAGCTAAGGAAAACAGAGATGGGCAGTCTCATATGACTACGAGAATCGCAGGAACCTATGGATATGTAGCCCCTGAGTACGCTCTATACGGGCAATTGACTGAAAAGAGTGATGTTTATAGTTTTGGAATCATAGTTCTCGAGATCATGAGTGGGAGAAAAGTTCTTGAAGAGGTGAAAGGAGTGACTTCTGGGATGGTTTTGATTGCGGATTGGGCTTGGGAAATGGTAAAATCGGATCGAATTGAAGAGGTTTTCGATAGTTCAATGAGAGATGGAACATTGCCTAAAGGTGTGATGAGTAGATTTGTAAGAGTTGGATTACTTTGTGCACATTCGATGGTGGTTCTTCGACCAACGATTTCTGAAGCTCTTAAAATGTTGGAAGGTGACATCGATATCCCACAGTTGCTTGATCGTCCACCACCTCTCGGTTATGAGTCGTCTAGATCGAGTTTCCAACTTAGTAATGGTTTGTGGTCGGGTAGTGAAGGATCAATGTTTAGCTCAATTGTTAATGCTAGAAATTGAGATAAAAACCATTATAGATAATAATATTTCATAGTGTTTTATTCTTTCGGTTATGTAAGTCTAAAGTGTTACAGTTTAATCTAAATGTATTTGAAGTTTAGAATTGTAAACTATTGAAGTTTGAAGATAAATGGAAAAGCAAATTACATGTAACATAAACACGCATTATTTGGAAATGTTACATGATAACTTTTAGAATTAAAAGTGGTTCAAATTTATTTATATTCTTGGGAAACTCATAAATAGGCTGGCCACATGGATATGTTAATCTAAAGTGACCAAGTGGGCGAACATAATAAAAATAAGTGGTAATTGATAGAATGTAGAGTTAATTACATACTTGGTCCTTAAGGTTTTCTAATTTAATGGGTTTAATTTCTATGCCGAAAATCTTTTGGATTTAGTCCCTGAGTTATCAAATCAATCCCCAATTTCATCAAACAAAAATCAAAAAATCGAGATTGATTTGCAGGTTTTTTGTTGTTGTTGTGATTTGGGATTGGGATAATTAGTTTTTTTATTCAATATTTAGTTATTAAGGGTATTTTAGTCATTTTAAGTGACAAATGGACTATTCTTGTAGCCAAATTGATGACTCCCAGGGACTGAACCCGTTAAATTAGAACAAGATCAGGGACCAATTATGTAATTAACTCTAGAATGTATAATATGTTACTATAATCTAAAGTGACCAGGTGGGCCATATGCCTAAACTTTTGCATTAGGGCATCCGGAGTGATAATCACGATTCTGGTGATTCTGAGATTACTTTTGCTGACGTGGCAGTAAGAATCATGATTCTCAGATGTTGGGTGATATGATAACGGGGATTGTGGGTGATTGTGGAAGTTGTGGGACCCAGTTTTTTTTTTTTTTTCTTAAAACATTTAAATATAAGATTTTATTATAATAAAAAACAAAACAACAATAATTAAAATAAAAATACAAAACAATAAAAAAATACAATACAATAATTAAAAAAAATACATATACATAAATAAAAAAGCTAGCGTTGTCGAGTTTGTGGGTAAATAAGGTGGCATGGTCCACGTCCAAGTAGCGTAATAATAATTGCCAAAGTAAACAAACACTAGCTGCAAGAACAAGTTCAACCTGATCCGATGATGGCAGAAAAAGACAAGTTCTGTTACATTTACTTTCTGACGATTCAAGTGAACCAACTGCCTCTAACCGAATGCCAATCCGATTCAGCGTGACTTCCGACCCTCCAACAATTGGATCGAATGCCAACAGTTGAAAGGGCGGAAATCAAGTTGAACCGCCTTGGGATTCGGTTAAAGGCGGTTGGTTCAGTTGAACCGTCAGAAACTAAACGTAAGAGAAGTTGTCTTTTTCTACCATAATCGGATTAGGTGGAACTTGTTCTTGCAGCTAGTGTTTGTTTACTTTGACAATTACTAGCCAACTCGGACGTGAACCATGCCATCTTTTTTGTACTCAAACTCGGGCGTCGAAGACATTTTTACGATTGGAAAGTGTATGTGATATGAGATTATAGATATGGAGATAGAATGAGATTGAGAAATGGTGTGATTTTTTGGTTAAAATGGGGATGTATTTATAGGTGAAATTTGAGAAAAAAAAGTAATTAAATTTAAAAACCAACGGTATCATTTTTGACTGTTGGTGGTTTAAAAAATAGTTTTTTTTTTAAATTCGACATTTGGTAAAAAAAAAACACCACAACGGCTCGTTACACCGAAAATCAACACGACAACGAGTCCCCACAACGAATGGGGGCGGTATCATAACGAGAGCCAAGGCTCGTTCTGGGCATGATGTGTAAAATCTAGTTTAATAAACTCGACCTACTATTCGACTTAATTACACACTTATAGGCAGTGGACCTATTCGTATGTAATATAGTTTAAAAGTAAGTAAAGCTTCGTTCGCAGAGACTAATTTGTTTTTAAGTTTTGAATTAATAATACTATTTGTTTTTGGGGGTTTTTTATCGTAACAAAAGATTAATTGATTGAAAATTGCCAGGTGATTAGCAAAAAGTGATTAATTAAAATCGAGTAAGTAAGTAATTTAGATTATCAAATAATAGAGAAAATACACTTGTTTGACACTTCACTTGTTTTCCGTTTAAGTTTACAAAATTGATTAATTTTAAAACTTCTAAAATATAGTAAAAGTCCTCTCGAATCTTTTATTAACTTTAACTACCTCTAATTATACCGTTCCTCTCGAATACAATTGTAATTATTAATAATTAAGCGTTAAGTAACAAATCCGTTTTTAGTGATTAAATCTTATAGAGTTTCCTCTCGAATAACTCCCCTAAATACTAAGTCCTTCCGAATCTTAACAAATAGACTTACTCAATTAAGTTTAATTACCTAAGTTGTTATTACTAAGTCCTCTCGAATCCCAGTAATTTTAAACCGATTATAGACCGACCGATTATTTCATATAAATTACTTAACCTATCTAGATTCTTCTCGAATACCTAAAATGTAGATTAATTAATTAATATATAAACAACTTGATGATAATATGTTAAAACTTAAGCAAATAAGGATTAGCGATTAAACACAAAAACCTAAATAATCAATAATGAAAACTAAAACTTTAAACAAGATCCGTTAATCAAACAAGCGTAAAAAGAGTTTAGCTACGCATTATTAAGTCTAAAACAACAAACAAAATAATAATAGAAAACATACTGGAAAATAAGTATTAAAAAGGAAGAAAAGCAAACTAAGAAATCTTCAAACGTGTCGTGACCGAATATTATGAATAACGAATTCCTAGCTTCAATCCTTGCCTCCAAACGTAAACTCCAGCTCCAGAAACTTGAAAATATTAATTGATGATTTTTTTGGATGTTTTGGGGTTGTATTTATAGGCAAAAACTAGATAGAATTCGTGTTTGAGTCGAACTCCAAAACGTTTTAGATTGTGGATAATAATCGATTCAAATAGACGGTGGACTTTTCCTTGTCATGTTACAATTGAGTTTTCTTTTATTTCCTTTTGTCCACGTGCATGTCTTAATATTAATTCCATATCTTTCATTTACTTGCATTTCTTCGTCCAAATGTTCACTTTCCGATCATATTCAACCTGTCACTTGAATAAAACACTTTCACACAATTAAAAGTAAAAATCATATCCTATCCATCATGATTAAATACGAAAATGACCAAATATCGTATATAAATAACTATATAAATATGCGATATCAAATCCCCCCAAACTTACCCTTTTGCTTGCCCTCAAACAAAAACTGTTTTCAAAAATTATCAAAACCAATTTAAATTACATAACCAAACGACTTTTCGTGTAACGTTTTCTGTAGAATCCTCAACTGCTCAGTCATGGTGAATATTCTATCATAGGTTTGATAACGAATTAAATCTCCACCACTAGAGTCTAGGTACAACTAAACGGGGACTTTAATTCGGGTTATAATTTACAGGTAAAGGCATGTGAAAATATATAATAGAGTGTAAATGGGTTAAATGAAAATAATACAAAACTTAGATTAAATCTGAACTAAATAGAATCTCTAACGAACCGGATTGCTCAATTTTTCTTCAACTTTACTTTTTCTCTGAATATACAAATATCGTATATAATACAAGACTCAAGATACACTATTTCTTCTAAATTCTACAACTAATTTTTTTTGCTTTTCTGTTTTTTCGACTTTTTTTTTTCACTTTTTTTTTTCTTCTTTCAGCGTAGTACATGTCTTACAATATAATATCTCTCGTGGTAAGTACACATGCTCAAAAGGCTAACTTTATTATTTTTTTCAACTATTTCTCCAAATACAAAATAATACAAGGCAATAATATAACTTTTCTTTTATGCCTCAATAAACTCTAACTTCACTTCATATATAGTAGCAATCAATAAACTAAGTTCAGATCTAATCTAAAAAGAAACGAAAATAAGGCGAGTGTACAAATTATATAGTAGTGTTTAGAAACGAAAAAGTTTAGGCGCAAAGTGGTTTACTAGAGTTTCTAACACTAAAAGTAAGCGTTACAAGGGTTAGGCGGAAAATATATAAAAAGAAACGAAAGGCTAACAAATGGGTTAATCTGTCACACCCCGCTAAAGCGGAAACACGGAATGTGAGAGCTGGAATATCATTACACGGTCATAAGCAAATATAAACGATTCAAGTCATTTCGATTAAAAATAAAATTGTTCAAGTTTCAACATTCAAAAACAACCAAGTGTTCATGATTTAACTTAATGTACAAATACAATGTTTCCAAAATAAAATTCCCAAAATAGATAGGTCTTTTCCCAACGAACGCCTCACGTAACCATAACGACCCTTCCTTGCCATGCATTCCGGACACTTACATTAATTTCCTGAAACATAAGATAAAGTGTCAACTACATAAAGTAGTGAGTGAGTTACAGTTTAGAGTTTCGAGAGAAGTTTCCAAAAATAGAAAGTTACAAAATATATGATGACGTCATAAGAACGGAACAACGTTTGAACATATATGTGAATAGTAAAAGGTTTGAACGTACACAAGTAAGTTAAATAAATAAAACTCGTATAATTAAAGTTGTAGCGCAATCCAGGCGCTAAAAAGGTGTATGCGTAGGGAGTAGGTGTTTAACTAAATAGTAACTCGTATCAATCACTTGGCATAATATAAGTAGTAACTATACACTAAACCGATTGTGTGGTCGTGAACTAGCCCAAAAATGTTTAATTGTTTGAACGTTTGAACTAAGCAATATGTACTTGGGACGCTAACCCTGAGCAAGGAGTGACCCCTCCTAAGTATCGATACCCATATGACTAACGGCTAATGCTAATAGTGTATAAAGTTTCCAATACCAAAATGGGCAATTGAACAAAGTTTCCAAAGTTTCCAAAGTTTCTTACGGGCTTATATATCCATCAAGGATTGGTCGCTAACAAGTATCCAAAATTTAGTTATCCTGCTAAGGCATCAACACATATACGCATAGTTGTACACAAGTTTCCAAGTTTCCAAAGTTTCGAACGTTTCACAAAAGTTTCAATAGAGTTCGTACAAGTTTCCAAAGAGTTCCAAGTTTCGTACAAGTTTCCAAAGTTTACGAGTTTCATAAGTTTAAAATGTTTCAATAAGTACCAAAAGTATCAAGTTTCCGATTGTTTCAATGATTCGCAAATAGTGTTAAAAGTTTCAAAACATGTGATCTTATGCTTCCCCCAAATAATGTTTAAAAGTACAAAAAGTAAACAAGTGGGGTTGTAACTCACGGTTTGCGGAGAAAGTGAACTCGGAATCGGTCGAAAAGGAGCCGAGAATCACGGAATGCCTAAGGAATACCAAGATTGTCCAAAAGTTAATTTCTCATTAGGTTACTTTATATAATAGATTAGGTAACTTTTGTTTAGAATTGAGTGTTAAGTTCAATATTGTTCCAAAAATTGGTCCGAAGCGGTTAACGTTAATTTTAGTCCGAAAAGTCCAAAGTTAAAGTTATTATCATGATAGACATGTTTAGGTTACTGAAATGGTTTAGGTTTTCTAACGAAATTTGGGCAGCGCTTCCGCGCCCAAATTTCATGTCCAAAACCTACAACCATTTCCGCTCACAAAACGTGCATATACACATAATAACTTAATAACAAGTCAAATAAGTCCAAAGAGTCCAATACAAGTCACCATTGTTATTAGTTTTACTCATCTCAGTCCAATAATATCATTAACAAAAGTCCAGAATGTGTGTACAAGTTTTTAACAACCAAAACGACGATTTTTCGGGGGGACAGCAGCTCGGTGCGCAGCACCTGTCAGGGGGTGCTGCGCACCTCCCTGCTGTTCTTCCCCGTTTTGTGATTTCTTTGCCAAAAACGTTTTGTTACCCATAGATTTCGACATGCAACCAGTAGATACTCTATAATATGATGTTTTTACTGTTTCTAAACACTTTTTAACCACAGAAACATAGATCTAAGTATTATTTAGTTAAAAATCGTTTTTGTATAAAAAGTGTTATAAATCTTTATAAAAACTCGTTTTTATTGTTTAGATCTTACATGCAATTAGTAAAAATAGTAAATAAAGGTAGGAGAAAGATTTCTACCGGATGAAAATGAGTGGATGATGTTTTAGAGGTGATTTGAACTCCGAAATCGGTAGAAAAAGCTTGAACCCGAAAATACTTTGCTCCTCCTTGATTTCTTTGATGTTTAAACGTTTTTGATGGTGTTTTTATGGTGGATTTGTGGCTGTAAACCTTTGGATTTGATGGTGTTCTAGAGAGAAGTTAGAGAGAAGGTAGAGAAAAGTGTGTGTGTGTGTGTGTAGGTGTTTTGTGTTTTAGGAAATGTAAAAATGAAAAAGAAAAGAAAGAGTGAAGTATTTGGGTCTTGGGAGACTGAGATATCAGTAATGGCAGGTTACAAAACGTGTGTGGTTGGTTTAAGTTTGTGTAAAAACGAGGCAAGGACTAAAAATGTAAATATTTTGAATTATGGCGTTAGGTGCTGCGCACCAAAACAATAGGTGCTGCGCACCGGGCCCAAATTCAGCCTTTTTCTGATTTTTCATTTTTACGTTTTTGCTTCGTTGGACCTTTTTGTTAATTGAAAGTTCTTAAGTAAGATTTGTTATGAACTTAGGAAAGTTCAATAGGTGTTTTCTTGGTATTAGGACTTATATAATTGATTCCAGAAGTTATTCCGACACTGGTTCCGACAAAATAAAGACACAATATGTACGAGTTAAAGAATATGAACACTATAAACAGACTAACTGGAGATTCGAACCGATAAGTTAACTGTGAATCACCTGAAATTTTGACGGTTGTCACATCATCCCCGGGTTGAAAGAAATTTCGTCCCGAAATTTGACTCGTCACATCAGGTAGAAGTATCTTTGAACAAGTGAGGATACTTTTGACGTATCTGGTCTTCACGTTCCCACGTGAATTCGTGACCACGTCGGGAGTTCCAACGAACTTTGACAATAGGAACACGACTTTGTCTGAGTTGCTTGACCTCTCGGTCTACAACTTCAAGCGGTTCCTCGATGAAGTTGAGTTTGTTGTCGATCTTGACCTCGTCGAGTGGAATGACGATGGTCTCGTCGGATAGGCACTTTTTCAAGTGTGAGACATGGAACACGTTATGAACACTGGAAAGAACAGGCGGGAGTTGGAGTCGATAAGCTACTGGACCAATACGCTCGATGACTTCAAACGGTCCGGTGTACCTCGGGATTAGCTTGCCGCGTTTCCCGAAGCGAACTACCCCTTTCCATGGCGATACTTTGAGAAGTACACGATCGCCGACCTGGAATTCGAGGGGTTTTCTTCGTTTATCGGCGTAGCTCTTCTGCCGAGTACGGGACGTCTTCAGTCGCTCCCTAATTGTGGTGATCTTGTCGATGGTTTCTTGAACAATGTCGAGCCTTGTGAGCTGTCGATCACCGGCTTCTAGCCAACAAAGCGGCGATCGGCACTTGCGTCCATATAAGGCCTTGAACGGAGCACACTTAATGCTAGCGTGGTAGCTGTTGTTGTGTGACAACCGTCTTATTTCAGGTGAAAACCGCATTCTCCATCTTTGACTTAACTCGAATTTAACCTTATTATTAATTGTCTCGTAAACTCGAGTGTGTAGAATCGAACTCGGAATCACATAATCGAATCCTAATACCAAGTAAATACTTAGTGAACTTGTCTAAGTTCCTATTTTAAATAAACGGAAACTTTTAACAAACGAAAACGCTTAACAACGGAACGAACGAAAAACGAAAAAGGCAAGTCTGCCACTCCAGCCGCGCCGCGGTCAGGCCACCGCGCCGCGGTGGAGCACGCAGACAGCCACTTTTTGTAAACATAAACTTAATCAAGTGGATCAAAAACTCGAGCCCAATGTTTAAGTCCCGACCCAAGACACACCCAGGGCCTCATAAGAGTCCAGTGACTCTTCTTTTAGTCACATAAAACACCCATTTACATACATCACAAACACACACACACACCAAACAAACACCCTTACTCTCTCTCTCTTTTGCTAACACTCAAGAACACACATATCTTCATTTACAGAATTATTTCCACCATAAAACTCAGTAAAATCAACCACATAAACACATATAAATCGTTCATCAAGTGAAGAAGAAGAAAGGGTTGCATTCTTTGGGTCAAAAGTCCACTTTTAAGCATTTTGGGTCAAAAATCACTAAGGATTCACTCCAACCATTTCCAAACCACTTTAATCTCGGTAAAAATCCTTTTATCTTACTGTCTTTACATTATATACTCATTGCATGCATCATCCGTCACCTAAAAACGAGTTTGTATGCAAATAGTTCACCAATTATGAACAAAAACGGGATTTTTGGTAAATGCATGGTTAGATCCACACATTCTGGTTAAAAACACTTTATAAACCGTGACACATCCATTATTTAAGTATATCTATGATTGCATGTCGAAATCCAATTTAAAAACATCATTTTCTTCAAAAACGAGCTTGACCAAGAACCTGTCACCATGACCGCGGCGCAGTCCCACCACCGCGGCGCAGTCAGGTGACAGACAGGCCCAAATTGTTAGGCTTAAACGTTTTCAATCGTAACTCTAAATGTGTCACCTAAACTTATGTACAGAACTGAAACTTATGACCACAACCTGTAATGTGATTAACTACATGTAAATGAACTAAATGAACATGTTTATATATGATATTGTCCTCGAAATTATATGAAATATGTTCTTTGAAATTGTTAAGCGGGAAAGTGTACAAATATTAGAATTAATGATTTTGGCGCGGAAGCGCTGCCCAATTTTCTATAGACCTAAACCCGACACTTAACATAAACACTTAAACATAAATACTCATTAAACCTTGATATTTAATTAGGATTCCCGTGATTCCGGTCCGTCTCGATTACCTTCCGCACTCGTAGCTCTTCTTCGCAAACAGTGAGTTACATCCCCACTCTTTTACAGTTTTTATACTTCTTTTTGGGGGAAACAAGAGATCTAAACGAACTTGGAACTGTTATGAACTTTCATTACTATTGAACTCTTATTGAACGTTTTCTGAAACTTGTATGCGAAAACAGCTTTAATTGCCCTTTTTGGCATAAAGTAAACTAAATGGTTTGCCACCCTTTTTCGGCTAAATGATTGCCACCCTTTTTCGGCTAAATGGTTTGCCACCCTTATTCGGCTTAATGGCTTGCCCCCTTTTAATTGGCTTGCTAGTTCAAATCTCTTATAAATGTATTGCTTTTGCCACACTCGGCATCGTATTTAATTTATTTATTGCCATTCTCGGCACTCTCATGTACTTTGATTGATCGTATAACTACCATGACTCTTGAGGAATATAGCTACTCTAAGTGACTACTACTAGTTTAAAAATAAATTCAGTGCCTAATTTTCACCACACACTATTAGCTTTGTTAAGCCGTTTAGTAATTATGGGTATCGATACTTAGGAAATAACCGTTCCTTACTTAAGTGGCAACTTAAGTACATATTACTCGATCAGAAATGACTCCCCGTAGTAGTCGGGGTAAGAGGCATCACGGTTGGTTAATCGGTTTAGTGTGAACACTTAAGTTATTATGCCAAGTAGTCGTTATACATGTAATCAATCATAGTTTACTTATCATGCGCGTATAGAGTTATACGACTTCCGCATCTATCTCTAAATCAACTGTTTTGGTTCGAACTATTCTTTAAGTCTTAATCTACTTTTAGAAACTACTAAGTATAGCCATACTTAGCTCAAAACCTTTTTAGTCGAGGACTAGAAAACTGTAACTCACTCACTACTTTATTGTAGTTGACACTTTATCTCTTGTTTCAGGAAATCAAGTGTAAGACACGGAATGCAATACTTGGATGGGTCATGGAATGTCACGTGAAGTTATGAATTGGGAGAAGACCTATTTTACATGTTTTTGGGAATTTTATCAAACAAATTATTATGTTATGTCGTGATGTACTTTTCAATACTTGGTTATCTTAAACTGTAAACTCTTATTTACTTCTTAATGACTTGAAACCGTATGTTTTTATTATAACTCGTGTAATGATATCTTTGCTCTTCACACTTCCGTGTTTCCGCTTTAGCGGGGTGTGACAGACTTGGTATCAGAGCACTGGTTATAGCGAAAACGGTTTTGAGAATTTTTCAAAAATTTTTGAAACCAAACTATAACCAAGGCTTTTCAGAAAAATCATTTCACGAGCTTTCAAACTTTAGTAGATTAATTCCGCAATCGCACGGTTTGCTTTTAACTAGGCGTAACTTGATCACCTATGCCTAGTTCAAAATGAATTCTGCGAGAACGGAAAGTAATTGCTATAGTCAAACGGTTTTCGAGTCGAAAATTCCCGGTCTTACTCCTTCCCGATTCTCACGTGACTGACCCATACATGCATTTTCGTTTACATTTTTCCTTACTTTCCTGTACTCACGTAACGTATTATTCGCAGATCCGACATGTCTCAGTCATCGCACTCACGATCTCAGTCCCGCTCACTTTCACGACTAGCGTCCTCCCCGGACCATCTGAGGACCCCGCAGCATCCGAGAGTCAGCGTCATCAGACGACTGACCCGACAGAGGATACGCCAACGACGATCAGTAGCAGTCACGGATCCAGCCCGAGATCTGTGCTTCCACCCCCTCCACCAGCGCCTGTCACCGAACCACCGCAGCCCCAAGGGCTTCGCGCTAGGTTGACCGCCGTCAGCAGCCGAGCCTGTTTCGACCCGCACCTCCTCAGTCATTTGTGGAACCATACGATCCCGCCCTGCGCACTCCGGTAATGGAATGCTACGCGTGGGAACGTCATTTCCTTGAGGAGCAGCGACGTGCTCAGGAGGCCGGAATCTCACGACCTATGATGCCACCTACTCTCCAGCCACCCCCACCGGCCGCATTCTTGCACCTGCACCGTGAGGTTCGGGCACTCGCAGAGGAGAACCAGCAACAGGGACTCCTCATCAGCGAAGTCACTGATGCGGCGCACCACTTGTCTGAGCAGGCGATGCGAATCATCGCATCGACTCGAGCCACGGCACGTACTGTGCAGCAACTCGTAGGGGCATGTCTGGTAATGGGAACCTTGATCGCGGTCATGATGGCCAAGATGTTCCTAGAGAGGCGTCATTAGTCATATTCTTCCTTTTGTATTGTACTGTAGGCCGAGTTGAAATTTTCAATGTACACAGCTTCAAGCCATTTCCATTTACTTCCTTATTGTATTGTACTGTACTCCTTTTCTATTATAAACCTTGTACCCAACTTAATTATTAATGAAGGAAGCTCTATCCTTTTACCTATTACTGTTACTGTCGTATGAAATCTTGTTCTAGGGTTGTTTGGTTACCCTTGCGTGTGAATCTTGTCATGTGAATCTCTTGAATCTATGTCGTGCGTGTACTATCTGTTCCGTCATTTTACTCTTGCGTGTTTGTTATCCTTGTTCATTGGATTACCTACTCATCGTATCTTATTCGTGCGTCTAAACTAGTTTATTTCTCCAATGTAGAATTATGCCTCTCGACAGAAGCGACGCCGACCGAATAGCCGAACAGGTCGTTGCTCAGCTGAACGCAGCGATGCCCGACTTGATTTCCCAGGTAATCGCCGGGATTAACGACGGAATCTTCGGGGGTGAAAACCCCAACATCATTCACTCGGAGAACAATCAAGACCATAACCTCCCTCCCTTCTCAGCCAAAGTAAAGCAAGAGGAAGATGAAAACCTCAGAAACGTTAAACCCCTTCTCTTTCCAGTAACGGTCAAGCAAGAAGCAAGCGAGAACTCCGGGAACAGTAACCTCCTTCTCCCTCCAGCAACCTTTGAGCATAAGGAGAGTAAGAAAAGGAAGGCTGATCACCAACCAATGAGGAGTAGTCACAACAAGATACCCACAATAGGACCCCGAACTTACGGTGGCACACACCCTAAGTGTGACAAATGCAACTTCCATCATGACGGAAACTGCCCAGTGTGCAACACATGTAACAAATCGGGGCACTTCTCCAAGCACTGCCGAAAGGGAGCTGGTAATAAAGGGAAGAAACGAGCGACAGGTAAATTTCATGTGAACGATATTTCGCATCTATGTTATTCGATTCATAAGTAGAGAGAAACCTAGTGCCCTTAGAAATTAGACCCCTTATCGATCTAGGATCTAAAGTTCTTAAGGATAGCCTTACTATCGAATCTTCTAACGGTCAAGGATTCAAAGCTAAGGACATAATCCTAGGATATTCAATGTGCTTGATCGATAAGACTCTCCCCACCGACTTGATCTCGATAGAGCTGAAAAGCTTTGACATTATCGTCAGAATGGACTGGTAGTCTTGTTTCCGAGCCGAGATCGTCTGTTTCGACAAACTCATTCGTATCCCTCTATCAGACGGCGAAACCCTTGTCGTGCAAGGCGACAAACCGGGCCAACGACTTCGCATCGTCTCCAGCATTAGAATGCACAAGTACCTCAAGAAGGACTGTAATGCATTCCTAGCGCGTGTCATCGAGCGTAAGCCTAAGGAGAACCGTGTACAAGATATTCCCATAGTCAAGGACCATCCAGAAGTCTTTCCTGAGGATCTACCCGGGCTACCCCCACATCGACAAGTGGAATTCCGAATAGACCTAGTTCCTGGCGCAGCACCGGTTGCCAAGACGCCATACCGTCTAGCACCTCCAGAAATGCAAGAGCTATCTAAGCAGCTACAGGAACTCTTGGATCATGGTCTTATTCGTCCAAGCTCGTTCCCCTGGAGAGCCCAATCCTCTTTGTTTAAAAGAAAGACGAATCCTTCCGTATGTGCATCAATTATCATGAACACAACAAGCTGACCGTCAAGAACCGATAACCACCTCCGAGGATCGACGACCTATTCGAACAGTTGCGAGATGCTTCTTACTTCTCAAAGGTCGACCTCCGCCCAGGTTATCATCAGGTTCGTGTCAGTGAGACCGACATTCCTAAACCGCATTCCGAACTCGTTACGGGCATTACGAATTCCTTGTCATGTCATTCGGCCTAACCAACGCACCAGCACCGTTCATGGACCTAATGAACAGAGTGTGTAGGCCATAACTAGACAAGTTCGTAACCGTATTCATAGACGACATTCTCATCTGCTCAAGGAATAATCAAGACCACGTGAAACACCTGGAGCTCATTCTAGAACTCCTTAGGGAACCAGAAGTGGCACGTGGAACTCCCGAGATGTAAATTCTGACTCCGGGAAGTATGTTACCTTAGTCAAGCGATCGATTAGGAGGGAATTCACGTAGAACCAGCCAAAACCAAGCGATTGAGAGATAGCAAGCCCCAACGACTCCTACGGAAACCCGACAATTCGTAGGATTGGCTGGCTACTATCGAAGATTCATTGAGAATGTTCTCAAGGATCGCTAAGCCATTGACCGAACTTACTCCGAAATATACAGTTTCCCTTTGGGGCAAAGAACTGGAGGAACCATTTCAGAAGTTCAAACTCGAATCACTAGCACACAGAGCGAAGCATTGAAAACCCGAGAACCTCAGGGACGAAACCATTCACAATCATGAAAAGGAAGATGAGCTCAAACCGGACGGAATCCATTATTCTAAGAATTAAGCATGGATTCCGAGAGCCGAAGACCTTCGTAAGCTTATTTTGGATGAGGGCCACCGATCCCGATACTCTATTCATACGGCATCCGACAAGTTGTATAAGGATCTACGGGAATACTAATGGTCGGGCATGAAGAAGGATATCGCCTTGTACGTAGCTAAGTGCCTTATTTGCTCGAAGGTCAAGGCGGAATATCAGAAGCCCTCCTGTCTACTTCAGCAGCCAGAGATTCCCATGTGAAAGTGGGAACAAACCTCCATGAACTTCATCACCAGATTGCCCCGTACGGAAAGAGGTAACCACACGATTTGGGTCATCGTGGACCGTTTGGCAAGACCCGCTCATTTCCTCCCGGTACGGGAAAACCACTCGATGGAGAAATTCGCTCAAATCTACATCAACGAGATCGTCTCTCGTCACGGAACACCTCCCTCCATTATCTCCGACAGAGATAGTTCATTCACGTCCCGCTTTCTGAATGCCTTCAGAAACCGTTCGGGACGCGACTAGACCTCAGAACCGCTTACCATCCCCGGATCGACGGGCAGGGTGTACGGACAATCCAAACACTTGAGGATATACTAAGAGCGTGCGTAGTTGACTTCGGAGGAAGTAAGGACGCTTACCTCCCTTTGGTCGAGTTCTCCTATATCAACATCTACCACGCTAGTATCAAGTGCGCACCATTCGAGTCCTTACGCGGACGAGGGTGTCAGTCACCGCTTTGCTGGTTTGAAGCTGGCGATCGACAACTCACAAGGCTCGAAATCATCCAGGGAACCAGCGACAAAATCAATACCTTTCGAGATAGGTTGAAAACTTCTCGTACTCGGCAGAAGAGCTATGCCGATAACCGAAGGAAACCCCTAGAATTCCATGTGGGCGAGGGTACTCATGAAAATATCGCCATGGAAAGGGGTAGTCCGTTTCGGGAAAACACGGCAAGCTAAGCCCGAGGTACACCGACCCTTTGAGGTAATTGAGCGTATCGGCCCAGTGGCGTACCGACTTCAACTTCCACAAACTCTTTCCAACGTTCACAACGTCTTCCATGTCTAGCACTTGAAAAAGTGCTTGTCGGACGAGACCATTGTCATTCCACTGGACGAAGTCCAGATCGACGACAAACTTAATTTCATCGAGGAACCGCTTGAGGTTGTAGACCGAGAGGTCAAACAACTCAAGCAAAGTCGTATTCCTATTGTCAAGATTCGGTGGAATTCCCGACGAGGTCACGAATTCACATGGGAACGTGAAGACCAGATTCGTCAGAAGTATCCACACCTGTTCAAAGATCTTTCCTCTGATGAGGCGAACTAAATTTCGGGACGAAATTCTTTTCAACCCGGGGAGAATGTGACAACCGTCTTATTTCAGGTGAAAACCGCATTCTCCATCTTTGACTTAACTCGAATTTAACCTTATTATTAATTGTCTCGTAAACTCGAGTGTGTAGAATCGAACTCGGAATCACATAATCGAATCCTAATACCAAGTAAATACTTAGTGAACTTGTCTAAGTTCCTATTTTAAATAAACGGAAACTTTTAACAAACGAAAACGCTTAACAACGGAACGAACGAAAAACGAAAAAGGCAAGTCTGCCACTCCAGCCGCGCCGCGGTCAGGCCACCGCGCCGCGGTGGAGCACGCAGACAGCCACTTTTTGTAAACATAAACTTAATCAAGTGGATCAAAAACTCGAGCCCAATGTTTAAGTCCCGACCCAAGACACACTCAGGGCCTCATAAGAGTCCAGTGACTCTTCTTTTAGTCACATAAAACACCCATTTACATACATCACAAACACACACACACACCAAACAAACACCCTTACTCTCTCTCTCTTTTGCTAACACTCAAGAACACACATATCTTCATTTACAGAATTATTTCCACCATAAAACTCAGTAAAATCAACCACATAAACACATATAAATCGTTCATCAAGTGAAGAAGAAGAAAGGGTTGCATTCTTTGGGTCAAAAGTCCACTTTTAAGCATTTTGGGTCAAAAATCACTAAGGATTCACTCCAACCATTTCCAAACCACTTTAATCTCGGTAAAAATCCTTTTATCTTACTGTCTTTACATTATATACTCATTGCATGCATCATCCGTCACCTAAAAACGAGTTTGTATGCAAATAGTTCACCAATTATGAAAAAAAACGGGATTTTTGGTAAATGCATGGTTAGATCCACACATTCTGGTTAAAAACACTTTATAAACCGTGACACATCCATTATTTAAGTATATCTGTGATTGCATGTCGAAATCCAACTTAAAAACATCATTTTCTTCAAAAACGAGCTTGACCAAGAACCTGTCACCATGACCGCGGCGCAGTCCCACCACCGCGGCGCAGTCAGGTGACAGACAGGCCCAAATTGTTAGGCTTAAACGTTTTCAATCGTAACTCTAAACGTGTCACCTAAACTTATGTACAGAACTGAAACTTATGACCACAACCTGTAATGTGATTAACTACATGTAAATGAACTAAATGAACATGTTTATATATGATATTGTCCTCGAAATTATATGAAATATGTTCTTTGAAATTGTTAAGCGGGAAAGTGTACAAATATTAGAATTAATGATTTTGGCGCGGAAGCGCTGCCCAATTTTCTATAGACCTAAACCCGACACTTAACATAAACACTTAAACATAAATACTCATTAAACCTTGATATTTAATTAGGATTCCCGTGATTCCGGTCCGTCTCGATTACCTTCCGCACTCGTAGCTCTTCTTCGCAAACAGTGAGTTACATCCCCACTCTTTTACAGTTTTTATACTTCTTTTTGGGGGAAACAAGAGATCTAAACGAACTTGGAACTGTTATGAACTTTCATTACTATTGAACTCTTATTGAACGTTTTCTGAAACTTGTATGCGAAAACAGCTTTAATTGCCCTTTTTGGCATAAAGTAAACTAAATGGTTTGCCACCCTTTTTCGGCTAAATGATTGCCACCCTTTTTCGGCTAAATGGTTTGCCACCCTTATTCGGCTTAATGGCTTGCCCCCTTTTAATTGGCTTGCTAGTTCAAATCTCTTATAAATGTATTGCTTTTGCCACACTCGGCATCGTATTTAATTTATTTATTGCCATTCTCGGCACTCTCATGTACTTTGATTGATCGTATAACTACCATGACTCTTGAGGAATATAGCTACTCTAAGTGACTACTACTAGTTTAAAAATAAATTCAGTGCCTAATTTTCACCACACACTATTAGCTTTGTTAAGCCGTTTAGTAATTATGGGTATCGATACTTAGGAAATAACCGTTCCTTACTTAAGTGGCAACTTAAGTACATATTACTCGATCAGAAATGACTCCCCGTAGTAGTCGGGGTAAGAGGCATCACGGTTGGTTAATCGGTTTAGTGTGAACACTTAAGTTATTATGCCAAGTAGTCGTTATACATGTAATCAATCATAGTTTACTTATCATGCGCGTATAGAGTTATACGACTTCCGCATCTATCTCTAAATCAACTGTTTTGGTTCGAACTATTCTTTAAGTCTTAATCTACTTTTAGAAACTACTAAGTATAGCCATACTTAGCTCAAAACCTTTTTAGTCGAGGACTAGAAAACTGTAACTCACTCACTACTTTATTGTAGTTGACACTTTATCTCTTGTTTCAGAAAATCAAGTGTAAGACACGGAATGCAATACTTGGATGGGTCATGGAATGTCACGTGAAGTTATGAATTGGGAGAAGACCTATTTTACATGTTTTTGGGAATTTTATCAAACAAATTATTATGTTATGTCGTGATGTACTTTTCAATACTTGGTTATCTTAAACTGTAAACTCTTATTTACTTCTTAATGACTTGAAACCGTATGTTTTTATTATAACTCGTGTAATGATATCTTTGCTCTTCACACTTCCGTGTTTCCGCTTTAGCGGGGTGTGACATGTTGTACGAAAACTCGACCAATGGAAGATGAGTATCCCAATTTCCTCCAAATTCAACTACGCATGCTCTAAGCATATCCTCAAGTGTTTGGATCGTCCTTTCGCTTTGACCATCGATCTGAGGGTGGTAAGCTGTGCTAAGATCTAGTTGCGTCCCGAGAGATTTCTAAAGCGCGTTCCAAAAGCGAGACGTGAACCGACTATCTCTGTCAGAAATGATGGAGAGAGGTGTTCCGTGGCGAGAGATGATCTCGTTGATGTAGATTTGCGCGAACTTCTCCATCGAGTGGGTTTCTCGTACTGGCAAGAAATGAGCAGACTTAGTCAAACGGTCAACAATTACCCAAATTGTGTCGTTACCCTTTGCCGTCCTGGGTAACTTGGTAATGAAATCCATGGAGATTTGTTCCCACTTCCACATAGGAATCTCCGGTTGTTGCAGAAGTCCTGAAGGTTTATGATATTCCGCCTTGACCTTGGAGCAAGTGAGACACTTGGCTGCGTACAAGGCGATGTCTTTCTTCATGCCCGGCCACCAGTAATACTCCTTAAGGTCCTTGTACAATTTGTCGGATCCTGGGTGGATAGAGTATCGGGAACGGTGGCCTTCATCCAGAATTAACTTTCGAAGATCCTCGGACTTCGGAATCCATGCTCGGCCCTTGAAGTAGTGAATCCCGTCGGATTTGCATTCGAACTCCTTCTCATGATTGTGCAAAGTTTCTCCCTTTAGGTTCTCGGGCTTCAACGCTTCTCGCTGAACCTCGGCGATTTGCGTTTGAAGGTTAGTCTGAATCTGGATACCTAATGCTCTAACCCGAGATGGTTTCACCCTTTCCTTCCGGCTAAGGGCGTCTGCTACTACGTTTGCTTTACCCGGGTGGTATTTGATCTCGCAATCGTAGTCACTCAGCAGTTCGATCCATCTCCTCTGTCTCATGTTGAGCATCTTCTGGTCTAGGATGTGTTGAAGACTCTTGTGATCCGTGAACACCGTGCACTTAGTCCCATACAAGTAATGTCTCCAGATCTTTAATGCAAAGACGACTGCTCCCAGTTCTAGGTCGTGAGTAGTGTAGTTTTGTTCGTGAACCTTGAGTTGTCTCGAAGCGTAGGCGATGACTTTGTCTTTCTGCATAAGGACGCACCCAAGTCCTTGATGGGATGCATCGCAGAATACGACGAAGTTATCCGTACCCTCTGGTAAGGACAAAATCGGTGCGTGACAAAGTTGGTGCTTGAGTTTCTGGAAGGATTCCTCTTGCTTCGTACCCCAAACAAAATCCTTATCCTTCTGAGTGAGCTCGGTGAGTGGCTTAGCGATCTTCGAGAAATTCTCGATGAACCTTCGATACTAGCCGGCTAACCCTAGGAATTGACGGATTTCCGTAGGAGTCGTCGGGGCTTGCCATTTCTCGATCGCTTCTATCTTAGCCGGATCCACATGGATCCCATCTTGGTTGACCACATGACCAAGGAAATGTACTTCCCGGAGCCAGAATTCACACTTAGAGAATTTGGCGTACAGTTTCTGTTCTCGGAGGAGTTCTAAGATGAGTTTCAAGTGTTGCGCGTGATCCTCCTTGTTTCTCGACACGATCACGAATTTTTCCAGGTAAGGTCTACACACTCGGTTCATTAAGTCCATGAACGCTGCTGGTGCGTTGGTTAGACCGAATGGCATGACTAGGAATTTGTAATGACCGTAACGGGTACGAAAGGCGGTTTTTGGAATGTCGGTCTCACTGACACGAACCTGATGATAACTCGAACGGAGGTCGATTTTCGAGAAATAATTCGCACCCTGCAACTGGTCGAAAAGGTCATCGATCCTCGGGAGTGGGTATCGGTTCTTGACGGTCAGCTTGTTCAGTTCGCGGTAGTCGATGCACATACGAAAGGATCCGTCTTTCTTTTTAACGAAGAGTATAGGGGCTCCCCAGGGTGACGAGCTAGGACGAATAAGACCATGATCTAAGAGTTCCTGAATCTGTTTAGACAGCTCTTGCATCTCCGGTGGGGCTAGACGGTACGGTGTCCTAGCAACCGGTGCTGCGCCAGGAATGAGGTCTATCCGGAATTCCACTTGTCGATGCGGAGGTAACCCAGGCAAATCTTCGGGAAAGACTTCAGGGTGATCCTTGACTACTGGGATATCTCGAATACGGATCTCCTTGGGTTTACGTTCAACAACGTGAGCAAGAAATGCGACACAGTCCTTCTCGAGGTACTTACGCATTTTGATGGACGACACGAGACGGAGTGATCGTCCGGGTTTCTCTCCTTGAACAACTAAAGTTTCAGTGTCAGAGAGAGGAATGCGGATGAGTTTGTCAAAACAGACGATCTCGGCTCGAAAACGAGAGAGCCAGTCCATTCCGACGATGACATCAAAGCTTTTCAGCTCGATAGGGATTAAATCAATAGGAAAGGTTTTATCGGACAGGCATATGGAACATCCTATGATTATATCCTTAGCTTCAAACTCCTGATCGTTAGCGTATTCTATGGTGAAGCTATCCTTAAGAATCTTAGATCCTAAGTTAATGAGGGGTCTAAATTCTAAGGACACAAAGCTTCTTTCGGCGCCAGAATCGAACAAAACGGATGCATAATGATTATTAACAGGGAACGTACCGTTCACCGCGTTCGGGTCCTGTCGAGCCTCTTCAGCTGTGAGTGCGAATGCAAGTCCTCGGCCTTGCCCGCCTCGGTTAGGTTGGGCGTTTCGGAGTCTCGGGCAAGCATTTCAGAGGTGCTGGTCACTTCCGCACTCGTAGCACACCGGCTTTGGACCTGGAGCTACCAACTTTTCCGTGCAATATTTGGAAAAATGCCCTTCCTTTTGGCACCTCAGACACACGAGACAGTTACCGTGGTGGTGGAAATTGCACTTGTTGCACTTGGGGCTCGTCCCCGTGTATCGGTTTCCAGCTGGAGGAGGTGGCGGCGGCGGTGCTACGGCTGCTATGGCAAGGTTGCGGGTGGTCTTCTTCTTCTTGTTCCGGTCACTTCGCCTCGGAGTCTGATCGGACTTCCTCTTCTCACCCGACTCCTTCTTGGATGAGGCAGGAGTGGTGAGTAGGTCGCTCGTGAGGCGGTGAGCTAGGATGATGGCACTTTGAAGGGTCTGGGGTTCCTTAGTGAGAACCATTCCTCTGATTTTGGGAACAAGACCGGAAATGTACAGATCGATCTTGCTTTCCTCGGGAGTTACTAACCTTGGGACCAGTCGGGCCAACTCGTGGAATCGGGCAGTATACCCTTCAATGTCGTTTCCGACCATTTGATGATCCCAGAGCTTGGCCTCGAGCTTCTTGCTTTCCCCTTTGGGGCAGTACTCCTCAATCAGGAGGGTTTTGAATTGTTCCCAGGTGAGAGCATTGGCGGTCTCACGTCCCCTATTGCGGACCAAATTGTTCCACCATGTCAGTGCCTTACCGTGCAATACGCAGGAGGCGTACTGCACTTTCATGGCTTCGGCACATCCACTGATGTGCAGCACCGACTCGATGCTCTCGAACCAGGATACCAGGCCTACGGCACCGGTTGTGCCATGGAACTCCTTAGGCTTGCAGGCCATGAAGCTTTTGTAGGTGCAGGCTGGTGGGTTCGGGGGTTGTTGTTGGTTCTGATTCTGGTGGTCCTGTTGCTGCTGCTGCTGCTGTTGCTGTTGTTGTTGTTGCTGTTGCTGCTGTTGCTGGTGGTGGTGGTGGTTGTTGACGTTAGCATTGATTCCCGCAGTGATCTGGGCGATCATGTTGGGCATCGCTGCTTGCAACTGTTCGGCCACTTGCTCAGCAATGATTGTGGCGTTGGTACGGGGTGCCATGATTCTACAACAGACAACAGACTCAGTTTAGAAACGCACGATTAGGGTACGATAAGAACATGATTCAATGAACAAGTTAACAATTACGCAAGAGTAAGGTAATAGAACAGATAGTACACGCACGTCAAGGTTTCAAGAGATTTATACGCAAGAAAATGATTCAACACAGCACAAGATTCACAAGACAAGGTAATAATAGATAATAATAAATGGAACTTCATTCATTAATAAAAAAAAGTTGAGTACAAGGTTCAATTTAAAGGAAAAGTACAGTACAATACATAAGGGAATAAGAAAATGGCGTAAAGCTGTGTACATGGAAAATTACAACTCGGCCTACAGTACAATAATAAAAGAAAGAACTAATGGCGTTTCTCGAAGAACATCTTGGCAGCAATAACCGCCAACAAGGTCCCCATGACCAAGCAAACTCCTACCAAGCGTTGCACCGTACGAGCCGTGGCCTGAACCACAGAGAGGTGACGCAACGCTTGTTCCGACAACCTCTGCGCGGCGTCGGAGACCTCGCAAAGGAGCTGCCCTTGGTGCTGGGCGTCCTCTGAAAGTCCCCTAACCTCGCGGTGGAGGTGCAGGAAGGCGGCAGGAGGGGGTAGCTGTGGGGTAGGCGGTATCATCTGCCGGGCTGCCTCAGCGTCTCTGGCACGCTGCATCTCTTCTCGCTCGAGCTGCCGCTCCCACGAGTAGTGATCCAACATCGAGGTGCGCGGAGCCTCGGGAGGTGGGTGCCCGAATGGAAAATGGGGTGGCGCAGGCCTGGACGGGCCGTCCTGCCGCGCTGCCATCCTATCGGGTAGCCGTCCCGGAAGGATTACCTGCTTACGTGCCGTCATAACGACACGTGGTCCACGGCGCTGTGGTGGCGCGACAATGGGGGCCGGTGGAGGTGGTAAAACAGACCTCGGGCTTGACCCGATGCTACTGGACACAGCCATGGAGGTATCCTCCGTAGGGTCCGTGGTCTGGTGTCGGAGACTTTCCGAGGCGGTATGGCCCTCGGAAGGCTCGTGAGAGGATGCGGCTCTCGGTTGGGATCGGGACTGAGATCTTGAGGACTGAGACATGACGGATCTGCGACGTAAAAGTTTCGTAAGTACATGAACAAGAATATGCTAAAGGAAATAAGTAAGGAATGCAGGTAAGGGTCGATCACGTGAGGTTGGGAATAGTAAGACCGGGAATTTCTTTGACTCAAAACCGTTTATCTTTAGTAATTACGTTTCGTCCTTGCATAAGTCATTTTGAACTAGGCAGGGGTGATCAGGCCATGCGTAGTTAAAAACAATCATGCAATCGCAAAATTAATTCTCTAAAGTTTTGAACCCATAATGATTTTACGAAAAGCCTTGGTTATAGTTTGGTTTCAAAAACTTTTTAGAAATTTCTAAAACCGTTTTCACTATAACCTGTGCTCTGATACCAAGTCTGTCACACCCCGCTAAAGCGGAAACACGGAATGTGAGAGCTGTAATATCATTACACGGTCATAAGCAAATATAAACGATTCAAGTCATTTCGATTAAAAATAAAATTGTTCAAGTTTCAACATTCAAAAACAACCAAGTGTTCATGATTTAACTTAAAGTACAAATACAATGTTTCCAAAATAAAATTCCCAAAATAGAAAGGTCTTTTCCCAACGAACGCCTCACGTAACCATAACGACCCTTCCTTGCCATGCATTCCGGACACTTACATTAATTTCCTGAAACATAAGATAAAGTGTCAACTACATAAAGTAGTGAGTGAGTTACAGTTTAGAGTTTCGAGAGAACTTTCCAAAAATAGAAAGTTGCAAAATATATGATGACGTCATAAGTGTGACGACCGTCTTATCTTAGGTCGAGTGTATTAACTTTTAACCTCGACTCCTTATGTGATATAACTCTTATGTGTGGTTTTGGAAGCATAAGCTATTTGCTAAGTTAACTCGTTGTAACTCATGCTAAAGCCTTACCGTATGATTAAGTTACATAACTTGATTCGGATGTGTCTCGAAGTCGGAATCGAATCAATAAACGACCAATGATACCAAGAAGACAAATTATGAATTTGTCTAAATTCATAACATTATAATATTGCATATCGAAAATCTAAAATGTTACTAAACAAGCTTAGAAAAGAGGTTATGATTTTGGTGAAATATTGATAAAACTCAAAATTTGGACAGCTTTATACTCTAAAAGAAGGTTGTTTTGTAAAAATCATAATAAATCAACCGTAACTCCGTTTTTGATGAATAAAATATCGTTGGAAAGGTATAAGAGTCTACTTTCTAATGGTTATGGCCATAATTACCGAATGTGATATTAAGTTGATCTAAAATGTCATAAAATAGTTGTTGTCCAGATTTAAAAAAAAAAAAAAAAAAAAAAAAAACATAAAAACGTGGCATAAGATTAAAAACCATAAAAATGACTCATCTTAATTGTGTATGACTCATCTTAATGGTATTTATCTATAAATAGCTTTATCTTAAGCCATTTTGCTCCTTTGCCAAATTAACACTAATACACACACTTATACTTGATCTTGGAGTATTGGAAGCAAATTGTACAAGGAAGACTTGGTGTTTGAAGCTTTAAAAAGGTAGTAATCTTTAACTTAGATTTATATAAACAACTTCTTAACATAAAATTTTGATTATAAAACATGATATAATGATAAATAAACTAAGTTTTTGATATAAGAATTATGTTTATAAAGATTATCAATATTGATATAAACTTGTTAATCTATGTTATATTTATCATTTTAACTTAAAGAACACATTATAAACTTGAATTTGGTGATAAAAATTGGTTATAAAACTTGTTAAATATGCTTATAAACTAATATGTTATAACCTAAAATCTATATATAAATCATGTAATCACAACCATAAATATTAAGATAATTTTATAACTTGGAAGTATTTGTTAATGAAATTATTGTAGTTGTTAATTAAAATTGGTTATAAACTTATGATTTTTAACATATTTATTTATTATAGGTTGTTACAATCTTATTAACATAAGTATATAAATCTATTAATTTTAACATATTATAAGTTTGAAGATTAAATTGGGTATGAGATTTGTTAAGTAAACATATTTAGATTATTAGATATGTCTAAAATTTGTTAAAAGTAATTAATATTGATTTGGAGATAAAACAAGTTTGGACATAATTATTGATCTGATTGCGGACGTATGATTAATAAAACGAGTATTTTGGACAAAAACGTATATTCGGACTTGAGGACTATATTTAGACATTTCGGACGATAATCGGATTATTTGGACTAAGATTAGTAAAACGGATATATTTGAACGAAAATGAATTATAACAATTAACGAAACGAGACTAATAATATGTTAATAAAAACTTATAATAACTAAAGCATAGTATATTTATATACTCTTTTGGTGTTATAGGACGACGTTGATTCCGACCGACTAGCTCGAGATTCCGACTTACACACTCACACTTCGAAACGTGAGTTACACAACCCCTCTTTTAAACGTTTTATATACATTTTGGGGTGAAAATACGAGTTGCATACTTAAAACGTTATTTCAATCATATGCTTATACATTATCGATGCTTGATACTCAAACTTATTTGCATATCGTCTTACACATGTGGAATGTTCCACCGCTGAGGTAATGATGGTATATACTTATATTGCCAGTGATCGCTTATGGTTGTCATATGTTATCGAATTATCTAACATATTGACGGATAGCCACTTTAATTCCCATCACCACTTGGTTGCTATTAATCCCTTTGGAAAGGACTATTAATAATTTATGGATAGCGCTATTAGGGTAGTTGCAAATACCCTCTCCACTAAGATTCAGTGGTGCATAGTTATTAATCGGGTAAACTACAGGCTTAGCAACGTAACCCTTTTATCACTGGACAATAATAGGATTGTCACATAGCCGTACACTATGTGGTCGATACCTATATACACAAAACTTATTCATATCTTATACATGTGTTTAATGCGTTTAAAACTTTATATGCTTTTACTACATGCTGTAGCTCACTAACTACGTCTCCCGTAGTTAACATTTTACTCGTATTTTCAGGCAACGAGTAAGTCAGGAGACGTCTTTTCATGCGGTTAGCTTTTGCGGGTTTTTGCTCTTAAGGACTTCAAGTTCGGGAATGGTTTGGGTGTTGAATTCGGAAGTCTTAATATAAATGTTATGTAAATTAAAATATTATCTTTGTAAACTTAAAATATATGTTTTATAATATATAAGCTTTGGTTTTTATCTATATGCTTGTGCAATGACACCATGCTCTTCACGCTCCGTGTTTCCGCTTTAGCGGGGTGTGACAATAAGAACGAAACAACGTTGGAACATATATGTGAATAGTAAAAGGTTTGAACGTACACAAGTAAGTTAAATAAATAAAACTCGTATAATTAAAGTTGTAGCGGAATCCAGGCGCTAAAAAGGTGTATGCGTAGGGAGTATGTGTTTAACTAAATAGTAACTCGTATCAATCACTTGGCATAATATAAGTAGTAAGTATACACTAAACTGATTGTGTGGTCGTGAACTAGCCCAAAAATGTTTAATTGTTTGAACGTTTGAACTAAGCAATATGTACTTGGGACGCTAACCCTGAGCAAGAGTGACCCCTCCTAAGTATCGATACCCATATGACTAACGGCTAATGCTAATAGTGTATAAAGTTTCCAATACCAAAATGGGCAATTGAACAAAGTTTCCAAAGTTTCTTACGGGCTTATATATCCATCAAGGATTGGTCGTTAACAAGTATCCTAAATTCAGTTATCCTGCTAAGGCATCAACACATATACGCATAGTTGTACACAAGTTTCCAAGTTTCCAAAGTTTCGAACGTTTCACAAAAGTTTCAATAGAGTTCGTACAAGTTTCCAAAGAGTTCCAAGTTTCGTACAAGTTTCCAAAGTTTACGAGTTTCATAAGTTTAAAATGTTTCAATAAGTACCAAAAGTATCAAGTTTCCGATTGTTTCAATGATTCGCAAATAGTGTTAAAAGTTACAAAACATGTGATCTTATGCTTCCCCCAAATAATGTTTAAAAGTACAAAAAGTAAACAAGTGGGATTGTAACTCACGGTTTGCGGAGAAAGTGAACTCGGAATCGGTCGAAAAGGAGCCAGGAATCACGGAATGCCTAAGGAATACCAAGATTGTCCAAAAGTTAATTTCTCATTAGGTTACTTTATATAATAGATTAGGTAACTTTTGTTTAGAATTGAGTGTTAAGTTTAATATTGTTCCAAAAATTGGTCCGAAGCGGTTAACGTTAATTTTAGTCCGAAAAGTCCAAAGTTAAAGTTATTATCATGATAGACATGTTTAGGTTACTGAAATGATTTAGGTTTTCTAACGAAATTTGGGCAGCGCTTACGCGCCCTAATTTCATATCCAAAACCTACAACCATTTCCGCTCAGAAAACGTGCATATACACATAATAACTTAATAACAAGTCAAATAAGTCCAAAGAGTCCAATACAAGTCACCATTATTATAAGTTTTACTCATCTCAGTCCAATAATATCATTAACAAAAGTCCAGAATGTGTGTACAAGTTTTTAACAACCAAAACGACGATTTTTCGGGGAGACAGCAGCCCGGTGCGCAGCACCTGTCAGGGGGTGTTGCGCACCTCCCTGCTGTTCTTCCCCGTTTTGTGATTTCTTTGCCAAAAACGTTTTGTTACCCATAGATTTCGACATGCAACCAGTAGATACTCTATAATATGATGTTTTTACAGTTTCTAAACACTTTTTAACCACAGAAACATAGATCTAAGTATTATTTAGTTAAAAATCGTTTTTGTATAAAAAGTGTTATAAATCTTTATAAAAACTCGTTTTTATTTTTTAGATCTTACATGCAATTAGTAAAAATAGTAAATAAAGGTAGGAGAAAGATTTCTACCGGATGAAAATGAGTGGATGATGTTTTAGAGGTGATTTGAACTCCGAAATCGGTAGAAAAAGCTTGAACCCGAAAATACTTTGCTCCTCCTTGATTGCTTTGATGTTTAAACGTTTTTGATGGTGTTTTTATGGTGGATTTGTGGCTGTAAACCTCTGGATTTGATGGTGTTCTAGAGAGAAGTTAGAGAGAAGGTAGAGAAAAGTGTGTGTGTGTGTGTAGGTGTTTTGTGTTTTAGGAAATGTAAAAATGAAAAAGAAAAGAAAGAGTGAAGTAATTGGGTCTTGGGAGACTGAGAAATCAGTAATGGCAGGTTACAAAACGTGTGTGGTTGGTTTAAGTTTGTGTAAAAACGAGGCAAGGACTAAAAATGTAAATATTTTGAATTCTGGTGTTAGGTGCTGCGCACCAAAACAATAGGTGCTGCGCACCGGGCCCAAATTCAGCCTTTTCTGATTTTTTGTTTTTACGTTTTTGCTTCGTTGGACCTTTTTGTTAATTGAAAGCTCTTAAGTATGATTTGTTATGAACTTAGGAAAGTTCAATAGGTGTTTTCTTGGTATTAGGACTTATATAATTGATTCCGGAAGTTATTTCGGCACTGGTTCCGACAAAATAAAGACACAATATGTACGAGTTAAAGAATATGAACACTATAAACAGACTAACTGGAGATTCGAACCGATAAGTTAACTGTGAATCACCTGAATTTTTGACGGTTGTCACATAATCCTAAATGCCCCTATCATTGTACCAATTCACACTAAGTTACCCTAATGTAATTGCTCATATGTGGTCTCGAAATGTATAACAATGTCAAGTTCTAAAGTCATCACCATCGGCACACTCAAAGAAATGAAAAAGTAGTATTAAAAATAAATACTTTCAAAGGCACAAATTCTCACTATTTTCTGAGTAGGGTTAAAATGCGCTTGGTTATGCTTAAAGTTTAAGGTAATTACCGACTAGACACGTTATATTTTTTTGGTTTTTTTTTTTAATTTTTCGATTTTTTTGTATTTTCTGTTTTTTCTGACTCAAAAACTGTACAAATTAACACAATTCAACACGATGGAAACTAAGCTAAGGGTGGAAAAATAAAATTTGAAATTTCACGATGACCCCCCCAAACTTAAGTAACACATTGTCCCTAATGTGTTAACGACTCAAACCTAAGGGAAATTACAAAAATAAAATCTAAAAAGAAAAATAAATACAAAATAAGAAAAGAAGAAAGTAGAACCCGGTCGTAGATATCGAAAAATCTTCGGTGAAAAGTTGTGTTGAACTGAATGTCAGTCCCAAAACCGATTGTTGAACTTACTTCAAATCTATAAAAACTAAAATAGAAAAACTAAATACAAATATTAAAATCATAAAAGAAAAATAAAATAAAAATAAAAATTACAAATTACAAATTACGACTGAATAAAAAAAAAGTAGACAATTTTTTTTTCTAATAGAGGACAATATGTAAACAATAACATTGAAAATATGTCTCCCTTTTTTTTTGGTTTTTTTTTTTTTTTTTTTTTTCTTTGTTTATAAAGGAATGAAAAATTAACTACGAAAGAAAAGAAAAACAAACCCGGGTTGCCTCCCGAGAAGCGCTAATTTTTACGAATGAGTCGTTAGCTTAACTCGATATGCCTCCACTTACCACTTCATGTAAAGGTCGAGACTTCTCTCGCCTTTCTTTCCCACGTGTTTTCCAAAAAGTACCGATTCTTCCTCCGACTCATGTCCAAAATGATCACCAAAATGAAATGCTTCCTTTCCAACATCGAGCATCTTATTCCTCTTTACCCAAGCGTCATGCCACTCTCGAGCCTCAGAAATCAATAATACATCATCTCCAATTTCCCAAACATCGTCACCTTTGCTTTCATTGAATTTCGTCTTCTTAAATTCCTCCCATGCTGTATCATCTCCGATATCCTCAAATTCCCGCAAAATATTCTCCTTTTCTCGACAAGTAAAAGAAAATAAATCAAAAGGGTCGTGAGAAATACCGTGACAGTTTTTCCCCAAACCTGAGTTTGAATTCTCGAGCTCTTCCTTAAATGGAATCCTTTCCTCCAACAACGTTGCACCCGGATTATTCATTAAGTATTCAATTTCTAATAAGTCTAAATCCGGGTCGGATTTTTCAAATTTCTCCAGCTCCATTTTCAAGATGGGATCAAAATCCTCGAGCTCCTGATCTTCCTCCTCTTCAACAGCAATTTGTCCTCCAAGCATTTCCTGCACATCTAGGTCAAACACTTCATCAAAAACATCAATACGAAAACAAGTTTCATCAGTGGAGTATGAATGTTTTGGAGCTTTATCAACAGAAAATGAAATTCGTTCATCCCCAACCCCCAAAGAAATCTCCCTGTCCTTTACACGAATTAGTGCGTCCGCAGTGTTTAAAAATGGTCGACCTAAAATAAGTGGCACAGTGACATCTTCATCCATTTCTAGAATCACAAAGTCAACAGGGAAAGTGAATTTTCCTACTTTTACTAGCATGTTTTCAGCAATTCCTAACGGATATTGAAATGATTGGTCGGCTAATCGGATACTCATTCTGGTAGGTTTTAAATCTCCCGAAGCAAGTTTAGCATATAATTAATGTGGCATTAAATTTATGCTAGCTCCTAAGTCGGCCAATGCATTACAACTATAGGTATCACTAAAATTACAAGAAATCAGAAAACTCCCTGGGTCGTCCAATTTTGGTGGTATCGAGTTTTTCACCAAAGCTAAACATTCTGCGTTCAAGAAGGCGGCTTGCTCCTCCGATGGCTTTCCCTTGTTCGTGACCAGCTCCTTGATGAATTTAGCGTAATTTGGCATCCCTGCAATTAAATCAACAAGAGGAACATTAATATTAACAGATTTAATCATGTCACAGAATTTACCGTACTGCTCCCGCATTCTCACTTTTCTTAATCGTTGAGGATATGGAACATGTGGCTGGTAAGCTTTGATTGGAACTTCCTCCACTGGTTCAGGTGTTTTAGCCTTTGATTGAACTGGTGGTGCCTCGTCCTCGATCTCGAAATCATCCACAACTGGTTCTGTAGTGGAAAGTGGCGTCCTGGCTTGCAGTTTCTCTCCGGTTTCGTTTTGATCTTTTCCGTAAGCATGTCCCGAGCGTGTGGTAATTGCGTTCACGTGCTCGTCTCTGTGTTTTAGCAGGGTGGCATTCCGTCTCGTAGTCCTTCGGTTCGTCCAGGATGTTGATATTTTGGTGTTTGATTGGTGGAACTGTTTCCCTGGTTCTGTGGTCGTGGATTTGGTTGCGTATTGCTCGGTAGTGAGCCCGATGGTCAATTTGAGTTCCACTCGTTCATCCTATCGAACCGTCTCTCTAATTCTTGCAGTGCTGCCTGCTGATTTCTTTGTCCTTGCTCGATGTGATCATTTAAAGCTTTGAGCTGATTTGTGACTGCATCATTCTTTCCATTCTGAGTGTGAATAAATGAATTCATCAGGTCTTTCAAACTTTGGTCTTCTTCATTATGTTGTGGATTGTATCTTTGTCGTGGTGGGGATGATCGTGTGTTGTTTCGTTGCCATCCATTTTCCCGATTCTCACCCCGGTTGTAGTTACCTCCGTAGTGTGGCCAATTTGCTCCCCGATTAGGATAGCCATAATTTGCATAATGGGCTTCCTCCATGCGCCAATCACTTGCATAATGCGGTCCCCCACAATTTTCGCACCCATGCTTGATCACGTGTACCTCTTTCTCTAGATAAGTCATTCTCCTGTCAAGCTTGTCTGCTATAGTCTTGATCTCTTTCAGAATATTAGATGCATCACTGCTTCCTTCTACTTGAGCTACCTGTCCTCTTGTACGTCGACCTCTACCATCGTCTCGATATTCCCTTGATAAGCTTATGACTAGCTTATCTTCCATCAAATTGTATGCTTCATTGGTGGTTTTGTACATAAAGTCTCCCCCGCCGGCTAGATCCAACTCATTTTGTGACTCCTTGGTTAACCCGTAGAAGAAGATCTCTATGATGTTATCCTTGCCCAGACCATGACCATAACAATTCCTCAGCATTTCTTTCAATCTATCCCACGCCTCAGTAGACGTCTCTCCATCCTCCTGTCGAAATCCTCGAATATCCCGTAGCAATTTCCTACCCAAGGCGGGCGGGAAAAATAGTTTGATGAAGGCTTCGCGCATTTGTGTCCATGTTGTTATTGGATTTTCCTCTAGCTCTTCGAACCAAACCTTCGCATCTCCGGTGAGAGACGAAGGGAACAACCTCATCTTGACACTGTCGCTCTTACCTTGACCGTATTTGAACATCTCACAAAGCTCGTTGAATTTGGCTATGTGTTTATGCGGATCTGAATTGTATTGCCCATCGAAAGTATTGTCTTGGATCATCTTGAGATGGTGACCCTTGACAACGAAATCATCACCCAAGTCTGGGGTGGTGATAGCTGACCCTCTGGTAGCTGGTACTGCAACGGCTGCAGCCCGTCGGTGCATCGGCATGTCCAATGGATCCATAGCCGCTTGCGGTTCCGGTTTATCTCCAAAGATTAACTCCTCGACCTCAGACTCTGTATGACTTCCTCCTCCTTCTGAAGACGTAATATCTTCCAACTTCACAGGTGAGAAAGGTCCAAACCCTGGTGGCGTTGGAATTAATGTGTTTCCTTTCTTCTTGCCTCGCTTCTTTGATACTCCTGGATTCGATCTAGGACTTATGAGTCGTAACCCCGAAGACCTTGTGTTCATTAACTACCTGAATACCTGCAAACACAAAGACAAGAAAACCCGTAAAACGCACTGATGTAATTACAATTAAAAGTAACTTCCAAGTAAATTAATACTCAAAAGGATCGTATCACAAATTCGAAACAAAAACTAAAAATCAGTCCCCGGCAGCGGCACCAAAAACTTGATGTGTAAAATCTAATTTAATAAACTCGACCTACTATTCGACTTAATTACACACTTATAGGCAGTGGACCTATTCGTATGTAATATAGTTTAAAAGTAAGTAAAGGTTCGTTCGCAGGTACTAATTTGTTTTTAAGTTTCGAATTAATAATACTATTTGTTTTTGGGGGTTTTTTATCGTAACAAAAGATTAATTGATTGAAAATTGCAAGGTGATTAGCAAAAAGTGATTAAGTAAAATCGAGTAAGTAAGTAATTTAGATTATCAAATAATAGAGAAAATACACTTGTTTGACACTTCACTTGTTTTCCGTTTAAGTTTACAAAATTGATTAAGTATTAAACTTCTAAAATATAGTAAAAGTCCTCTCGAATCTTTTATTAACTTTAACTACCTCTAATTATACCGTTCCTCTCGAATACAGTTGTAATTATTAATAATTAAGCGTTAAGTAACAAACCCGTTTTTAGTGATTTAATCTTATAGAGTTTCCTCTCGAATAACTCCTCTAAATACTAAGTCCTTCCGAATCTTAACAAATAGACTTACTCAATTAAGTTTAATTACCTAAGTTGTTATTACTAAGTCCTCTCGAATCCCAGTAATTTTAAACCGATTATAGACCGACCGATTATTTCATATAAATTACTTAACCTATCTAGATTCCTCTCGAATACCTAGAATGTTGATTAATTAATTAATATATAAACAACTTGATGATAATATGTTAAAACTTAAGCAAATAAGGATTAGCGATTAAACACAAAAACCTAAATAATCAATAATGAAAACTCAAACTTCAAACAAGATTCGTTAATCAAACAAGCGTAAAAAGAGTTTAGCTACGCATTATTAAGTCTAAAACAGCAAACAAAATAATAATAGAAAACATACTCGAAAATAAGTATTAAAAAGGAAGAAAAGCAAACTAAGAAATCTTCAAACGTGTCGTGACCGAATATTATGAATAACGAATTCCTAGCTTCAATCCTTGCCTCCAAACGTAAACTCCAGCTCCAGAAACTTGAAAATATTAATTGATGATTTTTTTGGATGTTTTGGGGTTGTATTTATAGGCAAAAACTAGATAGAATTCGTGTTTGAGTCGAACTCCAAAACTTTTTAGATTGTGGATAATGATCGATTCAAATAGACGGTGGACTTTTCCTTGTCATGTTACAATTGAGTTTTCTTTTATTTCCTTTTGTCCACGTGCATGTCTCAATATTAATTCCATATCTTTCATTTACTTGCATTTCTTCGTCCAAATGTCGACTTTCCGATCATATTCAACCTGTCACTTGAATAAAACACTTTCGTACAATTAAATGTAAAAATCATATCCTATCCATCATGATTAAATACGAAAATGACCAAATATCGCATATAAATAACTATATAAATATGCGATATCAGGGCACCACAATGAGCCAGAACAAGCCCCACTCCGAATGCTTTTACATGTGTTTCAAGTAGCACATTGTACTTTGATTTAGATTTAAACAACTACAAACTCAAAAAAAAAAGATGTTCTATTTCTATAGTTTGGAGGACTTCCTAGTGTCACTTCCAAATCAAGTATTCATACGGGCCTTGATATTTTTCCCAAAAGACCTAACTTAGCAAGTTTTATCTGTTTTTCGATTTCTTTATGTAGTTGCTTGAATCAATGCTTCTACTTACTTCTCAGCTTCTCAGTCTAGATAAACAGTTGAAACCTAACAATTTGCTATTAGAGATTTGATTACTTCTATTTACAAGAGAGATTAAGGTCTTTACTAAATAAAAAACCGCTACCCGTATAATCGAACCTGCCCGCTCGATCCAAACCCGAAAAACGTGATATATTACGGGTCAATTACGGTCTTCCCTTTAAACTACCTGCAGATATCCGAACCGAACCGTATATATGTATATACAAGTTTAACTATATACTAAATAAATTTTAAGTGTTTTTTCTTATTTACATAACACTTTAAATGTGTAAAACATTTGTTTTCATGAATTTTGATAAATATTTACAAACTCCCGTATTGTGAATTGTAAAATTCAACTAAATCTTTGTAATTTAGTTGTTGTAACATAATATTTTTGGTTTAATTGTTCTTTATATATATATATATATATATATATATATATATATATATATATATATATATATATATATATATATATATATATATATATATTGAATGGTTAATACAAGAACCAAATCTAGGCCACTTATTTAGTGATCAATGGTCAAAAAGAAGGATGACACTTTGGTAAATAGCTTGAATATTAAGTGATATATTATTAGAGCACCCGGAGTGATAATGAGTGATAATGTGGGTTGTGGGGAAAAAGTTGATGACGTGGCAGTGAGAATGAGGATTGTGAGATTTTGGGTGGTATGATAATAAGGGTTGTGGAGGTTGTGGGATTATTTTATTATTTTTCTTAAAACATTTAATATAAAAGATAAATAAATAATTAAAAGAATATAACATTTTATTAAAATAAAAAACAAAACTTCAATAATTAAAATAAAAATACAAATACATAAAATAAAAAATATACAATACAATAATTAAAAAAAATATATTTTTGTAAAGTTTAAAACAAATTATCATTTATGTAGATTAAAATTAAAAACAAGCTAAAAGTGTAAATAAACCAAACTTTGTAATAAATATGTTAATAAACAAAAAAATAAAACAAACATGCAAAAGTTGTCTTCTTCCTCTTCCTAAAAACCTGCAAAAACAAAAAAACAAATCGACATGAAATCAAACCGAAGAAACAAATCGAAGAAAAAAAAAAAGAAATCGAAGTGTAAACCAAACACTTGAAAAGAAAAGAAACAAGAAAAGAAAGAAAAAAAGAATTACAACGGGTCGTTGTCCACACAACGGTGGCTCGACAACGACCCCAGAACGACCATCCACGGAGTGATAACGAGAGGGGGGCTCGTTCTCACTCCCACAACGATGGATAGTATTTTGAGCTTTAATCCATTACGTAAATTGCTTCGATTTCTTAAATTTTTTTTTCCTGTCTTGTTTTCGTTTTGTTTTAGTTAATAGTTCTATTTAATTTTTTGTGTTTTAATTAAACATTTATTTATGTTTAAGTTTTTATTTTTCTTTCTATTTAATCAAAAACAATGTTTACTTTTTATAGATTTGTGTTATTGTGTAGATTGTTGTATGTTATGGTATCTAAGACTATGCGGTGTGGTGGGCTTTATAAAGTGATGATGTGGAGTGATAGAGGTGATATGTAGGAAAGAGAGTGTGATTTGTAGGAAAGAGAGTGTGATGATGTGGAGTGATGAAAATGGGTGGTGTGGTTGTGTGATGATGTGGAGTGATAGAGGAAAGAGAGTGTAATTTTAAAAAGTTGTATATTTATAATTATTTTTATATAAATGAAATTTAAAAACTTGTATTTTTATTACAAAAACACACAGACACACACACACTACAATTTATTAAAAAACATATTACGATTAAAGTAAAATACGTTAAAAAAATACATTTTTAAAAAAAACACCTCATTTTATATAGGACATAGTTTTTAATAGTTATAATATGTAGATAAAATTATAGGTGCAACAAAACCGGTTTTAATCGGTTTTCGGTTAAAAAAAAACCAGTTAAAAAAAAAACCGGTTTTAATCGGTCTTTTATTTCAATTTTAAATAATACAATTATAACTAAAAATATAAAACACATACATAAGTTTTAGGGGCTTGCGAGTAATTGATAGAAGCTGAGGACTAAAGTGCAAATATGTGGTGTATATAAACACATTTATAATTTAGGGTTGGAGATAATAACATTATGCAGTCATCTCTTTCTCTCTGTTTTGATCCCAAAATTAGGGTTTCTAGTCTTGACATTGTAATCCAAATTAGGTTACATTTTGTAATCCTAATTTGAGATAATTGAGTATATATTATTGATTCTCGACCGTTGCTAGCTTTCTTCCTTCACCACCACCGCGTTGTCTGAACCACGCCAACAGCAAAAATTTGCCGACAACGCCCCTAGCGGTGTGGAGGGGGGCGTTGTGGGGGCGTTGTCGTCCTATGTGGCGGCGTTGTCGTTCGTTTTCACGCCCCATACCGTAAAGTCTAAGAAACATATTTATACAGGAACTAATGAAAATGATAGTATGTAGTTATGGATAGTAGATGGTGTTCATTTATGACCATTAAAATATGAGGTGATTAACTCAAAAATGATAATGCTAGTAGACTGTGTTCATTTGTTAATATGAGTAGATCTACAATAGAAGATGAAGATTTGTTAACATATTTACCCATTATCTTCATATACAAAACGAGAAATAATGATGAATACGATGATGATGCGAATTGCATAGAATGTTCATATGAGAACACATGCATGATCATACATGAAAATCGATGTTTTTTCTTAGAAGAATGTTAATAATACTTTTTTTTTCAATGATATTGTCCAGAACACACATTATTAGTATCATATGTTATTGTTATTTTTCGATTCTAGATATTTATGTTCTTTCATATTTTTATCTTTAAAATTTTTAGTTCATATAGTTTATTCATGTGTGAACATTGATTTTTTTTCTTTATGAATATTCTTGTTTATGAACATCGAATGCTATAATCAAATGACTTATTTAAAAAATTGGATAGGCGTTAAATTTTGAGTTTTATTAAATATTTAGTAGAAAGTAGATTTTCTTTTCGTATATTAATTAGAAGGTTAGGAGGGGATATGAGAAAAGAGGAAATAAAAAAGATTAAAATATTAAATTAAATATAAGTCATAAATTATCAATTTACTAAATTGCCGTTTTTATTTAAATATAAACTAATTTACACTTAAAAATAACTAGTGGTCCAAAATTTGTTCTTCTCATAAGAATATGAGTTCTCGAATGAACTAATCTCTAGTATTATATATATATATATATATATATATATATATATATATATATATATATATATATTAATTTTAATTATAGTGCAACTTAAATTTGTTATGATTCTCTTTAACTATTTAGTTTTCAATTTTTTTTATTTACGTATTTACTCCATCTCTAATTATAGGGTATTTGTGACCCGAATCGTAGATAACCGTCTTGTTTAGGGAACCCGAAGTTAGGATACCTGCATCTTTAGGATCGGATTAGGGTAGTTAAAATGAGATATCCAACTCGTGAATACGATTAAAATAATTCTAACTATCCGAACCCAACCGCCCCGTGAACATCCCTAGTATTTACTAAAAGAAATTATGTTAGTTTGGTCTTCTATGTGTTCAAGGATTCTGTAGAGAGGCGTAAATAAAGCGACATAGCTCACGAGCTATCCTAGATCAACTCCTAAGTTTTTTGGAATTGACTCAATTTAAACGACTCAAGATTAAGCTATTAGAGTATACTTTCGAGTCGAGTTCGAGTTCCAAAATGCTCGATTCGTGAGGCTTGCGAGCATAATTTAGTTTAAGTTAAATTACACTTTTTCCACATACTATATAGAGAAATATGTATACGACGTGAGTCTAGTTGAGTTGATATAACAAATATTTATCAAGCTCGAGCTTGAAATGCATAAACAATCGAGCTCAAACTCAAGTCTTGAGCACGAGTTTTAGTAACCGAGTCGGACCCGAGCTTGAAATTTAAAGTTTGAGTCGAGTTTCGAGCCAGAGTTTTGGTAACTGAGTCGAGTGCGAGCTTGAATTTGGTAGTACTCGTCTCGACTCATTTACAACCATAATTTATGCTAATACCGTCTACCGTGATCTCCAGGGCCGCATATGGTTTGATTTTCTTATCAAATATAGTGATTGTGAAGTATTTTACAAAGAAGCACAACGATATGGCTTATAGTTCGTGGACCGTAGATGGCATCATTTATTTATGTCAAAGTTATTAGAAGTTATTAGAAAGGCAAAAATGATAGAGATTTAGGTGGTGGTGGTAAGATCATTGTATTGTACTTCGTTCCCTGAACAACTTAATATATATGGTTAACAGGATTTATGGGCGCCCCCCCAAAAATACTCGAACACTCAAGCCAGGTAATGAAAGAAGGTAATCACGAGTGAAAGGAATATTATGAATATGTTTGACGTATCAGACACTTTCTCTTTATAAACACATTATTTAAGCAGAGTCGATTGATACGTTTGTGTCGGTGAATAAGATGCTAACATGTGTCTTTTTATGATTCGCTCGAGCGAGACCGACATTCAGAAGTAGGGCCTCGGCTAACATGCTTTTATGTATCTCTAGTGATAAATGTTTTCTTGCATAGATAACACTCTTCTATGTAATGATCGTAGTGATTTTTGTAATCTATGTCGGGGAGTTGTCATCTCCGGCTAACCGATTAGCTTAATGCCCGCTGCTAACGTGGTCATTAATATATGCTCGTGTATATTAACTAATTAAGTAAACTAAATTTCGTTTTCATGATAAAAAAAAAACACATTAAATAAGTTTTTCAATTATCTAATTCGTTTTTTCCATAAATTTTACACATTTATATGCAAGCGAAACAACATTCACCGACGCAATTATTGCAACACCCATGTGATTAGCATTTTCCCTATATTCTAATCTGTCTTTCCTAAAAGTAAGCTGTATTTTGTTGACATAACAGAGAAACAAAACGAGTGTTTAACACACGTTTATTTACATAGCATAGTAGTATAGTGTATATATATATATATATATGTGTGTGTGTCTTTTAGCAACTTTTATCAAGATTTTATTTAACTGTCTTAACCATTTACATTGAAGAAAGCCAAGAACATGGGAAAACAACATCTTTACTTGTTTCTCATTTGCCTACTCAAACTTTTCTATTTATCTCGTGCATTAAACTCTTCTACATGTCCTATAGATTTTAACTATGTTAACACCGTACCATGGGACGTTACTGATTGCACTACAGCAACCCCTCCCTCTACCGAAAACTGCTGCTATGTTCTTCGGACCCTTTTTGCAGTTGGCCTCTCTCGATATCTTAACACAACCAAAACTTTCTATCTACCAAACACAAAAACTTCCATTTCTTGTTTATCTGATTTCCAATCCCATCTTGCTTTAATCTCCGTCAGACAACCTTTCACCATTTGTCTCACCTCCGACAATGAATTCGTTGCTAATCCCTCGAATTGTGGTGGGATCATGAGGTTGCCGGATTGGGTCGACAAGGCAGGTCCTACCCCCAAGCTGGATTCATCCTGTGATGGAGATCTTGCAGGGTTAGGCAACTGCAGTTCCTGCCTTGAAGCAGCAATGACTGTTACTTCTCAGTTAGTATCTTTAAATCGAAACTCAACTAAATGTTTCACTTTCGTTGCTTTATATGCTGCTGGAATTATCAATAGTTTTGGCCCAGAAGACATACGAACTTCTACTTGCATACTTGGTGCATCTTTCGCAAACCCAATATCTAGATCGAATTCAAGATCAAAGAAAACCATCATTTTCGCCATTTCAGGAGGTTTAATTGGAATTGTTTTGGTTTTTGGTTTGTTTTTTGTTTATATAATTTGGAATCAGAAGAGGAAAGAAGCCCAATTACATAAAGATTATGTAAGGAAGGTAAAAGCCCGTGTTTTGCCCATCAAAGGTGCGAAATGGTTTAGCATAGCCGCGCTTGATGTAGCAACAAACATGTTTTCAGAACAAAACTTTATAGGTCAAGGCACATTTGGGGCTGTTTACAGAGGAACCCTCTCTGATGGAACTATTGTGGCCGTAAAAAAGATGATCCGTTTTGAGATAGATGCAGACCAAGATTTCATTAATGAGGCTGAGATCATAAGCAAGATAAAGCATAGAAATCTTCTTCCTCTAAGAGGCTTTTCTGTAACCAGCGATCCAATTAAAGGAAACGAAAGGTATCTCGTTTATGATTTTATGCCAAATGGTAATTTACACGACCATATATTCAATGAAACCAAAAGGTTAAGTTGGCCTCAACGAAAGTCGATCATTCTTGATGTGGCCAAAGGTTTATCTTATTGTCACAATGGAATCAAACCTGCAATATTTCATCGTGATATAAAGCCGACAAACATTCTTCTTGACTCAAATATGCGAGCCGTAATTGCGGATTTTGGGTTGGCTAAGCAAAGTAAAGATGGCCAAACTCATATGACTACTAGAGTTGCAGGAACCTATGGATATGTTGCCCCTGAGTATGCTCTTTATGGGCAACTTACAGAAAAGAGCGATGTTTATAGCTTTGGAATCATAGTTCTTGAGATCATGAGTGGGAGAAAGGTTCTTGAAGAGGTGAAAGGAGAGAATTCTAGGATGGTTTTAATTGCGGATTGGGCATGGGAGATGGTAAAATCGGATCGAATAGAAGAGGTATTTGATAGTTCAATGATAGTTGGAGCATTGTCTAATGGTGTGATGATGAATAGATTTATCAGAGTTGGATTACTTTGTGCTCATGCTATAGTGTCACTTCGGCCTACTATCTTGGAAGCTCTCAAGATGTTGGAAGGTGATATAGATATCCCACGTTTGCTAGATCGGCCACCCCCTCTTGGCCATGAGTCTTCTAGATCAACTTTTAAGCTTAGCAACAGTTTGCAGCCGAGTAGCCAGGGATCCATAGCCACTTCAAGTTTCAACACTTGAATATGATTCAATAACCGATTCATAGATTAATATGACATACTCTTATTATGTATATTTGTTTAATTTAGGATTAATATACAAGTCTATTGGGTTTCTTATATAAATCTATTCAAGGTAGGTTTTACTCGTTAAGGAAAAGAACTGATGCAAAAATTTTTAAAATTTCGAGCTTTGGAAAAAAGGGTAATTCATCCAAGATATTATCTTATTATTGATACTGCTCGTTAGAGCTAGATAAGCACAAGGAGTAGATGACTTAATAGTTTAGTCACACTTGAGCGAACAACTCAATTAACAAATGGAAACACTAAAATGGTGAAATCTAATTCATTTCGTGATCGTCCTTTTACTCCTTTTTATTGTCACTACTGCATTAAATCCCTTTGAAAATAACACAAATTTAATTAAAAGAAACGAAACGAACAACCTATTTAGAACAGGGAAAGTCAGTTCACTGACCACCCCAAATATCTTGTTGTTTGACAAGTTTTGCAAATAGCTTACATGTTTAAAAGATCATTAGTTGTAGAGAAATATGTCTCTGAAACATCTTAGATCATCCGATTTTGACTTCCGGACATTTAGCTATAATCCAAATGAACAACCATGGTCTACTTGAATTTGGGTCTGGATAATGTCTGAGCCATATTGAACATGATCCTTGCTGTCGACGATGACATTCTCCTCTGGTTTAAAGAAACCGACCCTCGAGTTTTGACACATTCTTACATTTATATGGAGAAAGGTTTTTCACATTATGTTAGGATCCAATATATTCAACAACCCATATTATGAAAGTTATATATATATATATATATATATATATATATATATATATATGTGTGTATATATATACAAATAAACAAATAAAACACAATGTATCACATTTATTTTTTCTCCATATTATATCATTCGTTAAAAGTTTGTTACAAATAAATAATATGGCTCATTTCAAACTCTCCAAAGTTGTATGGTTTAGAGAGTTTGTCAAATTATATGGATCATGGATTGTAATTCCACATTAAACTGCCTTATTTATAAATACTGTTACTATACAAGATAAACCTGTTTAAGGCTTGAACTGGCCATGGACCCATCACTACTAGACCACAAACTGTTGCTATGCCGGAAACTCGATCTAAAAGACTCATGACCGAGAGGTAGTGGCCGGTCTGGCAATCGTGGGATATCAATATCACCTTCCAACATCTTCAAAGCTTCCGAAATTGTTGGTCGAACCACCACAACAGCATGAGCACAAAGTAATCCAACTCTTACAAATCTTTCCATCACACCCTTAGGCAATGTTCCTTCCACGTTCATTGAACTATCGAAAACTTCTTCAATTCGATCTGATTTCACCATCTCCCATGCCCAATCCGCAATCAAGACCGTCGTAGAATTTTCTCCTTTCACCCCTTCTAGCACCTTTCTCCCACTCATGATCTCAAGAACTATGATCCCAAAGCTATAAACATCACTCTTTTCGGTCAAGTGCCCGTAGAGAGCGTGCTCGGGTGCTACATATCCATATGTTCCTGCAACTCTAGTAGTAAATTGAGACTGTCCATCTCTACTTTGCTTGGCTAATCCAAAATCTGCCACTAGAGCTTTCATATTTGAGTCCAAAAGAATGTTTGTTGCCTTTATATCACGATGAAATATTGAAGGCTTTATCCCGTTGTGCAAGTAAGATAACCCTTTAGCAACGTCAAGAATGATCGATTTCCTCTGAGGCCAACTTAACCTTTTATTTTTGTTGAATAGATGATCATGTAAACTACCATTTGGCATGAAATCATAGACAAGGTACCTTTCGTTTCCATTATCCGTATCGCTCGTTGCACAAAATCCTCTAAGAGGAAGAAGATTTCGATGCCTTATTTTGCTTATGAGCTCGGCCTCGTTAACAAAATCATTGTCTGCTTCTATGTCAAATCTTATCATTTTTTTCACAGCCACAACAGTTCCATCAGATAGGGTTCCTTTGTAAACAACCCCAAATCCGCCTTCACCTATGAAGTTTTGTTGTGAAAACCCGTCTGTGGCTATATCAAGCTCTTCTATACGAAACCATTTGGCACCGGTATTGGGTAGAACTCGAGCTCTAACACTCCTTACAAAGTGTCTATGTAACTGAGTTTCTTTCCTCTTTCTATTCCATCTCATAAAACCCAACATCACACCTATTAAAACGAGAGTTCCTATTGCAGCTCCCGAAAGCGCAAAAATGGTATTTTTCTTTGATCTTGGATATGATTTGGATTTGGACAAGGATACCCCAAGTATGCACTCCGATGTTTGAATGTCTTCCGCGCCAAACCTGTTTACTATTCCAGCAACATACAGAGCAGTGAAAGCAAAACATTCAGTTGAGTTTTTATCACTCAGAGATACCAACCGAGAATTAACAGCCATACGTGCATGAAGGCATGACCTGCACCTGAGAAACTCGCCAAGATCTACGTTGCAAGAGGACTCCAGATCATTAGCAGGACCAATCTTATCAACCCAATCCGATAAAGTCACGATCCCAGCACAATTCGATGGGCTTGCAACGAATTCATTTACGGAGGTGAGACATGTGGAGAAGGTTGTGTGGACATTTGAGATTAAATTAAGGTGGGACTGAAAATCCGAGATGCAAGAAGCTGAAGATTGTTGGTTTGGTAGATTGAAAGTTTTGGTTTTGTTGAGGTGGTGAGAGAGGCCGATGCTGAAGAGGCTTCGGAGAGTCGAGCAACAGTTTTTGTGGGTGGTCGACGTCGCGGTAATGCTGCACTCGGAAGTGTCCCATGGGAACGTATTGACATAGTTAAAATCTATAGGACATAAAGAAGAATTTGATGCATGATATAAACTTAAAGATGAGAGAATTATGAGATAAATGAGAAACATAAAGAAGAATTTGCCCATAATTGGCTTACTTTACTCCAATGGTGAGTTAAGTGCATTAATTAGGATAAATATACACCAACCATACGTTATATTTTAAATTATGTACATTGTGCACACCGAGTTATTGAATATATAGTCACTTTCTATCAATATTCTATTGTTAACGAATAAAATTAATAGATAGATGATTGGAAAAGAACAAGAGCTAGTGTTTGATTAATAAGCACAAAATGTGTTCGACTTATTCTAAAAAAAAAAATTAAAAATTGATCGTATGTCGTAGTAGATAAGTGTGAAAATATTAAATTAATTATTTATAAAACTTTAGAAAAAAAACATGTTTAGATGGGGCTAATTTAGACGTTTATAAAGCAATTTCCAACTACTATGTTATTCGTCATATCCTAGTTTTATAAATTGAATTAGACGTGAGTTTTTAACATGACATGTGTTGACATGAGGATTATTTCATCTTCATTTATTAACATTGTCATATATATTTAATCAATCATGCACTTTATAAAATAACTAATAATGTAAAACATTTTGTCACGTGTTAATAGACAATATCTTTCATAATTAAAAACTATTGTTTTTAAGAAGTTAAAATTAAGAACGGGTTGATTTTATATTCAACGTGGTGCGCAATTTGCTTAAAATGGATTTTAGTATAATAAATTCGTGTTTATCACACTTTTACAGCCTCGTTCTCGACCATAACGGGATGGTGGCCTCATTATCACTCCACCACATCTCATTCTCAATCTTGTGTTAGGCTTCGTCGTATGACTAACGAGCCGTTGTACAAGTTGTTGTTCTTCTATTTTTTTTTTCCTCAATGGTAGAAAAAGAAAGAAAGAAAAAAGTTTAAAATATATTTTTTATAACGGTCTGATTTTCTAATTTTTTTTTTCTTTTCTTTTGTTATTTCTTAAATTTTTTGTTCTTCTTCATTTTTTTTATCTATAAAATACAACATTATTTTCTCAAAAATATATACCATTTTTCTATCTCAATCTTTTTATAAAAAAAACTGAAAACTCCAAAATCGCAAAAATGTTTCAATCCTCTTCAAATGCACACCCAACAAACGCAAGCTCACATTCGACACCACAATCACAAAACATCCAACCTTCTGGATTCTCAAACTTCTTTAATCAACAAAACTTGGTTTTACAAAACCAAATACCATAATTTTTACAACAAGAAATATTACAAAACTTTTAATCACAACAACAAATAATCCCTCCCTTTTGTAACGATCCAATTAGTCAATATTTTATGCAACAACAAATGAATCAAATCTTGTTTCAACAAAAACAACAACAAGCTCAACAACACATCAACAAGAAGAAGATGAAATCGTTCAACAAACACAAGAAGTCGTTCAAGAAACCGGACCGTCTTCATAAAAATATAATGCAAAAAAGTACAATGGCACACGGACGAAGAAGAATTATTAGCTAGAATGTGGATACACGTTTCCGAAGATAGAGTTGTCGGAAATAGTCAAAAAGGACCACCATTTTGGATAAGAATTATAGAGGATTACAACAAACAAGCACAATTGCTTAGTTTTCCGGAAAAGAACAAAGATCAACTCAATAGCAAGTTTACAAAGATGAATACCCAAGTAACAACATTTTTTGGACACTACGCGGAGGCAAAACGTATTCGGAGAAACGGGAGTGATGATGCATCGTTGATGGACGCGGCGGAAAAAATGTATGCAAAATGTGCAAATGGGGACTTTAAATATGTGAAAGCATGGTTATATTACCATGTAGCAAACATGGCTACATTATCACTATATTACCATGATTGCATGGTTACATTACCATGTGCAAATGGACATAGCTTGGCTACATTACCATGAAGCTAACATGGCTACATCACTATAGAAATTAATAGTGTTTTTTAAATTAAAAGGAAAGTATGAATTATTCAAATTTGAAAGCATTAAAATCAGGAAGATTTTATTCACGAAATTCATGGGGTTGGCTACATTGTGATGTAGCTAACATTTACCTATATATATATATATATATATATATATATATATATATATATATATATATATATATATATATATATATATATATATATATATATATATATATATATATGAATAAATGTTAGCTACATCACAATGTAGTCAACCCCTGCATTTCGTGAATAAAAACTCCCAAACTTGAATGCTTTTAAATTTGAATTTTTCATAATTTCATTTTATTTCCAATAAAACCATTAATTTCTATAGTGATAATGTAGCCAAGTTAGCTACATGGTAATGTAGCCAAGCTAAGCCATATATATATATATATATATATATATATATATATATACTAGATTATTGTCCCGCGGTAGCGCGGTAAAAAATAAAAATTGAATCGTAAATTTTATGTTTATGTAGATTTTAATTTATTATAAGAAAATAATGTTAAATGTATAATACATATATATTTTTACGTTTATACACATGTTGTTATAATTATAATAACATATAACACATTTACTTTTATACACATGTTTTGATATTTTGTATTAGGAGATTTAGAATAATAATTAGGTAAATCATTGTCCAAATTGAACGATTCTATAAATAAATTATAATTATGTTTTTTAGTTTTGGAGAGATGGAATGAAAGAGAGAATGTAATTATATATTGTAAAGGGTGTAAAATAAAAATAATATTTGATGACATCATCAATCTGATTTAACGGCTGACATCAAAGAAGTTAACCCATCCAACGGACCTTACTCTGCCATGTGGCATTTAAGGCCCCTCTTTTATTATATATTAAAGATATATAATATATATAAGAGGTTTATTGGAAGGTGTCTCTTAGCCCCTTTTATATATTTCTATACCCACCAATCCCATCATTCAAGAGACATGTGCCTGTAAATTACTCAACCTGAGAGAGCCTCGAACCAGATAGGCAACATGCTATAACCACTTGGGCAAGCCCTAGTGGTCTCTCTCTCTCTCTATATATATATATATATATATACTATATATATATATATATATATATATATTATATATATATATATATATATATAATATATATATACATATACATATATATATATATATATATATATATATATATATATATATATATATATATATATATATATATATATATATATATATATATATATATATATATATATATATATATATATATATATAGACTACTAGGGCTTGCCCAAGTGGTTATAGCATGCTGCCTATCTGGTTCGAGACTCTCTCAGGTTGAGTAATTTACAGGCACATGTTCTTTGCATGATAGGATTAGTGGGTATACAAATGTATACCAGGGGCTAAGAGACACCTTCCAATAAACCTCTTATATTATATATATATATATATATATATATATATATATATATATATATATATATATATATATATATATATATATATATAAAGGTACTAAATCCTAAAAACATATTAGGAATATAATATTCATAACATTGTATATATTTTTGTTATTAGGGACATAATTGTAATATTTAGGAAGTTTTTGTAAAGCTTTCATACTCCTATGGGGTGTGAATAATATAACATTTGGAACTTAATGCTATATTCATTTTCTCTCTCTAGAAATACTTTTTCTCTCTAAACTGATCAAGTAAGCAATATTCCTTTACTTTATATGGATTTTATTGGGCAAATGATTGCGTTTTTTGAGGTACAAAACTACGTAATGAATGTGTGGAAAAAATATGGTATGAGTGATATCGCATATTTATATAGATATTTATATGCGATATTGTGTCACATTTCATAATAAACATGATGGATATGATAGGTTTTTACATTTAATTGTGTGGAAAAGTGTTTTTATCTATTTTACAGGTTTACATGATCGGGAAATGGAAAAGGATGAAGAAATGGACTTAAATGAAGGAATGATGAAGAAAAGGAGTCAGTGTTGCGCACCAATGAAGAGGTGCTGAGCACCGGGCAGTTTGAGATGGACTTGAACACGGAATGGAAAACCACGCGGTGCTGAGCACCTATGAGGTGGTGCTAAGCACTGACAAGATAAACATGAAGAAATTGATTTTGAGTCGAACACGTTTTCCTCGGGATTTTTGCCTATAAATACAAGACCAATTCGGCCAGAAAATGACACAATTATTATTCTAAGGTTCTGGAGCTGGTTATTACGTTTAGAAGCAAGATTCAAGGCTAGGAAGATCACTTTTTCGGCTAACGGCGATCACGACACGTTCGGCGAAATTCTTCGTTTGTTCTTTCCTTGTTTTGAACTATTTTCCATAATGTTTTCTACTATTTTATTTGCTGTTTTAGACTTAATAATGCGTAGCTAAACTCTTTTTACGCTTGTTTGATTAACGGATCTTGTTTGAAGTTTACTTTTGCGTAATTGATTATTTATGTTTTTGTGTTTAATCGCTAATCCTTATTTGCTTAAGTTTTAACATATTATCATAAAGTTGTTTATATATAATTTAATTAATCAACATTCTAGGTATTCGAGAGGAATCTAGATAGGTTAAATAATTTATATGAAGTAATCGGTCGGTCTATAATCGGTTTAAAATTACTAGGATTCGAGAGGACTTAGTAATAATAACTTAGGTAATTAAACTTAATTGAGTAAGTCTATTTGTTAAGATTCGGAAGGACTTAGTATTTAGAGGAGTTATTCGAGAGGAAACTCTATAAGATTAAATCACTAAAAACAGGCTTGTTACTTAATGCTTAACTATTAATAATTACAATTGTATTCGAGAGGAACGGTATAATTAGAAGTAGTTAAAGTTAATAAAATATTCGAGAGGACTTTTACTATATTTTAGAAGTTTAATATTTAATCAATTTCGTAAATTTAAATGGAAAACAAGTGAAGTGTCAAACAAGTGTATTGTGACAACCGTCTAAAAATCAGGAACTCGTTCGGTTATTCTATCGGCGAAATTCTCTAGTTACTCCTTTATCATGTTCACTCGTGTGACAATCGTCCCAAGTTCGGGGAATTCCTTCAGTTACTTCCTCGGTTCGAATCTTTCGTTACTCTTTTGTGTTCATATTGTTCTAAGTTCGTAATTACTATATCCGTATTTTTGTCGGAACTTGTGTCGGAATAATTTCCGGAATCAAATTATAAGTCCTAATACCAATAAAATCACTTTTTGAACTTCCCTAAGTTCATAACTAATCATACTTAAGAACTTTCAATTAACAAAAAGGTCCAACGAAGCAATAACGCAAAAACGAAAAATCTTGAAGCTGAAAAATTGCCCGGTGCGCAGCACCTGGCTCCAGATTTTCAAAAATGTTACAATTTTAGTCCTTTTCTCGTTTTACACCACCACCACCCACCTTGGCCAATCAAAAATGAGCAATTACTGCATTTCCTGTGTCCCAAGAGCAGAATATCATCACTATACCTAATTCACTTTTATTTTTCATTTATCAAAAATCAAAACACACACTAAAACACACACACATCCTTTCTCTCTAGTTTTCTCTCTAAACCTCCATTGAAACCAGAAACATTTCACCATAAAAATCAACCTTCCATCCATACAAATCGTTCCAATCACCTTGAGGAGCAAGGAGGTGTCGTTTTTATTAAAAAGGACCACGGTTGTAAAGATTTTTGAAGATCAAATCCGACCAAAACTCATCATCCAAGCTTTTCCTTCGGTAGATTACTTTCTTTTTACTATTTTTACATAAATAATCAATTGCATGTAAGATCTAACGGTTAAAAATGAGTTTTTATACAAATCTTTGACTTTTATGGTCAAAAACGTTTTTAATCGAGAAACCCTTTAAATCCACGAATCTGTAAATAAAAATGTTTTAGAAACTGTTAAAATGAGATTTTGAAAGATACTTACTATTTGCATGTACAATCTAAACAACAAAAGCGAGTATTTGTAAAGATTCATGTCATTTCTATACAAAAACGATTTTTATCTAAATAATACTTAGATCTATGATTTTGTGGATAAAAGTTGTTTGGAAACTGTGAAAACATCATAATATAAAGTACCTACTGGTTGCATGTCGAAATCCTTAAGTCACAAAACGTTTTTAGCAAGAAAAACACGAAACGGGAAATGGACAGCAGCTAGGTGCGCCGCACCTGTACCCAGGTGCGCAGCACCGAGCTGCTGTTCTCCCGAAAATCAACGTTTTAACTCGTTTTAAGAAAACGTTTACATTCTGGACTTTTACCGCTATTACCTGTGGACTGAGATAAATAAAATTAATAACATTAGTGACTTGTATTGGACTATTTGGACTATATTATATATGTTATTGCATTTTAGGTGATTTGTGAGCGGAAGTGGTTGTGTAATTTTTGGACATAAAATTTGGGCGCGGAAGCGCTGCCCAAATTTCCCTAGAAATTACGAAGCCACTTCAGTAAGCAAAAGCACCTAAGACGTGATAATCAAAAACAATAAACTTTCAAACCAAACACAACGTTAATCGCTTCGGACCAAAAATTTCGGAACAAAATTGGATTTAACACTTATTTACAAACAAAAGTCACACAATATCTTCTATACATTAAGAACATAATAAGAAGTTAACTTTTGAATTATATTGGTAATTCTTAGGCATTCCGTGATTCCCGGCTCCTTTCCGACCGTCTCCGAGTTCAATTCTCTTCGCAATCCGTGAGTTACAACCCCACTTTGTTTTACTTTTTATACTTTTAAACATTATTTGGGGGAAACATAAGATCATGCTTGTAACTTACAAACATTATTTGCAAACTATTGTTATTTATTGAAACTTGATTTAAACTTTGAATCTTCGAAACATCTTAACTTGAATCTTACAAACTATCATGCGTATTTGTGTTAATGCCTTAGCAGGATAACTAAACTAGGATGCTTGTTAGTAACCAATCCTTGATGGATGTATAAGCCCGTAAGATCTCTCTAATGTTTTAATTACCTTAATCAAATGCCCGTTTTTGGATCTCTCTCTCTCTTATACACTATTAGCATTAGCCGTTAGTCATATGGGTATCGATACTTAGGAGGGGTCACTCCTTACTCAGGGTTAGCGTCCCAAGTACATATTACTACCTCACTCATTGAATTACTTTATTAAATATTTTTGGGCTAGTTTCTCGACCATACAATCGGTTTAGTGTATACTTACTACTTATATTATGCCAAGTGATTGATACAAGGTACCTTTAGTTAAGTTAAACACATATCCCATACGCATATACTTTATTTTAGCGCCTGATTCCGCTTTCACTTTATTTTAGCGCCTGATTCCGCTTTCACTTTATTTTAGCGCCTGGTTTCCGCTACAACTACTATGCGAGTTTATTTACTCACTTTACTCGCTTACTTATAAACTTTTACCATCTACCTTCTATTTTTGGTAACTTTCTATTTTTGGTAACTTCCTATTTTTGGTAACTTTCTATTTCTGGTAACTTACTATTTTTGGAAACTCTTTCAAATCCTAAACTGTAACTCACTCACTACGTTTTGTAGTTGACACTTTATCTTATGTTTCAGGAAATTAAAGTAAGCATTCGGAATGCATGGCAAGGAGGGTCGATATGGTCACGTGAGGCGCTTAATGGGAAAGACCTTCATATTTTGGGAATTTTTGTTTAAAAATTTGTATTGTACTCTAAGTTAAATCGTGAACTACTTGGTTTTTTTTTTTTTTTTGAAATGTTATATCTATGATCTTTTAAATTTTCAATTTGAATGACTTGAATCGTTTATATTTGCTTACGACCGTGTAATGATATTCCAGCTCTCACGCCCCGTGTTTCCGCTTTAGCGGGGTGTGACATGTATTTTCTCTATTATTTGATAATCTCAATTACTTTCTCAACCCGATTTTTACTAATCACTTTTATTAATTACTTTGCAACTTTTAATCAATCAATATTTTTGTTAAGATAAAAAAACCCCCAAAAACAAATAGTATTATTAATTTGAAATCTAAAAACAACATTAGTCACTGCGAACGAACATTTACTTACTTTTAAACTATATTACATACGAATAGGTCCACTGCCTATAAGTGTGTAATTACGTGAAATAGTAGGTTTAAATTAAGACTAGATTTTACACATTAATGAGCGTTAAAGGGTTCTTTTTCTTCAAGTTTGCTAATGTAAAAGGGTTGCAAGATGTCCTTCAGAATGGTCCATGGATGGTTAGAAAAAACCCGATGTTCTTAAACAAATGGTCTTCAAATATTTTTGTCTCGAAGGAGATTCATACTTATGTTAAAGTTTGGATTAGACTACATGATGTTCTGTTTGCTAGTTTCACTGAAGATGGATTGAGTGATATTGCGACAAAAATTGGTAGACCTATGATGTTGGACTCATACACAAGTGTTATGTGTGTTGAGGCTTGGGGTAGATCAAATTTTGTTCGGGTTATGGTGGAGGTTAATGTTGCTAGTCCTTTAAAAGCAACATTGATTATCGTTGTTCCAAAACTTGATGAGAATGGGTATACAAAGGAAACACTTAAGGTAGAATATGAATGAAAACCTGTAAGATGTTTGGTCATAATGATGAGGAATGTCCACACAAACCTAAAGATGCTTCTAAACCTCCCCATACTCCTAAAGATAAAACCGACCAGGATGGATTTGAACAATCGCGGTGAAAACATCAAGTTATACGAGTAGCCATAGGGAAACCTAAGATCTTTAACCGAAATACTAAAGGGTTTAAGGTTAACAATGGTGTCACACCCCGCTAAAGCGGAAACACGGAATGTGAAGAGCAAAGAATCATTTCACGAGTTATACCAAAAGTCAACGGTTCAAGTCATATAAATTGAGATTAAAAAGGTAACCATGTTCGAAAATACAACCAAGATCCATGAGTATAAAACGACAATACATAATAACGTATTTTAATAAAATCCCCAAGTATCAAAGGTCTTTTCCCGCATTACTCTTCACATAACTAGCTTGACCCGCCTGAGCAATGCTCTTCATAACTTATGCTTAATTCCTGAAACATGAGATAAAGTGTCAACTACGAAAACGTAGTGAGTGAGTTACAGTTTATGAATTGAAGAAAAGTTCAATTTAAAAGTTTATAAGAGTCCGAGACGAATTCAAAGTTTTATAAAAACTCAAGGGTCACTCGGGGTCAAAGAAGTTCAAGATAAGATCAGATACTTTAAAATTCGAGAATAACTTAATTAAATTAAGTGCTTAAAATTCAAGAATAACTTAGTTTCAAATAAGTTTAAGTATGATCAAAGTGTAAGTAAAGTATATAAAAGTAGAAATTTCCAAAAAGGAGATTAGCGGAGAAAAGTCGCTTAAAGAATTTATATACTTTAAGCAAAAATCTAAGTAACGGGCGAATCGGTGCCCTAAGTTTGTAAAGACCAAATAGAATCAAATTTAGTCAAATAGTAGAAGCGGATAACAATCGCTAAAAATTTATAAGTTTATGCGTAAGTAACTAATTAGATTTCTTGTATCAACCTCTTGGCATCTATAACTTAAGTGTTCACACTAATCCGATTATCAACCGTGCGGCCCCAACTCCCCGCCTCTCAAACGGGAAGTTAAAAGAGAAACTCAGTAATATGTACTTAGACTGCCATCTAAGCAAGGAACGGTTCTTTCCTAAGTATCGATACCCATAATTACTATACGGCTAAGTAGTTAATAGTGTGTAGAGACTAAGAATAAGTGGGCACTAAGTAGTTTTGTTTTAAAAGAGAGTGAGACAACATCACTTAAGAAACGTGTTATAGCTCCATCAAGGGTTGGTTACGCATACAAGCATCAATAAATAGTTGAGTCAAAAGAAACGAACCAATAAATACAAATAGAGAAAAATGTTTTACGCATAAGAGTTAAATAGTCAAAGTTTAATAAGTCAAAAGTCGAAGTTTAATCAGTTGAAAGTCAAAGTTTAATAAGTCAAAAGTCAAAGTTTAATAAGTCAAAAGTCAAAGTTTAATAAGTCAAAAGTCAAAGTTTAATAAGTTGAAAGCCAAAGTTTAATAAGTCAAAAGTCAAAGTTTAATAAGTCAAAATAGTCGTACAAGTTTCACAAAAGGTTTGATCTCATGTTTCCCCCAAAAAGAGTACTTAAAATGTAAGAGTAGAGAGGGGTGTAACTCACGGGTTGCGAAGATAAGAACTTGGAAGAATGGTCGGAAATAAGAGCCGGGAATCACCGAATGCCTAAGGATACCAAGATTTATTCAAGTGTTATTATTATATTAAGTTATTAACCTAATATATAATGAATGAAATTCGTGTTATATTCTGTAATATAAGTAAATTTTTAGTCAATCTTTAAGTGTCAAAGTCCATTTCGCCCAATATTGACCGAAACGGTTAACGTTTTGTTTTAATCAAAAAGTCCAAAGTTGATGTTATTGTTGTTATGTTAAATATGTTTTGTTTGCCAAAGTGTTTTATATTTCCTAACGAAATTTGGGCAGCGCTTCCGCGCCCAAATTCTATGTCCAAAAATATTAACCACTTTCCCGCTTACAAAACACATATACAACATAACGTTTTCAAACGTGTTTATCTTAGTCAATTAAATCCAATATAAGTCACCAATAAGTTCATTTTTACAAAACTCAGTCCTAAATGTCAAGTCTCAAAGGTCAGAACGCGTAACCAAGTTTTAAACGGCAAAACGACAAATTTTCGGGAAGGACAGCAGGTCGGTGCTAAGCACCTATGCATAGGTGCGCAGCACCTACCCTGCTGTTCTTCCCATTTTCGAGTTTTTCTTGCAAAATCGTTTATGTAAGCGATAGAACTTGACATGCAATCGGTGTAAACCTTATTAATCATCATTATATCAGTTTATAGACAACTTTTATCCATAAAAACAAAGATCAAAGCACCATTTATTAAAATCCCGTTTTTGTATAAAAATGGTTATAAAACTTCATCAAAACTTGTTTTTATGGCTTTGATCATACATGCAAAGAGTTAGATTGATAATATAAGTAAAAAGGAAGATTTCTACCGGATGAAAATGCTTGGATGATGTTTTGGAAGGATTTAGAGCTCCAAAAGTGGTGAAATAAGCTTTTAAACCGAAATAGACTTGATTCCTTTTCTTCCTCTTGTTGTTAAAACGTTTTTGGATGGTTGAAATGGTGGATTTATGGCTGGAAATCACTGGTTTGAGGCTGGTTTCTAGAGAGGTGTTAGAGAGAAGTGGGAGAAATTGTGTGTGTGTGTGTGTGTGTTTTTGTTAAAATGAAAATGGAAATGAAAAAGAAAGAGGTAGGGTGTAGTAATGGGGGTCTTGGGCAGGGAAAAATCAGTAATGGAGTGTATAAAATCGAGTTTGATTGGTGGTTTGTGTTTATAAAAACGAGACAACAATAAAAATATAAAATTTGAAATCTGGTAGCCTGGTGCTGCGCACCAAAGCCATAGGTGCGGCGCACCGGGGGTCTTTCAGCTTTTATCTGATTTTTCGTTCTTACGTTTTTGCTTCGTTGGACCTTTTTGTTAATTGAAAGTTCTTAAGTATGATTTGTTATGAACTTAGGAAAGTTCATTAGTTGTTTTCTTGGTATTAGGACTTATATAATTGATTCCGGGAGTGATTCCGACACTGTCGCGTATCCGGTTATTGATCAGTTAAAGGCAACGGTAGACAATAAGAGAGACATAGAGCATAAATTGCACCTAGAATTTGACGGTTGTCACATTCTCCCCGGGTTGAAAGAAATTTCGTCCCGAAATTTAGTTCGTACCATCGTGGAGGAATGTCCTGGAACCGATGTGGATATTTCTGACGGATTTGGTCCTCACGTTCCTACGTGAGATCATGACTACGTCGAGAATCTCCACTGGAACTTGATGATGGATGAAAGACTTGCCTGAGTTATTTGACCTCCCGGTCAACAAACTTAAGCGGTTCATCAAAGAGTTGGAGTTCGGCATCGATTTTGACCTTGTCGAGGGGGTTGACAATGGTCTCATCAGATAGATGCCTCTCGAGGGTGAGGCATGGAAATATGTATGTATGAACGTTTGAAGGATTCAGGTGGGACTGAAGGCGATGAGCGGTCGGACTAACTCGTCCTAAGACTTAGTTTGGACTGGCGTACCTAGGGCTCAGTCAGCCGCGTTCCCAGAAGCAGGCTATCCCTCCCCATGGCGATACCCTGGGAGGTACTCGATTGCCATCTTGGGACTCGGGGGTTTTCTTCTGGTTGGTTACGTAGCTTTTCTGACGGGCACGGGGTACTTTCAGTCTTTCACGGATGAAGGGAGGCGTCGGACCTTGCAAGTCGTCAATTGTTAGCTTCTAGCCAACAGAGCGGTGACCGACACTTGCGTCCCAATAGGTATTGAGGGGTTCGCTCTTGGTGCTGGCACGGAAGTTGTTGTCATAGGTGAACTCAGGGGAGGTGAGTATCTCAACTCCCTATGAAGGTAACTACACGCGCTCTCAGCATTTCATCAAGCGTTTGGATCGTCCTTCTGACCATCGGTCGGAGGGTGGTATGCGGTGATGAGGTCTAGTCGTGTCCCTAGCGATCCTCTGGAGGGCATTCCAAAGAGGACGGGGCGCAGATCGACTATCCTTATCGGCGGTGATGAGGAGAGGGGTTTTGATATTTCGCCTTGACTTTGGGGTGAGTGGGGCACTTGGTTATGTGCAAGGCGGTATCCCTTTTTCCACGACTGGCCGCCATCAATATTCTCGGGAATCCTCGTACAACACGTCGGATTCCGGGTGGATGGAACATCGAGATCGGTGGCCCTCGTCAAAAGGAGTTCACGACGATTCTCAGATTCTGGATTTCATGCTCGGTCATTGACGCAGTGGGTTACGTCTAGTCTGAGTCCGAATTCCTTCATGGTTGATAACATAATCAGGGAAATGTACTTCTCGGAGCCCAAATTCACGCTTTGAGAATTTGGCGTACGATTTCCGACTTCTGGGGAGTTCTTAGAATGAGCTTAAGGTGTTTCACGTGATTTTCCTTGTTCCTGGAGTATATGAGAAAGTCGTTTATGAATACGATTACGAATCTGTCCAGGTATGGCCTACACACTCTATTCATTAGATCCATGAATACTGTTGGTGTGTTGACTAGGCTAAATGGCATGACGGGAATTCGTAATGTCCGTATCGAGTTCGAATGCGGTCTTAGAAATGCCGGTTTTACTGACACGAACCTGATGATAATCTGGGCGGAGGTCTACCTTTGAGATGCAAGTTGCCTCCAGCAACTTATTCGAATAGGTCGTCGATCCTCGGGGGTGATTATCGGTTCTTGTCGGTCAGCTCGTTAGGTTCGCTTATAATGGGTGTACAGGCGGAGGGATCCGTCTTTCTTGTTGATAGGGGAAACTCGGGGCTCGCCAGGGGGCGAACTTGAGCGGACAGGGTCATGGTTTAGAAATTCTTGCAGTTGCTTTGGCAGCTTTTGCATTTCGAGTGGTGCCAGACGGCATGGTGTCTTGGCGACCGGTGTTGTGCCAGGAACGAGGTCTATACGGAATTTCAACTTGTCAATGCGGCGGTAACCCAGGAAAATCCTCAGGGAAGACTCTGGGCGGTCCTTGACTACAGGAATGTCTTGGACTCGGCTTTCCTTAGGTTTACGTCTGGTGACATGGGCGAAGGGTGCGTCGTAGTCCTTCTCGAGGTACTTGCACATTTTCAAGGAAGACATGATGCGAAGTCGTCGTCCAGGTTTATCCCTTTGGACGACGAGAGTTTGACTCCCTGAAAAAGAGGGATACAGATGAGTTTGCCGAAACAAACGGTCTCGGTTCGAAAATGAGATAACCAGTCCCTTTTGACGATAACGTCAAAACTTTCCAGTTCGATAGGAATGAACTTGATGGGGAAATTTCGTCGGGTAAGCATGGTGAACCTCCTAAGATTGTATTCATAGCTTCGAGCTCTTGACCGTTGGCATATTCGATAGTGAGTTACCCTTAAGAGCTTTAGATCCCAGGTAAATGAGGGGTCTAAATTCTACGGAGACAGAGCTTCTTTCAGCTCCTGTATCGAATAGCATGGAAGAAGGATGGAAGTTGATAGGGAAACGTACACGTAACGGTACTGGGGTCCGTACGTGCTTCCTTGGCTGTGATTTCGAGAGTATAGAAAGCTTTTGTGGTATTCGCTATGGGGCAAGTCCCACGGATGTGTTGGTTGCTTGTTATTGTTTCTCCTTGTGGGCTAATGATGAATATTCCTTTTCTCATTTCCCCCTTCGCTGGATGCGGTTTGGAGGGAAAGGGAGGTTGGTTCCAAGGTCCTTGTCCTTATCCTGTTGGGTTGGTACAGGAGGGTGAAGGGGTTTATTGTTTCTGGGGTGTTCACCTTCTTCTCGCTCGATGGTGGCTGGGAAGGAGGGGAGGCTATGGCCAGGGTCGTACTCCGGGTAGTCGACGTTGGGGTTGTCGTCCCCGAAAATTCCGTTGTTGATCCCATCGATGATCTGGGCGACCGTGCTTGGGAGTGCCGCTTTGAACTGCGCAGTTATCTGCTCAGCCATAAGGTCAACGCGGCTTTTCTTGGGCGGCATGGTTCCACAATGGAAAGGAGGAATTAGTTTAGGTCGTACGAATAGGAAATTGCGATAAGAATTTAACTCAGGGGTTAATAGTAACCAATACACAGGAGTAATATGAACGGATAATTTGTACATGCACGATGATGATTTCAAGTGATAACAATAGAATGGTCCAGCGACGATGTCAGGGTTCACACGAGGACGGCGAGTATAGACGATAAGGATAGAGGATTTCCATTAATAATAATATTAAGAAGTCAAGTACATAGTTCGGAATAAGAAGAGAGAGTACGAGTACGATACAAGGAAACAGAAATGAGAATGGCCTTGGGTGGTGTTCACGGGAAAGTTACAACTCGAGCCTTTGGTACAAATACAAGGGAAATCTGATTAATGACGCCTTCCTAGGAACATCTTGGCGACAATAACCGCCAATAGAGTCCACATGATCAAACACGTCCCAACGAGACGCTGCACAGTTCGTGTCGTGGCTCGGGTCGATGCGATGATTCGCAACGACTGCTCGGACAACTGATGCGCAACATCGGTGACTTCGCTGGTGAGGAGCCCTTGCTACTGGGTCTCCTTTGCAAGTCCCCGAACCTCCTGGTGGAAGTGGAAGAATGCAGCTGGCGGGGGAGGCTGAAGGGAAGGTGAAATCATAGGTCGGGAGAGTCTGGCCTCCTGGGCACGTCGTCTCTCCTCTAGGAACTGGCGTTCCCAATGGTACCAATCCATGGTCGGTATATGGAGAGGAGCGGTTGAGACGGATAAGACTGTTTTCCGGTCATCCGAGCTGGAAGACGGCCGGGGTGGATGATCTGTCTACGCGCGGTCAATCTTAGAGTGGGGTCCTTAGGACGGCGGCGATGCTGTAGTGGCGCTGGTGGAGGAAGGGGTAGTACAGTCCTCGGGCTGGATCCGCTACTGCTGCTGCTCGCCATCGACGTATCCTCCGTCGGGTCGGTCGTCTGGTGACGTTGACTCTCGGAGGCCGTGTGGCCCTTTGAAGGTTCGCGCAATGGGGAAACGGCTCGGGAGGGAATCCTGACTGAGATCGAAAAGGTGATCGCGAACGGGACGACCGAGACGTGTCGAATCTGCGAACATCGAGTTACACAAGTACGGGGGAAACTAGAGATAGGAAACACATAAGTAAATTGCATGCACGGGCCAATTATGTGAGAATCGAGAATCGATAAGACCGGGAATTTTTTGACCCAAAAACCGTTAACGATAGCAATTCCTTTTTCGTTCTTGCATAATTCATTTTGAACTACGGGTGGTTGATCAAGTCACGCATAGTTGAAAAAGATAATCATGCAATTGCGGAAAATAATATACTAAAGTTTGAACCCGAAAATGATTTTTCTGAAAAGCCTTGGTTATAGTTTTGGTTTCGAAAACTTTTTGAAAAATTTTTAAAACCGTTTTCACTATAACCCGTGCTCTGATACCAAGTCTGTCACACCCCGCTAAAGCGGAAACACGGAATGTGAAGAGCAAAGAATCATTTCACGAGTTATACCAAAAGTCAACGGTTCAAGTCATATAAATTGAGATTGAAAAGGTAACCATGTTCGAAAATACAACCAAGATCCATGAGTATAAAACGACAATACATAATAACGTATTTTAATAAAATTCCCAAGTATCAAAGGTCTTTTCCCGCATTACTCTTCACATAACTAGCTTGACCCGCCTGAGCAATGCACTTCATAACTTATGCTTAATTCCTGAAACATGAGATAAAGTGTCAACTACGAAAACGTAGTGAGTGAGTTACAGTTTATGAATTGAAGAAAAGTTCAATTTAAAAGTTTATAAGAGTCCGAGACGAATTCAAAGTTTTATAAAAACTCAAGGGTCACTCGGGGTCAAAGAATTTCAAGATAAGAACAGATACTTTAAAATTCGAGAATAACTTAATTAAATTAAGTGCTTAAAATTCAAGAATAACTTAGTTTCAAATAAGTTTAAGTATGATCAAAGTGTAAGTAAAGTATATAAAAGTAGAAATTTCCAAAAAGGAGATTAGCGGAGAAAAGTCGCTTAAAGAATTTATATACTTTAAGCAAAAATCTAAGTAACGGGCGAATCGGTGCCCTAAGTTTGTAAAGACCAAATAGAATCAAATTTAGTCAAATAGTAGAAGCGGATAACAATCGCTAAAAATTTATAAGTTTATGCGTAAGTAACTAATTAGATTTCTTGTATCAACCTCTTGGCATCTATAACTTAAGTGTTCACACTAATCCGATTATCAACCGTGCGGCCCCAACTCCCCGCCTCTCAAACGGGAAGTTAAAAGAGAAACTCAGTAATATGTACTTAGACTGCCATCTAAGCAAGGAACGGTTCTTTCCTAAGTATCGATACCCATAATTACTATACGGCTAAGTAGTTAATAGTGTGTAGAGACTAAGAATAAGTGGGCACTAAGTAGTTTTGTTTTAAAAGAGAGTGAGACAACATCACTTAAGAAACGTGTTATAGCTCCATCAAGGGTTGGTTACGCATACAAGCATCAATAAATAGTTGAGTCAAAAGAAACGAACCAATAAATACAAATAGAGAAAAATGTTTTACGCATAAGAGTTAAATAGTCAAAGTTTAATAAGTCAAAAGTCAAAGTTTAATAAGTTGAAAGTCAAAGTTTAATAAGTCAAAATTCAAAGTTTAATAAGTTGAAAGTCAAAGTTTAATAAGTCAAAAGTCAAAGTTTAATAAGTTGAAAGTCAAAGTTTAATAAGTCAAAAGTCAAAGTTTAATAAGTCAAAATAGTCGTACAAGTTTCACAAAAGGTTTGATCTCATGTTTCCCCCAAAAAGAGTACTTAAAATGTAAGAGTAGAGAGGGGTGTAACTCACGGGTTGCGAAGATAAGAACTTGGAAGAATGGTCGGAAATAAGAGCCGGGAATCACCGAATGCCTAAGGATACCAAGATTTATTCAAGTGTTATTATTATATTAAGTTATCAACCTAATATATAATGAATGAAATTTGTGTTATATTCTGTAATATAAGTAAATTTTTAGTCAATCTTTAAGTGTCAAAGTCCATTTTGCCCAATATTGACCGAAACGGTTAACGTTTTGTTTTAATCAAAAAGTCCAAAGTTGATGCTATTGTTGTTATGTTAAATATGTTTTGTTTGCCAAAGTGTTTTATATTTCCTAACGAAATTTGGGCAGCGCTTCCGCACCCAAATTCTATGTCCAAAAATATTAACCACTTTCCCGCTTACAAAACACATATACAACATAACGTTTTCAAACGTGTTTATCTTAGTCAATTAAATCCAATATAAGTCACCAATAAGTTCATTTTTACAAAACTCAGTCCTAAATGTCAAGTCTCAAAGGTCAGAACGCGTAACCAAGTTTTAAACGGCAAAACGACAAATTTTCGGGAAGGACAGCAGGTCGGTGCTAAGCACCTATGCATAGGTGCGCAGCACCTACCCTGCTGTTCTTCCCATTTTCGAGTTTTTCTTGCAAAATCGTTTATGTAAGTGATAGATCTTGACATGCAATCGGTGTAAACCTTATTAATCATCATTATATCAGTTTATAGACAACTTTTATCCATAAAAACAAAGATCAAAGCACCATTTATTAAAATCCCGTTTTTGTATAAAAATGGTTATAAAACTTCATCAAAACTTGTTTTTATGGCTTTGATCATACATGCAAAGAGTTAGATTGATAATATAAGTAAAAAGGAAGATTTCTACCGGATGAAAATGCTTGGATGATGTTTTGGAAGGATTTAGAGCTCCAAAAGTGGTGAAATAAGCTTTTAAACCGAAATAGACTTGATTCCTTTTCTTCCTCTTGATGTTAAAACGTTTTTTGGATGGTTGAAATGGTGGATTTATGGCTGGAAATCACTGGTTTGAGGCTGGTTTCTAGAGAGGTGTTAGAGAGAAGTGGGAGAAATTGTGTGTGTGTGTGTGTTTTTGTTAAAATGAAAATGGAAATGAAAAAGAAAGAGGTAGGGTGTAGTAATGGGGGTCTTGGGCAGGGAAAAATCAGTAATGGAGTGTATAAAATCGAGTTTGATTGGTGGTTTGTGTTTATAAAAACGAGACAACAATAAAAATATAAAATTTGAAATCTGGTAGCCTGGTGCTGCGCACCAAAGCCATAGGTGCGGCGCACCGGGGGTTTTTCAGCTTTTATCTGATTTTTCGTTCTTACGTTTTTGCTTCGTTGGACCTTTTTGTTAATTGAAAGTTCTTAAGTATGATTTGTTATGAACTTAGGAAAGTTCATTAGTTGTTTTCTTGGTATTAGGACTTATATAATTGATTCCGGGAGTGATTCCGACACTGTCGCGTATCCGGTTATTGATCAGTTAAAGGCAACGGTAGACAATAAGAGAGACATAGAGCATAAATTGCACCTAGAATTTGACGGTTGTCACAATATTTGATTACATCATCAATCTGATCTAACTGCTGAAATCAAATAAGTTAACCCATCCAAGGGTTCTTAAGCTTAATTAGTTTTATTAAAGTATTAATATTTAAAATAAGGGTTAAATTATTTAAAGTAAGAGGTTAAAATGAAATTATAATGATGAGATCATCAAAATGATCTAATGGTTTAAATTAAAATTGGATTTCAATCTAACGGTTATCACTTTGCCAAGTGGCATTTTAGGTCTCTTTTTTATTATATATATATATATATATATATATATATATATATATATATATATATATATATATATATATATATAGGGTGAGGTTTAAAAGGGATCTCCAATTTTCTAAATATCCAGGGATACACTTCCAAGCCATAAATGTTTCCCTTAATATTTTTTTTTTCTTCATTTTTTTTTTCGTTTTTTAATTCGGTTTTTTTTTTCTATGTTTTACTTAACTTTTTTTTTCTTTTTTTTTCAAAATCACATGTGATTTTTTTGTAAAATATTGAAATCAAATGTGATTTTCAAAAACCAAATTTTAAAATCACACGTGAATTTTTTTTGTGTCGAAAATCACATTCATTTTCAAAAACCAAAATTTATAAATTTTAAAGTCACACTTGAAAAAAAAAATTTCTCGAAAATCACATGTGATTTTATAAGCAAAATAGTTTGTAGGTTAAAAATCACATGTGATTTTGGTAAAAAATAATCAATAATTTTAAAATCAGACGTGATTTTACCCATAAAAGAATTGTAGATTGAAAATCACATGTGATTTTTAAAAATTAAGGTTGAAAATCAAATTTGATTTTCGGAAGAAAAAAAAAGTAAAAAAAAAAAAAGTAAATAAAAAGGTAAAAGAAAAAAGAAAAAAAAAAAAAAAAAAAGATATAAGGAAAAATGGATGGTTAGGAAGGAATCCCTGATCTTTAGAGAATTACGGATCTCCTTTGAACCCCAATATAAGAAGGTTCTTATAAAAAAATATTTAAAGTAAATTAAGTAAAAAAAATATGAAAAAATAATTTATAATATGTGTAATTTTTTTATTATGTTTATTTATTCAATTATAACAAACTTTAAAAAAGCAAGGTTTGACATGCATCAAAATATATGTCCTTTAGGGGCTGTGTATCAAATTTATTGTTTTTGTGCACTAAATATTTAAATTTGATGCACAACGATAAAACTACCCATTTTTTTATGTACAACAAAACTTCGTTTTTTAAAGTTTGATATATGGCTAAAATGAACGATAATCCAAAATATCTAACGTTATAAATTATTTTTTAATTTTGTTTTACTTATTTTACCTTAGAGTTTGTTTTACAAGAACCAACCTCTCTCTCTCTCTCTCTCTCTCTCTATATATATATATATATATATATATATATATATATATATATATATATATATATATATATATATATATATATATATATATATATATATATATATATATAGGGTGAGGTTCGGGTAAGAAGCACCCAAAGTATAGGAACGGTAAGAACAGTTGCTGACCGTCCGATTAAGTGATGATCATCAGCAGTACCCTTACTACTGATCAGTAGAAGGGTAAAACTGATCAGTAGAAGGGTAAAACTGATCAGTAGAAGGGTACTACTGATCAGTAGTAAGGTTACTACTGATCAGTAGTAAGGTTACTACTAATGATCATCACTTAATCGGACGGTCAGCAACTGTTTTACCGTTCCTATACTTTGGGCCGTTCTTACCCGATCCAGTTCCTATATATATATATATATATATATATATATATATATATATATATATATATATATATATATATATATATATATATATATATATATATATATATCACACCCTGCTAAAGCGGAAACACGGAATGTGAGAGCTGGAATATTATTACACGGTCATAAGCAAATATAAACGATTCAAGTCATTTCGAGTAAAAATAAATTGTTCAAGATTCAACATTTAAAAGCAACCAAGTAGTTCACGATTTAACTTAAAGTACAAATACAAGTTTCAAACAAAATTCCCAAAATAAAAAGGTCTTTCCCAATAAGCGCCTCACGCGACCATATCGACCCTCCTTTGCCATGCATTCCGAACACTTACTTTAATTTCCTGAAACATAAGATAAAGTGTCAACTACATAAAGTAGTGAGTGAGTTACAGTTTAGAGTTTCGATAAAGTTCCCAAAATTAGAAGGTTGCCAAAAATAGTAAGTTGCCAAAACATATATTGACGTCATGAGTAAAAGAACGAGTCGACGTTTGAACATATATGTAAATAGTAAATGTTTGTACGTACGCGAGTAAAGTAAATAAATAAACTCGTATAGTAAAGTTGTAGCGGAATCCAGGCGCTAAAAGTGTGTATATGCGTATGGGATATGTGTTAAACTAAATAGTAACTCGTATCAATCACTTGGCATAATATAAGTAGTAAGTATACACTAAACCGATTGTATGGTCCTGAACTAGCCCAAAAATGTTTAATTGATTGAACCTCAGTGTGGTAGTAATATGTACTTGGGACGCTAACCCTTAGTAAGGAGTGACCCCTCCTAAGTATCGATACTCATATGATTAACGGCTGTTTAGTGTATAAGTGAACTTGAACCAAAACGGGCAATTGAACAAAGTTTCTAAAAATTGAACTGAACTCTTACGAGCATATAAATCCATCAATGATTGGTTGCTAACAAGTATCCTAGTTTAGTTAACCCGCTAAGGCAATAACACAAATACGCATAATAGTTTGTACAAGTACCAAGTTTCGAACAGTTTCAAATAAGTTTCAAAAGTACCAAGTTTCGAACACTTTCAAATAAGTTTCAAAAGTACCAAGTTTCGAACACTTTCAAATAAGTTTCAAAAGTACCAAGTTTCGAACAGTTTCAAATAAGTTACAAATAGTGTTAATAGTTACAAACATGTGATCTTATATTTCCCCCAAATAAAGTTTAAATGTACAAAAGTTAAACAATGGGGTTGTAACTCACGGTTTGCGAAGAAAGTGAACTCGGAATCGGTCGGAAATGAGCCGGGAAATCACGGAATGCCTAAATAATACCAAGATTGTCCAAAAGTTATTATCTTATTAGGTTCTTTATATATAAGAATTTATGTAACTTTTGTTTAAAATTAAGTGTTAAGTCCAATATTGTTCCAAAATTTGGTCTGAAGCGGTTAACGTTATGTTTAGTCCGAAAGTTCAAAGTCAAAGTTATTATTATGATAAACATGTTTAGGTTACTGAAATGGTTTAGGTTTTCTAACGAAATTTGGGCAGCGCTTCCGCGCCCAAATTTCATGTCCAAAACTTACAATCATCTCCGCTCACAAAACATGCATATACACATAATAACTTCACCACAAGTCCAATAAGTCCAAAAAGTCCAATACAAGTCATCATTATTATTATTTTTATTCATCTCATTCCAATAATGTTATTGACAAAAGTCCAGAATGTGTGTACAAGTTTTAAACGAGCAAAACGACGTTTTTCGGGAGAACAACAGCTCGGTGGTGCGCACCTGGGCACAGGTGCTTCGCACCTAGCTGCTGTCTTTTTCCCGTTTTGTGTTTTTCTTGCTAAAAACGTTTTGTGACTTAAAGATTTCGACATGCAACCAGTAGATACTTTATAATATGATGTTTTTACAGTTTCTAAACAACTTTTAACCACAAAGATATAGATCTAAGCATTATTTAGATAAAAATCGTTTTTGTATAAAAAGTGTCATAAATCTTTATAAAAACTCATTTTTATTGTTTAGATCTTACATGCAATTAGTAAAAATAGTAAATAAAGGTAGGAGAAAGATTTCTACCGGATGAAAATGAGTGGATGGTGTTTTGGACGGATTTAGAGCTCCAAAACCGGTAGAAAAGGCTTGAAACCGAAAATGCTTTGCTCCTCCTTGATTGCTTTGATGTTTAAACGTTTTTGATGGTGTTTTTATGAGGATTTAGTGGCTGGACTTTCTGGTTTCTATGGTGTTTTTAGAGAGAGAGATGAGAGAAAATGGAACTAGGTGTAAGTGTGTGTGTGTGTTTTTGATTATGTAAAATGAAAAAGAAAAAGAAAAGATAGAGTGTAGTAAAGGGAGTCTTGGGGCAGTGAAATTGCAGTAATGGAGTGGCCTAACTTGAGAATGATTGGTTGAGGGTTTACAAAAACGAGACAGGGACCAAAATGTAAATATTTTGAAATCTGCAGCTAGGTGCTGCGCACCTCAGGTGGAGGTGCTGCACATCGGGCTGATTTTCAGCTTTCCTGATTTTTCGTTTTTACGTTATTGCTTCGTTGGACCTTTTTGTTACCTGAAAGTTCTTAAGTATGATTTGTTATGAACTTAGGAAAGTTCATTAGGTGTTTTCTTGGTATTAGGACTTATAAAATTGATTCCGGGAGTTATTCCGACACTAGTTCCGACAAGTACAGACTGAACAATCTCGAACTAGAACAAGGTGAACCCGATAAAAGTAACTAGAGAATTGAACCGATATAATAACTGAACAAGTACCTGCTTTTTAGACGGTTCTCACATCATCCCCGGGTTGAAAGAAATTTCGTCCCGAAATTTGACTCGTCACATCAGGTGGAAGTATCTTTGAACAAATGAGGATACTTTTGACGTATCTGGTCTTCACGTTCCCATGTGAATTCGTGACCACGTCGAGAGTTCCAACGAACTTTGACAATAGGAACACGGCTTTGTCTGAGTTGCTTGACCTCTCGGTCTACAACTTCAAGCGGTTCCTCGATGAAATTGAGCTTGTTGTCGATTTTGACCTCGTCGAGTGGGATGACGATGGTCTCATCGGATAGGCACTTTTTCAAGTGTGAGACATGGAACACGTTATGAACATTAGAAAGAATAGGCGGGAGTTGGAATCGATAAGCTACTGGACCAATACGCTCGATGACTTCAAACGGTATGGTGTACCTTGGGCTTAGCTTATCGCGTTTGCCGAAGCGAACTACCCCTTTCCATGGCGATACTTTGAGAAGTACACGATCGCCGACCTGGAACTCGAGGGGTTTTCTTCGGTTATCGGCGTAGCTCTTTTGCCGAGTACGGGACGTCTTCAGTCGCTCCCTGATGGTGGTGATCTTGTCGATGGTTTCTTGAACAATGTCGAGCCTTGTGAGCTGGCGATCACCGACTTCAAGCCAACAAAGCGGCGATCGGCACTTGCGTCCATATAAGGCCTCGAACGGAGCACACTTAATGCTAGTGTGGTAGCTGTTGTTGTACGAGAACTCGACCAAAGGAAGGTGAGTATCCCAACTTCCTCCAAAGTCGACTACGCATGCTCTAAGCATATCCTCAAGCGTTTGGATCGTTCTTTCGCTTTGACCATCGGTCTGAGGGTGGTAAGCTGTGCTAAGGTCTTGTCGTGTCCCGAGGGATTTCTGAAGCGCGTTCCAAAAGAGAGACGTGAACCGACTATCCCTGTCAGAAATGATAGAGAGAGGTGTACCGTGGCGAGAGATGATCTCGTTGATGTAGATTTGTGCAAGTTTCTCCATCGAGTGGGCTTCTCGTATCGGCAAGAAGTGAGCAGACTTAGTCAAACGGTCCACAATTACCCAAATTGTGTCGTTACCCTTCGCCGTCCGGGGTAACTTGGTAATGAAATCCATGGAGATTTTCTCCCACTTCCACATAGGAATCTCCGGTTGTTGCAGAAGTCCTGGAGGTTTCTGATATTCCGCCTTGACCTTGGAGCAAGTGAGACACTTGGCTACGTATAAGGCGATATCTTTCTTCATGCCCGGCCACCAGTAATACTCCCTAAGATCTTTGTACAACTTGTCTGAACCGGGGTGGATGGAGTATCGGGAACGGTGGCCCTCATCCAGAATTAACTTACGAAGATCCTCGGACTTCGGAATCCATGCTCGGCCCTTGAAGTAGTGAATCCCGTCGGATTTGAGTTCGAACTCCTGCTCATGATTGTGTAAGGTCTCTACCTTTAGGTTCTCAGGCTTCAACGCTTCTCGCTGAACCTCGGCGATTTGCGTTTGAAGGTTAGTCTGAATCTGGATACCTAATGCTCTAACTCGAGATGGTTTCACCCTTTCCTTCTGGCTAAGGGCGTCTGCTACTACGTTCGCTTTACCCGGGTGGTATTTGATCTCGCAATCGTAGTCACTCAGCAGTTCTATCCATCTCCTTTGTCTCATGTTGAGCATCTTCTGTTCTAGGATGTGTTGAAGACTCTTGTGATCCGTGAAAACCGTGCACTTAGTCCCATACAAAATGCCTCCAGATCTTTAGTGCAAAGACGACTGCTCCCAGCTCTAAGTCGTGAGTGGTGTAGTTCTGCTCGTGAACCTTGAGTTGTCTTGAAGCGTAGGCGATGACTTTGTCCTTCTGCATAAGGACGCACCCAAGTCCTTGATGGGATGCATCGCAGAATGCGACGAAGTTATCCGTACCCTCTGGTAAAGACAAAATCGGTGCGTGACAAAGTTGGTGCTTGAGTTTCTGGAAGGATTCCTCTTGCTTTGTTCCCCAAACAAAATCCTTATCCTTCTGAGTGAGCTCGGTGAGTGGCTTAGCGATCTTCGAGAAATTCTCGATGAACCTTCGATAGTAGCCGGCCAACCCTAGGAACTGACGAATTTCCGTAGGAGTCGTCGGGGCTTGCCATTTCTCGATCGCTTCTATCTTAGCCGGATCCACATGGATCCCATCTTGGTTAACCACATGACCAAGGAAATGTACTTCACGAAGCCAGAATTCGCACTTAGAGAATTTGGCGTACAGTTTCTGTTCTCGGAGGAGTTCTAGAATGAGTTTCAAGTGTTGCGCGTGATCCTCCTTGTTTCTCGAGTAGATAAGAATGTCATCAATGAACACGGTCACGAATTTGTCCAGGTAAGGTCTACACACTCGGTTCATTAAGTCCATGAACACTGCTGGTGCGTTGGTTAGACCGAATGGCATGACTAGGAATTCGTAATGACCGTAACGAGTACGAAAGGCAGTTTTTGGAATGTCGGTCTCGCTGACACGAACCTGATGATAACCCGAACGGAGGTCGATTTTCGAGAAGTAGGTTGCACCCTGCAACTGGTCGAAGAGGTCATCGATCCTCGGGAGTGGGTATCGGTTCTTGACGGTCAGCTTGTTCAGTTCACGATAGTCGATGCACATACGAAAGGATCCGTCTTTCTTTTTAACGAAGAGTATAGGGGCTCCCCAGGGTGACGAGCTAGGACGAATAAGAACATGCTCTAAGAGTTCATGAAGCTGTTTAGACAGCTCTTGCATCTCCGGTGGGGCTAGACGGTACGGTATCCTAGCGACCGGTGCTGCACCAGGAATGAGGTCTATCCGGAATTCCACTTTTCGATGCGGAGGTAGCCCGGGCAAATCTTCGGGAAAGACATCAGGGTGATCCTTGACTATGGGGATATCATGAATACGGATCCCCTTGGGTTTACGTTCCACAACGTGAGCAAGAAATGCGTCACAGTCCTTCTCGAGGTACTTACGCATTTTGATGGACGACACGAGACGGAGTGAACGTCCGGGTTTGTCTCCTTGAACGATTAAAGTTTCAGAGTCAGAAAGAGGGATGCGAATGAGTTTGTCAAAACAGACGATCTCGGCTCGGAAACGAGAGAGCCAGTCCATTCCGACGATGACATCAAAGCTTTTCAGCTCGATAGGGATTAAATCGATAGGGAAAGTTTTATCGGACAGGCATATGGAACATCCTATGATTATATCCTTAGCTTCGAACTCCTGACCGTTAGCGTACTCTATGGTGAAGCTATCCTTAAGAATCTTAGATCCTAAGTTAATAAGGGGTCTAAATTCTAAGGACACAAAGCTCCTTTCGGCACCAAAATCGAACAGAACAGATGCATAATGATTGTT
>CAJVGC010000065.1:46803670-46828470 GCA_910822075.1 Senecio squalidus
TTTTTTTTTTTTTTTTTGATTTTTTTTTTTTTTAAAAAAAAAAAAAAGAAAAAAAAAATTTTCTTTATATCTGAAAGGCATTGAGGGCTTTCCTCTGGATGGTGCTGAAATCCTTTCCTCTTGGAACGGATAAGATGGTTGAAACTCTTCTCCCTCTTAGGGATGAGAGATGATGAAACTCTTCCTCTCTTAGGAGGAGTGTAACCTTTTCCTTCTTGGGAGAGATGAGAGGGGTTAAACTTTTCCCCTATTGAGAGAGGTGGAACCCTTCCTCCTTGGAGGGAAAGGGATGAGAGGGGTGAAACTTTTTCCCCTCTTGGAAGGGATGTGAGGTTATGAAACCCTTCCCATTTGGAGGGATGAGAGAAGGGTGAAACCCTTTCCTCTCGGAGGTAACATTGTTTCCCTCTTGGAGGTAAAACCATTTCCTCCGTGGGAGGTGATTTTTTTTTATTATTTATTTATTTATTATTATTATGTTTTTTTTTAAATTAGCCGGCTGTCCAAGCGCCGATTATTAAGGTCCGACACTAAATATCAAGTGTGTCGGACGAAAATATCAAGTCCGGACGAAAAATATCGAATCCGCACAAAAATATCATTTTTTTGCCAAATTGGCTGGCTGTCCAAGCTGGCCAAATATCAAGGTCGACACTAAATATCAAGTGTGTCGGACGAAAATATTAAGTCCAGACAAAAAATATCACGTACGGACAAAAATATCAAATTTTTGTCAAATTGGCCGGCTGTCCAAGCTGGCCGAATATCAAGGTCCGACACTAAATATCAAGTGTGTCGGACAAAAAATATCAGGTCCGGACAAAAAATATCAAATCCGGACAAGAATATCAAGTTTGTCAGGATAGGTATTATGCATGGATTGCTAGTATGTCATGATGGATATTATGTTTGGATGTCTATTATGCTTGGATGGCTACTATGCCCAGGTGCCTATTACGATCCAGTCGGCGTGTCGATCAGAAGTCATATCCAAGGCTGTCAGGATCTCGTTAGGTGTAAATGACACGTATTATTCTTTATCCATGAAAATTTTGAATTGTGCCTCGTGAGACTCTTAGATCTGTATTGTGCTAATGACACTTTAAGATATATCTTGTGTCTATGGCACTTTTGGATCTGTATCGTGTCCATGACACTTTTAGATCCATATCATGACATCCTGTCTCTAATTATGGTTCTGTCCACTGGGGTAGGGAATTTGACCATGTCATGGATGGTGGATGAAATTGTTCTAAATTTTTATAATGCATGTCTGCCCAATTGGACATTGTAGGCTGAAAGTCTTCATGGCATTCAATATCTTTGTGGGATACAAAGATCTGACTAAGTTAAACCTTTTTCGTGTCTGGCCAACATCAATGGTTGCCTATGACATTTTTTAGACGGATTAGTATTTTGGACATGACATCCTGTCCCTAAGTGTGGCTATGCCAACTAGGATAGGGAATTCGACCATGTCATGGATGGTAGATGGAATTGGTCCAAACTGTTGAGGGCCTGCCCAGTAGGACATTGTAGGCCGATGATGAACTAATTCTTGCAAATTTTATTATTTTGACCCAGTAGTAAGGGTATTCTCCCAACATTAACTACATGCTTATTTTGCCTACTGATCAATGTGTCTCACATGAGAAGCTGACCAAAGGAGATTGTGTTGAATCGTTTTGAGTGTTTTTCCTTCTAGGATAGCAGCCATAGAATTGGCAGATGTACCTCTTCATTCGTCATTTATATGTAATTAGCTAGGGTGGTGAATGGGGTTTTGGTGGTTGTTTTTGGTTTATGTAAACCTATTTGAGATAGCAACTGTCTTCCATGGAGAAGACGAATTTGTGAAATTAAGAAATGAAATAAGATGGAAATGAAATGAAACACCGTTGCTAAAACGGGTCCCACGGATGGTAGCAGGCTCAGTAACTGGGGTGTTTGGGGTTCAACCTCTTGACCTCCTGCTAAGCAGTGCAAACCTATCAAGCCCTTGGCGAGCCTAAGGTGGTCAAGTGGTTGGTTGAAGAAGGTGGTCGGAATATGATTACTACGGAAAGTAGGTATTCCGGTGAGATAATATTGTGTGTGTGGAGAGGATGGAATGTTAGCCTCCCTTTGAACTGCATCAGGGTAGGGTATTTATACCCAACAATCCCAAACATGGGAAACAGTTGGCCATAAAGGCTTATCATGGCTCTTGAATGCTATTCATGGGGTTCCAACGTTCGTGACTTTATTGTCATCATTATGGGAGAACAAAGGGTAACGCCTTTGTTCATAATGATGCCAACGGTCTGAATCCTAAGGCAGGAGCTTAAGACCGTCTGGCACAGTGCTTAGAGGGAACACCAATGAAGTCAAGGAGCAGGAACCCGAGAGCCAGGAGATCGGACCCGGGATATCGGGAGCCGAGAGGCCGGGAGCCGAGAGGCGGGGAGCCGGGAGGCTGGGAGCCAGGAGCCGGAAACCTGGAGGCCGGGAGGCCGGGAGCCAGAAGGCCAGGATCCGGAAGACCGGAGTCAGAAGGCCGTGAGCCGGAAGTCTGTGAGCCGGGAGGTCGAGAGACGGGAGGCCGGGAGACCGGGAGCCGGGAGGCCGGGAGCCGAGAGCCGGAAGACCGGGTGCTGGGAGCCGGGAGCCGGGAGCCGGGAGCTGGAAGCCAGGAGATGAGGGCCGACGTTTGGGAGGTGGCAGGGACCGAGAGCCTGCATAATGTGGGAATGAATAAGAGCCTTCCTTGGATGAAGGGACTAAGAGCCTTCCCAAGATCTGGAAGGGACTGGGAGCCTTCCCTGGATCTGGAAGGGACTGAGCCTTCATCTTCATCTTACGTTGTGTTAGGTTTTTAGGGTTTACAGGCTATATGTATCGAGCCTATTCCCTACTAACACTATCAGAAAGATATTAACGTAATTTTAATTTTTCCAATGACATTGACGTAATATTAAAGTTTTGTAAGAACGTAGATATAAATCTCCTAATTTAAATAGTAGATTAGATATATAATTTTAAAACAACGCCGTAATCCGCGGGTTATAAAAACCTCGTTAGAAGACAATTGGGAAAAATAAAGTATTTTTTTATTAACGGGTGGTCTTAGTTTAACTATGGTATGTCATGTTCATTTAACATGGTAGTAAGGGAGATAATTTCTACACTTAGATATATAATTTGAATGTGTAAAGACAATTATGCCTCTACCATTGTTTTACTCCCTTTTATACTTCTAAAGGTTATCATAATTCCATCATGAAAAGTAATTTTATACCAAACAAACCCATCCCTTCCGACGTACTCATCATAAATCCGGTACAACCTTACTTTCACGTCACCCCCTCCGCTTTATTCGTAAAAATCACAGCCAAAGAAAAACTCCCAGATCTCTCTCTCTCTCTCTCTCTCTCTCTCTCTCTCTCTCTCTCTCTCTCTCTCTCTCTCTCTCTCTCTCTCTCTATATATATATATATATATATATATATATATATATATATATATATATATATATATATAATTTGATGATGAAAACTCGCTTTCATAAAAACATTAAAATTTCCACTTGCAGTTGCAAAATTGAAGACTTTATTTGTGAAAAGGAGAATATACGATGAAATTGGCTAACTACTTTGTTCAATTATTTATTCAAATACTCTTTTGGTTGATTTTGATAATTTTAACATTTAAGATAATTAAAGTCGGTAAATGTTGATGTAATTTTTGGTATCTGGTTGAGGTGACGGTGTGGAAGGATGTCGGTCTACGTCAGCGGCTGTGGAAGTGAGGTGGCTGGAAGTGGAGAAGAGTGGTGGAGGAATGTTGGTTTAGTGTAAGTGGAGAAGCGGAAAGGCTAAAATAATAGTGAGGACATAATAGTCTTTACATATAAAAATCATGTGTATCAAACAAAACTTCAAGTATAAAAATCACTTCCCGGTATGTAAACATCTACTTAGGAAGAATATACAACTTTTGGGGCATAAGTTATAAGTACCTTATTACTTTCTTACCTAATTATTATATTACCTAAAGAATTATGTTAATCATTTATGTATTCTGTTATAAGTCGGGTATTTGATATCAGCTTCTAAAGGTTATAAGGGTGAGGATTTCAATACTCAAATTTAGAGAAATTAGCTTGTATAGGTCATTAATTTGACACAACTTCCTTTTATTTACACCGAATTCTTAAACTTTTGTTGAATAATATGAATTGACTAATTATTTTTATTGAGTACATCGTGTTACCGTTTACCTACAAAATGCTGACGTGTAATATGTTAATGACGTTTTTGTCCACGTAAGCTACCACATAACCTACTATTTGATGACATGTATCCGATTATCCATTATTTTTTATATTTTAATCTATTTTGTGCCACTTTTATAAGCCAACTAAAATAAAAGGAAAAGAAAGGAAGAAACTTGTTGGTTCGAATTCATCATCATCATCAAACCTTCCTTCATCATCATCAGTTCATCAATTCTCTCGCTTTATCATAAAAAATAAAAAAAAACTTGTTGGTTCGTCGTAGTCGTCGTCATCATCAAGCCTTCATCTTCATCCTCATCAGTTCATCATCATCATTGTCGTCATCATCGGTCCATCATCATCAAGCCTTTATCATCGTCATCATCATCATCGGTCCATGGCGTTAGCGGTGGCTGATTATTGGAGTAGTGTGGCTAATTATTGGAGTAGCGAAGGTGGCTTTACACAATCAAATTAAATCCAAAATTGAAGTGGGGATTTTGGGTTTGTGTAAATCTAAAATTAAATTCGGAATTTAGAGTTTTTGCAAGAATTCATATCAAATTAAACATGAAATTAAAATTGAACTGAATTTGGGATTTAAGGTTTACGTAGAAATTCATATCGGGATTTAAGGTTTCAAGTTAAAATGAAATTTGATTTAGTGTTTCATTTTATCTATATGTCTTTTTTCTTTTTATTTTTAAAACATTTTTTTTGTGTGTGTTTGGTAGATGAGATGGCTAGTCGTTTAGTCAACTTAACATTTGAAATAGTCAAAGTAATCGGCTATCTACTAAGGAGGTCACCAGTGACACGTAATCAAAATAATTAGTCCATTCATAGAATTCAATAGAAGTTTTGAGAATTCGATGTATACAAATTTTTTTTTATGTCAAGTTGGTGACATACACGATTTAGTATTCCACAATATTATAAATGCAATAAAAGCTAAATTAAGAATTATTTCAACTAGAAAATTTTAATATATTGTACTATTGATTTACGCTTGAAGAATGGAAATATGTATATTATATTTTTATTATTGTTTTATGTACACATGACTTATATATTAATTCAACATTTATAATTTGAATTGTTGAACCTATTTGGGTACTTGGTTTAAAGTAGGTAATGGAAAAAGGAATATAAATGAATGTGAAAAGGTATTATCATTGTATTATTAATAGTTGGTAAATTTATAAATATATCATCAATACAATGAAATGGATTAATAAAACCATTACTACCTTATTACCACCAATTTAGTGGGTAACGATAGATTTGCCGATACTAAGTAATCATTAATTATATATTAATGATGGATCTATCAAATAAGTTTTTCATTCATAATTTTATTATTAAACAAGGTACTAATAATTATTTAAAAATAAGTGTGAAATTTAACTTGAGAGATCTCAAGTGTGACATATCTCTCTAAGAGCGTTCCCAACGGTGGTGTTAACCAGTGCATTAACCAAGCCCATAACGTTGCCATGGCTAGCTGTCCGTGTTAAAGGCGGCGCCATGGCGGCCGCGTTACATACGCAATGCGCTTTAACGAAAATTAAACTTTTTCTTTTTAACTAATAATACCATTAGATTTAAAATAAAATTAAAAAAAAAAGTTGAAAAGGTAGCGGTTTATAATTTTTTTTTTCTTTTTTTCTTTAACTTGAACTATTTTCCTATAAATACCAAACATAAAAACTCAAAAAATCACAATCTACTTATCTAAAAAATGTCTTTCAAAATGAATTTGTCAAGTTCCGACTCTTCTGATGATGAAACAATTTTCCTAATGGAGACGATGGTCGGAAAGGCTTATTACGAAGAAGACGAAGCTATCAAAAGCTCAAACGCTCGGAGTAAAATAAGATTCATAGAAAGATATCAAGTAGCGGCAAACGAACGACTTATGCCAGACTATTTCAACGAAGGATGCATTTTCACACCGGAGCAGTTCAGACGAAGATACCGGATGAGAAAGCCGCTATTTCTCCGAATAGTTGACGGTATTCTTAACTATTCTCAAGTACCTCTTCCTAGTCATTTTAAATATTTTACAACCCGATTAGATGCTACGGGCAAACAAAGTTTTACCGATATACAAAAATGTTTAACCGCCATGCTTCTTTTAGCATGCGGAATCACTTCTGATGCATTTGATGAATATCTACATATGGCGGAATCTACATCAAACGAGGCTTTAGATAACTTTTAAAAATGTGTTATCGATTTATATAAAAACTTTTACTTAAGAAAGCCAACACAAGACGATATTCAATATATTTATGCAAAACATGAAGAAAGACATGGGTTCCTTGGGAGTATTGATTGTATGCATTGGACATGGGATAACTGTCCAAACGCATGGAAGGGCCAATACACACGAGGTGATCATTGATACCCAACTTTCATGCTTTAAGCGGTTGCCTCATATGATTTGTAGATTTGGCATTCTTATTTTGGTGTCGCGGTCTCTAACAACAAAATCAATGTTTTGAATGTCTCGCCTCTATTTAGGGAACTCCTCCACGACACCGCTCCACCTTCTAATTTCGTGGTAAACAACACTCCGTATGAAAAATTCTATTACCTCGCAGACGGAATCTATCAAGAGTGCCCGACTTTTGTCAAATCATTTTCTCATCGACCAAACGAAAAACAAAAACATTTCAAAAAATTTCAAGAAGCTGCAAGAAAAGATGTTGAAAGAGCATTGGGCGTGCTACAAAGGCGATTTTGGGTTTTAAAAACTGCCGCAAGATACTACGAGGTAAAAGTTTTAAAGTGAGCATTGGGCGTGCTACAAAGGTGATTAATGTATTTTGTTTTTAAAAATGAGTTATTTATATTATTTAATGTATTAAAAATAATATGATTAAAAGAAAAAAATGAAAAATAAAAAAACTGTTGGGTCCCAGAATTCTGAGTTATGGCGGGGGGGGGGGGGGGGGGGGGGGGGGGGGGGGGGGGGTATTTCTGATGTTATGTTATGGGTTGAGTTATGATGACGTGGCCATAACACCGAGATTTTCGGTGTTATTGTTGCGAGCGCTCTAAGAGCAAAATGAGTGACCTCGTTGTGGGCGCTCGTTCTCCACCACAACTAGCGTTGTGACTCCTTGCCACTCTGCTCGTTCTCGTTGTCACGCGTCATTATCGGTTTCGTCACACGACTAACAAGCCATTCTTAATTATTATTATTTTTTCTTTTCCTTTTAATTCTAACGGTCAAAAGTTTTTTAGAAAAGAACAAAAAAAGAAAAACTTATTTTTTTCAAATAATGTCGTTCAATAGCTACTTTTTAATATATTATTTTTTCCCTTTTACCTTTCTATTAATAAACAATCTAACACACATATATTTTAAACATATATACAACATTTTACTTTACATTTTACGTAAACACAAAAATGAGTTTACAATTCTCAACCGATCTCGATTTTACGAATTCATCATGGTATGTATCTGAAGTGGTCGGATTTCTACTTCTGGCGAAACAAGCTATTACACAAATGACGGCGGTTGAAAATGAAGCGTGAAAAAAGGAACATACGATAAGTTAACCGCGATCGTTCTACAACAACCGCAAATGTGCTACAACATTACTTCTTTGGGTTCAAACACGTACTCGGATCAATATTTTTTTAGAAGATTGTCAGGATCGATATGATTATGTAGACACAACCGCAATACGGAGAATAAGATCTTGATCTATCAAAGAAGTTTAGCAGCGATTAAACACTTTGATATTACAAATATGTGATTAAACGAATATTGTATAAAAATACGAATAAGAACAATAAAGAATATCACCAACAAGCCTCAATGTATTAATCGGTAGAAAAGACTAATACAAGTGTTTTCTCAATACAAGGATCTATGTATTTATAGCCCTTGAGGCTAATCCTAGCTATTCTAGTAAACGGCTAATTGTAATTCTAATAAGGAAAAAGATAAATACAAACGATTCTAGAATTATCTTTTTCTTCACAAATCCTCATGCAGTAGTAACAGATAGCGGGCAGTAGTAATGAGTGTTGCAGTAGTAACCAACCAGTCTTCATGTAGTAGTAACCAAGTAGTAGTAACTTTGTAGTAGTAACATACTTGGTTAATCTTAATAAGTTTATTCCCAACAAAGATTTTGTATAAGAAGACCTCTTTTCCTCCTGATAGTCAAAGGTATTTCTAATTACTCTTTGGTCGTTGTGTCGTATGATCTTTTGATATTTCATTCTTACTTCGGTGTCGCGGGTCGAACAACGATATCAATGTACTTAAACAATCATCATTGTTCCAAGGTATGATCAACGAATCATCCCCAAATTACAGATTTTCGCTCAACAGACATGACTACACCAAAGGATATTACCTTGCAGACGGTATATATCTGGAGTGGGCAAAATTTGTCAAAGCTTTTTCACACACACCGAATGAAGCCCGTAAAAAATTCAAAATTTTTAAAGAGAGTGCGAGAAAAGATATCAAACTGGCATTCGATGTTCTTCAAGGTCGTTGGGGAAATATAAAGCATGTACCGAGATTTTACAAGATGAATAAGCTGAAAAGAGTTATGTACGAGGTATCATATTGCATAATATAAGTTTTGAAGACCATGGACGGGCGGTTTATGATGCCGAAAAATATTATGCTCCTCCAGTTACGAGTGTTAACCAACCTTTTCATGAGATAGTGGTTGTACCCTTTTATTTATTAGGTTCTTATTATAGTTTTACAACAAGATGATATTCTCCATTTATCTTTTTCTATAATTTTATATATAGAAAAATTAAAAACTTACCACTTTTTTACTATAGTATTTATCAAAATTTGATATTGATTTTTTAATTTTCTCAAAATGTCACGTACTCTAATATGCGAACTTCGTTTTTTTTCAAGTAAACAATTGAAATACTATTAAAGAAAGAAGATAGTGTTGATATACATTTTACTCTCTACAATTACGTTTTCTTTTATTTTATCCCACATTGACAACTGAGTGGAATGAAACTTGTTTATAAGTGTAAGTTTATAATAAATATCTAAATTTTTTTGAGAAAAATATATATATATATATATATATATATATATATATATATATATATATATATATATATATATATATATATATATAGAGGTGGGTTCATTTAGGAACCATCAATTATTTAGGAACCATTTAATCACTATTAGATCATTTAGATCAAAAATTAAACTCAAGGTTGCAATTTTGTAATTAAGTCAAAATTGAGAGCCAAATTGGAAATCAATTAAAACCACTTTAAAATCATAATTAACTTTAAATTAACATATCTAGAGTATATCTAGGTTTTAGGAAAAACTAAATACACCATTAGAACAAGCATTTAATTATCTTTCCAACGAGCACCCACTTGATATACTTTTGACGACTTTTTTTTTTTTTTTTTTTTTAGAGTGAGTTTCGGTTACACTAGTGTATATACTAAATATTCACCAGTGTATATACTAATTCACAAAAATCACATGTGAACCATATATACTATACACTAGTGTATACACTATATTCACTAATGTATAGTTATACACTTGTGTATTTATACACTACAGTAGTGTATTTATACACTAGTGTATACACTATATTCACTAATGTATAGTTATACACTAGTGTATTTATACAATATACACTAGTGTATACACTATATTCACTAATGTATAAGATGTATTCTCTATTGAATACATGGTATTCACTGGTGTATATTGTATATTAACTTGTGTATATTGCGTATTCACTGGTGTATATTGTATATTCACTTGTGTATATATATATATATATTGTATATTCACTTGTGTATATTGCGTATTCACTGGTTGTCGTTTTTTCATTTTTACCAACCAACATAATTATTACTATCATTTTTTTATGCACCATATATTCGATTTGTTAATGACCCTAGAAATATCTGGCTCCTCATATTAACCTGTAAGGAGAAATTAAACTGCTTTTTTATTAACAGCAGTGGACGTTGCAAAAGTAACAGTTTGAGCAGCAATATCACCAAATCCCCAAATTAACCCTAGAAATATTAACTATACAACCCACCCTACAATCTTCATGAAGATATCGTAATCCTGTTGCTGTTCCAATTGCTATCTTTAGACGCGTTGGCCAATCTAAATATGTTCTCTTGTTCACTGTTATTAAAAGAATTACATTGAGTCGGTACTCCTTTTTAATTATGCTGACAAGTAGGTGTGTAAATCAAGAAAAATAGGATATACCATGTAAATGAATGTCTAACGAGCCATTGCATACATACTCATAAACTAACAGCCTTCGATTTCCCTCGATGCAAAAGCCAACTAGTAAGACCACATTTTTATGTTGCGCACAACTTAGTACTCTCACCTCCTTACAGAAATCAACATCTTCATGGGACCCAAAATGTTTTAACACTTTGATTGCAACGACTAGACCATCTTTCAAAACCCCTCTGTAAACAACCTATAGCCCACCCTCTGCCACAAAGCTTGAATCAGAGAAATCATCTGTAGCTTCCTGAAGCTCGCTGTAAAAAATTGAAACTTTAAATGTACCTTTCAAACAGCCACAAGTACAACAAATAATCATAAAACTTAAAAAAAAATCTGATCTGAAACATCCGGCGAGTGTCGTCAAGGAGGAGGCAAACTCCGGTGAGGGTTGATAGGCGGTCGTAAACTTGAAGATTATGAAGAGAAATCGAGTTTGTTGAAAGAATTTAGGGGAAAAAGATGAACATGAATTTGATTTTGGAGAAGATGAAGATGTGTCTTGACATTTGGGGGAATTAGATTAGATTAGGTCTCATTTATTATTAGGTTAAATGTCCATTATACCCTTGTTTCCATTAAATTCCTCTACATAATTAAACTTTGATTAAAACATGATCCAAGGGCCTAAAAATGGTTCCTTTGGTTCCTAAATAATTACATGGTTCTTAAATGAAACCAACTATATATATATATATATATATATATATATATATATATATATATATATATATATATATATATATGAAGAGATTTTTATAAAAGAATATTTAAAGTAAAATAAGTAAAAAATGAAAAAACGATTTATGATATGTGTAATTTTTATTCTATTTATTTACTCAATTATAACAAATTTTAAAAAAACAAGTTTTGATATGTATCAAAATATATGTCGTTTAGGAGTTCAGAATCAAATTCATGGTTTTGTGCAGTAAATATTCAAATTTGATTCACAACAATAAAACTATCCATTTTTTGATATACAACAAAACTTCTTCTTTTAAAGTTTGAAATATGATAAAACTGAACGATAATACAAAAGTTTTAACATTATAAATAATTTTTAATTTTTTTACTTATTTTATATTAAGGTTTGTTTTACAAGAACCAACCCCTTTCTCTTTCTATTTTTTTCCGCTAATCTCTCTCTCTCTCTATATATATATATATATATATATATATATATATATATATATATATATATATATATATATGTATATATATATGGGGGAAGTGAATATGAGGTTGTTACACATGTAAGCTTACATGCAAAACTCATTAAAAACTATGTCGTTTTGTGGTTTAAATGTTTTCCAACGCTTGATTTGTCCTATATTCATCAAGGGAGAGGTCATCCCAAAAATGCAGGGGGTCATTGTTAATTATGAAGAAGTTATAAAAAGTGACTTCGATAGATTTCCAGTGATGACAAAAAAACTTATATTTTTGAAAGAAACGATTAATGAAGAAAAAGATGTGAATAGATAAAAATTTGTAAATTTAGTTTAATAAATATGATTAAAATTATATAGATTTGAAGAATTTTTAACAAAACGACATATTTTCTTATGAATTTTGCATATAAGCCATGTGTAACAACCCCATATTCATTTTTCCCCCATATATATGTATAATCCTTTAATTTTTCATATTTGCATCATTCACTTTCAAATATATAGTATTTTATGTGTTCGTTTAAAAACTTATCATACAATTTATTCAAACCATTATGAAAATAATTATGAATTTTAACATTATTAATTTGAGAATTAGAAACTTTTTTTTTAGAACATTCATGTTAGTGATTCCTAATATTAGTAATTGTTGAAACTAAAATTTTTAAGAGGTACTAAAATTGAAATACTATATTTGGTTTATATAATAATATAGATTTGATATTTAAATTAAGTTCAATATAAAGAGTTCTATACATATATGTAACACTCAAATAACTAAATATAAATGTAAATATGTTTATCAAACTTATATGGTTAAATAACGGTAAACATACACATAACCTCAATTGTGGGTTTTAAATATTGACTTACCTAAAAAATTATAATGTTGTTTGTAGTGGAGTAGATGAAGTGGTGAATGAAGTGGTGGACTTGAAAGTTGTGATGAAAATGGAGAGTGACATAAAAGTGGTGGACTTGAAAGTTGTGATGAAAATGGAGAGTGACATAAGGGAGACAATTCACTACTACACCTCCTCCTTTGTTATCCTTGTTGTCATAGAACAACGATGCGGAAAAGAATCCGGAAGACACAAAACAAGGATGAACATCATGATATTGGTCCGGATAATAGCTTGGCCTTGTTTCCTTCATATTTGCCTCGAACGGAGGTTGTGGCTACCAACAAGATAACAAGAAGAGAAGAAGATGACGGAGATACGTATGGCGCCAATGTCGCAATTTACACTTCGAGGATAAGGAAAGCATGAATAAGATAATCATAAATAAAAAGTTGTGATTCACAAAGAGAATAAGATCATAAATAAAGTTAATCATAAATATTGTTCTTCGACGACACAAGTCTTCCACCATTAAGGAGTTTAAGTTTTATATGACCCATACCTAAATGGAATGTCTTCTTCCATTATCAAACTCATATGGTCATATCGAATCATCTGCTTATAAAAATAAGGAAGTAAAAAAAAAAAATTAGGCAATCCCATCTTAAATAAAACAAAAGATATATGACTTACCAAATATGTAAAACTGAAAAGTTCATCATAGGTTTTTATTCCGATTAAGAAAATTATTAAAGTTCATAACATATTTTTATTGAAACATATACACACGTGACTAACTAAATGGAGAAAAAAAGTTAAAAAGAAATTACAGGTTCCAAATTTTTTACCTTTAGATCGATGTTGGATCGATTAGCCAACAAAAACGTAAAATGGGGATCAAAGAGATTATCCTCTATTTTTTATTTCGTTTTTTCATCCATGAAATCAATATAAGTCTCCAAAAGGAATAATCACAATTGAACTGCAAATATAGCAAGGGTTAATGCACTCGAGGGTCACTGTACTATTCGAGATAATCCAATTGGGTGATTGAACAAAAAAAAGTTGTAAAGTTTTCATTCTACTTTCAAATAACTTTAAAATCATCACTTTCTATTTGAAAAATGATTAAATTCGTCATGTGGGTCCAAAACCACCGGCTAGCAGCAGGTCATTTGAACACATAAACCAAAAATTATTTCCATGTCATTTTTTTTTTCTGTTAAATCCACGTAGACAATCCCTCTCTCAAGACCCCACCTTCATCTTCTCCACTTTTCCGACCAAATATTCCGGCAACCATGCAATCTCCGACAATCCCCCACCGCCACTTTTTCACCACCACCACCTCCCTCCACCCGAAACCCACCACCTCCGCCACCTCCCCCTTCACCTTCACACAAACACCAATTACATCCCCAGATCTATTAATCTCAACAATTCAACTACAAATTGACCTTTTTTATTTTTTCAAAAAAATCTTAGTAAACAAATTAAACTGAAACAGAGATCAATCAATCATAGAATCTGAATTCAAGTAAAAGATAATAAAGAAAAAAAAAAAACAAAATCTGATAAAAAAAAATATGAATCGGAAAAGATCTAAACAATCAGAGACACTAAAACAGAAACACGGAGAGTCACTAAACAATCCCTACACCTAACGCCATCGTAACAACCGCCGCAACCGCAATCTCCGTCTTTCGACTCTTGCTCTGTTTCCGATCTCCATCTTCCACCGGCAGCACCTCATCCGCCACTGTATCCTCCGACTGTTTATCATACTCGCAAAACAAGGAGGAGAGTGTGTTGAGAAAACTCCGGCGCGTGGCTTTCAAAAACGAGGAGACTGTTTATCATACTCCGGCGCGTGGCTTTCAAAACGAGGAGAGTGTGTTGAGAGATGCGAGTAGATCTGGAGTGTCAGTGCCGTCGTCCCCATTTTTCTCCGGTGACTTGTTTTTTGGATGTAGATCGGACCACTTCTCCTATTGGATAATGAAAAGGTGTTAACAATCTATGATAATGAAAACATAAAGAAAAGATGATTTTTTTCATTTTATGTTAACAATCTATGATAATGAAAAGGTGTTAACAATATATGATAATGAAAACATGTAAATGTAAAAAATGAAGGATGGGATTATAAATGGAATATCTGACGTGGGACATACAAAGCCAAGTAGTTATTGCCACCTAGATTTTTCAGCCACGTCATCCGGTAATTTTAACTGGTAACCTGTTATACCCCATAAAGTGATGCTTTTAAAGTTTATTTGAAAGTAGAATGAAAACTTTACAACTTTTTTTTGTTCAATCACCCAATTGGATTATCTCGAATAGTACAGTGACCCTCGGGTGCATTAACCCATATAGCAAATATCAAGAATCATATCGTTACAAATAGATAAATCAAAGATGAAAGATATATTGGTGCTTCAAACTTGAAAGTAACAAATGGAATAGAAAAATCAAAAAAGAAAATACATAAATATGATGAAAATAAAAAAGATCTTGAGATCGAACCAATCTTAGATCGATTACCCACTTAAGAAGTAATTATTTTTATAATCGCCGAAGCCGTCTCTCTATTGAAAGTGGCGAAACAAGTATCCATTTTATCGAATACCATTGGATTTATATATCCATTACAAACCCTAAAGTTATAACAGGCGTTGGATCAAACGACTTATTAATCCGATGGCATGAAATGTATCTGGTAAATACAATCATATCTAACGTGGATCACCGTATATCTTTAAAATCCAATTCGTTTCAACCGTTAGATTAGATCACTATCCAAATTTCATAATAAATGTAAAATATAGTGTTTATTTCAATAATATATTTTGTATTTGATGGACCTGGTAAGTAGTGGTGTTTTAGGATATTAGATAATAAGCCCAAACCCGATATGTGGGTTTGGGTCCATTAGGGTTTCTGATCTGATTAGGATTTCTATTGTATTACTATATATATGTTTGATCATGATAATAATAATGAAGGGGTTTTGTATTAAAAAAAAAAAAAAATCGGATTTGAAATTTAGTCGATCACTGTTTTGGCCATAACTCCCAAACTGTTTGGAGTTAACTGACGAGGTCAGCGTCGTTGGCTTCGTAATTAAATTCCGAAGAAAAGCATACCGGAATTGCAGCAGAAGACCACCGTACGCACCGTCACGCTTTGATACAAGGTGTCGGGTTTAGATATGAAGAAAAAAAAATGTTTTGCTTATAATTTTCAAACCTTTTGGAGTTAGATGACGCCGTTAGCGGCTGTGAATTCGTAATTAAATTCCGAAGAAAAGCAAACCGGAAAAAGCAACGAACGCAGCTTCGACCCGTCGCCATGTGTCACCGCAAGCAATGAGTCTTATTAGCAATTATCTATGTTTTATTTTATGTTTATTTTCGTAATAATAGTTTTTTGTCCAGTTCAAACTTTCGCGATTTCGCCGCTCGAACTGTCGGGGAGTATTAGATCATAAGCCCAAACCCGATATGTGAGTTTGGGTCCATTACGGTTTCCATTGTATTACTATATATATGTTTGATCATGATAATAATAATGAAGGGGTTTTATCATTCTTCATGATACCATGAAGAATGATAAAACTCCGTCATTACTATTATCATGATCAAACATATATATATATAGTAATACAATGGAAACCCTAATCAGATCAGAAACCCTAATGGACCAAAACCCACATATTGGATTTGGGCTTATTATCTATAATAGGAAACATCTAAAAAGTAACATTATTTAACATTCTAAAATAATAAGTTCAAATAAACAAATTTAGACTAAGTTACTAACTAAAAAAGATATAATTTGACCTTAATAAACTAAGACTAGCATTGCATCAGAGCCATTTCGATTTTCAATTGATAAAATCAAACAAATCTTTTGCTCTCCAAAGAACATGTTGTTACAGGTTCTGCAAATTTATGTTACTTGGGTATTCACTGTTACATTAACGCCTCACCTTTTTCATATAGCTCGACTTTCCAACATTTGCGATCTTACACTTCCCTAAAAGTCTTGTTGATGTTACAAAAAAGTAAAAACAATTTAAAAGGACAATACCTACAAATTACAGAATATATTTGGCTTTTCTCAACGTTTTTGATAAAGTTGTAGTTCTATTTCAAACATGTTACGGGTATCCATATATGACGTTAGCTAAAACTAGAAAAAGTTTAAATGAATAACTTAATTACACACCTTTTCCAAATTCATCTTTCGAGACACACGTATATCACTAATACAGCCCTCCCGCACAATAAGTTCAAGGCTAATCTCCCTAGAAAGAATAAAGCAAAACCGGACTATGAAAGAATATGGTTTTTGGGAGTTATAAAAAAGAATGGACATAAAAGTCTCGTTTGTTCATCATGTTTTGTAAGCCCTTGTGCATCGTTTAGCATAAATCGAAATATGAATATGCTTACCTTCAATTACTTGTATAAGAGTCTGTGCTTCAAAAGTTAATAACAAGTACACAAGATCCTAACTCAATGATTTGCAGCGATTCTTGTTAAACATAGAGGTCCATTTTGATGTAAGGCCAAGTCCGGTATGTGGGCTTGGGCCCGATAGGTATTGTTATTCCTATAAATAGGCTCTCGATGTAATCGTTTTCAGTTGATCAATAATAATATTTTTCCACAAAACCGATTCAATATTTTCTACATGGTATCAGAGCAGGTTACTTTCAAAGTACCTGTTCATTCGACTAAATCCATTAGACTAGTCCATTAGACTAGGAATTCAACTGGTTAGACTAGTCCATTAGACTAGGATTTCAACTGGTTAGACTAGTCCATTAGACTAGGATTTCAACTGGTTAGACTAGTCTATTAGACTAGGATTCAACTGGTTAGACTAGTCCATTAGACTAGTATTTCAACACGTTAGACTAGTCCATCCGACTAGTATTTCAACACGTTAGACTAGTCCATTAGACTAGCATTTCGACACGTTAGACTAGTCCATTAGACTAGTTTTTCAACACGTTAGACTAGATTCATTCGACTAGGTGATTGGAACTAGCCATTCGACTAAGTATTCGAAGAAGTTAAAGATCTCAAAAAAAAAAAAAAAAAAAAAAAATGAGACCATTCGAATAGAACCAGCTATTCGACCAGAAATCGTTCACACACGAACTCACCCATTCGACCAGAAATTGTTCACACGCGAACTCACTCATCCGACCTGACTCATTCGACCAGGAATTCTTCCTACACGAACAAATATGACTGACGCAGACAATAATAATCTCTCCATCCAACTAGCGAACTTGCTTCGAAATGGAGCCCAAAATCAATTTCAAAACCCAAAACCAAATCCTTCCGAGAATCATCGATCAGACAAACCGTTTTTTCGAACTCAATCAAAGGTGGATAAGAGCAAGCTCAAGTGTGAAGAGTGTGATATATCGAAACACACCAAAGAACAATGCTTTAAGATCGTTGGATATCCAGAATGGTGGAATGATAACCACAAAACCTCCAAGACTGGAAAAGTTGCCGCCGCCATATGCAGCGGAGAGATTAACGGTGGAGGAAAGAAGTTAATGTTAAACGCGCATGATTTAAAAAAGGAGAACGTTTTTTCCCGATCTGGAGAAGTTAATGTTGCCACCAAAAACGCCAAGTGTAATTCATGGATTTTTGATTGTGGTGCCACTGATACAATGACTTTTGATATAACCGATCTAACGTCAAAGTCGAGAGTTGATAAAACACGAATTCACACAGTTGATGGGGAAACCCTCCCAGTTAAAGGAGGGGGAACTATTGAAATATCAAAAGAATTACGACTCTCTAAATGTCTTTATGTGACATCCTTATCTCACAAGTTATTATCCGTTAGTCACGTTACGAAGGAATTAAATTGTGTGGTATTAATGCACCCCACTTTCTGCATTTTGCAGGATATCAGGACGAGAAAGATCATTGGACGTGCTACTGACAGACAAGGACTATATTACGTAGATGAAGTTACTCAACAAGGATCTGTTATGCTGACTCATGGTTCAAACGATAGGAAAGAATGGTTATGGCACCGAAGATTGGGACATCCGTCCACTGGTTATTTACGTCAGTTATTTCCGCATTTATTTCCTAAGAATAAAGTTTTTCATTGTGACACTTGTATTTTGGCAAAAAGTCATAGACATACGTTTAAACCGAATGATACTAGAGTTGATTCGCCATTTTTGTTAATTCATTCTGATGTTTGGGGTCCCGCTAAAATTGAAGGGGGACAAAATTTCCGTTATTTTTTTACGTTTATAGATGATTGTACTCGAATGACTTGGACTTATCTTTTAAAAAATAAGTCTGAAGTTTTACGAAGTTCACATCCTTTTGTAACATGGTCAAAACCCAATTCAAAAGTGAAATCCAAATACTCAGGTCAGATAATGGGGGGGGGGGGGGGGGGGAGGGGGGATTTTGTAACAGTTTCATGAAAACCTTCTGTCAAACACGGGGAATCATCCATCAAACTTCGTGTGCTCACACGCCTGAAAAAAATGGAGTCTCAGAAAGGAAAAATCGTGTTTTTATTGGAAATTACACGTGCTCTTATGATTGAATCCCAAGTTCCAAAGACGTTTTGGCCAGAAGCTCTTGTAACTGCAAATTATCTTGTTAATCGTCTTCCAACACGAGCCCTGAACTTAAAAACTCCTATCCAAACATTGGCACATTTCCATAAACTGCCATCCACTCTAACCCTCGAACCTCGAGTTTTTGGATGTTCTATTTTTGTCCATATACCAAAAATAGAGCGTTCAAAGCTTGATCCATGTGCAGAGGAATGTGTGTTTTTGGGGTATGGTGTAAATCAACACGGATATCGCTGTTATAGCCCGAGTAAGCGTCACATGTTCACAACAATGAACTGTGACTTTCTTGAAACTGAGTTCTTTTATCAAACCCATCTTCAGGGGGAAAATGACTATGACGCCTTAAGATGGATAAGTTGGGCACCACCAGTGTGTGATTCACCTTCTCATACACCCGTTCCTGATAGATCTGATAGTCCTGAAGACAGTACCACTGCCAATAATAATGATCCTCTCCAACTGATATCTAATGATCCTCCCCAACCGATATCTAATGATCCTCCCCAACTGATATCCGAGGTAAGTGGTTCTCAATCTCCAAATATTTCAAATAATTCTGATATGAGTGATGATGAGCAACAGGTTGAAATGGAAATTCCTAGTGTGACTGAACCAACTCGATATGATCTTCCTCCTAGATCAACTAGGGGAATTCCGCCCAACAGATACTCACCTGAAAAACACTCACGAGGTTCAAAATATCCAGTTGCAAATATCGCAAGAAGAAATTTAGCTCCGGAAGCCAAGTCCTTTGGAAACGCCATCTGTTCTGAAAGAATACCGACCAGTGTTGAAGAAGCACTTAAGTATAAGGAATGGAGGGAAGCAATGAGCACTGAAATGGAAGCTCTAAAAAGAAACGAAACTTGGGAAGAATGTGAATTACCACCAGGAAAGAAACCTGTCAAATGTCGTTGGGTGTTTACTATCAAGTATAAACCCGATGGAACAATCGAAAGATATAAAGCTCGGTTAGTTGCAAAGGGATACACTCAGACGTATGGAATAGACTACTGCGAGACTTTCTCACCAGTAGCAAAAATCGATATTATTAGAGTTCTCTTCTCAGTTGCAGCAAACAAGGATTGGCCATTGCACCAGTTTGATGTCAAGAATGATTTCCTACATGGAGAGTTAAAAGAAGAAATCTATATGGAAAACCCATCTGGAATCCATGACAGCTCCGAGTCCAGAAAAGTTTTTCGGTTAAAGAAATAACTGTATGGTTAAAGCAATCCCCACGAGCTTGGTTTGGTCGGTTCACCACAGTAATGAAGAAATATGGCTATAATCAAAGCAATTCCGACCATAATTTATTCCTAAAACGGAGAGGTAAACTCATAACATGCTTAATAATTTATGTGGATGACATGATTATTACAGGAGATGACTCGGAGGAAATGTCAGAATTGAAGACCAACCTGTTTAAAGAATTCGAAATGAAAGATTTAGGCAGACTCAAGTATTTCCTTGGAATTGAAGTACTAATGTCCAAAGCAGGGATTTTCATTTGCCAGCAAAAGTATATTCTCGATTTACTAGCAGAAACGGGAATGCTAGATTGCAAACCTGCCGATACTCCTATGATTGCCAACCATAAATTATTTATGGAAGATGAAGCTGAACAGACAGACAAAGAAAGATATCAGCGAACGGTGGGAAAACTCATTTACTTAGCTCATACTCGGCCAGATATTGCATATGTAGTGGGGTTCGTAAGTCAGTTCATGCATCAACCACAAGTTCAACATATGGAAGCAACTTTACGGATTATTAGGTACCTCAAAGGAACCACTGGACAGGAAGTTCTGTTCAAACCAAATGAAAATCGATGTTTTCACTGATGTTGACTGGGCATGCGACAAAGGTAATAGGAGGTCTACATCAGGGTATTTTTCTCTAGTGGGAGGAAATCTTGCTACCTGGAGGAGTAAAAAGCAATAGGTAGTCGCTCTCTCAAGCGCTGAAGCTGAATTTCGAGGAATAACACGAGGTCTAGCAGAAATTCTATGGTTACGAAAACTATTATCAGATATTGGATATCCCCCATTGGAAGCTAGTAAGATTATGTGTGACAACAAAGCTGCTATTTAGATTTCAGGAAATCCAGTTCAACATGATCGAACAAAACATGTTGAAGTTGATAGGCATTTTATCAAAGAAAAACTTGAAGATGAGATTATTGAACTTCCGTTTGTTTCATCCAAAGATCAACTCGCAGATATTCTTACAAAGGCGGTTACCGGAAGAGCTTCACTCATTTTCTCGACAAGTTGAGCATTGGAAATCCCACTACTCAGCTTGAGCGGAATGTTAAACATAGAGGTCCATTTTGATGTAAGCCCGAGCTCGGTATGTGGGCTTGGGCCCGATAGGTTTTTGTCAGGATCGTATTAGTCTATGTAAACTAATAAGTTCGCCTTCGTTAGATCGTGATCTATTGAAGAAGTTCAGCAGCGGATGAACACTTCAATATTATGAGTTGTCGAACAATAACTAATGAATAAGAAAACAAACAAAAGTATTGCCGAATTATAAGCCTCAATTGTATTAATCTTAATATCACCAATACAACGTGTTTTCTATTCTTCAAGGATCTATCTATTTATAGACCTTGAGGCTCGTTCTAGATAAACTAGAAATCTACATCTATCCTTATCTAAACATTGAATAAGGAAACTTTACTTAATTAACAAAAGGAAATCTAATCTAATTATAACTCTATCTAATTAGATTCGATTCTTGTAAGATAAGTTTTAGTCTTCCGCATATCTTGGCTTGACTTCCTCCTTATCTTGACTCTGACTTTGTCCGTAGTAACTCCATCTACCGTAGTAACATTTGTAATTAATTGAACAGCCGCACCAACTTGTTCTTGTGATCTTCCGTAGTAACTTCTTAATCTTCAAACTGATTGTTTAAGTTACTTTTATTCGTATGTTAGGTTTCATTGTTTATGGTTAAACTATATCAACTAAGTTATAACACAAAAGTACAAGTTTCATGCTTCAACCGTATTAACTACTTTATTCATAGAGCAGTATTAACTATTACAACTACGGTTTTTACAAGTCAGTTTCATTGTCTTTGAGTAGGCCAGTCACTTTCTTGGCCTTTGTGCTCTTCCTCCATGATTTGCATCAAAATTCTGTAAATCAGTTCATGTGCCAGGTTTGAGTCATGAAGACCATTAAGCTTCACTTCTATCATCTCATTTAGAGTCTTCAGCCCATGAGGATATTGCACATCAACTAGGAAGAATTCCATGGTTCCTTGTCTTCTTCTGATTGAGTAGACACCACTACGATCATATATGAACCATCTTATGACAGGATTATCTGGACCTCCTTTCTTGAACACAGAGCTCTTCTTCTCATATCCAGGTTCAAACAGTCCACAGAGAACATCCATAGCAAGTTCAGTTCCAGACAAAGACTTCTTTTGATTAGAGTACTTTGCCTTGCCTATGTGATACATTCTCTCTAAGTCATCCCTGTCAAACAGTCTAATGGTTCATAAAAGGTAGGGAGCGTTTTCTTTGAACCATCTTGCCTTTTGACTTCATACTCTGTCCCACCAACATATTTCCAGTCAACAATCATTGGAGCTTTAACAGCCAATGGAGTGAACCTCAATCCTTCTTCATGATGAATATACTCAGAATATCCCATTGGTTTGAACTTGAGTTTATCTTCATCTCCCCCTTGAGCAGTTGTTGGAGGATCTTGTTCCATGTCTTCTGGTTCTTGTTTGACATCCATAAATGGAACTTCTGATTGAGAAGCAGTAGCATCATCATTCAATCTTTGCCTTTTGGATGGAGGAACTGGAATCCTCTTAACTTCCTTCTTTTAGGCTTCTCTTGAGGTTTCTCTTTGACCATTGTGGGATCAGATGGTAGGAACACTTTTCTTCCAGTTTGAAGAGCAGCTTCAAGAGCTTTGTCTGCATCCTTCTTTCTCTTCTTTTCAAGTTGAGTAAGAGCAGCTTCTCTTCTGACTTCCTTTTGTTTTTCTTCTTTCACAAGATCCAAGATAGTAGCCATCTTCATAGATCCTAAGGATCTCCCACTATGACCTTTGCTTTTAAGATAGTTTGTGAACTTCTTTCTATCCTCAGCTATCTTGACTTGTGTAGGAGTAGGTTTGGACACTTTCTTCTTCTCAGGCTTGGCTTTGGCTTTAGCAAGTTTAAGCTCCTCTTCATGCATCTTCTGTGCTAGAAGCTCATCTTCTCTTTCCAAAGACTTTTTCAAACCCTTCTTGACCAGTTTGTTCAAAATGTCATCATTAACCATCTCCTGGGCTTTTATTGCATCTTCAGCAGCAGCTCTTTGCATTCTGATGTACAACTCTGCAGCTTCATTCTCTTGTCTGATTGCTTCTATCTCCTCAGCAGTCATACCTTGAAAGTTAATGGCTTCAAAAGATTCTTTTTCTTTTTGTGCTTCAGCCATCTTTCTTTCTGTTGCTTTTTCTGCAGCCTTTAACTCAGCATCCATTCTTATTTGTAGTTCTGGTGCTGCATTTTCTTTTCTCACTATTTCAATCTCCTCCTCAGTCATGGTGCTAAAGTATAGTGCTTCTTTAGCTAGCCTATCTTCCTCTTGTATTTCTTCCTTTGACTTCTTCACCACCACAGATTTGCCTTTGTCTTTTTCATTATCAAGATTGACCATTTTGATTTTATTCTTTTTCTTGTCAACTGTGATGAATCCAACTCTTCCTGCAGAAACATATAAACTAGCAGCCTGTTCAGGTAATGTTAGAGAGGTTGCTGAAATTGTAGCTAACTCAGCAGCTGCTGCTCTTTGTCTAGCAACTGCTATAGCAACCAACTTCTTTCTTTCCTCCTCTTCTGCTTTCTTCTGTTCTTGTTTCTGTTTTTCATCCTTGATCTTCTGCAGTTGTGATGATAGTGTAGCTTCATCTTCCATTACAGCAGTTCTTGACAATTCTGTTCTTATAAGAACATTTGCAGCTTCTTCTTGATCAATGGTGGAAGGAGCTTCTGTGACAGTGGTGGAGGGAGTTGTGGCTTCAGACTAAATTGCTTGAAGCTGTGAGAAAGCTTGATCGAACGTGGGAGGAATGGTTGTGAATAATTGGGAATGATCTTCCTCCTTTGTTTCTGGAGCTGGACTCATGCTCATGGGGTCCGTAGCAACTTGCTCCATTTCATCCGTACTAACTAAGTCCGTAGCAACTGGACTAGTTGTCATGGGGTCCGCAACAACTGGTTCAGTAGTAACTGGGCTAGTTACCATAGGATCCACCGTAGTATCTTGATCCGTAGCAACTTGATCCGCAGTAACCATTTCAGCATCTTGATCCGCAGCAACTGTTGGTGATTCCATCTCGTCTATTGTTTCTTCAACCATTTGCTTGTTCTTCTTGCTGCTGCTGCTCCCCCCTTAAGTGGAGTATCCACTCCATATTTTCACCCTCTGCATCTATCACCATGTTGTACATCAAAGTCTGTCTCCCCTTCATACCCTGTCTGTCTCCATCTCTTCATCTCTGATTGGAGTGGCAGAGTGATGACAGTGTCTGTGCTTGATTTGACTTCTCCCCTGCTTTCACCAGATGAT
>CAJVGC010000065.1:46828570-46891220 GCA_910822075.1 Senecio squalidus
GGTTTGCCCATATCATCGAAGTAACTCACCTTCCTTTGTACAAGTTTTGTAAAATCAGTGGGGATAGGTGGTTGAGTTACTTGAACCTTTGGTTGCCACACTTTCTTGAAAGATTTTTCTTTATGAACAATTTTGGTGTTAATCAATTTTGATTTAACAATTGGAGTAGGTACTGGTTTGACATGTCGTTGTTTCTTAGTGTGAATAGGAGCCTTAGTGACAAAGTTACTTTTGGCAGTATTAATACGAGCCTGGTTCATACGGTTAGGTTTCACAGTATTAACACGAGCAGTATTAACACCTTTACCTTTGACCGTATTAACCTTAGCCGTAGAAACTATGGTTTGTCTAGCAGTACCAACTCTATTGTTGGAAGTTTTGTTCCTGTTTTTACCACTTTGCTTTTCTGAAGATATTTGTTTAACAAAGTTGGTGTTAGAGACAACCCTTCCCTTGTATTCCACCCCATGATGTGGTTTTTGAGTCACTTGCACTTGATTATGTGGATTGTGGTAACAGATCTTTGCATATTGATTTAGTTTACCACAAATAAAACATCCCTTCCTAGGGTTTTGTACAACGTGACCCTTTTGGGTTTTGACCTGGTTCATGTTCCTTTGATTTCCTCGCTTGCCTATGTGTTTCCAAGTCTTGTTGTTTTCCTTAGGTGTTTGCTTATTTTTGCTTTCTGAAGGTGTTTTTGCAGTCTTAATGGGGTTAGTGGAGGGCAGAGACACTAAACTTTGTGTAGAAGGTAAAGTTATTCCTTCTATTGTGAGTAGATGATTTTCCAATGGAATATCCTTGTTCTTTACAACATGAACTTTACTCTCTTCCACTAAGTCCTCTATTAGAACTTCATCATAGTTGATTGGATCAACATTGAATGATTCTTTTGGAGGTGTCTGAGAGATTGGGATTCTAGGCTCATCTAAAGATGGTGGGATATAGTTTTGGTTAAATGGAGGGGCAACTTCTTTGTAACCTAGGCCAGCCTTAACCTTGCTATGAATTTGTTTTTGGCAAAGGTCAGTTACAGATTTAGAGGCAAATCTTAACTTCCCTACATCTAACTCAATCTTAGTGTGTTCTTGTTCTAAAAGTTTAACCTTATCCCTAGCCGCTTTGAGTTTGAGAAGTAAGTCCTCTTGTTGCCATTCAAGTAGATTGATCTTTTCTTGGTAGCTTTGTTCATTTACTTTGTGGGACTTAATCTGGTTTTCTAAATTATCAATTACTCGAAGAGCTGACCTTCTTTGTTCTTCTAAGTCTTTAATGGAGTCACTCATTAATTGATTATGATCTTTGTACTTAGTGATTATATTTTTACATTCAGGAGTACAAAGTTTGTTAATTACCTCTGCCATAAGAGATGCTGAATCTGGAGTTGGTGAGTCAATTGCCATGAGAGCATCCTCGTGTGGTGCTCCTTGATCATCATCAGTCCAGTCATATCCCAATAGGTTGTTGTTGAGTGCAGGAATTCCAACGTCAATATAATCCAGCTCAGTAGAAAAAGCATCGTCCGTAGCAACTAATACTCCAAGAATGTCCGTATCATCAGTTACTACGGCTATGCATGCATGGTGAACAGTATCCGCAGTATTTTCTACGTGATTTTGTTCCTCAGAGATTAGTGCTCTATTCTGACTTGTTTCTTCAGCCAAGTCGCTCCAATCGAATCCAAAGATGTCCTGTGACATGAGTGCACTTTGATTTGTCTCTTGAGTGGTTCGTGGATTGTTGGTGTTTGACTTGTTTGGACAATCTCTAGCGAAGTGACCTAGTTCACTGCAGTCATAGCACTTCACTTTGCTCTTGTCGAAAGTGATTCGTTCGTTGTTTCGTGGATTGAATCTCCTTCCTGTTCTATTCAAAAATCTTCTAGCGCGTAGGGCCAACATAGCAGATTGCCACTTGAGATCGATTTCTTCAGAATCATCTTGATGCATCTGTTTAACTTCTTCAACTGTGAGATTAGCACACTTACATATAAAAGATTCGAATGAAATCTCTTCGCTGACTTCATGTTTGGATCCTCCAGATGTTGTAGCAAGGGCAGTATTAACATTGGTAATACTGGGATTGTTGTTGGAAACCTTTTCTGCTTCGACTTCAGATTCAAAGACTCTGAGGTCGTTGTAGAGATCATCCAACTCTAGGGCTTCTAGGGCGTCTCCTTGTCTGTAGATGACCGTATACACAATCCATTCCTTCCCTAGAGCTCGGATAAACTTTCTGTTTAGATCGTCCTTCTCATACTTGATTCCTGCGCTTATCATCTCTCCAGTGAGCTTCTTATATCGATCAAACGTCTGAGTCATTCGTTCGCCAGGTATGCCATTAAAGTTTTCATACTCCTGTTTGAGAAGCGCCTTCTTGTTCTTTTTGGTATTCTTAGTTCCGCTGAATCTTTTCTCCAATGCTTCCCATAGCGATTTGGCATCTTCATATTCTTCGAATTGCAATTGATATTCGTTGGGGATTGCAATCATAAGAATACTAAGAGCCTTGATCTCAGTTTGTTTCTCCCTGCGTTCAAGATCGCTTACCAGTGCGCGTGCATTCACTCCTGGTTCTCCATCAGCTCCTTGGGCGGTAGGCCGTTTGTTACCATTGATGATTACATCCCATACTGTGTAGTCGGCCAGTAGGATGTGTTGCTTGATTCGTAGCTTCCATAAGTCGAATTCGTTGCTGTTTAAGATGGGAACTTTTCTAAGGGCAGTTTCCGTCATGATGGTTGTAATGATTCTTGCTTGTGAGGATTATGAACTCGTTGATCAATGGATCTAAAGCACCTCCTGTGCTCTGATACCACTTGTCAGGATCGTATTAGTCTATGTAAACTAATAAGTTCGCCTTCGTTAGATCGTGATCTATTGAAGAAGTTCAGCAGCGGATGAACACTTCAATATTATGAGTTGTCGAACAATAACTAATGAATAAGAAAACAAACAAAAGTATTGTCGAATTATAAGCCTCAATTGTATTAATCTTAATAATATCAATACAACGTGTTTTCTATTCTTCAAGGATCTATCTATTTATAGACCTTGAGGCTCGTTCTAGATAAACTAGAAATCTACATCTATCCTTATCTAAACATTGAATAAGGAAACTTTCCTTAATTAACAAAAGGAAATCTAATCTAATTATAACTCTATCTAATTAGATTCGATTCTTGTAAGATAAGTTTTAGTCTTCCGCATATCTTGGCTTGACTTCCTCCTTATCTTGACTCTGACTTTGTCCGTAGTAACTCCATCTACCGTAGTAACATTTGTAATTAATTGAACAGCCGCACCAACTTGTTCTTGTGATCTTCCGTAGTAACTTCTTAATCTTCAAACTGATTGTTTAAGTTACTTTTATTCGTATGTTAGGTTTCATTGTTTATGGTTAAACTATATCAACTAAGTTATAACCCAACAGTTTTGTTATTCCTATAAACAGGCTCTCGATGTAATCGTTTTCAGTTGATCAATAAAAATATTTTTCCACAAAACCGATTCAATATTTTCTACAATTCTATCCTACACCATTATATGACTAGACTCGCTACAAAGTTATCCACTAGAATCCCCTCATTAATAATATGAATCCGCTAAGTCGCTATGATAAATAAGTTTTAACTTGATCATTTTTGATATCAGCTAAAACTTAGGAAACAAAGTCCTTAGACACTTTTTCGAAATCGATCTTTTTGAACACATATATTACTTTACTTTCCCGACCTTTTCAACCTCACCAACATGAAAAACGTACAACACAATTTTAGTTGTTAAACTCATAAAACAAAAAGGTGAACAAGGTATTAACACTCGTGGTCCTTGAAAGAAAGTTCTCCGATTACACGGTACCAAACTAGTTAATCTCAATGGGCCATCGACCCAACCCTTTGTATAGCCCATTTATGTGGGTTTAACTATTAAGACTTTAAGTCGATCAAAGTAAAAAGATATCAAACTTTCAATTCCATGTATTGTTAAAAAAGAATACAATTGACCATTTTGCTGTTATATTTTAACTGTCTTATTGTGCAATATTACGAATCTAAGGGTGTTTTTATTATGGAGTTATGGGTGTTGAGGAATGAGCATTAAATAATGAAAACGATGTTTGGCTAACATGTATCACGAACGTTATAGTTGACAAAAGTAGATGGAGTTCAATATACAAGCTCGAGCGGCAGCCAAAGATCGGAGGTTTTTTTTTACAAGGAGCATGTGTTACTAATTGGCTTGATAGCGCAAGCAATCACCCAAAAGTGCGGCTGCCATGGCCCAAACGAAAATCACAACACTTATAACTCATGTATTCAATTAGACGGTTTATTAGACCTAATTAGAGTGTTATAAAAACACTTTGCTTACTTGCATATACTTTCATTAACTTTGAAACAATCAGCAAGTTTCCTTTTTAGCTTAATTGTTTACCTTTTATTTTACCAATTTGGCTCAACTTAATAATGTGTATACTGAATCGATCATTTATGAGAAGTTAAAATTTAGTCCTCATGAAATTAAAAAGATTTTTCTTATTATTAAAAACGGAGTTTCCTTACTCTACACTTTCTAATTCATACGCTTACTACCTAGTTAACATTTACTAATCAAAAGAAAGCGGAAAGAAGTGAGAAGATATGTCTCAACTTAATATTCGATATTATAAATATTTGCAAGATTAATGAAAATTTATTATAACCAACATAATCTAATTTAGTTAATTTTTCGGTAAAAGTGGCACAACAAACTATATTAAAAAATTGTTACAAGAGTTATATGATAAAAAAAATTAAAAAAAAATCATATAAAACAGCGATACATGCCTCGAAACAAAAAGACCAACTAGGAACCAGAAAAACCAAAAGGCAACCTTATTTGCTTGTGGGAACCATACAATCGTACACCAATCGATAGGGTTTGCAGCTTCACAAATGGATTTTCATACAATATTAACCGAGAAACTGTGATTAATGTCTTTTAATCTGCACACTAATATGTCTTGAACAACCCGTAACGTTGGAGTAGCTTCTTGTGTAGCATTGGATACTTTGTAAACCAGAACATGTGCCATCTCCATAAGTTGTTTTGAATTTCATCCGCACCTTTACTTGTCATCGAGTGATATCACGACAAGATATAAAGTTATTAAAAGGACCAATATTTAACCGCCGATAAAACCATGCTATGTGGATAATCTTATTTGTAAGACACTTATGTAATATCTCCTCTTAACATTCTAAACACGCACACCCAACTTGTTCTTCATCTACATTATTTTGTACTTTTGCAAGTTTCAACACTATAACGGATAAAGTTGATATCGAGTATTGTGGAGAAGTTATAGTCACAAAGAAATTTGAGGTCATCAAATTCCGTTGGTGGTTATTTCACTAGAGCATCTACAAAAGGAATAAAAAGAAAAGGGGCGACGTTAATAATGGCGTAATAATTGTTAGCATTGTGGTAAAACATCAGTACACTAAAGGCACGATAACAACGACAACAATGTCAAAATGACCATTAAGATTACCAAAACAGGCCCCAAATGGTTTGAAAACAAACACGCGCAAAACGTCATGATTGTTAACCTTCTTAGTCGCACCCAACATTATCAAACTCATATGGTCACATCGAATCATCTGCTAATAACAAAATGAAGAAGTAAAAAAGATTAGAGATTGTTATCCTATATGAGACAAAAGATATATGACTTGCCAAAGCTGTGAAGCTGAAAAGTTCATAAAATATTTATCTCGCAATTAGGCAAATTATTATATTTCGTAACAGATTTTTATAGAAACATATACACAAACCGCTAACTAAATGGAGAAAGAAAATTATGAAGAAATTACAAGAATAAAGAAAAATACCTTTAAGTCGATGTTAGATCGATTAGCCAACAAAAAAACAAGATGGTGATCGAAGAGAATATCCATTTCTTATTTTGTTTTTCCATCCATGAAATCAATGTCTCAAAAGGAATAATCACAATTCGATTGCAAATTCTTTTCTACTATAGCACAAGGGTCATATCAATACAAATAGATAGATTAACGATAAAAGATATAGTAGTGCTTGAAACTTGAAAGTAAACAAATGGAAAGAAAAAATCAAAGAAATTACAGAAAAATGTTGAAAATAGAAGGACCTTGAGATCGATTAGTCACAGAAGAAGCAAATTGGGATTGAAGATAAATTTTATAATCGCCGCATCCGTCTCTTTATTGAAAGGGGCGAAAGCGAGTATCCCTAGTTATCGACAACCATTGAGTTTATAGGTCCATTTACAAACCCTAAAGTGTTTACACCCGTTGGATCATTAATCCAATGGTCCAAAACCTCTATGTTAAATATAACTATATCCATCGACGATCATTGTGTATCGGAAAATTTCGACTAATTTCGACCGTTTGATCAATACTCCAAATTGCATAATAAATGTGAGGCATATTGTTCATTTCAACAATTTTTTTGTACTCAGTGGACCTTTTAAGTTTCATTATTGTCATTTTTTACAACACTCTAAAATCTCGAGTTCGGATAAACCAATGAGGACATATACTAACTAAGAACATATAATCTGACCTCAATAAGTTAAGACTAACATTGACACAAGCCATTTTGATATTCGATTTATAAATAAAAAAAGAAAAATATATTCTCTCCAAAGAAGACGATATTAGAGCATCTGCAATTCTACAAATCATATCACTAATTACAGTGTTTTATACTTCCTCACATCAGCATCTCATCTGTTTTATATAGCTCGACAATCGAACATTTGCAATCTTACACTCCTCTACAAAGTTATTTAACTAGGCCCATACAAACCAAATACAACAGTAATTGAGGTTCTCATGAAACGCAAATCCATTCAAACTACATTAATTTACATAGAAAAAGGAAAGTAATGTGTCGAAATATTTTATTGCGAACGTGAAGTTGTACACGATTCAAGATGATTATCCAAATACATAGGATTAGGTCGAAATATTTTATTGTGAAATTGAAATTGTACACGATTTTAAGATGATTATCCAAGAAACCCAAACCAAAATCCTAACACAAATCATCATCCTCATTCATTGCAGGTCAAATTGTCCATTCCAACAGGTTAACTCAATGTTTGTTGTCAAACACTTCCGGTCATGTCTTTATAGTGAAAACCAACAATTAAGGTTTCACGCAACGTCTTAACATCAAAACATTCTTTTGAATGTATAAGAAAAAAAGAAACATCAGTAGACTTGTCTTGAGAAGTTGTCTATACGAAAATTTTCATAAAATGTCACGTGTTCGTTCAATTGCTACAAGTACTTGTTATCATGGCACGATTGTAAACCTTATAATATCCATTTATAAGTTCATCAAACATAAACTCTTTTAAAACATACTAACCAAACAACAAAACCTCTAAATGCAAATTAGATAAAAACCCGTAGCTAATTAGGTCTAGAAACTAAGTGGATGTCTGTTTTTGCTTATCACGAGCATAACGGTTTCGGTACAGCAATCTATATATTTCGGACATTTGAAGGAGATAAGGCCATTTTGGGTTATTATTTTGGGTTGACGAAAATGAATACGTCTTTATTTTGCCACCATTGAAGAGAATTACATATTTCGAACATTTGAAGGAGATAAGGCCATTTTGATCCACTACTGATTATGTCTATGTTTTCATTTCTAAGGGTTCAACCGAATAAGATATTAGAAAAATAGCTTAAAATGAAACAATTTGAATGGGTCGAAACTCGCCCAACCATGGACGGAGCTTGGAGCGAACGATTGGAGGGCCAAAATCATTCAATTCGAAATATTATATATAAAAACCTTACGAATTTTTCAAAATTGTACGAATATAATACAAATTTTACTAAATTCTTGAACTTTTGGAGGGGCCGTGACCCCTTCCGGCCCTATAGAAGCTTCGTCCTTGCGCCCAACATGTTTTATCACCATTTGGTTTGACAAAATTCGAAATTTATCCTATTATGTTATCTTCTAAAGTACTTATTTTGCCATATGACCCGTTAGTGATAAAACATAATATGAATTAGCGCATTTTTTAGTAAACGAGTCAAAGTTTACCATCTTTACATACCAATGATTTATCTCATTCTTTATGTACTAAAACTACAAGTTTTGTGAGTATAATTTTCTCATTCTATTATGATACTTTTTCTTTAATATTAAGTATTTTCCTACCAATCTATTATGATATATTTTCTTTACAATTTATGTGTTTAGTTTCATTTTATGAAGAACTTATGGATTTATTTTCTTATTCTTTTTCTACAGGCTCTATAATACGTCAATACTTCTATTAGCTTTATTGGTTCCCTGCAATTGTGGGTACTTGTGTCAATGGCCGAATAAGGTTTTCATTATTTGGAAACCATATCCCCGAAAGGCTAAAAACTCCGGTTGCACTTGTGTACCATTCAACATCTAAAAATTGATCCACGTCCCATATGTATATACACAACAATTGGTTATGTATATAAACTCGTGTTACTATGATTTTTCTTCCATCTTTTGTTATACGTGTATAAATATTAACTTCAAACAATGTGTGTAAAATGACATTCATATGTTGTTAAATATATTTCATATATTTTCTGCGCTATCGCGGGTTATAAGCTAGTTTTTATCTAAAAAAAAAATGGGTTAAGGTCATAAAATAGCAACTAACTTCTCATTTTTTATCAAGATAATACCTAAACTTGTTTTATTATCTAAGTCATATCCAAACTTTTAAATTTTGTTTTAATGTCATACCTTTGGTAACCAGTAACTGTTCAATCGGTAAAAATTTTACAAAATTATCTAGTAACCAAGATTCGAATCCAAGACATTTAATCTAGACGTTAGCATTGATGTATATTAAGGCAAAAATCATACAATTGACATTTAGATCGACAAGAAATTTAAACATGTTTTTAGAACTAAAATATAGATTAAATCGAAAAATAAGCTACGCGAAATCATGAACAAAAAGCAAAAAATGAAAAAGAAAAGAAGAATGGAAAACGACAAGTCGTCTTGCTATCCGTCACAACTTCTAATTGTTCTTTATATATTCTGATTTTCTCGTCATGCATTCTTTATTTTTATTCCTTTCATGCCCATATCACATTCTAAAGAACATAATTATACAAAACGCATTTAAAAGAGAATAGAGAAAGTATATTGTTTTCTCTTAAAATTATATCAACTACTTACAAATTTAAATTTAAATACTAACATTTACCAATGTTGCTTTTCCTAAGACAAGGTTTTTAAATACTAACATTTACCAATGACACTGTTCCTAAGATAACGTACTAATATTTACCAATGTCACTGTTCCTAAGACAAGGTTTTGGCCGGCTCGGGACGGGTCAGTTAATTTTCTTTCTTTTTCTAGGGTGGGTTTTTAGTTTAGGATGTTTGCATAGTTGTCAACTCATAACTCGTGAATCGTTTTTTAAATTTTGATTCATGCTCGACTCGTAAGAGTCATGCTTTTAATATATATGTATAATATATATATAATACACATACTATATAATATAATATTAAGGTTTTTATATAAAATTTATTGATAGTTAAATATATTTTCGAGTCATTATACGAGTTATTATACGAGTCATTATACGAGTCACTGTACGAGTTATAATACGAGTCAAGTGAATATCCGAGTCATAGTTCGAGTCGATACTTTTTAAATGAATCGACATACGTGTTTAATAACTATGGATGTTTGGTTTAACAAAAAAATATTGACTTTTTATTTTGTTTATGTTACGGGTTTGTATAATAATTATTGTCCATAAGTAAAGTTTGGGGTAAAACATATCGCCGGCGGCCGGCGCGTCTCTGACTTCTGAATGGCAAGTTTCTAACTTTACACTAATATTGGTTCCCTTTACTCGGATGATATCATATCGTTTTGTCTTTTTAGTTTATTTATTTTTAATTCCAGTTTCACCTGTTGAAACTTGAAATGCATGAAACCTGTTTGATAAAATGCCTCTGTGATATCTGTATTATTTTTCGCATAGATTACTGTCAAATCATTACTAGCAAATACTATTTCCTCTCACGTTTCGAAATAATAATATTTATTGTCCACGACTTTTCCAGGTGATTCTTGACAGTATGATCAAAGTGCTTACCATTCCTACAAAGTTAAGGTTCAGGAAAGTCGTTTGTGCCAGATCGTACTCCTCGAGTGAAACAAAGAACGATATACTTGATCCAACGAAACAAATATGTAAGATTTTGATGTCGTGTCCAAAGCTTGGGGTTGCAACTGCACTTGACCAAAGTGGTTTACGGCCTTCTCCTGAATCGGTTGAAGAAATCCTTAAAACATTTGGGAATGCGGGTATGCTTGTGTATCAGTTTTTTGATTGGGCTGGGAAGCAACGTTATTATGAGCATAGTGTTCGAGCTTACCATGCCATGATCGAATCTTTAGCCAAAATAAGACAATATGAAATCATGTGGGATCTTATAAATACTATGAGGAGTAAAAATCTGCTCAACATCGAGACGTTTTGTATAATTATGAGAAAATATGCTCGGGCTCAGAAAGTTGAAGAGGCAATCTACACTTTCAATGTTATGGAAAAATACAACGTCCCTCCAAATTTAGCGGCTTTTAATGGTTTGTTGAGTGCTTTATGCAAATCCAGAAATGTAAGAAAAGCCCAAGAGATTTTCGACACCATGAAAGATAGATTTGTTCCTGATCAGAAAACGTATAGTATATTAATTGAAGGTTGGGGACGGGATCCCAATTTGCCAAAAGCAAGGGAAATTTACAGAGATATGGTTAATGACGGATGTACCCCTGATATCGTGACATACGGGATCATGGTTGATATTTTATGCAAAGCGGGTCGGGTAGATGAAGCCATTGATATTATCAAGGACATGGAATGTAACAATTGTCAACCCACATCCTTCATATACAGCATTTTGGTTCATACATACGGAATAGAAAACCGAATCGAAGATGCTGTTGATACATTTCTTGAAATGGAAAAGAACGGTGTTAGGGCTGATGTGGCTGTTTACAATGCTTTGATTAGTGCATTTTGTAAAGTAAACAAACTGAAAAACGCATATAGGGTATTGAACGAGATGGAATGTAAAGGGGTGAAGCCAAATTCAAGGACATGCAACATTCTTTTGAATTATTTGATAGAACGTAAAGAAACTGATGAGGCTTTTAAGGTTTTTAGAAGGATGATCAAGATTTGTGACCCGGATGCCGACACGTATACTATAATGATAAAGATGTTTAGTGCAACGGGTGATATTGAGATGGCTCTTAAAGTTTGGAAATATATGAAACAGAAGCAGTTTGTTCCTAGTTTGCATACTTTTTCTGTTCTTATTAATGGGCTTTGTGAAAATGAAGACGCTTCTCAAGCTTGTATGTTAATGGAAGAAATGATTGAGAAAGGAATTAGACCACCACGGTTGACTTTTGGGAGGTTGAGGAAATTGCTTCTAGAGCAAAAACGTGACGATGTGCTTGAATTTCTTCAGCAGAAGCTCAACTTATTGGTGAAAGAGCCTTTGTGTGATTAAGACGACTAAGTAAAACGATCTTGAGTTTGATAAGGTGAATGCTTCAATTTTCTTATTCAGGTCCACTTCATTTATTTTGTTTACTTTGTTCATTTTCGTATTCTGGTCGACTTATCTTTGTGTAGGTCTATTTCCCTGACTACTTGTAGAGGTAGGAAAGTGGGCATGTTGAGTAGACAAGAAACGCAAAAAATAATATACAAAATTAGTGTCAAAATTAAAATTTTATTACAATTTGACCCGTTTATTTTAAGTTCCTTTTTTCGTTTAGCATTTGACCTGTTAGACCATAGCTCTAATCGGCCCATTCACAAGATCGTATGAAATGACCACTTTTACCTATTCATATAGTCTCATTCTACGGGTCTTACTGTCTTAAATTCTTAATGATAGTAGTTTTATTAGGGCTGGCAATTCGGGTCGTGTTTAGGTTACTAGGTCGTGTTTCTGTGGACCCAAATAAATTCGTGTTGACCCATTTTTGACCCGACTTAATTTGAGTCGGGTTCGTCTCGTGTCACTTTAATTCGTGTTAGGTTCGAGTCGTGTTAAGGGTCGACCCTTTTAAACCGCACAAATTTTACACTTAATTTTTTTGCCCACGACATTTCGAAAAAATATAAAATACGAATTCTATCACAATAACAAAGCGTCATTGTTTTTAGCTAAATAATTATATTAGCAATGTATGTTTAAACTTTATAATTTCACAAATAATTTTATAAATTTGCTATTAAATATTGATCATATTGGAATTTTTCAGTTTTAGCTTTTGGTGGGAACTAAAAGAAACTTTGGAGGGAACTTTAAGATTTTTTTGTTTACTTTATAGGCCAAAACAATTTATTTTTTCTTTTTATTTTTAAATATTTTTAGTAAATACTATTTATTATTAATTTTTTAATGTTATTATTTATAAACGGGTCAATGTCGTGTCAAACAGGTTGACCCTAACCCGACCCAAGATATTTCGAGTCAACTTCGTGTTGACCCACTTATGACCCAGTTCGAGTTCATATCGTGTTCGTCTCAACATATTTCGTGTTCGGTTCGGGTCGTGTTTCGGATCCGGTCGAGAATTGCTAGCCCTAACTGTTTTATGTCCCACAATCTTTATTAGTTGTTATCCATAGGCAATGTTGTGTAATTGTAGTTGTCTTAACTCATGAGGCATTACTTTTTTGTCCAGATGAAGGAATTAACAGTTCCGATATCATGATTTGTGCGTGTTGGGGATTTTAAGAAGCAATCTAGACCCTATCAAACAGGTCCTTCTATGCTACATTCTCAAATCACAGTTCAGGTACTTGTTTTTCAGTTGCTTTCTCGAGCATTGATTCATGTAGGGCTCAGTTACTAATCACCACCACAACATATTGACATTCCCTTTGGGTCATTCAAAATTTCAGGACTTGACGACAATGTACGACACGTTTTTTACTTCTGAATTTAGAATTTGAGCCAAAAACAGGAAGGAGAAAAGTGAATTTACAGTAAGTGGAAGATGTCCTTTCTATCTCTAAACAATTGCAAAAACATTCTCAACACCGGAAGACAACAATGTCACAATACAAAGCTATGTAAACAACATTACTAATGACCTCAGTATATAGTTAGCTACTCAAACTTTGATTTTAATAAGATAAAGTCGAACCGCCGATGATGGCTCAGCAGTCTGTTAATCCCATTCCCATGTCACTTGTTTGCAGTTTACATAATCACCCTGTTTCAGTATAAATGTGCGAATGCTCGGTAGGGACTTGATAGCGAGCAGTGGCTGATCTAGAAATTCGAATCAAAGTGTATAATTTGCAGTTCAACTCTTCGTAATATTATTGATGTACGATATTTCTTTTGGTTCGAGTTTTATTTCCGGTTCGACCTTCCGTCTTTCACGTACTATATTAATTTCTCTTTTGATCTCTTTAACTCTTTATTTTTAAAACCCATTAAAATTTAATTTTGTTTAAAAATTAAATATCTAAAAAACCGTAAATGTATTAAATGAATAAATTACACCATTGTAACAAGAATTAAATTATCTTTCTATAATGTACCCACTCGATATACTTTTAACGAAATTTTTTTACTGGTCTTTTTGATGAATTTTGAAATTTTATATTATAAAATCAAGATTTTATCATATGTGATTTTAGTAATTTGACATTTTTTTTTCGTTTTTATTTTTGATTCTAATTGAATTAATATAATATAACAAATATATGTTTTGAAATTCATATTTAGTGTTTAAATTATATGTGATTGTACTTTACAAATATCATAAACGAAAAAATAAAAAATCGTCAATTTTTTATTTTTTTTACCGGGTCTATATAGATTATACCTAATATAATATTTTTGTGTTTTAAAATTAACAATTAAAGTTGAAATCATGTGCTTTATTGCCTTATAAGTTTTCAAAATTTTACACATACTAAAATCTCATATAATATACAATACCATCACATTCGATATGCGTACTATTACATGTGATATGCGTACTATCACATGTGATATCAAAAAAAAAACGAAGGAAAAAAAATTGTCATATATGATATACAATACTATCACATGTGATGTGATATGCGTAATATCACATTTGATATGCGTACTATCACATGTGATATGCGTACTATCACATTTATGTCAAAAAAAATTAAGGAAAACAAAAATTGTCATATGTGAAATGCATACCATTACATTTATGTCAAAAAAATTGAAAAAAACAAAAAATTGTCACATATGATATAAAATACTATCACATGTGATATGCGTACTATCACATGTCATATGCATACTATCACATGTATGTCAAAACAAATGAAGGAAAACAAAAATTGTCACATATAATATACAACACTATCACATGTGATATGCGTACTATCACATTTATGTCAAAAAAATGAAGGAGAAAAAAAAATCATCAAAATTCGATATTTTTTATAAATTTTGGTAATGTATAAGTTTTATAGTAAATATCTTTTATAAAGTTTTACGAATTGGTGTTAATATCACGTTACAATTTTAATACCCACAAAAAAAAAAAGTCTTCGAAAGTATATAACAACACTGCTCTAATTGAAGATAAAAACGCGACGATCGCAACGGTGTAATTTATTTCGTCTAAAGATTAACGGTTTGTGAGATAAATTAATTTAAAAAAAAATAAAATAAAAATGAGTTTTGATTTTAATCTTAGCCATTAAATCAGAGTGAAATGAATGATTACGATTATGTCTTTTAGTCCTTAAAAATATTAAACCTCTTAATTGATCATTTACCATACATTAGAATACAAATAATGTGAGGAATCTCAAATTCTCTTATCAACTAATGTTTACGCTTTAATCACTTATTTTCTTGTAGGTTTATACTTAGTCACCAATAATTAAGTATTCAATAACTTAATAAAAATTATTCCAGTAACAAAACAAATATATAACTAACTTATTTATGAAAACAAAACAAAGCAAAAAATGAATATGAGACGGTTACATACTTAAACTTATATACGAAACCAATCCAAATTACGTCATTTAAAATTATTCAAAACTATATAATTTTAGTCATGTTTATTAAACTAACTTTACTAATGTATATCAATTTATATCTTTTTCTTTTTCAATTACGTCTTTTTTCAATATAGGTTTTTTTTTTATTGTTACTGGGTGCTATCGAAATTTTTTTAATAACTTCTTCATCATATACAATGGCCCCTACATTTTTTTTTATTATCTCTCCCTTGATGAATATATGACAAATTTAAGTGTTTAATAACATAGAAACTACATAATTGTATAATTTTTGATGACTTTCGTATGTACGTTTAGATGTATAACAGACTCATATTTACTTCAAAATGGTAATATAACTAGTGGGAAACGGGAATTTGCGAAACTAGGCATTAACCAGGCAGGTTAAAATTAAAATTTAGCTAAAGCAATAAATACGACCTTAACTTTCAGAAATTTGATTAGTAAAAATTAAGTTATATTTAACTTTTACATTAGTAAAGGAATGTATGAACTCCACTTGTTAATACATCCGTCCCTGATGCCGAGTAGCCCAAATGGGTATTGACTTGTTGAAGGTTGAAATGGGTTCTAGTAAAGTGAAGATAACATGATCAGTTGGAGGATCTTAAAATATTATTTTGGGTTATAGGGAATCAATGAACTTGAATAAATATAATGAAGATGGCAATTTGTATTTTTTTTTTACACTTAACCGCTTTTAACAATAATATGTGACATGTGTGTTCTAAAAAAGGGTTAAGTGTATAAATATGTAATAAACATTGTCCGTTTCTTTATAGTGTATTCATCTTTCAAAACACTATTGCGTATTTAACTCTTATATTTTCACTTATGATGTATTAATCGGATTTGTTTTTTCAACAATTAAATCGGTTATACGTCAGCAAAAATTCGGTTCGTTACTTCATTTGTGAAAAAATTAAAGTTGAATAAATTTAATAAATCTTTTGAGAATTAGACACACAAAATAGCAAAACAAGTAAAGTTTGTTATATTCTTGTGCATTTTCCCCTTATAAAACAACCAATAAAACATTATATATGTAACTTCTAATTAAATTCATGGGTGCAAATTCCAAAATAATAAAGTGAACATTTAATAACCTAGCTACTAACCTAATCCACAGCCCCACACTTTGCTATTAATTTAATTAATGAGTTAACTACGTAAATGGTTCATGTGTTTGTCTTGATTTAACGAGTTTAATCCCTGAGTGGTAAATCCTTCGGATTCAGTCCCTTCCATATTAGTTTGGCTACAAAGATTGTCATTTTTTCACTTAAAATTACCACCACTCTCAACCCCACCTGGTTCTACCACCACTCTCAACCCAACACAAACTTGTAAATAATTGTAACAAATAACAATCGTCTTCCTAATCAAACAAAATCCATCCTAAAAAAGATTACAAAATTTACATCAAAATTAACTAGATCTACATGTTTTGGTCGTGTCAATAAAACCGAAAATAACGAGAAGTGGATCTGGTGGGAGTTGCGTTGGGAAAAAGACGGAAATGGAAATGGATCTGTAGCCCCTCGATGAAAGAACTAGCGGCGATTCAACGACGGCGTTGGTAAATAGTAGTTGCAGCAGATTTGGCGGGCAGTGAATTGAATTTGTGGTGGATGTATATTTGGATACTGGGTGATTCTTCAGTGTAACTGTTCGTCATGATATTAGGTTGATTTGTTAAAATAGGTGTTTGATTTTGAGAAATGTTGCAAGCGATTGATATAGATTTGTTTATAAATTTTGGGGATAGTTGGAGATTTAATTTCATATTTTTTTATTGTGTTTTTGTTTTGAAAATGATAGTTACTTACATAAAAGATCTTTTTATTTAAATATAAATAACATAAATAATTCAGTAAGGGTACTTTTGTCTTGTGAAGTGGTGGATGGACCATATTTGTAGCCAAATTGATGCTCAGGGACTGAACTTGTAGGATTTGCTATTCAGGGACCAAACTCGTTAAATTGATATAAATACAGGGACTATTTATGTAATTAACTCTAATTTAATTTAGTTGATAAATATTATATTTTCACACCTCCTAGTTTGTGTTTTTACAATAAACTCTAACAAGACATACTACATGAAACAATGATTCATCTGGAAATAAGGTAAAGAGTTAATTACATAATTGGTCCCTATGTTTGTTCCAAAACAACGGGTCCAGTCCCTGGGTCGCAATTCCTTCGGACCCAGTCCCTGGACCCTATCTTTGGTTGCACGTTTGGTCCCTCCCACTAACAATCGTTAAAAAATTCCGTTAAATACATCACATGCCTGGCACGTGATGGGTAATAAGGTAATTTCGATTTTCTTTTATTTTTTAATTCAATTCAATTCCCAACCCTCCCCACCCACCCACCCACCCATTTCTTCTTCATCAAAATAAATACTAGCCAATGCTTCTCCTCTAAAACCCATCGATTTGGCTGAGTAGTACCACCAGTAACACCACATTTCACGGTGGCCGGAAACCTCAATTCACAACTCCGGCGATGGAATTCAAAACAACCACCCAATCACCATCACAACCTATGGAAACCGACACACTCAATCCACCTCCACCTCCACCACTACCAAACCCCCCAAAAATCCAACGCCTAGACGAATCCGTCGTCAACCGAATCGCCGCCGGCGAAGTCATTCAACGCCCCGTCTCCGCCGTCAAGGAGCTAGTCGAGAACAGCCTCGACGCCGGCTCCACCTCCATAAACGTCTCAGTCAAAGACGGAGGCCTCAAATTCATCCAAGTCTCCGATGACGGTCACGACATTCGCGTAAAACCCTAACTCATTATACTATCCTAATTTTCACAAAATTGATTTATTTATTTATGTTGAGGTGAATTTTTGTTACAGTATGAGGATTTGCCGATTTTATGCGAGAGGCATACGACGTCGAAGCTGTCTTCGTTTGAAGATCTACAGTCGATTAAATCGATGGGTTTTAGAGGAGAAGCATTGGCTAGAAATGGGTGGGTGGGTGGGGAGGGTTGGGAATTGGATTGAATTAAAAAATAAAAGAAAGGCGAAATTACCTTATTACCCATCACGTGCCAGGCATGTGATGTATTTAACGGGATTTTTTAACGATTGTTAGTGGGAGGGACCAAACGTGCAACCAAAGATAGGGTCCAGGGACTGGGTCCGAAGGAATTGCGACCCAGGGACTGGACCCGTTGTTTTGGAACAAACACAGGGACCAATTATGTAATTAACTCTTTTGAAAATGATAGTTACTTACATAAAAGATCTTTTTATTTAAATATAAATAACATAAATAATTCAGTAAGGGTACTTTTGTCTTGTGAAGTGGTGGATGGACCATATTTGTAGCCAAATTGATGCTCAGGGACTGAACTTGTAGGATTTTCTATTCAGGGACCAAACTTGTTAAATTGATATAAATACAGGGACTATTTATGTAATTAACTCTAATTTAATTTAGTTGATAAATATTATATTTTCACACCTCCTAGTTTGTGTTTTTACAATAAACTCTAACAAGACATACTACATGAAACAATGATTCATATGGAAATAAGGTAAAGAGTTAATTATATAATTGGTCCCTGTGTTTGTTCCAAAACAACGGGTCCAGTCCCTGGATCGCAATTCCTTCGGACCCAGTCCCTGGACCCTATCTTTGGTTGCACGTTTGGTCCCTCCCACTAACATTCGTTAAAAAATCCCGTTAAATACCCCATGTGACTGGCACATGATGGGTAAAAAAGACATTTTGCCTTTATTTTCCACTTCTTCCCCAAATCATCTCCAATCCCCAAATCAAAAACCCTAATTCAACAAAACGTCTGCGCTTCTGCTCCTGCTTGTCCTGAGTACAGGTTGATTATTGTGGAGTTTGTTTCATCTTTTTCAGTATCATCTGGACTAGATTCGTCGTTGGCACTTAAACTTAAATTTTTGACATTTTGTTCCGTAGTCTCTTCTGGTTTAGATGCCTTTTTCGATTTTCCCTTCCTACCGCGCTTACGTTTCATGGTTATTCCTATTGAATGAAAGGAAAATTCAATTTCTTATTTCAACATACAAAACAAACTTGGTCCGGTAATTCTTGGTAATTAGGAATAAATTTTCACCAACAAAGATTGAAGATCGGAATCGATTAAAAGCATCGATTAAGAGAAACAAACCTGGAGATGAGTGAGTGATCTGGAAGACGTTATGAGTTCAAATTCAAAAACACGGTTTTCGAATTTTCAAACAAAAAGAAAAAGGGTTCAGTGGATGAGATTAGGAGAATGAATCAGGCTTTTGTTTCTGTTCAACGAATCAACCTAAACTAATGGGCCGGCTCGGTGGATCTCTTTTTTTTAACACACGTCTACTACAAACAAACCGTATGTCAATTAGTTACAATATTACAGATCATCTCCTGCTTTTTTTGTACTCAGGGCAAGCAGGAGCAGAAGCAGACGTTTTGTTGAATTTTAGGGTTTTTGATTTGGGGATTGGAGATGATTTGGGGAAGAAGGGGAAAATAAAGGCAAAATGTCTTTTTTACCCATCATGTGCCAGTCACATGGGGTATTTAACGGGATTTTTTAACGATTGTTAGTGGGAGAGACCAAACGTGCAACCAAAGATAGGGTCCAGGGACTGGGTCCGAAGGAATTGCGACCCAGGGACTGGACCCGTTGTTTTGGAACAAACACAGGGACCAATTATGTAATTAACTCTAAGGTAAATGATATTTATAAATCGATAAATTTTTATTGTTTACCTAAAGAAAATAAAAAGTTTTCATTTATGGGATTTTCTATCATGTGCCCTTAGGCATATGATAACCACCATTTTTTAATATTAAAAATACTAAAAACTACCATATTAATAATCAAGAGAAAGGATCAATTAAGACCTATAATTTCATTGAGACCAAAAGACCTCATCTTGGCCCTTAATCTCATTTTAATCTAATGGTTAAGATTAAAACCAAAACCCATTTTTATTTTATTTTTTTAAATTGATTTATCTCACAAACCGTTGATCGTTAGACGAAACAAAATACACCGTTGCGATCGTCTCGTTTTTATCTTTAATTAGAGCAGTGGTGTAATATACTTTCGACGACTTTTTTTTTTTTTTTTTTTTTTTTTTTTTATGGGTATTGAAATTATAACGATAATATCATATATGATATTTACATCATTACGTAAAATTGTATAAAAAAGAATTACTATAAAATGTATAAACTACCTAAATTTAGAAAAAAAATCGAATTTTAACTAGTTTTATTTTTCTCGTTTTTTGACATAAAATGTGATATACTAAAATCACATATGATACTACTATATCATATGTGATATTATTGTAAATCATTATGATATGAATATAAATCATATGTGATATATATTAAAATCGCATATGATAATATTATATCATATGTGATATTACTGTAAATCATATATGATATGAATATAAATCATATGTGATATATACTATAATCACATATGATAATAATATATCATATGTGATATTAGTGTAAATCATATATGATATGAATATAAATCATATGTGATATATACTAAAATCATATATGATAATACAATATCATATATGATATTACTGTAAATCATATATGATATAAGTATAAATCATATATGATATTATGTATGTAAAAATTTTAAAACTTAAAAGACAATAACACACATGATTTTAACTCTAAATATGAATTTTAATACACAACAATGTTATACAATGTATAACCTATATAGACCCAGAAAAAGGTTCGAATTTTGACGACTTTTATTTTTTCGTTTATGGCCAAATGTTGAAATTCGTAAGACAATATCACATATGATTTGAACACTAAATACGAGTTTCGAAACATAGATTTGTTATATTACATACATTCAACTTAAATCAAAAAGAAAAACAAAAAAATAATATGTCAAACTACTGATATCATATATGATAAAACAGTGATTTGTAATATAAAATTTCAAAACTCGTAAAAAAAACCCGAAAATAAATTTCGTCAAAAGTATATCGAGTGGGTGCTCTATAGAAAGAGGAGAAAATGCTCGTTTTAATGGTACAATTTATTCGTTTAATACATTTACCGTTTATGAGATAATTAATTTTTAAACAAAAAAAAATAATTTTATCTTTTAATTTTAGCCTTTAGATCATAATTTTTGGATGGTTGAGATCTGGTCTTTAGGTCTCAAATTTTTATAAGGTCTTTCATGAACTCAACCCTAATAATCAAAGTTAAGAAATCAATGATTTTTTTTGATACTTTTAATATTAAAAAATGGTAGTTATTAGGCACATGATATAAAATTGCTTCATTTCTATGAAAAAACTAATCGTCACCTGACCTAACTCTCGCATTTGTCCTAAAATACAATACCTGAAATTCATATCAGGACTACTAACTTAAGACACTACTTAATTTATTTATTTAATTAATAATTTTGTACCATATCTAGAGATGGTTGTTATTATGTAAGTACAATTTTAGCATTTTACCCGTAACTCCATAAGAGGAGAATAAGACTGTGAATTTACAATAAAAGAAGTATGATAGCTTAAGATACCGGTATATCGTAGTCGACGTAGTAGGTGAATGATAAAAAGAAATACGATATTAGACTAGTAGTTTTCTTTCTTTCTTTCTTTTTCATTTTTCCCGTTATTATAAAGTTCAACAAATAATAATAATTCGACTTAGAAGAAGGCCAAAAACATATGCTTATAATGTTATGTTATTTGTTCTATTTCCACCGTCTGCATTTTTACCGAAAAGAAAAAAAATTAAAAATAAGAAGTCAAAATGTGAGAGCATAGACATTTTATGACTAAAAAAAGATGTAGTGTATAATATATAGTACCTCAACTACACCGAAAAATATTGCTGGATTTCAAAAACATATTTTTTTTTCTTCCTGAATGTTTTGAATCATATATAATTATTTGTTAAAATAAATGGCGCCAAATGTATTGAATTCTGTTATTGGATATGGGTTTTATTCCTCTGAAAGAGTCTCCATGAGAAGGGATCAACCTGATAAGTCATTCAGGTACTTTTTTCGAAGTTTTCGCTATATTAGTTTTATGTTTTGTTACATTCTTGTTACTGTTTTACAGGAGGGTGGTAGTTGGGAAAGGTTGTAAGTTAGTTGGATGTGGTTCTGCTGTCCCTAGTCTTGAAATTTCTAACCATGATATTTCCAACATTCTTGATACAAATGATGAATGGATATCTACTCGAACTGGAATCCGTCATAGACGAATTCTTTCAGGTACACCTTACTTTTCAAATCAACACCAGAAACAGTTTCTTGATATGTTTTTAATAATTTCTTTCATAGGGAAGGAAACACTAACCGGATTGGCGGTTGAGGCAGCTCAAAAAGCCCTTGACATGGCAGACGTTCATCCTGATGACGTTGATTTAGTTTTGTTGTGCTCGTCGACCCCTGATGATCTATTTGGTGGCGCTCCTCAAGTATTTTACTACGCGAATATTTGTTTATGAATTTTCTGTTTAGACAATATCTGCACGAATACTTAATTGCTTCCCATAATTCAGGTACAAGCAGCACTCGGGTGTAAGGGAAATCCATTGGCGTTTAATATCACAGCTGCTTGTAGTGGTTTTCTATTGGGTCTAGTCTCGGCTTCTTTCTATATCCGAGGTAAATCTTTCATTCTTTTATATAAATTCAATCAAATGTTGTTCAATGTCTTAACAGTTAGAGATGTTTTAATTTTCCGTACAGGTGGTGGATTTAAAAATGTGCTTGTGATTGGAGCAGATGTTCCGTCTCGTTTTGTTGATTGGACGGATAGAGGGGCTTGTATATTATTCGGGGATGCTGCTGGTGCAGTACTAGTACAGGTACACATGTTTGTTTGCTAACAAAACCTGCCTTTTTCATTTTGAACATTTCCTGTATTTTCTTGTAATAATTCTATTTTAAGTCATCCACTTCAGTGTTTTCATCATTACCAAGTAAATTGATGCTTAAATTTTGCTTGCATTTACGCATTGGAGGTAGTGGTGGCAAAATGGGTGGATTCGGGGATAAAGCTCAAAACAGGAATTTTTAATATATTACATCTTAAGAGCTTGATGCATTAGATTCCACTTTAATCAACCATAACCCATTTGACCCGTTTCCTTTTTAGTTGAATCCTATATCTAAACCATTTGACGCGCATAGATAAACCATAACCCAAATCGACCCATTTGAAGGTAAATGGGTCGACATTGCCATGCAGGTTTGGAGGGGGTATATATCTTCCTATTTCATGTAGAAATTTCCCAGCTTTTATATGTTTTTGTGAGATTGATTGTTGAAACTTTTCGCAGGCCTGTGAAAGTGACGAAAATGGCTTATATGGTTTTGATTTACACAGTGATGGTGAAGGCAACAGGTTTTATTAGTTCATTCATTTCTTTAACTCCACGTTTCTTAAAACTTGCACCATCTTAAGTGTTTTTAAGTCGACCCAACATGTGGGCATGTATTAACCCCCACTAAATAGATGGACAACCCGCCCGAGTGAAAAAATTTCTGTGCTGAAGTGGTGAAATAACAGTTTTTTGTATAAAATTGTTGGCAGAACACATAAAAAACATTGGTATTTTTTTATCAGGCATTTAAACGCAAGCATCAAACGGAATGAAACAGAGGGTTCCATCATGGGATTTCCTCCAAATGGTGCTTCTTATTCATTTGTCCAAATGAATGGTAAGGAAGTTTTTAAGTTTGCTTGTCGTGTAGTCCCACAATCAGTTGAGATAGCACTAGAGAATGCTGGGATTACTCGTTCTAGCATTGATTGGTTATTGCTCCATCAGGTATCACAATGAGACATAAGGGTGTTTCGCAAATTCTGATTTTTCAAATGACTAAAAATGATTAATTATTCAAAAATATACAGGCGAACCAAAGAATTCTTGATGGAGTTGCCACACGTTTAGAAATCCCGGGAGACCGAGTGATATCAAATATCGCAAACTATGGTAACACAAGTGCGGCATCCATTCCATTGGCATTAGATGAAGCTGTTCGTTGTGGGAAAATCAAGTCGGGTGAAACAATTGCAACAGCAGGATTTGGTGCGGGTCTTACATGGGGTTCTGCTATTATCAGATGGAACTAAAAACCAGAAATACAACAAATTGGTACAAAATCTCACTATATACGAATGCTATCATCATCATCATCATCATCATCATATTCGGGCTGACTGGGGATACGAGAGCTAGAATAAAACATGTAGTATATGCAATAATATGAGAATTGGTGCAAACTTTTCAAAAGTATTGCAATTATATAATTATTATGGAGTTTGCTTACCATAGCCCCGCCCGGAATTATATTCGAACCAGGGGACTCTAAACATAAGTTGGTTTGGCTTATGTTTGTCGCCTAACCATAGTTTAATAAAAAAGAAGGCATTACAGCCATGTATGTAAATGGTAAATCTCATAATCTGTTTTTTTAGTACAAATTCAAACCAAAGAACTCGAAACGTAAGTTGGTTTGGCTTATGTTTGTTGCCTAACCATGGTTTCATGAATAAGCTATTTCAACAATGCTTGTAAATGGTAAATCTAAAAATCTGTTTTCTAGCACCAATTCGAAATAAAGAACTCGAAACATGATTTGGTATGGTTTACGTCTGTTGCCTAACCATACTTTCATAAAAAGCCATTTCAGCCATGTTTGCAAATGGTAAATCTAATAATCAGTTTTCGAGCATTAATTTGAACCAAAAAACTCAACCGTAAGTTGATTTTGTCGTAGTCTCATGAAAAAATAAACAATTTCAACCAGGTTTGAAATCGATAATCTAATAATCAGGTTTTTAGCACAAATTTGAACTAAATATCCCAAACATAAGTTGGTTTTGGCTAATTTTTCGGCCATGTTTGTAAACGATTCCACAACTGTCATAATAGAAATATATGCATTGAAGTCTAGAAAAACACGATTCATGGCTGAACTTTAACATACAGTCGAGTATAAATCAGTCTACAACAGTCTATCTATCTTTAGTGCAAAGGTTACAATGAGAACGAAAACGGGTATGCAAATATAGCTTTCAACTTCAATGCCGTCTACCGTTTGGAAACCATAACTCCGGAAATCTTGTTGACCTCATAGAGTAATGCAGCCGAAAACAAGAAGCTGTTCCAAAAAAATAATTAATTGAAAGTTGAAACAAAGAATATATACTTGTTTGACATAATAGGATGGCAATTTTGACACATGTACTAATATATGGGTCAGTACGTTGCAACACTTTATTCAAAGATACAGAGTACTATTGTATTAATATCGTATTTGTAACCATAGTTGATGCATTACATATTTCATAGTTGGACGGAAACATGAAAAATTGGACAATACAGATTTAGTGGGTCAACCTAACTTAACTTGGTCCGTTTCCACCCCCTACTAAGAAAGATCATTTTGAATCCAAATCTGTTTGATCCGCTACCCGACCCATCCATCTTGCCACCTCTAGGCAATATCCATTATTTAAAATAATTTTTGATTGCTTTATATACCAGAAAGATGTATTTTGCCTTTATGGCAACCGTATTCACCCATTATCTTTTCTATTTCTTTTTTAAGACAAAGCAAACAACTTTAATAGCTGGCTATGACTTTAACATCTTTGAACTACTTAACGAGAGAAGTGGGCAAAATGTTTGGAACATGAAGTTTCGTTCTACAGTAAAACTAATACTTTATCATCCTATAAAAGGGTTGATTACAACTATGTTTTATTTCTAATGGGTAAAACCGGTCAATCATCGCCCAAAGCGTATTTGACTGCTTATAAACTTCCTAAATAATTTTACTCAACAAAAAAACAAAGAACTTTAGAATATTATTGATATACTATACTAATATGGCTTACTAATTATATTTGACAAACTAATTGTTTATAAGAAATCAATGGACTAAGGTGTTTTGGCTCAAACGAACTCGCCAACTACAAAAAAAAAAACAATAATCTGAAGGGACACAATGTGCTAATGTATATCAATGGGAAGCTCTTTATCTAAGCATCTATAGTACTACGCCATAAGGTGGTTTGGAGTGTTTGGGAGATTATCTGTAAAACTGCAAAAAAGGGTAACACAACGTCAACCAATGTTTACTTTGGGGCATGTATTTCACTATCCTGGGGTGACGAACTTTTCACGATGTTTATAAAGGGTAACTGCGCACATGTATGTTACCTTTTAAATCGAGATTACCTTTTTAGAATTTCTAAAGTTAGTGACCCCATTGGGCAAAAGTGAAATACATGCTCTGAAGTAAACATATGGGCTCTAGCTCGTTAACCATTTTGCATCTTTCCCCTAAGAGAATATAGTCTTAGAAATACGACAGGTACTATTATAAATAAAAGCCTAAAAATGAAACCATAGTTGAAAGACAAAGGGCTAACTTGAATCTATTAATAAATCTGTATAAAGTATAAAGGAATTGAAATGTAAAGGATTTATAAGGTACCAAGTGGTTATACAAACTCGATGCACAGTGGCAGCAGCAATGAGAGCAACAGCCTCTGCTAGAATAACTGTAGAGGAAAAACAAAAGAAATAATTAAGGAAATACTAATGCGTTAATTTAGATCAATTTTGTATATTTAAATAATTCTGTAAAACAAGAAAGCGGAAGACTAATATCAACTAACCGGCACCCCATCCAGTCTTAACCCCAGAAGTTTCCTGGTAATTTCCAATGAACTGCAAAAGGGAGAAGAGGCAAGTAAACATATTATAATCAGCAGCAATAAAATATTAAAAGACGATAGATTTTGAACGTAACTGACCGTGAGTAAGAAAAGAAAGACGAGAGAGCTAGTAAAACCTCCAAGTATGGTAAATAATTCGGAGGAACCTAACTTGCCTCTATACATTTCTTGAAGCGAAAGAGTAACAACAAACAACAGAAGCGAATATAACATCGAATTCCCAGACTCAGCCATTGCCTAAAATCAAAAACAAGCCAATCCTAAAAATAAGCACCAACTAAATTCCTTCTAACAAACATGGCATTTTATAGGGTAAATTTGTATCTATTCAATAGATCAAGATGAATGTTTAGAATTTGACAGATCCGTAGATTAAAATATACTAACAATATAATCTAAGCTAATCTACTTGTTTAAAATATAAACAGATTAGGTTTCAAACAAACCTTATGAAAATGGTAGGTAATCCAACAATGGACAAGGTTTTAGACACTCTGGTTTGTGATCAAACGTAAGAACTTAATTTGGGGGTTAGACAAAACTATCTAAATGGGCTTTGTAGCCCAATACCCCTTTAACCCATCCGATCATTTATTCAAACATTTGTGTTTTCTACTCATTTTTCCAACCAATGCACAAACATACATATAAACAAAGATGTCATATGTATCGGGTGTTCATGGATGGTTAACCGATAATCGCTTAACCTTTTATCAGTCAACGATATATTTCAGTTCAATGTTTTTGTGAACCTAATCTCAGGGGCAGAGCTAGAGTAGGCAGTTGTCACCACTAAATATTTTTTTGTAATGTTAAAAGTACTTATATTTTTTTTCCACAGTTACATGACCCGCAGAGTGAGCTTCTTTTGCTTTGATCATGTATGGGTGTTGCCAAACTCTTTTTTGGTTTAAGGACTTGTCAACCTGGACACATGGAAGAGGCGACCTTGTTTTTTGATAAAGGTCTGCGTGGGTCAATTGAGAATATAGTGGTTTGTGGTGGACCATTCTTTGGAGACTTACAGTGGCGACTTGTTTCTTTACCGATTCGATTTGGTGGTTTGGGTTTGTACTCGGAAAAATTGGTTTTCTCATATGCTTTTGTAGCCTCGAGGGCCCAATCTTGGGTGCTATAAGACCACATATTACGTGACAGTGGCATATGTGGTATGGATGATGATTATGTTTCTGCTTTGGCTTGTCTTCGTGATACGCTTCCAAGCTTTGATTTTAGTGGTTTCACTAATAAGGACACTGTCCCCTCTAAATCCCAACAAACACTGGCGAATGTCTTTTTTAGCGAATTGGTCAAGGATATGGAAGTTCACTTTGACATGACTATGAGGCAGAAAGCGGTTTTTGAGTGTCTACGCGCACCACATGCTCAGGATTTTCTACTAGCTATTCCCATAGACGGGCTTGGTCAACATATGTCACCGGTGGAATATCGCACTATTCTTAAGTATCGTCTTATGATTCCATTATTCCTGGTTGATGCGATATGCCCTGTTTTGTCGCAAGGCATGTTTGGATTCCTTTGGGGAACACGCGGTTCATTGTAAAGAGCTCACGGGATTCAAATACCGACACGATATGGTTAGAGACGTCCTTTTTGACATATGTAGACGTGTCGGGATCTTCACCAAGAAAGAAGCACCTGTAAACTTTTTAACAGACCCGTCAGATGGAAGATCTACTCTTAGACCGGCCGACGTTTTGGTTATTGGATGGGTTGGAGGAAAACATGCGTGCGTGGATCTAACCGGGGTTTCTCCTCACGTGGGGTTAAGTAGTAGCGGTTTTACAGCGGGTCAGGCTGCTTTGAAGGCCGCTTCAGGCAAAGTGACAAAACACGAGAAAGCATGTATGGAAAATCAACACGTGTTTATTCCCTTCGCTTTTGATACCTTCGGTTTCCTTGCACCGGAGGCGGTTGAGCTACTCAGTCGAGTTCAACGGGTTATGCATAGCAATGTTATGACACCTAGATCAACAGACATAGTTTTTAAACGTATTGGCTTTGCAATCCAAAAAGGATTAGCTGCGGAGCTTGTTGCTTGCCTTCTGCCACTTTGTAAATTCCTAGCTAAGTTAAGTATTAAACACATGGTGAATCAAACAAAAGTAATTAAAACTTTGTGTTCAACTAAAAAAAAAAAAAAAAAATTTATATTATTTTTGAAGTTTTATCTCTATAAAAGTAAAAAATCTAAACTTTGGCCTCTCGTAATTAATCAAAATATTTCTACTTGATAAAGTAGCTTTAGTTTGCCCTCACATGAAAATTTTTCTAACTTCGCTTCTGCCTAAACCTAAACCAAAATGACCGGTTAACCAAAAATCGGTTAACTGTTTTCGGTTTTTAACAATTCGATTATTTGGTTAACCACTCAACCAAATTTGGGATAACATATGTGTATTTAATAAATTTATAGTAACTATAAAAGTCCGATGATTTTATCATTCAATAAAACAAGAACTTGGAATTTTATTATGAGATTAGATATTAACAAAAAAATTGGGATTGACCTACTGTAAATGACAAATTATTGAAAACATGTTGGTATTAATACTAACCCATTGTCGATAATTATATGGCCTGATATATCATAGGTTAGTGGTTATGATTTTAATGATGTTACTACTTTTACTTGCAAAACAAAATTTTATTTTAAATATAACTAGATTATTGTCCCGCGATAGCGCGGAAAAAAATAAAAATTGAATTGTAAACTTTATGTTTATGTAGATTTTAGGTTATTATAAAAAGACAATGTTATACGTATAATAACATATATATACCTTTACGTTTATACACATGTTGTTTATAGTTATAATAACATAAACACTTTTACGTTTATACACATGTTTTAATATTTTTTATTAGGAGATTTTAAATAAAAATAATGTAAATCATAGTTCAAATTGAGTGAAATTTTTTTAAGTAAATTGGAATTTTGTTTTATTTAAGTAGAGATTGGAATTAAAGAGATAATGTAATTATGTTTTGTAAAAGGGTGTAAAATGAAAATAGTGTTTGATGACATCATCAATTTGATCTAAGAAATCAAATAAGTTAACCCATCTAAGGGTCCTTACTTCGCCATGTGGCATTTAAGGCAACACCGGATTCATAAATAGGGTCGGGTTTCGGATAGAATAGTTCCAGTTTTTCGGGTTTCGGATGTGACCCGATTGACCCAAAAATTACCGTCGAACTATATTTTAATCCAAAAGGCATATGATATATATAAGCTAGAAGTCTGAAAGAGTTTCATACATGAAGCGATGTGGGACAAAGTAGGAAAAACTAAAGGCATATGATATATATAGGCTAGAAGTATGAAAAAATTTCATACCTGAAGCGATGTGGGACAACTAAAATGAAAATAGTGTTTGATGACATCATCAATTTGATCTAACGGTTGAAATCAAATAAGTTAACCCATCTAAGGGTCCTTATTTCGCCATGTGGCATTTAAGGCCTCTCTTTTATTATATATTAAAGATATCATAGTAAATAATAAAAAAACTCTTACCTTACAACTAAAACATCTATTCAAGAATGTATAACTAAAACATCTATTCAAGAACAATGTTAACATATTATAAGGATTAATTAACAAAAACAATATAGTATTTAAAATATTCAATTTTTCGGTTAACTGTTCGTTATTAAAATCATGAACCGTAATCGAACTGAAAAACAGAATTTTGTTTTGGTTCAGTTAACCAAACCGCAAATACGTAAAAAGACAGTTTGATTAGCCTAAATTTCGATACGGTTTTCGGTCTTTCGGAATGGTTTTTCGATTTCGAATAATTTCGAACACCCCTAGTATGATTGACTGACATCTACAATACTCCCAATTTGTGTTGTTATAAAGACGTTCTCCACATGACTAATTGATCGGGTTTTGCCAGCGCGTTGCTGCAGATATTAGAAATGTATATTATAAAGATTTGTTAAAAATCTTTTAAAGAGTTAAAATAAAAATTTTCACATATTTAATAATAATGATTGTATAATATAAATCGTATTAGAAAAAAAAAAGGAAAAATTGGGAAAAGAGTCGAATCCGAGTCTCCAAAAAAATAGATGTGTCTCAAACACCTGAGCAACATGTTATTTAGTCATAACTCTTCTTCAACCTGTATATATGTTAATTACTTTTTTTTAAGGAGAGATATGGTGGTGGACACCGTAGGGAATCAAATATGTTTCATTAATGTATTGATCATTTTAATTTTAAAAAATGTGCCACTTTAAATAATTAAGTGTATAGAAAAGTGAGTATGTAATGACTTTATGTAAATATTATAACTTAAAATTCGAAAAAAGTAACTTAAAAACAAAATATTAAAAAAAGTAACTAAAAATTGAAAAAACCTTAAATAAATAAATTCGAAAAGTTACTCAAAAACAAAGATAAAAAGTAGTAAACTATAAATAAGCTAAAACATAAAATAAATAAAACCTGGAAAAAAAACAATAACCTAAAACAAAGTTGAAAAAAATAATAATCGAAAAATAAAAGATAAAACCTTAACTTTTTTTCTTTAAAATGGTGCACTATATACCGTAAATTTATATTCGACAAAAAAAAAGTCCAAAAATAAAGATTAAAGCTTTAAAAGAATGTAAACAAAATGTAGGTCCCAGTGGTCCGATCTACAGGATTAAACTCACCAATTACGAGGCGGAATCTCGTAATTAGTATGCACAGATTATAATCGAACGTAATAAACAAAGAAACACAATTACCGAATTCTAAAGCTTCTGATTAACAATAACACTTGTTACAATCCGGAAGCCTAACACGAATTCTCTACCAAAAACCAACCGCCTAAAACTACCCTGAACACCTCTATTTATAGAGTAATATGTTCAGCTAGTTTTGGGCTTGGACCTATTGGGCCTCACGGACATGCAAGTCCGTGAGCAGCCCACTAAGCTAACTATATCAGGCTAATATAATACAATGTAATCAAAACATAATAGAACATCCAGTCATTGCATATTTTGCACTAACAAACTCCCCCTTGACTGATGCTTCTATTCTCTGATCAACATATCGCTATCTGCATTAACCTGCAAATTCAAACAACCTTCAATGATCCTTTGGTAATCTCTACCAATGTCTTCCCATCCAGCCAGAGTAACTATATGATCTTTCTTTAACCTCTTCAGATCACTTTCCGTAAGATTCGCCAATTGAGTAGCATCAATGACCCTCATAATCTCGGTCATACCATCTCTGACTTCATCGTCTTTCCTATACATCACAGCTTCACCGGTTTCAGAATCTACAGCCCAAACATGCAAATCACCTAGTATATCACGCCCGAAGTTCTTCATTGGAATCTTCGTCAAGCAAGAAATAGGAGGATATCGCATTCTTCTCGCAAGTTTGCCTGTTTCCGGATCTATCTTCTTCTTTGAGATCATGATCTTCCCGATAGCTGGAGTAAATTCTTTGAAAATCCCGCTTTTGGCTTCTTCCTTGATCACTCTTTCTACCCATTTAGCATACTCGTCTTTTCCTTTGTTTATCATATTGAGCTTTGACAGACAGATGAGTTCCGACCTCGGGAATGAATTAAAGTTTTCCCGATCCTTGCTTAAGTACTGAACTCCGTCAAATCTCTTAATCACAAAAACCTGCAATTCAGAGTCAAACGACCAGCTTATTATACCCCGATGTGGCTGACGTTCTCTGATAAAAAATTTGCTGATGATAGGTTGCTGCTTCTTAGGATCGAGCTTTCGAAACCATCCTCGTCGTTCTTCAAGGCTTGGTTTCGGAACGCTTTCCCCTTCTTCTTCAATATTAGCTTCCTCAGTGTTTGCAGTAGTTGCTGGCGATTGAAAACCATAATCACCGTCTTCCTCAAATAGCAGTGTATCATCCGTACTTTCCTCAATCTCCTGTTCCTGATTCTCTCCAGTTTGTTTGTGTTGCTGAGATTGCTCCCCCTGATCTGCAGAGCGGTAGATAACCAGTGCTTGAGAAGTAGAGGCAATCTGCTCTCTTTGGCGTGCTGCATCTGGATCATCATCGGGATCATCCCTTCTTTGCCTAACAGCAGATGGTCTGCACGGTTCCTCCCCCTGAGCAGATGACCGCTTCGAGAGCAATGCAACTTGAGCTTCGAGGGAAGAAATGCGGAGGGACTTCTCAGCATCAGACTTTATCAAAGTAGCAACCTGTTCAGAAAGCTGCAAAACAAGAGAATGTAAGTTATGAAGATTAGGTTGATCCTCCGGGGCCCTTTTCTTGCGTGGGCGCTCAGGTGCAGTGGAGGAGCCAGACTCATCATTGCCAGGGAACGGGCGTTTCCCGCGATTGGAAGGGTGAAACGAGGAAGTAACGTCATCAAAGTGGAGTTCCTCGGTTGCCGCATCATTGACCTGTGTAGGAGTATCAGCAGCTCGAGGATTCGGAGCAGGAGAAGTTGCGACCACCTCGGTAGCAATGGACTGACGACTCCCAGGTGGAGTATGAGGTGGCTGCTCAGGAATGGCGGAGAGCGGAGGACTCTCGTGATAGTCGTCAATATCCCTGAAAGTGGTATCGCTGGATGTAGAGTCCACGGCGATAGGAATCTTTGCTTGCGCTTTGGCCTAGCCTTTGGCTTGCTAGGCGCTGTAGGACCAGTAGACACAGTACGAGGCTCGCTCGATAGAAAATTTGCGTCCTCATCAACATCGGTGTCAACGAACCGCAGATCAACGATTGCCCCAAAAAGAGGTTCAGCCGTGGGTTGGGCCTCGTGAGCAGGTCGTGGATGAATCTTTAACAAGTGTGGAACAACTTTGTAGAACCAATCTGCATAACCCGCGTCTCAAGATTCGGAAGTTGGAGATCAGGGATGAAGTGTCGTAAGATGATCATGATGAATCTTGGGTACAGCATGAGTGTGTTGGGCGCAGTCACCGTCAGATCATTTTGGAACATTTGGAAGACATACTCAGCTACAGGATAAGGTCGATTGAGTACCAGGCTGAGCATCATCGAAAGCAATACATTGTCGATGTTGTCATGAGATGTCTTGGAAAACTTAAACACGGAGACAAACACGTGGACCAAATACCGCCACGGTCCGAGAAACTTGCCCTTAGGAAAAGAAACAATGGGGAACGACCCGGCGTATCCCAGTAATGGCAACTTTCGTCCAAGAAATCGGGTGCCAAATGATGACGGAGCACTCTCAGATGAACTTCGGCCAAGTTGAAATATTTCCCGAAGAGTGGTACTGCTGAAAGTGATTTCCCGATCATTGACAACTGTTCGTAAGCCGTCCTTGTGTTTCGCAGTAACCGGATGTTGAAGATCGACATGTGTAAGGTTGGTGAGGAGCTGCTGAACCAACGGAATACTTATCGGAAGATCTTCACTTAGAATAAATGACATCCGTGAGTGTTGTAGAAAGAGAATTGTTTCGCGAAACGGGAGTGATGCAGGGTCATCCAGAGCGAAACTCACTGCCTGATTGTGTCGTCGATCAAATTGTCTCGCCATCTGTGAAATCTGTAAACACGAGGATGTTAGATAGGATAGACACGAACATGTATGCCTAACGTAGAGTTGGCGAACATGCATGTTCGTGGAGCAAGTATAAGCATATAGGATGTAAAACGAACACATGGTTAATATAGTGACGAAGAAGGTGTTCGTCCATGTGTCTTCGTCTGAGACGAGGACGTGTCTTCGTTTGCTAAACTAAGAAGTGACGAAGATGGGTCTTCGTATGATGGACATCAGTTTGACGGAGATGGGTCTTCGTCTGACACACACAATATGGACGAAGATGGTATTCGTCTGACACGAGACGAAGATGGGTCTTCGTCTAGCAGTCCTAAAGGGGACGAACAAGGGTGTTCGTCTGACAACAATAAAGACGTGTCTTCGTCTGACATACCTAATAAGAATGAAGACGTGTCTTCGTGCAAATTTTGGGAAAATATTCTAAGGCATATCTTAGTTCTGGACTCCTAGGTGGCGAAGATGATCATCAAGCAATAACATCAACGAAGATGATCAACGAAGCAAAACATAGCAATTTGACACGAACACATCAAGAACATAAACATGTTTATCAAAAATTTTGAAGATCTGGACGAACATGTATGGGAAAAATCCAGAATATTGAAGATTAACACAAAATCACAAACTTAACTAAGCAGACGAACAAGTATGAATATCAACGAAGAACAGAAGAACTTACTTGAGGGAATAGTCAACCTGAATAAGAACTTCGTGAGTAAAGAAAAACGATCGCCGAGAATGTAAATTTTTAGAAAAGTGAAAAGTGAAAAATTATTTTCACTCTTGAGATTATATAGAGGCCAAGAGTGGACCTTAGATGGACTGGGCCTGAGTATTTGGGCCCAATGGACTTAAAATTTGTAACCCAACGTTTTCCAAAGAAATAATACAAATAAAAGGAACTTAAAACAGTAACTGAAAACAAAATAATAACTAAACGAATAAGTGTAGTATACATTTAGAAAACAAAATTCGATCAGATTGCTTATCGGGGTTCCAAAGAAATTTAATTTAAACCCATGTTTGTGTAGTTGTCCAATTTAACCGTTCAGCCTCACACCAAAAAGTTGTGTTTTATTTACAAGTAAACGATCTTAGATTTAGGCTTACAGCACTCAGAAGTTAATAACTATTCGACAAAAGTTTGAGACACTCAAGGTATTTGTGAATCCTTCCATGGTACAAAGTGGGATGGAGTGGTTACCAACCCTGACAGTGCAACATATGAAGCTAACATTAAGATAACCGTTATCAAATTTGTTTAAAACAGTTTAGCGTATTGGTATAATTGTGCAAGTCTATGACTGAACTTCTATGAAGCCTTTTTAAGGTATTTGAATCCTGCGACTTTCTATGGAACCCTTTAATGAGCTTTCTACCAACCGATCCCAGACCCGTAAGAACCTTAGGTGGCTAGGTGATCAAGGCACCCCGATTGTGTACTTACTCGAGTTCCAAAGGCCGCTTATGTGAATTCAAACACTTATTAACACACCAATAAAATACTTTTAAATTTGATAAAAGTGTCCCCCATCTGTTAGTGTATCACATGACTTCGTAACAGAAATCCATTCTCAACCTTTGTTGCAATCTGCAAACTCAAGTCGTTTAATAGTTAGAAGCTATAGAGCTCTAAGATAGCAAACCACACAACTGAATTCAATAATGAGACGAAGGGCCACAAGACACTGGAATTTAAACTAAAAAACTATGAAAATTATACATGCATGTGAGTAGCAAAAACCCGATCTAAGACTAAAAGTCATAAGCAAGAGTTATCTTCATCTCGAATTTAGATTTAAAACTAAGTTACTCTAATTTTTTTTTTTTTTTTTTTTTTTTTAATAAGAAAAACGTTGGTTACTCTAAGTTGCGAAGTCCAATACGGTGAACAAGTGACTCGAAGCGAGATTTATCAAATGATTTAGTGAAGAGGTCGGCCAAGTTGTTTTCGGAAGAGACACGAATGATATCGATGAGTTTCTTTTCATAATAGTCTCTAATAAAGTGGTGCTTAAAATCAATATGACGGGTTTTGCTATGTTTAACAGGATTTTTAATAACGGAAACGGCAGCCTCATTATCTATATGAATAGGAGTAGAGGTATAGAATAAACCGTAATCCAGCATCTGTTGTTGTATCCAGAGAACTTGTGAGACACAGCTACCCGCAACGATATATTCAGCTTCACAGGATGAGACGGAGACGGTTGTCTGTTTCTTGCATTGCCAAGACACGAGGCGTCCTCCCAAAAATTGACAACCACCGGAGGTTGACTTTCGATCGATATTGCATCCACCCAGATCCGAGTCGGTGAATGCTTCGAGAAAGAGGTCGCTTCCTTTGGGATACCAGAGACCCAGCCGCGGTCGGCCTTTAAGGTAGCGAAGAATCCTCTTTACAGCAGAGTGATGAGACATCTTAGGACAAGCTTGAAACCTGGCACATAAACATACATCAAACATTATGTCAGGACGAGATGCAGTAAGATACATTAAGGAGCCTATAATGCCGCGATAAACAGTGGGATCCATATCAGGATCGTTTTGTGCGTTTGGTTCAAGATTGTGCTGCTGAGAAATGGGAGTAGCAATTGGCTTGGCATCAGTCATGTTGAATTTCTTCACCATTTCAGTGACATAATTTGATTGATGAACAAACATTCCGTCTGGTAGTTGTTCGACCTGTAGTCCTAGAAATAATTTGAGCTCACCCATCGCGCTCATCTCGAATTTGTCTTGCATGAGCTTTTCAAAATCCTTACACATTTGAGTATCAGTGGAACCGAAAATAATATCATCCACGTAGACTTGAACCAATAGTTTAGCCTTTGATGAATCTTTGATAAACAGAGTGCTATCGATACGACCTCTCTTGAAACCGGATTCTAAGAGAAAAGTTGACAATGTTTCGTACCACAGCCGTGGAGCTTGATGAAGACCATATAAAGCTTTGTTGAGCTTGTAAACCTTGTCAGGGTGTTGTGGGTCTTCGAAGCCAGGGGGTTGTTGAACATAGACGGTGTCGTCGATTTTACCATAAAGGAAAGCACTTTTAACATCGAGTTGGTAAACTGTAAATCCCATGTGAGAGGCATAAGCTAGGAAAAGACGAACAACCTCGAGGCGAGCGACTGGAGCGAAAACATCCTGAAAGTCCAATCCTTCTTCCTGATAGAATCCTTGTACCACTAATCGAGCTTTATTTCGAGTGATGATTCCACGGTCGTCTCGTTTGCATCGGAAAACCCATTTGGTGCCTATAGCGTAGGCGTCAGCTGGCAGTATCACAAGTATCCAGACCCCTAGTTTCTCGAATTGAGCTAATTCCTCTTGACAGGCATGGACCCAGTTGGCATCCTTAAGAGCCATATGAATGTTAGCAGGAACGTCCTGAGAAACAAAGCATAGAAATCGACAATTGTTGAAATCTTTAGAAGTGGTGACCAAGGCATACATGCCTTGTAAATCCTCTATTTGCGTGCGAGTTTGAACGGGTGCATCGGGATCGCCAATAATGTTATCGGCTGGGTGATCCTTGTGAATACGAGACGTGACGGGCGGGAATTCCGCATCGTCTGGAGCAGTTACATTATGTGGTTCTGCCACATTTTCTTGATCATCGGCTGGATTATCGTCGTCAAGTGGTTCTGCCACTTCGTCTTGGTCATCTGCTTGATCATCGGTATCAGCAGGTTCAGTGACGATATCTTGAAAGACATGAGGACGAGGAAAAACTGTATCTTCATCATCAGAGGAGAAACTCGGGTTCTCTGTACCTGTATGAGTCACACTCGGAGAAAGGTTAAATGATTTAAATAGAGCATCATAGTCAAAAGCGAGAGCTGGACCAGTTTGTTTTTCAAACGTGTAACTAGTTATTTCCAAGTTAAAAACAATTTCCACTGTACGTGAAGTTTTAAGATAAACTCGTTTGTTTGCGCAGCCCTCAACATATCCAAGAAAATATCCCTGGACAGCTTTGGGTGCGAACTTGGTGGTATAATTTGTTTTCAAAACGGTGCAAGGAGCCATAAAGGGTTCCAATCCAGCAAGATTAGGCTTACGACTATTTAGCAATTCATAACTCGTTTTATTAAACCGTTTCACCGTTAATACTCGATTGAGGACGTAGCACGCTGTGTTCACTGCCTCCCCCCAGAATGTAACATGGTCAGCTAACATGGTACGTGCGGCCTCTATCAATGTTCTGTTTTTCCTCTCAGCGACACCATTTTGCTGTGGTTCGTATGGAGCGCTGTGTTGTTGAACAATTCCATTTGCAAGACAATAGAAGGTCATCGTGAATTTTTCTGAACTCTGTCCCATTATCGCTGCGCAGACGCTTGACATTTGCTTTGTATACGTTCTTGATCATATCGAAAAAGTTGATGAGCGTGCCGGCTGTTTCACTCTTAGTGCCTAAGAAGTAGACCCAAGAGTAGCGAGAGTAATCATCGGTGATCACGAGACAGTAGTATTTTCCTCCGAAGCTCCTTTGTGCAATAGGACCGAAAAGATCAGTGTGCATTAGCTCGAATGTTGTCTCGATTGTGTTGATGGCCTTGGACTTGTGATGTTGCTTGTGTTGCTTTCCGAGTTTACATGGAATGCATTTATCCTCATACTCGAATCGTTTGAGTGGAACTCCAAGGACTAGCTCTTTCTTGGTGCATCTTCCGAAAGTGTAGATGTGCCATCTTTCTGTGCCAAATCATGGCTTCCTCACTAGTTGACTTGGATAATAGACATGTTGAATCTGTGGTAAGTTCAGTGTTGTTCATATCCATAACATATGTGTTTTTCGTTCTTGGTGCACGCATCAGTATCAGATCCTCAGGAATATCAATTCCGGATTTAAGAATTACAACCTCCTTCTTGTTAAAATACACAAGATTATCATTGTCGCAGATTTGAGAAACACTGAGCAAGTTGTGTTCTAGCTGCCTGACGTAAAATACATCCTTCAGTGTGATTTTTCCATTTGTAACTGAACCAATTCCAGTTATCTCTCCTCCTTTTTCTCCAGCAAAATTTACTCGACCTTTCTTTCCAGATTCGAAGTTGTTAAGCAGACTTCGTTCTCCTGTCATGTGCCTGGAACAGCCACTGTCAACGTACCAGTTGTTGACGACCCGGTGAACCGGTTCCTGCACACAAGATAAAGTTATTAGTTGTCATGGGGAACCCAGGCCATAACAGACCTGGATTGACCGTTCTCAGTCACATAGGTGACCCGTTTGTAGATTCCCTTATTTTGGTGAGAGATTGGAGAGGTGTGGCGTGTAGAGTAATGACTGTTAGAGTTGTAAGGAACTCTATGACTCATTGGTGGGGAACTGTAACGAGAATGTGTGTAATGACGTGGTTCATAATGAGGACGTGGAGAGCTGTGATTGTAATTTCCGTGATGATTATGATGGTATTGTGGAGGACTTGGGTAATGAATATGATGGTGATGTCGTGGAGGACTGTGGGAGCGGTGATCATAATGGTGTTGGCGATATGATGGAACAAAAGGTTGTTGTGGTCGCTGGTGTGGACGTTGAGAAAATTGTCCCGTACTTGGTTTGCTGTGTCCATAATGTCGTGAGTTTGAAGCTGGACTCTTGTGATATGGGTTTCGTAGAATTTGAACTGGTTTCGTGGGAGTGAATTTAGCTGACTGCGTGGGAGTGGTTTTAGCTGACTGCGTGGGAGTGGGTTTAGCTTGAGGTTCTTTTCGCTTGTTCGTGCAAACGGAAGCCACGTGTCCACGTTCACGACATTTGAAGCAGTTTAAAGTTTCCATCTTATTTGATTGATCTTGATCAACATCAGAGGATGAACTTTGCTTGGATTTGATGTCGTTACTTGATATGAATGTTTCCTTCAAAGGTTCACATGTTGAGGTTTGAGGTGGAGCGTTTGTGGCTTGTTGCTCTTGATTTGCTTTATTTTTCTGATCCGTGGAGCTTGAAGATTCACAATTTTCAGGTTGTGGAGGCCCGTTCTTAAAGAAACTAAAGTTGTTGTTATACGGAGGTGGTGTTTCATTATACCCTAGGCCTTCAGACTTTCCAGTTGTACGCTGACGACTCAAAATGGAATTCAAAGTGCTCGACGAAGTACGAAATTTCTCGAACTTTCTTTCCTGCTCAGTTAGTTGTATTTCACAAAGGTTTAACTCTTGAACCTTCTCAGCAAACTTTTTCTTTTCAGTTTCGATGCATTTATATAATAAGTCGACTTTTTGTGTCAAAATACCGACATTTGATAAAAGAGCTGTTCGATCTGATTCAGTTTTATAATATTGCTTTGAAAATTCATCTCTTTGATAAGTTAAATTTGCAATTGTTTGATTGAAAGCAGTTTGCTGGGATTCCAAATTTGAGACTAACTTAGTCAGTTTATCATTTTGGAGAGTTAAAACCGTATAGGATTTACAAAAATCTTTCATAGATTGAGAGTCAAGAATTACCTTTGCCTTGTTCGAGTCGAGGTCAGCCATTTTAGCGATGAGGTTCTCGTTGGATAGATCGATGTTAGGTCTCACTAAGATCACAAACAATGGCAAATCAATAACAAATAAGTATTTAGACGTTAATTGTTATATATCGATTTAGTACTCAGTTTCAGTGTATATTATAGCGGAATTATAATAATGAAACAATGAAGATAACACACAGTTATATTCCGATCAAAGGTGTACCGATTACAAACCTCAAACTCACTATTTATACACAATATAGTGAGTTTGATAAAGATCAATCTAAGAGAATCTTTTAAACAGATAAAAGATATTCACTAACTAGATTACCTTAAATTACGCCTGACTTCTCTCATGAGTCTGAGTTAGTCAGACTGAGTCACTCAGACTCATGTCACTCAGACTGAGTCACTCAGACTCAGGTCACTCAGACTCAGACTTTGATTAACAGATTTATTAATCTTGGGATAGATCATTGTTTTTCCCAACAATCTCCCCCTATCTGTTTCAACCAAAGTCTTTTACAAAATATGCAAGAAAATAAACACAAACATAAACATCTTCAATTAAACACTGTTTGTGAACAAAACAAGCATCAGTCAGTTTTTACATCTTCTTCTTTAAGGTCCTCTTTCTTTTCTTCACTGAAAGATCAAACGGCAGAGGCTGATCTCTTTCCCTCATCCATCTCTGTCTATCTTTCTTCCACTCCATCAGTGTCTCCATTTCAGCATCAGTCTTATTGAAGTGCAGTTGATATTCCTTCTTTACTAGCTCCACTCTATCTGCCAATGTTCCTATTTCTTCAATTCTTCTAAGATTCATGAACAGCCAGCTGATCAGTCTCACTCTGAATGGAAGACATTGAGGAGACTCACATTCCTTGAGTAAAGCTATACAATGGTGAATGGAAGTTGTGGTGATGCTGTCCTTAGGTTGAAAGCATTCTTCTCCCCCACAATCAGTGTAACACAGCCCTATATGCTTCTCAGTCTCAATGTAGGTTCTGTCTTGAAATGCAACTTCTTTAGGAACTGGATGCATACTGCTTGATTCCAACCCCAAAGATTTCGATTTTACTTTCACATTATGCTTGGTGCAGTAGGCTCTGTAGTCTTCATCTGACACCAGATTCAACATATGAGCTGCATTCATGTTGAAAGTAGCCTCTCTTCTTATAGCCAAGCCTTGAGCTTTGTTAGTCAGATTGTAGCTCAAACTGGCTATTTCCTTCCATTCTTCTAATCCCATTGTGTGCAATCTTGTTAACCCAACTCTGAAAGATCCACCTTTATGTGAGCATGTAAGCAGCAGGTTAGTTCCATCATGACTTTTACAGTCTAGGTGAGTAATCTTGTGTTTGAGTTTTCTCATGCAGAAGTTTGTTACAATGTGATCAAATCTTTCTTCTTCTCTGAGAACAAGCTTGGCCATTTGTGCATCAGCTTCCAACCTCATCTGTTCTTCTTCAATAGCTATTTCTTCCTCAGCTTGCATCTCAGCTTCAAATTCTGCAGCTGCCTTTTCAGACTGATTGAAGTCAAATCTTTCTTTGTATAGCCCCTTCACATACTCTCTGTATTGCTCCACTGTCATTCCAGCACTTTGAGCATATCTTTGCAGTTTGACTAATTTGTCAGCTTCAATCTTTTTCCTTTTGTTTTCAGCTTCTTGTTCTATTTCAGCCCCAGACACTTTCTTTTGAGCTTCAGACTCAGATCTGGTTGTGGTATCCATTTTGCTCCCTTCTCCTTCTTCAGTCTGTTCCTGGTCACTTACATACCCAGTTTTGCCTTTTCCTTTGTAAACAAGCTTCTCAGATTCATCACTAGATATATCACTCCAGTCAGTTTCATAGAACACTTCTGACTGCCCAGTTTTGGTGTTGAACCTGGTGGTTTTGTAATACCTTTTCTCCCTTTTCTCCCCATCTTCTCTTTTTCTTTTCAATGTTTGTTTAGGGATTTCAGATTCACTGACTGTGGTAGTCTTTTTCTCCCCCTGAATCTGAGAATCCTCTGCAACTGCCTTGCCTTTCCTCATCAGACTGACTTCAGAAGTCAGTTTGGACACCATGTCTTTCAATTCCTTCAGTTCTGCTGCATTGTGAGATCTTAAAGTATTAAACTCAGTCTGCATTGCCCTCAGTCTGTCATCAAACTGAGTGGACATGTCCTTTAGTGCCTTTAACAGGACAGGAACAGTCAAAGCAACCTCAGACTGGGTTGATGTAGTAGCAGTTGGTGATGTAACTGGTGGCACAGCCTCACTCCCTCCCTGTGATATGGGAGAATGATCATAAGCCATAGAAATTGAAGTCTGTACCTCACCCAGTTTTGGGAGTAAGGCATTGGCAACTAGTGATAAAGAGTGTAAGAGATTTGGAGTTGGTACCTTATCGTGAACCAGCACAGAGCTGGTGAAAATAGCCGTTGGAATAGGCTGTGAGACTGAAGGGGGTGTTCCCATACTAAGTACAGGTATGTCCAGGAGTGGAACACTTTCTTCAATGCTTGCCACATGTGTCAGTGTGGTAGCAGCAATGTAGTTCTCCAATTTTAATGTCAGACTGGGGTTTTGGGTGGTCCAGGCAGTCAGATCCAACTCATCCTCTAGCAGAGAGAGACTGGTCTGTGCTGCAGCACTGGAGGGGAGTCCGTGACTCTCAGCCTCATGGAATAATGAGTCCATTAGTGCTTGATTTTGAGTGGGGCTTGATGTGAGAGCTTTATCAAATGAACTTGGTGAGTCCATCAGGTTGGTCGCTTGTGTAGCCAGTACATCAAGAAGTGGATTGGACTGCTCAGACTGAGAGGGGATACTCTCAGACTGAGCTAGAGTTTGAGGAATGATCATACCTTGGTCCACTTCATTTGGCCCATCCCCACCCAAATTTACCTCAGCATCTGCAGTAGGGTTATTACCCTCAGGCCCTCCGTCAATTCTTGGAGCTTGAACAGCTGAATCTGAGGAGTCAGACTCAGTTGGTTCCTGATCTATGAACGGATTAGAAATCCATTCAAGCATCACAGCAGTAAGTGGGGCTTCATTCTCAGTAATGTTGATATATGTAAAAAAATTTGGAGTCAGCCTGGGCAATTCACAGGTGTAAAATCGTCGATCAAGCTGATCATATGATTCTTTTCCCAGAACCTCCTCAAAACAGAGAGAGAGTACCCGAATGAATGGAACATCGTTATTTCGTTTTGGTTTGACAACTAGGGAGAGAATCTCATCAAAATATAGTTGTGAAAAGGAGATTCTTCTACCCGTGACCATAGCATGGAACAAATGAGTTTCAAACTCATTTATCTGATCCAAACTGCCTGATTTACCCCCCAAGCATCTTGTAATCATGGAAAACAAAAATTTCCATTTCCCAGTAAATAGATTGTATTTAATTACTCCCTGTGTTTCAGGCTGACCAATGAGAGGGAAAGCTTCATCCCTTGCTTGTTGTTTGCTCCGTCTAGCCTGAAAGCCACCTGCTCCAGCTTCAGCAAGTGTTGGAAGAAGTAAAGCACTTCTGATTGTCTCTTCAGTGATGGCAATCGTGTCACGCCCATTGTTGTAGGTGCCTGTAATGGCAGTTCGTTCATCATTGGCAGTGCAGGTGTACCACCACTCACATAGGACTGGAGGACACATAGTATTTGCACAAAAGAAGGCACCATATAGAGGATGAGCCTTCATAAACTGAATCAATTGTTCAAATCCCCTGCCTTGGCGATTGGAGGGAATGTCAGAAGTGGCCACTCGATTGTTGTCTTTTACTTGAACGCGTTGTTGAAACTCAGCACCTGGAATCATTCTTGAAGTAACATGGAGCATCATATTAGGGTTAGCCATTAGAATAAAGAAAATCAGAGAGTTTGAAAGAGGAAGAACTAGGTTAAAAGAAAATTTGAAATTCTGTTAGTTGTAAACTAATTTTACTTAAGATTTTAAACCAAGCGAAAATACAATTTAGACCCCTATAGATTTACAACTTGTAATGAATGACCGTTGACAAGACTTGACCGAATAAAAAAAATAAATAAAATTATCTAATGATGAATTAGAGATACAGAAGATATAAAACAAAAATTAAAAAAATTTGTTCCAAAAATACATTGAATCTGAGGTCAGATTTAGGATCCTGAAGCTGACTTTTAGTCAGACTGAACATAGTCAGACTGAAAATGGTCAGACTGACTTAGTGGTCAGCTTGAATTTTGAAAGCATCTGAACTAAGGATTTAGCATGCCAAGTTCTCCTAACAAATAGAAGAACCTTTCCTCACTCAGAGGTTTGGTGAATATGTCTGCCAGTTGATCATGGGTTACCACAAACTCCAGTCTAACCTTCCCTTTCTCCACACAGTCTCTTATGAAATGATGCCTGATTTCAATATGTTTAGTCCTGGAATGGAATACTGGATTCTCAGTGATTTGAATGGCACTCTTGTTGTCACACATGATGGGTGTGTTTTGAATGTGGATGTCTAGATCAGCCAGTTGATGTTGCATCCAAAGTAACTGTGCACAACAGCTTCCAGCAGCCACATACTCAGCTTCAGCGGTGGAAGTTGCAACTGAGTTTTGCTTCTTGCTGGACCAACTCACCAGCTTGCCTCCTAAAAGCTGACAACTCCTGAAGTACTTTTTCTGTCAAGCTTACAACCTGCATAATCTGCATCTGAGTACCCAATTAGTTCAAAACCAGTGTCTTTAGGGTACCATAAACCAAGGTTTGGTGTACCCTTTAGATATCTGAAGATCCTTTTTACAGCTTTAAGATGAGATTCCTTAGGATCAGCCTGATAACGTGCACACAGACATGTAGAAAACATGATGTCAGGTCTGCTGGCAGTCAGATAGAGCAATGAACCAATCATTCCTCTATAAGTAGCTTGACAGACTGACTTGCCAGATTTATCCTTGTGCAGTTTGTCAGAGGTGCTCATGGGTGTTCTCATTTCAGAACTTGTAGCAAAACCAAATTTCTTGATTAAATCATGAACATATTTACTTTGGTTTATGAAGATTCCATCCTCCTTTTGTTCTACTTGCAGACCCAGAAAGAAATTAAGTTCTCCCATCATGCTCATTCTGTATTCACTACACATAAGTTCTGAGAACCAAGTACATAGTTTGGTATTTGTGGATCCAAATATGATGTCATCCACATAAATCTGAACCAGAATGACATGACCAGAGTCCCTTTTTATAAACAAAGTTTTGTCAATTGAACCCCTTTTAAAATCATTTTTAATGAGAAAGTCAGACAAGGTTTCATACCAAGCTCTAGGAGCTTGTTTGAGACCATATAGTGCTTTATTTAACTTATAAACATGATCAGGAAAGTTGGGGTCAACAAAACCTGGAGGCTGCTTCACATATACTTCCTCCTGCAGGTCTCCATTTAAGAATGCACTCTTGACATCCATCTGATAGACCAAGAAGTCTTTGAAGGCTGCATATGCTAGAAACAGTCTGATTGCTTCAATTCGTGCCACTGGAGCAAAGGTTTCATCATAATCAATTCCTTCTTCCTGTTTGTACCCCTTAGCTACCAGTCTGGCCTTGTTCCTGATTACCACACCATCCTGATCAAATTTGTTTCTGAAAATCCATTTTAGATCAATAATGGTCTTGCGTAGTGGACGTGGAACCTTTGTCCAGACATTGTTTCTTATGAATTCACCAAGCTCCTCCTGCATACCCTCAACCCAGTCTTCATCTAACAGGGCTTGTTCTACAGTCTTGGGTTCCATCAGACTCAAGAGGTTGGTGTAGAAACAGAAGTTGGCTGTAGCATTCTTTCTTCTTGTTTGAACCCCTTCAGTTATGGATCCAATAACAGATGAAATTGGATGGCCCTTTACAGTCTTGATGTTTCCTGAGCTATAATCAGTAATTTCTTCTTCAGGCTGAGGAGTGTCAGTCTGAGTATGTTGAGACTGAGCCAGGTCAGACTGATGTAACTCAGACTGATTGTCCTCAGTTTCATTTGAGGCTGGCATTTCCGAGCTTGGAGCCTTCTGTATTGATTGTTCATCTGTTTCACTTTCTGATTCTTGAGTTTGAGTCATATGTCTTGCAGGCTGATCACCATTCTGAGATTCAGATTCAGAAGAAATTTGAAGCTGTTCGTCACATAGTTGATTGATTGTGGTGATGTCAGTCTGAGAAGATGATGCAGCTTCATCAGACAGAGTGGAGTCATCAAAAGTAACATTGATGCTTTCCTCAACAACCTTTCTTCGTTCATTATATACTCTGAAAGCCTTGGCAAAACTTGAGTATCCAACAAATAGTCCCTCATCAGCTTTGGGGGACATTTTACATAGCAGATCCCTTTGATTTAGAATGTAACATCTACTTCCAAAAACATGAAAGTAATGAATAGATGGTACTTTGTTGTGATACATTTCATATGCTGTCTTCCCATGTCTCTTCACAATAATTGATCTGTTCTGTGTGAAGCATGCAATGTTTACAGCCTCAGCCCAGAATTTTATCTCCATCTTTCCATAACAAAGCATAGTTCTGGCAGCCTCAATAAGAGTCCTGTTTCTTCTTTCTGCTACCCCATTTTGTTGAGGAGTTCTAACTGATGCAAAGTTTTGAACTATTCCCAGTTTGTCACAAAAGTCTATCAAGACTGAGTTTTTGAACTCAGTTCCATGGTCACTTCTCATTTGTCTAACTAGGAGATTCTTCTGTCTCTGTTCTCTTTTAATCAGACTGATGATTTCCTCAGCTGCATCACTTTTGGCCCTTAGGAATATGACCCAAGTAAATCTGGTGTGTTCATCAACAATAACCAGAGTATACTTCTTTCCTCCTTTGCTTTCAATTCCAATTGGTCCAAAGAGATCCATATGTAGCATGAACAGTGGTTCACTAATGGAATGTAGCATTTTGGATGGAAATTGTGACTTTGTTTGCTTTCCAAGAACACAGGCTGAGCAAACTTTGTCTTTGGTATATGTGAGTTCTGGCAATCCTCTTACTAGCTTGCTTTGGATAGAGCATTAATGTTCTTGAAGTTTAAATGCGATAATCTTCGATGCCACAGCCAGTTCAATTCCTCCTTGGTTTCAGTGAACAGACAAGTCTCAGCTTCATCATTTGCAGTACTCAGATCCAAACAGAATACATCTCTTTCTCTTTTGGCTAGCAGTAAGGGTTTTCCCTTGGCATTATAAATTATCCCAGCTTGTTTCCTGAATCTGACTTCATGATCTTCATCAGTAATCTGACTCACACTGAGTAGATTGTGTTGTAGTCCTTCTACATAAGCAACTCTCTTGAATGTGACAGCTCCAGCATGAATCTTGCCATATCCCCTTGTCATTGAAACTCCATTGTCCCCATACCTTACTTGAGGTCCATCTTCTTCCTTGTAGTCCTGTAGAAAAGACTTCATCCCTGTCATGTGCCTTGATGCTCCACTGTCTAAGTACCATTTTGTAGAATCATGTACATGAAATAGGAGAAGATTAGTTCCTTTTGGGTACCCACTTTAGAGTGGATCCATGAACTACGGCAGGTTTAGGTACTGATGCAATCTTGCCTTCAGTTTTAGAACTTGAATAGTTCCATTTGTTTATTTCATTCATGCAATTTATAGAATAATGACCTATGACACCACAGTATTTACAAGGAGCATTTTTGAGATTGACTCTAGATGGAGCTGATTTAACTTTAGAAGATTGACCATGTTTAGCTTTTGATGGAGAAGTGTTTCTGGAAGATGAGTTAGAGTGTGATGAGACTGATTTGGATCCTGAATGATATGAAGCTGACCCCTGTTTTGATGAAACTGATTTGTGAATATAAGGATTCTTAGGTCTAGACCTGATCAATAGTTTACAAAACACAGCTTCATGCCCTTTTTCACCACAGTTATAGCAGTTTCTCTTTGGAGGGGATTTGGATCTTGCTTGACTAGGTGATTTATCTCTGACTAGAGTTTTGACAATGTTAGTCAGTTCCAGTAATTGATTTCCTAATTTATCAATTGTTTTAGATTCAGGACTTTTGTTATGACTTTTGGGACTGACAGAAGTTTGACTCTTGGATTTTCTCAAAACCTGGGGAACAACTTTGGTCAAGGATGAAGGATTCTTTTCAGTCTGCATATCAGTTTCAGATAAGACAACATTTTCAGATTTAGAAGAAGATGAAGGCAAAAGATTATTTTTATTCAAAACTTGTGAGATTACAGGTTTGACAAATGCATTTGACATCATTGTCTTATTTCCTTTTAAATAAGTAAATGTATTTGGAAGGATTCCTGGTTTAAAAATGATTTTTTCTCTTTCTGCCTTCAAAGCTTCTTCCTCCTCTTCTGTCATATACTTCTTCAAACTGAATCCTTCACCCAACACAGCTTGAACTTGATTTGGTACCTGTCTGTTTAAGCAATCCTCATTTTTTAAAGATGATATACACCATGATTTACAAATTCTTTTATAATGCTCAGTTTCTTCTCTAAGTTTGTGATTTTCTTTTGCAAGATCACTATAAGCTTCAGTCTGAGCATTTAGAAGAACTTTATAACTTTCTAATTCAGTTATTTTATCATCTTTACTTTTCATAAGGTTTTCAAGGTCTTTGAATTTTTGGTTGAGATCATTTTGTTCTTCTATAGTGGTGGTCAAGTCAACAAAAATATACTCAAACATTTGAATTTTTTGTTCATTTGTATAATTTTCAAAGTTGTGTACCTTATAAAGTTTTGACTTGTTCCAGTCTGAGTTGCAACTCATCCTTTCAGCTTCCTTTAGATCCTTTTCAAACTGAGAGGCAGATTTCTCAGCTTCAGTAGTTTCCTCCACTATTGCCATCAAGCACTGATCTACCACTTCTTCTTCATCAGAAGACAGTTCTTCATCCAGCCATTCTTCAGCAAAGAATGCTTTTTGTTCTGTTTGAGACTTTTGAGGATAGGAGCTGTTCCCTTTCTTGTATTTTAGATACTTGTTTCGGTATCTTTGGGCCCTTTCAGCAACTTCGTCCATATGCTCAGTCTGGGCATTCTTTACTTTGCAGTCAGCAGCCATGTGTCCATAATCATTGCATTTGAAGCATTTTACCTTTTTCAGATCAAAAGGCTTCTTTCCTTTGTAGCCTGTCTTTTGTTCAAGCTTCATGGTCAACAAAGCAAGTTGACTCTTTAGTTTCTTGACTTCAGATTCGTTTTCAGATTCTGAGTCTGAGTGTGACTCAGACTCAGATGAGTCAGCTTGAGAATAAATTTCTTTATTCCTTCTGCTTGTGGCAACTAATGCAGCTTCTGGATCCTTTGCAATTCTTCTATTATTGAGCTTCTTTCTTTCTTGAGATTCTTCAAAGTTTAACAGTAGACCAAAGAGTCCTGGCAGTTTGTAGGTGGACAACTTCTCACTCACTACAAGTGATGTGATAACAGATTCAAACTTGTTAGGTAGTATATCAACAAATTTCTTACATATATCATCATCATCTTTTGTCACTCCCAGAGCTGACATGTCATTCAGTAAGATCTGAAATCTGGTATGAACATCAGCCAAAGTCTCCTTTTCTTTCATATAGAAATTCTCATAATTTCTAATGAGACTGTTCAGTCTTTGCTCCTTTACTACTGGAACACCTTCATAAGACACAATTAATGTGTCCCATAGCTCCTAAGCTGTTTTGCAGCCTGCAATTTTAGAAAAGATTTGTTCTGACACTGCATTTCCTAAAATGCTTCTGGCTTTGGGATCAAGATTATATAAAAGCTTGTCTTGATCTGTCCATTGAGATTTGGCAGTTTGAACCCATCTGGCACGTTGGACAACTCTATCACCTTCTTTAACTTCATCAATATGTTTACCTGGAATGATAGGTCCTTCAGTTATGACTCTTATCATTTCTTCATGAATTCCTGATAAGTGCCACTCAACTTTGAGTTTCCAATGTGCAAAGTTATGGCCATTGAACACAGGAATTCCTTTTCCAGCCATTGTGGTTATGTTTGAAGATGATGACATTGTTTGAGATTTTAGGTATTGATCGTTTAAGATTTATAAATTTATTAAAATTTAAATCTTATTTGCTCTGATACCAATTGTTAGGTCTCACTAAGATCACAAACAATGGCAAATCAATAACAAATAAGTATTTAGACGTTAATTGTTATATATCGATTTAGTACTCAGTTTCAGTGTATATTATAGCGGAATTATAATAATGAAACAATGAAGATAACACACAGTTATATTCCGATCAAAGGTGTACCGATTACAAACCTCAAACTCACTATTTATACACAATATAGTGAGTTTGATAAAGATCAATCTAAGAGAATCTTTTAAACAGATAAAAGATATTCACTAACTAGATTACCTTAAATTACGCCTGACTTCTCTCATGAGTCTGAGTTACTCAGACTGAGTCACTCAGACTCATGTCACTCAGACTGAGTCACTCAGACTCAGGTCACTCAGACTCAGACTTTGATTAACAGATTTATTAATCTTGGGATAGATCATTGTTTTTCCCAACAATCGATGGTGCAGCTGCAAACTTGAGATGTGTTTTGACTTTCTTCTGCTTCTTCAGTATATTCTTCGCTGGAGTTTGAATCACTGTCAGTACCTGATGCTGCTTCTGTGTTACTGACTTCACTGCGAATTTCTTCAATAGAAGCCATGAGAGCTTGATTTCTTTCATCAGTACAGATTTGCCAATCATAAGTTCGATCATCGTGTTGAACTATCATAGCCTGTGACGCTAAGCTGCGTTGTGGTTGCGAAGAAGAAGTCTTGTTTTTGTCTTGGCTTTGATTATATTCAACCTTAGGTTGTTGACATTCTCTAGCGAAGTGACCATGACCTTGACAGTTGAAGCAACACACCTTGGATTTATCAAAACCTGCTTTTCCGGTTCTGGGACTGCGTCCTGTTCTAGTCATAAATCTCTTGATCCTATTTGTAATCATGGCAGTTTGCCATTGTAAGTCCATTTCCTCTAGATCATCCTGATCGACTTGACTAAAGTCTTCGTCCCACAATCCTGGATCAGTGATTTTACCTTGAACTTGATTACCGTAAGCAGATAAGAAACATGATAGGATTTCTAAGCTTTCTTCTGCTGATTTAACACTCATTGGCATTCTTTGATGAGAATTGGCAGCTTTTGAAACTCCTGCAGTAGTAGTGGTATCGGTAGAGGAATGAGTTTCAGAACTTGCGTGACAATTTTCAGATATTAACGCAGTTGCATTCACGGAAGCATCAGATGAGGGTTGTCCATAGGGTGTGTCATCTGCAACAGCGTCAATAGCTAAACGGGTTTGTTCATATCCTCTAAATCTCTCAATTACCTGTTGTAGAGTTATTGCTTTTTCCTGGTAGATTTCATCTTTTACTAAGTTCACGTATACTTCCCATCGTTTGGGTAATGCATCCAAAAATCGTTCTACCTTTTCTTCTTCAATAGTTATACGAGCTCTTGCAAGGTCAGAAAGTAGATTGTGATATCTGTTGACAGTGCCTTCAAAACTTTCATTTAAACCTGCTTTGAATGTACTGAATTGTCGTTTAAGAACACTTCCCCTACTTTTTTGTTGAACGGCACTCCCAACGTATTGAGTCTCGATTGCTTTCCAAAGTTCATAAGCAGTTTTGTGAACTTGACATAGGTATATCGTTTCAATAGGAAAAGCCATTTTCAGACTTGCCCATGCTCGGTTTTTAGCGTCATATACTCTCCTATGCTCAGCTGTGAAGGAAGAGATTTCAATAGGAATAGGTTCACCACCACTTGCATTCGCAGCCTGCATTGGGCGTATGTATTTTGTCTCAACACATAATATCCACATTTGAACGTCATTATACCGACAGAAGGATTCGAATTTATCAACCCATTCGTAATACTGTGAAGATTTGATTAACTTAGGAGGAGTATTAATTGATTGTCTTGAATCCATTTTAAACGTAATCAGCGAAGATGTAAGAGATATTGTCACGAAGATGTAAGATCACGAAGATGTGTGGTCACGAAGATGTATGGTAACGAAGATGATTGCGAAGATGTATGTGTTTGGCGAAGACGTTTATGTTTGGCGAAGAAGTATGTGTTCGGCGAAGATGTATGAGTTTGGCGAAGATGGTTGGCGAAGAAGTATGTGTTCGGCGAAGATGTATGAGTTTGGCGAAGATGGTTGGCGAAGAAGTATGTGTTCGGCGAAGATGTATGAGTTTGGCGAAGATGGTTGGCGAAGATGTATCCACGAAGATGTATCCGAAGATGTACCCACGGAGATGTTTCCACGAAGATGTTTTCACGAAGATGTATCCACGAAGAAGTTTCCACGAAGATGTATCCGAAGATGTACCCACGAAGATGTATCCACGAAGATGTTTCCACGAACAAGCAAAGAAACCCTAATCTGTAATCCCGGCGCCGAAGATGGAACAAAAACCCTAATTCTCACAAACAGCCGTCGAAGATGTATTAAGAACCCTAATTTCCAGAATCGATTAAACCTGAATTTAAACCTGAACCAAATCTCGATAGAGAGCAAACGATGCGTTTGCTCTGATACCAATTGTAGGTCCCAGTGGTCCGATCTACAGGATTAAACTCACCAATTACGAGGCGGAATCTCGTAATTAGTATGCACAGATTATAATCGAACGTAATAAACAAAGAAACACAATTACCGAATTCTAAAGCTTCTGATTAACAATAACACTTGTTACAATCCGGAAGCCTAACACGAATTCTCTACCAAAAACCAACCGCCTAAAACTACCCTGAACACCTCTATTTATAGAGTAATATGTTCAGCTAGTTTTGGGCTTGGACCTATTGGGCCTCACGGACATGCAAGTCCGTGAGCAGCCCACTAAGCTAACTATATCAGGCTAATATAATACAATGTAATCAAAACATAATAGAACATCCAGTCATTGCATATTTTGCACTAACACAAAAAGATAAAAGATAACAAAAGTAACCCAATAGCAAAAACTAAAATATGTAATAAAAAGAACTAATCAAAGAAAAGTAACAGAATAACAAGAAACTAAAAAAATAAATGAAAAGAAAAATCTAAATATTAAACAAAAGAAAAAGAAAAAGAAAAAAAAGAGAAAAAAGAGCATGTGGCTAGCAAGTTTCACTACTCATGGAATAGTTTTTCTACTCACTTGGACAAGACTTTTGTTGCCAAGTCTTCTTATGTAATAAATGGGGGTTTATTATGATTACATTAAACTTATATGGCGATTTTTAAGATTGTCCATCTACGACAGATTTTAAAGTGATGATGTCATTGCTATGTCTTATTTTTTAAACTTTTTATATTATTTAAATTAATTTGGCCGTTCAAAATAAAAGAAAGACAGTGAAAATTGAACAGAAGTAGCGTGTATTGGGTTTAGTTTTTTAGGATTTATTCTTCTCCAAATCTTGAAAATATAAAACGTGTTGCAGTATATCTATGATTTTCTTGGTAACATAAATTTATTTCTCAATATGTTTCTCTTTTAAAAAACCCCGGGGTAGATCGAAAATTTAATGGCTAAACTTTTCATTTTTTATTTTCAAATTCGGCTTTCGAATCCCAATTCCCTATCATAAAATACAACGATTTCGATTTTTGTAGATCATACTGATTGTTTGAGTCTGCCCTAAATACACGATTTTGTTTCTTCTTTATTAGGTGTGTTTATTTCTTCTATTTTTGTTTATAACATTTTCTATAAATTAGGGTTATTTAATTGTTGGTTTTTTTTTTCTCAGATGAAAAAAAGACAGATTCATTTTTATCAGGTTAGTAATCAATTGACTCCATATTGATTTTAGCTCATAGCATTATATGTTAGTTTTTGTTATTTTTTTAAAATTTTGGTTTAATTCAAAAATTTGAAATTTTGGCAATTGGGGTTTTTGGTTTACTGGTGTAACAACCAAAATCAAGTGGGTGACTTATAGGACAATTAAAAATAGTTAAGGAGATAAAAAAGGACATTGTGCATTAAGAATACGGTTCATGAATTTTATTTGGTCTATTGTCTAAAAAGATTTCGTTTTCCTTTGCAGCTACCCTTTTATAGAGTGATCCTATGGCAGTTTTTATATGCAAAAGGAAGGGATGGTTCATTACACATACTGAAGTTGTTCTAAATTCTAGCCCCCAAATGGATTAAACATATTATTGCTTATTATTTTGAGATGGTTCCAAACGATGGTGCAAGTTTTTTTTTTTTTTTTTTTTTTACCTTACGCCGTTATTTCTTTTACTTAGAATATTCTTTGTGAGTTTCATTTACAATTATCTTGCGTAACAGGTTCCGTGTAATATGATACTGACACACAATTTCATGGACTCAAAGAATAGGTGTATTTTATACTTATAACTTTAGTAATTTCGTTACGTATTTAAAATTACATTTTATATTTCCCGTACATTTGCATAAGCTGGATAAACATCTATTTATATGGTTTGTAATTTGGTTGTATATATGGTTTTGATAATCTTGAACTTATGGTTTTGATAATTGATAAGCATAAACTGTGATATCAAAGTTGATTCATATGCTATTGAGCAAGTACTACTAGAAAATTGTTTATTTTAGATTAAATGAAACAACATTTTCTTAATTCGCTTCATCGGGAATTTTGTTTCATTATTTTCCTTTCCTAACAGATGGTTTAGAGAAATCTAAATCTATGCTTTTTATGTTTGTGTTAATTTTTTTGTTTTAATTAGTTTCAACTTTAGACAATTTATGTACGTGTGTAAGTTTTATTACTCCAAGTACTATCCGTTGTATTACTACCTTAAGTAGTAAGGTAATTGAATAATGTTATAGATACTAACTTTTTTTTTTCTATTTTTTTGGTATTGTTTATCAGTTTAGTTTAAAGGCCACCTCTTTTTGTTAATTTAGTTCTTATTAAACACTTAAAATCAAGTTTTTAAATTTATAATTCCACGATTTTTCTAAAACATTTTTGTGTATAACACGGGCACTAAGCTAGTTAGTACTATGGTAATGTGTTCAAAGATTAAGCTGATTGTACATATAGCGGGATAAGTGTATGTAAGGTAAACATTATTTAAAAATATATATATTTTTATCTCATTATATTTTATTAAACTTGAATAGACTAAAATATTATCTACTTCTGAGCTTCATGTAGTGCATGGTAAGTGACTCATAGTTCAATTGCCATATAAGATTATATGTTTAACAAATGGAAAATGCAACTCTCTATTCAAAACCGTTGGCATAATACCTCATTCAATGGCTAGGCTCCTCTGTCTTTACTTTTGTGGATCCTACAAGCATCATCGTATACCTCAAACTATCAATATGATAGTAATTGATATAATTGATGATATTGTAAGAGGTGGGAAAAAGAATCCTCGGACCACAAATCATTAATATTATATGGGTGACATTGATAACTTTGCAAACATTTTAGGTAGACTTAAGTCTGTTATGATGCGTATCACAACATATGTTGTCGACATTTGGGAATAAACTTAAGTCAAAAGCGTCGGAAGACAACATATGGCTTTTCTGAAAGAAATGTAAGGCATATATGGTTTTCAGACTTTCAATAGTCATTTAGTCAACTAAAACTAAGGTGGTGTTTGGTTTATAAAAGGATTTAGTAATGGGTATAGATTTAAAAGAAAAGATGTAAAATAAAAAGATACGGTTGTTTAAAAATATTGTTTGGTTATAAACTCGGAAATGAAAGAGAAATTAAAACTAAAATATTACTTTAAATAAAATAAAGGGTCATGTTATGCCAACCCTCCCTACCCCAACCCCTCATATGCTACTCTATTAACCTATACTATCCCATCAATCATCTCTACTTCTTAATAATCTATTTATTAATATTTTATTATTACTGTTATAAATAATATTATTATTATTATTATTATTATTATTATTATTATTATTATTATTATTATTATTATTTCTTATGTTTACCTTTTACTATATTCTTTAAACTTACAACATATAACTTGGTATAATTATAAAGAATGTGTTTGACGTAATGTCTTATGTTGTTTAAGTTTTTCGTATTTTTTTTTACAAAAATATGATAGAAATTGTGTCTTATGACATATTATTATTTAATATTTATAAGGTTACATACTTTAAATCTAATAGACTCAAAGCCTACATGTTAGACTTTAACTAAATCTAATATTCGCTTTCAGTTTGAGCACCGAAATCACGAACATTCAACATCTCTCCTAGCTGGTGACCCCACACCCCCACTATCATACACAACTTATTATTTTATTTTTTTTATACCATTTTGCATCATAATACCTTTATCAGGTTAAATATTTAGTAAAAGAATTTGAAATAAATATATATTTATAGTCTTACGGTCAATGAAATGATTTATAAATTTATATTCTAGGTTCAAATCTTTAATATATAATAAAAGAGGGGCCTTAAATGTCAAATGACGAAATATGGTCCCTTAGATGGATTAACATATCTGATCTCAGTCGTTGGATCAAATTAATGATGTCATCAAAGACTATTTTCATTTTACACCCTGTTACAATACATAATTACATTATTTCTTTAATTCTATCTCCGCTAAAAGAAAAAACATAATTCTATTTTACTTATAAAATCACTCAATTTTAACTATTATTTACCTTATTGTTATTCTAAAATCTTCTAATACAAAAGATCATAACATGTGTATAAAGGTAAAGGTGTATATGTTATGAACGTAAAATTATATATGTTATTATAACTATAAACAACATTTGTATAAACATAAAAATATATATGTTCTTATACATGTAACATTGTCTTCTCATAATAATTTAAAATCTGCATAAACATATAGTTTACGATCAAGTTTTTTCTTTGTCCGCGCTATCGCGGGACAATAATCTAGTTTTATAGAAACAAAAGTATAAGATGTGAATATTTATGATCTCTAACATAATATTTGCATATCTAAGAAAAAGGGAAAAACGAAAAATATTTTGGAAATAAGTTCTACTTTTTTTTTTTTTTTAATCTATTTGTATAAATCATTTTTATGACAAACTGAAGTAGCAAATCCTTTAAATAGGATCAGAATTTTCTTTTAACAAAAAAATTATCAATAAAATAGACAAAGGTCCATTTATTTGTTAACCATTTGTCACATTTTTCTTTTTCTTTTTGCTTTACATCATTTTTTATGTCAACTTTATGTCTAATCGTTTTTACGTTTCAAAATTTTGATTCCTTATGTTTTTTTTCAAAAGTCTATAAAATCCGACGATTTTTTTTTTATAAAAACACATTACGAATATGTGCATAATAAAATACGAATGTTGCATTTTAATACAACAAAAAAACAAAAAAAGACAAAAAAAACAAGAAAAAGTCACATTTATGACACATGTGTGTCATAGATGTGAAATAAAGAAATAGGGTGGACACAATTTATTTTTTCGTTAAATTATGTATAATATTTTTATTTTACGGAACTTGAAAAATTAAAAAAAACGACAACAAAATAACAAAAAAAAAAAAAAAAAAAAAAAAAGTCACATCTATGACACATGTGTGTCATAGATGTGACATAAAGTGGATAGAGAGGGTTTGTATAACCAAGTAGGGAGGGTGGGGATAACTAGAGCCTAAAATAAAATAGGAAAAGTGTTAATAAATCAATGATTGGACAAAAATTAATAAAATAATATAAATAAATAAAATAGGTTAGTTTTTGAAACCCATCATATTAAATGGGTTTGTGGGTTTTTTCAAACCCATTCCTCCTAAACAAACACCATTTATTATTTTGAAACCCATACCTTCGAACCCATATCCCAAAACCAAACATACCTAATTCTTTTCCCAAGAGTCTTAAAAATTATTAATGTAATTATTAATGATGTAGTTAATGTCAAATGGGCAAGAACTTATTTTTCAGAGGATTTTTATAATCCCATTATGTTTAACAATGCTAAATTCTTAACGTGTTATCTTTTCATGTACGAAAGTTGTCTATCTATTTGTCTATAAAATTTATTCGAGTAACTTCTGAAAAATGGTACTATGAACGTCGCAAAACTACATATGATTATTAAGCTTCTCATGAAAACTATGATTTTTTAATTTATAACTTATCAGATTTTGATTTTAAATTACAGAGGAATATAGAAAATCGCTAACACAATGTCCTAAAGATGAAACAACCATAAGGATCGGAGAAAGCAAAAGGATGGAAAGTCTTTCCAATTTAAGACTACTTGTTAAAATTCATGGAAACATAAAAGGCGTTGTCGTCAATATACGTAATTGAATATGTTCCTGTCAAGTCTGGCAAAAATGTGGTCTGCTATGTGTTAACCTTTACATGTCACATCAATTTTAACATTATTGAAAATTGACGATGTTGGTCATTGGTCTTAACATTGGTTTAAATTTGAAAATTATAAATGTATATGGATCAATACCACAGTTGGTCATCCTTCTAAATAGTTGCTCCTCTAGAAATTTCATTAGATCAACCCCCTATCTAAGGATATATCGTCCAAAAAATAAAGATCGTATATCATTCAAAAGTAAGGTTGAAAACAATTGTCGTGTGAACCTTGAAGAAAATATGACACACTCGAAAAACTTGTGCTGATAAGTTGTCATAGTATCAACCCTTATGTAAAAATAGAACTTCGAGTTCAATAAAAGCTACTTCGACGGCTGATAAAATTGATGGAAAGAAAAACAACTATGAGACTATGCGGTGTGAGGCGTGGTGAGCACCAATAACGCCGCCACCTCAGCTGGATAACGCCCCACCACGCCTCCCCCACTCCGGTGGGGGCGTTATAGGCAAAAATCCAGCCACGGCGTGTGCAGAATAACGCCGTGGTGGGGAAAAGGTTTGAAGCAACGGTCGAATATTGTGTGCAACGGCCATATTTTTAAAAGAATTGCCTATATATACAAACACTCACACATCCTCAAACACACACAAAATATATACAAATACTCAAAAACACACAAAAAACACACACAAAGTTTTATAAAATGTCAAGTTCGTCAAGTTCGGATGAAGATGCAATTGTAGCCGAAACGATTAGAGGCGTTGTTAACTATGCATCACAACATATCCAAAGACCAATCACCAGAAGAAGAACCGTAATAGAACGTAACCGTGAAGAAGCTAACACACTACTAATGGAATCTTACTTTTCTCCGGGTTGCACCTACAACGACGAACAATTTACCCGTCGTTTTCGAATGAGGAGGGAGCTGTTTCTCAGGATATGCCACGATTTTGAAAACAATTTTGAGTATTTTAGGCAAAAATTTGATTGTAGAGGAAGGGCTGGGTTTACACCGATTCAGAAATGCACCTCCGCCATACGACAACTTGCTTTTGGCACTTGTAGTGACATGTGGGACGAGTATTTAAAAATGTCCGAAAGAATTTCACGTGACTCTCTTGCCTACTTTTGCGAAGGTAAATTTTTAACCTTTACATTTTTAATTAGTTTACTTTAAAACTTATTTGTACTTAAAATGTAATAATATCTGAAATAGGTGTGGTTTCTTTATACGGCAAGAGATATTTACGCCGTCCTAGTTGGAGCTACATACAGCAGATTATGATGGTTCATGATGAAAAACACAATTTTCCCGGTATGCTAGGCAGTTTGGATTGTATGCATTGGGAGTGGGAAAATTGTCCTGTGGCTTGGCATGGTCAATACCATAGGGGTGATCACGCTCACCCTTCCATTATGTTAGAGGCTACGGCCTCTACTGATTTGTGGATATGGCATGCATTTTTTGGGGTTGCTGGAGCGAATAATGACATCAACGTCTTGGATCAGTCACCGCTTTTCAACAACATTGTGAATGGGACGGCTCCCGATCAATCGTTTATTGTTAACGACACAACCTACAAATACGGGTATTACCTCGCTGACGGTATTTATCCAAAATGGCCGGTGTTAATAAAGTCTTTCAGGGAAAGAGACGAATTAAACGAGAAGCGTAACCATTTTAAAAAAGCCCAGGAATCTTCAAGAAATGACATCGAACGGGCATTTGGAGTGTTGAAAAAAAGGTGGCATATAATTAAAAACCCCGCAAGAGCTTGGAGTTTAGAAAAAATTAGAAACGCGATGTACGCCGCTATAATTCTTCATAACATGATTTTGGAAGACAAAGGTCTCGCGTATTGTCAAGCTTATGATGAGAATGCCAACCAGAAGTCCAGATTAGCTTTCAAGAGAAACAACAGAACATACGTGACATGCGTGACGAAGGTACCCATCACAGTCTGTTAGCCGATTTGATCGAACATCTCTGGTATTACCGCCCCCGAGGAAACAACGATGAAGATTGAAGTGTTTTCTTTTTAATTGTATTTTTTTTAACGTATTTTAGTTTAATCGTAATATATTTTTTAATAAATTGTAGTGTGTGTGTGTGTGTGTTTTTTTTTTAATAAAAATACAAGTTTTTAAATTTCATTTATATAAAAAAAATTATAAATATACAACTTTTTAAAATTACACTCTCTTTCCTCTATCACTCCACATCATCATCACTTACACACAACCACATTACCCATTTTTATCACTCCACATCATCACACTCTCTTTCCTACAAATCACACTCTCTTTCCTACAAATCACCTCTATCACTCCACATCATCACTCCAAATCACTTACCACACCGCATAGTCTGACAATCATCTCAAACATATGTTAATTTGATTTCCTTTTTCTCTTTTTTTTTTCTATCATTAATGAATGTATTTAACCTTTTAATTCTTTAGTTATTTCATTATAAAGTAAATTGTTATAAACAAAAACACAAAAGAGATGACTTAATTCAAAACTTTCACATTCACATAATATGAATCGAGTTAGTTAATAAATTCCAAAAAATTGACATGTCGTAAAGTACTCTAATCCTTTAATCATGCCAATATTGTTCCGAGAACATATCATTACTCTTTTAACATACATCATCTAAATCCATAATCTCCACTTGACCTCATAATCGGAGCCAAACAAAACTTTAAAAGCTCTATAAATATACCCAAAAAGTATTCATCAAGTCCAGATTTGACCTCGGCATTTTCATCATGATCGTATACTCATTCAGCTAATATACAAACAACAATGCATTAATCTTTTTTGTCTTAAACCCTACAAGAGTTTCACAGCCACATATCTCCATTGCACACATAATTCAACAAAACTAGAAGATTGGACACAATATGTCCATTCTTACATACACACAACTTTCTCAACACGACTTATGTTTGATCTATCCAAGAAATTCCCCATCTACTACTCAATCAATTTCTCATCAAAACTAAATCCTTTGATGCGTGGTTCTTGATCTCACAACCTATTGAGCAATTGGGCGATCATTTTTGTAATAGCCCAAAATCGTAAAAGGATTAGAAATGTAATAAGATTTGCTCAAAGGACCAATTTTGTAAAGGATTTATGAAAAGGGCCAAATATGTCATTATGGTAAAGTGTGAGGTTATTTATGAAAATATGTAAATATATATATATATATATATATATATATATATATATATATATATATATATATATATATATATATATATATATTGATTCTTAAGAATGAAGAAACATATATATGTGTGTATGTTTGTGAGTTTCGACGAACATAAAGAAAGAGAGAAACGAAAGCTCTGCCTCGAGTAGTGTATCCGTCGATGTCGTT